>CM060427.1:56802980-58002980 GCA_030545235.1 Helianthus tuberosus
CGACGATGGGTCGAACTGCTAAACGACTATGAATGCTCAATCAGGTACCACCCAGGCAAAGCCAATGTTGTGGCTGACGCCCTCAGTCGGAAGGACACCGCGCCTAAGCGCGTACGAGCCTTACAACTCACTATACAGTCTAGTCTTCCTTCCCAGATACGAAATGCTCAGGTGGAAGCATTGAAACCAGAAAATGTCAGGGCTGAAGCCCTACGCGGCTCAAGACAACGTTTAGAAGAGAAGGAAGATGGTGCTTACTACGTCACAGGACGCATCTGGGTCCCACTGTACGGCAACTTACGCGAGCTGGTAATGGATGAAGCTCATAAGTCTCGCTACTCGGTACATCCTGGTGCGGATAAAATGTACCACGATATCAAAACTACATATTGGTGGCCTAGCATGAAGGCCCACATAGCCACATACGTTAACAAATGCTTGACTTGTGCGAGAGTCAAGGCAGAATACCAGAAACCGTCAGGTCCACTTCAACAACCTGAGATACCGCAATGGAAATGGGAACAAATTTCCATGGACTTTGTTACTGGCTTACCTAGATCTCAGCGCGGAAATGATACTATCTGGGTGATCGTGGATCGACTCACTAAGTCTGCTCACTTCTTGGCCATCAAAGAAACAGACAAGTTCTCTACATTAGCAGACATCTACTTAAAAGAAGTGGTCTCGAGGCACGGAGTGCCCACCTCCATCATTTCTGATCGTGACGCACGTTTTACTTCAGAGCTGTGGCAAGCAATGCATAAATCTTTTGGCTCTCGTTTAGACATGAGCACGGCGTATCATCCTCAGACCGATGGGCAGTCTGAGCGCACTATTCAAACTTTAGAAGACATGCTTCGGGCGTGCGTAATTGATTTTGGCAATGGTTGGGAGAAACATTTGCCACTCGTGGAATTTTCATACAATAACAGCTACCACACCAGCATTAAAGCTGCACCATTCGAGGCACTGTACGGGCGTAAGTGCCGGTCACCTCTCTGTTGGGCAGAGGTGGGAGAAAGTCAAATCACAGGTCCAGAAATGGTAGTCGATACTACAGAAAAGATTGCACAAATACGACAACGCATGGCGGCAGCACGCGACCGTCAGAAAGCATACGCTGATTTAGACAGGAAACTACTCGAATTCCAGGTTGGGGATCGAGCGCTACTTAAAGTTTCACCCTGGAGGGGTGTGGTTCGTTTTGGCAAACGCGGCAAACTAAATCCACGATATGTTGGACCTTTCGAGGTTATTGAGAAAATAGGCAAAGTGGCCTACAGATTAGACTTACCACCTGAACTCAGTGCAGTTCACAATGTCTTTCACGTATCGAATCTGAAGAAATGTACGTCAGATGAGACCCACGTAGTTCCCTTGAAGGAACTCACTATCGACGAACGGTTGAACTTCGTCGAGGAACCTGTTGAAATCACGGACCGGGATGTTAAGGTCCTCAAGAATACGAGAATCCCTCTTGTACGAGTTCGTTGGAACTCCCGTCGTGGCCCAGAGTATACCTGGGAACGAGAAGATCAAATGGAACTCAAATATCCCCAGTTATTCGGAACCAATGCAACTACTACTGAGGCTGAAGCTACTACTGCAGAATTTCGGGACGAAATTCCAAATCAACGGGGGGATAATGTGACACCCCAGGAAAACCAGTAATCTTCGCAAACATGCTCGGGGAGCCGCGACACAATTCAGGTAAACAACGTCACACCATTAGCTTTCCTCAGTAACCGCATGCTAAATTTCGAGACGAAATTTCTTTCAAGTTGGGGATAATGTGACAACTCGAATTTCCGACATTCTTTATTCGCATTTAATGCACGTTGACTTTGACTATATGGATGTGTTATGATAAAACCTAGTGTGTTTGCATGGTTATGTGTAATTGTATAACATGTGTACTGTCTGTAGAACTTAAACTGTTAAGAACCCGACGAAACACAAGGCTGTTTCGCCATAGCCCATTCCGACGAAACAGGCTGTTTCGCCATGAACACTCCGACGAAACAGAAGTCTGTTTCGCCGGCCCAGATTCACGAAGCCCGGTTTGGGCCCAAAACGTTATTCTGAGTTTATTTACGTAAAACATCATCATATTTCACTTTCTATCAACACCACCGAAACCCTAGAGCTCTCTTACTGTGACGGCAAGCTAGAACCCACTAGGAACTCTTGTGCGATCAAAACCATCCTCTCGGTTAGTAATCCTATGTGTCTTGATTGATCTCTCATCCATGTATGTGTTTCTGTGCTATGTGATTCTGCTATGATTGTAGCTGACACATGTTAAATATTAGGGTTCTTGTTATGATGATGATGATATAGATTTCGATATGAATATTGTAGTCGGATATGAATGGTTTTATGCGAAACTTAATACGATTGAATATTCGGTTCTGGATGTTGTTATTATGATATGACTCTGAATGCAAGTTAGCATCTTGATAGGGTTTGATGATGTGATGTTATAATCGATATGTTGTATACGTAAACTAGGGTTCATGCTAGACGTTAAAGTGGTCCGATGATTATACTATGATGAGGTTACTATGATTCTGTGTTGAATGGTTAACTGCATGATTGATGATATTGATGTCGGCTGCTAACATGATTAGGGTTTATGTGTTTTTCGCAATCTGCTGTAACTGATGTCTGCGAAACTGAACTGTCCGACGAAACAGGACTCTCGGCGAAACAGAATGTGTTTCGCCATGGACCATCGACGAATTAGAATCCTGTTTCGCCAAACAAGATCACGACGAAACAGAACGTGTTTCGTCAAATGTGTGTTTCGCCAATTATGTGTTTCGTCAATATCTGGGTTTCGCCAACTGTTATGTTTCGTCAACTTATGTGTTTCGCCATACATGTGTTTCGCCGAGCTGTGCAGTAAACTGAGTTAATTCTGTTAAGTGTTAACTGGAATATTTAACTGCTGTTAAGTGTAGCCATCATGTATATGATTGTGATTACGTGATTACATGTTTTTACGTGCACAACTTGAACACAAACTGATTTCACATACGTACATACTTTAGGACGTGATTGATTTACCTTGAGCACATACTTAGCATACCGAGCAAACCAAGGTGAGTTCACACTCTTACCAAGGCATGGGATTCCCCAGTTGGGTTGGGAATGGGATTGAATGATTACCTGTACTTACATTAACACTAGACTATTTACCACGGTCCTCGGATTGGGAAGGATGCCTGTGCCAAATTCTACGCAAAGCCTACGTACTGTCCTCGGATTGGGAAGGACACCAGCACTAAACCTACGTAAAACCTACGTACTACCGTCCTCGGATTGGGAAGGACGCCAGTGCTAAACCTACGTACTACCGTCCTCGGATTGGGAAGGACGCCAGCGCTAAACCTACGTACTCGCTACGTACTGTCCTCGGTTGGGAAGGGCACTTACATAAAACCTGCGTAAACCTATACATACTACTATCCTCGGATTGGGAAGGATACTTGTGATTACGAATAGTCTAGGGGATATATAACATGGGAAGCCCCCACCAATAGAACATACTATCGGCCCAGTAGAGCCACATGTTACATACGAACTTACTATTACGCATTTACTTTCTGTGAACTCGCTCAACTAGTTGTTGATCCTCTGTTACATGTCTTGCAGGACCTTAGGTACTTATGGAGCTTGCACGGGAGGCGCAGTCGTTGTGGACATGGATCATGAATGCTTGTATAGACCTTATGACATTTCATACTTTATTATGTTGGGTTTAATTATACGCTTCCGCTATACAGTGATAACATACTTATGTTTTGGAACACCTTTCATATGGATTGCTTGGAGTTAAATTGCAATTACTTTTACTTTATACATTGTTCTATATGATTGGTGGCTTGATCCTGGTCAGTCACGCCTCCAAGCGGTGATACTCCGCATGTGGATTTTGGGGGTGTGACAGATTGGTATCAGAGCCATTGGTTATAGAGAACTTGGTTTTAATATGGGGAAAACGATTTTATTAAAACCAGACTATAACCAGAACAGTGCTCTCAACGATCCACAACGACGCTTCGCTCCACGTGCAAGACTCGACATCCTAGGTAATAAGGTTTATGTTTATTGCCTACATACTAGAATTACATAGAACTTTGCTCGTGGTATGCTTAGATTACATTGCTCACTATTTGTTATTGCATGAGGACACTTGCGTGCTTACTCTCTTCTGTCATCGCACTATTCGCGAACCTATCTCACTTACGTTAACTTTACTATGAAGATCATGTCTGGACGTATCAACATGACTCAGGACCAGTTGACGGCCCTCATTAACGAACGAGTTGCCGCGGCAGTTGCAGCCGCACAAGCAGGAGGTATACCCTGCAGTTACAATTCACACTAGGATCCTTAGATCCTACATTCCTAAATCAACTCTCGTGTTTAAACTTGTCCTAATTCTTTTACACAACAGGTCAAGCACCTGTTTGCACTTTCAAGACTTTCATGGACTGTCGTCCATCCACTTTCAGCGGCACTGAAGGAGCCGTAGGTCTCCTGCACTGGTTTGAAAAGATAGAGTCTGTGTTTGAGATGTGTGAATGCCCTGAGGCACGCAGGGTGAAATATGCTACCGGTACCCTCGAGGGTTTAGCCCTCACATGGTGGAAAGCTCAAGTCCAAATACTGGGGTTGGTTGCTGCTAACGCCACCCCATGGAACAATTTCAAAGAGATGATCAAGGAAGAATACTGCAGTCGAGATGATATCCATAAGCTGGAGGTCGAGTTTTTCAACCTCAAGATGACAGGGTCGGAAATTGAGGCGTATACAAAGAGATCGAATGAGCTTGCATTACTGTGTCCTACTCTGGTGGACAAGCGTATTGAACTTTATCTTAAGGGTCTGGTGCCAGAGATCCAGAGTCATGTGACTTCAGCAAATCATGCCACTTACCAGCAGGTTGTTCAGCTGGCTCACCGTCTCACTGATCAGGCGGTGGAGCAAAACAGGTTGCCTAAACGCATCAACGCTACCCCTACAGCTACTACTTCGGTTACTCCTGCTACTCCCAGTGACAGCAAGCGAAAATGGGAGGGGGACTCCAGCAAGGGATCAGCTTCAGTTCAGCCCCAAGTTCAGCAACGAAAGACTGACAACTACCAGAGCCCTAGTCAGCACTCTTCGGGCAGTCATAAGCAGGGTGGTTATCGAGGGAACCTCCCAAAGTGCAACATCTGCAACAAGCACCACAATGGCCAGTGTAACAGGGGTCGTTGTCAAAGGTGTTTCAGGACGGGCCATGAGGCCAAGGATTGTAGGAGCCCACAGCCTGTAAACCAGAACCAGCCGCAGCAGCAAGCACGGCAGAATCAGCAACAGGGCAACAAAGGATGTTTTCAGTGTGGCGCCGAAGGTCACTTCAAAAGACACTGCCCTCAGCTAAACCGAAACCAGAACAACAACAACCAGGGCAATGGGAACAACAACAACGGTGGGGACAATAACAACAATGGTGCTAGGGGCCGTATGTTTGTGATCGGTCAGGGTGATGCCAGGAATGATCCCAACGTGGTTATGGGTAAGTTTCTTCTTGACGACTTTTATGTTACTGTACTATTTGATTCTGGTGCGGATACTAGTTACATGTCTTTAAAAGCTAGTGAAATGTTGAAACGTGCCCCAACTCTTCTAAACACCAAACATGTCGTAGAGTTAGCTAACGGTAAAAGTTTAGAAGCCACACACATAGTTAAAGGGTGTAATCTTATCCTCGCTGGTCAGACTTTCTCCATCGATCTCATTCCTATAACCTTGGGTAGCTTTGACGTCGTCATCGGTATGGATTGGTTATCTCAACAACAAGCGGAGATTTTATGCAAAGAAAAGGTTATTCGTATTCCTCGTTCGGGCTTGGAACCTCTCGAAGTTCAAGGCGACAAGAGTGGTGTCGTGAGTGGCATCATCTCCTTTTTGAAGGCTCAGAAGTGTT
Organism: Helianthus tuberosus; assembly: GCA_030545235.1. Lineage (NCBI taxonomy): Eukaryota > Viridiplantae > Streptophyta > Magnoliopsida > Asterales > Asteraceae > Helianthus > Helianthus tuberosus. Next base: position 56,808,961 of record CM060427.1, read on the forward strand.
TACGAAAGGGCCACACAGCTGTTTTAGCTCTCGTTACAGATACCTCGAAGAAAGAAAGAAAGATTGAAGATATTCCTGTAGTACGTGACTTTCCTCAAGTGTTCCCTGAGGAATTACCTGGGTTACCGCCTCATCGTCAAGTTGAATTTCAGATCGAGCTAGCTCCAGGAGCAGCACCCATAGCTCGAGCGCCTTATCGTCTAGCTCCAACTGAATTAGAAGAACTGTCAAAGCAGCTACAAGAACTCTTGGAAAAGGGTTTTATACGTCCTAGCTCTTCGCCTTGGGGAGCCCCAGTGTTATTCGTAAAGAAGAAAGACGGTACGTTCAGGATGTGTATAGACTACCGCGAACTCAACAAGGTGACGATCAAGAATTGTTATCCTCTTCCGCGCATAGATGATTTATTCGACCAGCTGCAAGGGTCGAGTTACTACTCCAAAATAGACTTAAGGTCAGGATATCACCAGCTGAGAGTCCGGGATGAGGACGTCTCCAAGACAGCGTTTAGAACACGCTACGGCCACTACGAGTTTATGGTCATGCCATTCGGGCTAACGAACGCGCCTGCCGTATTTATGGATCTCATGAACAGGGTGTGCAAACCCTATCTCGACAAGTTCGTCATTGTTTTCATCGACGACATCCTGATTTATTCAAAGAGTCAGGAGGAGCACGAGCATCATTTACGACTTATACTGGAACTTCTACGAACAGAACAGCTATACGCTAAGTTTTCCAAATGTGACTTCTGGCTTCGTGAAGTCCACTTCTTAGGCCACGTGGTGAACAAGGATGGGATTCATGTAGATCCATCCAAGGTGGATTCGATCAAGAACTGGCCCGCACCTCGCACACCGACAGAAATACGCCAATTCTTGGGTTTGGCGGGTTATTACAGAAGGTTCATCAAAGATTTCTCAAAGATTGCTCAGCCACTTACGCTACTGACGCAGAAGGGTGTTGTCTACCGTTGGGGTAATGCACAGGATACAGCGTTCCAACACTTAAAGGATAGACTCTGTAGCGCACCTATTCTCTCATTGCCTGAAGGCACGGACGATTTTGTAGTCTACTGCGACGCATCTATCCAAGGTCTTGGATGTGTATTGATGCAAAGGGATAAAGTTATTGCTTATGCTTCGCGCCAGCTTAAGATTCACGAACGAAACTACACTACGCATGATTTAGAGCTGGGAGCGGTTGTTTTTGCACTTAAGATATGGCGACACTACTTGTACGGTACCAAATGTGCAATCTACACTGATCACAGAAGCCTTGAACATATATTCAAGCAGAAGGAACTGAATATGCGACAGCGACGATGGGTCGAACTGCTAAACGACTATGAATGCTCAATCAGGTACCACCCAGGCAAAGCCAATGTTGTGGCTGACGCCCTCAGTCGGAAGGACACCGCGCCTAAGCGCGTACGAGCCTTACAACTCACTATACAGTCTAGTCTTCCTTCCCAGATACGAAATGCTCAGGTGGAAGCATTGAAACCAGAAAATGTCAGGGCTGAAGCCCTACGCGGCTCAAGACAACGTTTAGAAGAGAAGGAAGATGGTGCTTACTACGTCACAGGACGCATCTGGGTCCCACTGTACGGCAACTTACGCGAGCTGGTAATGGATGAAGCTCATAAGTCTCGCTACTCGGTACATCCTGGTGCGGATAAAATGTACCACGATATCAAAACTACATATTGGTGGCCTAGCATGAAGGCCCACATAGCCACATACGTTAACAAATGCTTGACTTGTGCGAGAGTCAAGGCAGAATACCAGAAACCGTCAGGTCCACTTCAACAACCTGAGATACCGCAATGGAAATGGGAACAAATTTCCATGGACTTTGTTACTGGCTTACCTAGATCTCAGCGCGGAAATGATACTATCTGGGTGATCGTGGATCGACTCACTAAGTCTGCTCACTTCTTGGCCATCAAAGAAACAGACAAGTTCTCTACATTAGCAGACATCTACTTAAAAGAAGTGGTCTCGAGGCACGGAGTGCCCACCTCCATCATTTCTGATCGTGACGCACGTTTTACTTCAGAGCTGTGGCAAGCAATGCATAAATCTTTTGGCTCTCGTTTAGACATGAGCACGGCGTATCATCCTCAGACCGATGGGCAGTCTGAGCGCACTATTCAAACTTTAGAAGACATGCTTCGGGCGTGCGTAATTGATTTTGGCAATGGTTGGGAGAAACATTTGCCACTCGTGGAATTTTCATACAATAACAGCTACCACACCAGCATTAAAGCTGCACCATTCGAGGCACTGTACGGGCGTAAGTGCCGGTCACCTCTCTGTTGGGCAGAGGTGGGAGAAAGTCAAATCACAGGTCCAGAAATGGTAGTCGATACTACAGAAAAGATTGCACAAATACGACAACGCATGGCGGCAGCACGCGACCGTCAGAAAGCATACGCTGATTTAGACAGGAAACTACTCGAATTCCAGGTTGGGGATCGAGCGCTACTTAAAGTTTCACCCTGGAGGGGTGTGGTTCGTTTTGGCAAACGCGGCAAACTAAATCCACGATATGTTGGACCTTTCGAGGTTATTGAGAAAATAGGCAAAGTGGCCTACAGATTAGACTTACCACCTGAACTCAGTGCAGTTCACAATGTCTTTCACGTATCGAATCTGAAGAAATGTACGTCAGATGAGACCCACGTAGTTCCCTTGAAGGAACTCACTATCGACGAACGGTTGAACTTCGTCGAGGAACCTGTTGAAATCACGGACCGGGATGTTAAGGTCCTCAAGAATACGAGAATCCCTCTTGTACGAGTTCGTTGGAACTCCCGTCGTGGCCCAGAGTATACCTGGGAACGAGAAGATCAAATGGAACTCAAATATCCCCAGTTATTCGGAACCAATGCAACTACTACTGAGGCTGAAGCTACTACTGCAGAATTTCGGGACGAAATTCCAAATCAACGGGGGGATAATGTGACACCCCAGGAAAACCAGTAATCTTCGCAAACATGCTCGGGGAGCCGCGACACAATTCAGGTAAACAACGTCACACCATTAGCTTTCCTCAGTAACCGCATGCTAAATTTCGGGACGAAATTTCTTTCAAGTTGGGGATAATGTGACAACTCGAATTTCCGACATTCTTTATTCGCATTTAATGCACGTTGACTTTGACTATATGGACGTGTTATGATAAAACCTAGTGTGTTTGCATGGTTATGTGTAATTGTATAACATGTGTACTGTCTGTAGAACTTAAACTGTTAAGAACCCGACGAAACACAAGGCTGTTTCGCCATAGCCCATTCCGACGAAACAGGCTGTTTCGCCATGAACACTCCGACGAAACAGAAGTCTGTTTCGCCGGCCCAGATTCACGAAGCCCGGTTTGGGCCCAAAACGTTATTCTGAGTTTATTTACGTAAAACATCATCATATTTCACTTTCTATCAACACCACCGAAACCCTAGAGCTCTCTTACTGTGACGGCAAGCTAGAACCCACTAGGAACTCTTGTGCGATCAAAACCATCCTCTCGGTTAGTAATCCTATGTGTCTTGATTGATCTCTCATCCATGTATGTGTTTCTGTGCTATGTGATTCTGCTATGATTGTAGCTGACACATGTTAAATATTAGGGTTCTTGTTATGATGATGATGATATAGATTTCGATATGAATATTGTAGTCGGATATGAATGGTTTTATGCGAAACTTAATACGATTGAATATTCGGTTCTGGATGTTGTTATTATGATATGACTCTGAATGCAAGTTAGCATCTTGATAGGGTTTGATGATGTGATGTTATAATCGATATGTTGTATACGTAAACTAGGGTTCATGCTAGACGTTAAAGTGGTCCGATGATTATACTATGATGAGGTTACTATGATTCTGTGTTGAATGGTTAACTGCATGATTGATGATATTGATGTCGGCTGCTAACATGATTAGGGTTTATGTGTTTTTCGCAATCTGCTGTAACTGATGTCTGCGAAACTGAACTGTCCGACGAAACAGGACTCTCGGCGAAACAGAATGTGTTTCGCCATGGACCATCGACGAATTAGAATCCTGTTTCGCCAAACAAGATCACGACGAAACAGAACGTGTTTCGTCAAATGTGTGTTTCGCCAATTATGTGTTTCGTCAATATCTGGGTTTCGCCAACTGTTATGTTTCGTCAACTTATGTGTTTCGCCATACATGTGTTTCGCCGAGCTGTGCAGTAAACTGAGTTAATTCTGTTAAGTGTTAACTGGAATATTTAACTGCTGTTAAGTGTAGCCATCATGTATATGATTGTGATTACGTGATTACATGTTTTTACGTGCACAACTTGAACACAAACTGATTTCACATACGTACATACTTTAGGACGTGATTGATTTACCTTGAGCACATACTTAGCATACCGAGCAAACCAAGGTGAGTTCACACTCTTACCAAGGCATGGGATTCCCCAGTTGGGTTGGGAATGGGATTGAATGATTACCTGTACTTACATTAACACTAGACTATTTACCACGGTCCTCGGATTGGGAAGGATGCCTGTGCCAAATTCTACGCAAAGCCTACGTACTGTCCTCGGATTGGGAAGGACACCAGCACTAAACCTACGTAAAACCTACGTACTACCGTCCTCGGATTGGGAAGGACGCCAGTGCTAAACCTACGTACTACCGTCCTCGGATTGGGAAGGACGCCAGCGCTAAACCTACGTACTCGCTACGTACTGTCCTCGGTTGGGAAGGGCACTTACATAAAACCTGCGTAAACCTATACATACTACTATCCTCGGATTGGGAAGGATACTTGTGATTACGAATAGTCTAGGGGATATATAACATGGGAAGCCCCCACCAATAGAACATACTATCGGCCCAGTAGAGCCACATGTTACATACGAACTTACTATTACGCATTTACTTTCTGTGAACTCGCTCAACTAGTTGTTGATCCTCTGTTACATGTCTTGCAGGACCTTAGGTACTTATGGAGCTTGCACGGGAGGCGCAGTCGTTGTGGACATGGATCATGAATGCTTGTATAGACCTTATGACATTTCATACTTTATTATGTTGGGTTTAATTATACGCTTCCGCTATACAGTGATAACATACTTATGTTTTGGAACACCTTTCATATGGATTGCTTGGAGTTAAATTGCAATTACTTTTACTTTATACATTGTTCTATATGATTGGTGGCTTGATCCTGGTCAGTCACGCCTCCAAGCGGTGATACTCCGCGTGTGGATTTTGGGGGTGTGACAATTGGATTCAACATCCTCCCAACGGTTAAACGTAATGTTTATAATAGGCATGTATTCAGCATCAACATCGGGTATCCAATATGGTGTGCCATTAGGTGTAGAAGTCGTAGTTGTTCCTGTATAAAGAAAAAGAAAAACATATAATATTGTGATTAATATGGTATATGGTGTGTATACGCACGATGTATAAATTTTTAACAATTTTTTTTTGGTGATGAGTATGGGGTGTTGGTAATTTGATGCACATGTGCATAACTATGTACTGATGGTTAATAGTTTATTTGTGATGATTATGGATTGTTGGCAACATAATGCACATGTGCATAGTTATGTAATGTATGGAAATAATAGTAATGAATGTAAAAAACAATGATTTGTTTAATGCTTGTTAGTAATGAATATGGGGTGTTGGTAATGTGATACACATGTATATGTTGGTAATGCACATGTGCATAATGTATACATTGCAATGTATAATAGGTGTGTTGAAAATGGAGTACATGTAGTTAAAACATTATGATATTAAAAACTATTCATCGATAAGTTTAGATGGTATGGTTTCAATGTTGAAAACGGTGCGAACATTATGAAAACAAACAAGAATTGATGAAGATAAATAACGGGGCGGACATACCATTTGGGTTGACGTTACCCCAGTAAGTCTCAGGTTGAGGATGCACAAGAGGATCACCGTATACCTCTGAGGTTGAGGTAAGCAAAATTCAATAAAGAACAAAGTTTAACAAGATAATCCAAAGTTCCAAAATTATAGAACAATCTTTGAACCTTGCGCCAACTCTCTTTGCAAGACCAAGCATATTTAGCGTGCCAATCACGTTCGTCTTTATTGTCTGTCAAGAATTACACATTCCTTAAGGTTCTGTTGTAATCATTTTTGGAGGCATTAAGTGAAAGGGACATAACAAATTGTTGTAGTTTCTAGCTGCAATAAGGATGAGGACGAATACACACCTTTACAGCATTGTATTTATAGAAAATCGATGAAGCAGGGCATGCAAGATGGTATATCTGATCGACCTCAACCAGCAATGGTTCTGTGACATTTGAAACAGTGTATATAATATGATTACTTTATAAGTAATAAAGATCTTGTATCAATACAAAATCGTATGATTTATGTATATATTTTCAGAATAAGATTAAAAGTTAGCACAACTTCAGAATCATATGTAGCAATAAAAATGTAATGGTTTGACTTTATGGTCAACTCTGTTACAGTAAACTATATATGAACAGCTTTAGTTGATATGACCCTACAATTTAATGTCAATCCACAAGTTGCAAACTAGCTTAGAAGAATATGGGTTTAAAATGTATCTATCGCACATAAAACCTTGATTTATAAAAGTTATCCATTTTGACCCGTTAATAACCCGCCCACTAAATGAAATTCGAAACTGTTACCATACCTTACGTCAATTAAGTCGGGGTATTTCGTTATGTCATCCGTAATGTCCTGTTCTGCGGTTGAAGACGTGTAGGTAATCACACAAGACATTCCAGCTTTTGTTTATGCCTACAGAGTTTATTCGGTTTGAATCCATTATTCATTGAAAAAATAGTTGCAAGCAATCAATATTGCAGACTGGATATGGCAAATGGTCAACCTGTAGGCCAATAACACTATCTTCCACCACTAAGCAGGCTTTCTTAGAAACACCTAGCATCTGGCAAGGTAAGAAAAACATTCAATCAAATGGGAGCACAAGTCCCGATTACATTATTAACAAAAAAAGTAATACAATGATGCACATGTGCATAAACTCAGATTTAATTACTAAAAAAATATAATAATAATACTAAATAATCAACAGCTTCTAACCTTTTTATTTAACATTTACATATTCGTCTTCCGTTGCACATGTGCAGGATGGTGTATTTATACAAAAATCACGTTCGACACTCGAATTGCATCAATAGTTATCAGCTCATCAACAGTTCTCAGTAGTTCGTCTTCGTCCCGATTACATCAAATATGTTTATTTCCCTTGGAGAATCAAACATATTTATTTCCCTAATCATTGCTTATACAAAAAACTACTTACCATTGCTCCAAATCTGGTAATTTGACACCAATTAACCAGTAATACAGTCCTGCATCAAGTTGATCTAATCACTCAAACTAACTAAGACTTCAAATTACAGCAATAGATGTCTACAGGGGATGTTTATCTCCCTTATCATTGTTCTTACGAAAACTACTTATTAATTAACCAAATCTAGTATCACAAGAATTAGCAAATTACTATGTTGACCACATGTGCATCAAGGCCATTACTTTTGTCAAAACGGTTCGTATTTTAGCCCAATCCATTCGTATTTTAGCCCAGTCCATTCGTAATTGAGTATTCCATTCATAATTAGGGAAACACGATCAGAATCATCGAGGAGTGTGGCACAATTAGGGTTCCAGGAGGAACAATGGTAGGAGGAATGACACAATTAGGGTTACAAGAGGAACAAAGTATGAGGATGATCAATAGATGTATGAGGATCGATACCTGATGAATTAGAAGATGCTATATGCCACCGTAAACACTGTGCCAACTGCCACCACCGTGAAATATGTGAACGCTGACTACCTCTCTGCCGTGAAAACCACCATGAACGCCTCTACTCCGCCGTGAAACCACCGTGAATGCGTCTCTGCCACTTGTGAAAACTGTGAACTGGTGAAACCCCTTTGAAACCCTAAGATGGAGAACAGTGACAAAAAAAGGAATGCGCGTGTTTTATATTAAACATATTATAATTACAAAATTGCCATGTGTTCACATTGGTTCTCGCGGTTCTCGCAATAAAGGGTGGTTCCTAACGGATCTTTATCCTATATATATATATATATATATATATATATAGGGGGCCGCTAGAATGAGAACCACCACGAGTTGTAAGAACCACGAGAACCGCGACCCGCGGGTGGCCGTCGGCGACGAAATTTTTTTTACACCTAGATCCGTATATTTTAGGGGGGGTGTAAAATTTTCGGTTCAAACGGCGCGCCCGAGGGGGTAGTTTTTTACGCCCAAAGTTTGGTAAAAAAATAAAGAAAAATTAAAAAAATTAAAAAAACCCAAACTTTGGGCGTAAAAAACTACCCCCTCGGGCGCGCCGTTTGAACCGAAAATTTTACACCCCCCCTAAAATATACGGATCTAGGTGTAAAAAAAATTTCGTCGCCGACGGCCACCCGCGGGACGCGGTTCTCGTGGTTCTTACAACTCGTGGTGGTTCTCATTCTAGCGATCCCCTATATATATATATATATATATATATATAATGGTAGAGGCAGGTATCTTCCTCCTAAAATACGCATGTGTTGAATAGTTAACATGTAAAAATCACTTGTACCATATATATATTTGAAGGTTATACAACATCTTGCATCGACAAACTTTAATTGTCTTAATTTGGGAAGTACACGTTGACTAAAAAGTCAAAACCTTTGAAAGGTTGAACCACAAATATATCATTTCCGAATATTATGGTCTTCCTCACAATTGATTGCATCCTTGATATCAATAAATTTGAGAATCTCCTAAAGATCCTCTTAACCAGCCTTTGATGGCTGCGTCAAATCTTTTCTCCTAAATACTTTGTCTATCATCATCCTGTCTTTGTTTATCTCATAATAACGTCAAAGACAGGATGGCCTTTCGGAGATCTCTATCTCCCTCACTCCTCATTGGCCTCCTGTCTCTCGTCTCGACCGTTAGTTTGATATTCGTGGCGAGCCTCGCCACCACCACCGCTGCTACCAGCGTCCGCCTTAGCTTCATCCGAAAACCGTCCAAACCTCTTCCCCTCTTTCGCGAAGCACCCGTGTTTCACAATGGGGATGAGTGCACCAATGACATTGTTCATGTAGCAATGACTCTTGACTCGAACTACCTCCGCGGGACCATGGCAGCCGTGTTATCCATTTTACAACACTCGTTTTGTCCCGAAAATGTATATTTTCATTTCCTGTGGTCCCATTGCGACGAAGAAATCTACACCACCATCAAAACAACATTCCCATACCTTAGGTTTAAGATATATAAATTTGACTCGAAAAAGGTTTGTGGGAAGATCTCCAAATCCATCCGTCACGCGCTTGACCAGCCATTGAACTATGCGCGAGTTTACCTTGCGGACATGTTACCGAAGAATGTCAACCGTGTGATCTATCTAGACTCAGACATTGTGATGGTTGATGACATTAGGAAGTTGTGGAGAGTTAACTTGGAAGGCAAGGTACTCGCTGCACCTGAGTATTGTAAGGCAAACTTCAAGCGGTACTTCACGAATGGTTTCTGGATGGACCGTAATTTATCGAAAACATTCAGGGGTCGAAATCCGTGTTATTTTAACACAGGGGTGATGGTTGTAGATGTTCATAAATGGAGGGAAGGTGGGTATTCATACAAAGTAGAAGAATGGATGGCAGTGCAAAAGCAAAAAAGGATATATCACTTGGGTTCATTGCCACCATTTTTGCTTGTTTTTGCGGGAAATATTAAAGGAATTGATCATAGATGGAACCAACATGGGTTAGGTGGTGACAACATTCAAGGAAAATGCAGGAGTTTGCACCCTGGTCCGATTAGCCTGCTTCATTGGAGCGGGAAAGGTAAACCATGGTTGAGACTAGACTCGAGGAAACCTTGTACGGTTGATCACTTGTGGGCTCCGTATGATCTTTATCGCTCATCTAAAAATAGACTGGAAGAGTGACAAAATCTAGATCACTAAACAGATGAATCTTGTTCGATCCAAAAAGACAAGAACCGAAAGCAAATGAACAGAAAAAGTGCTTCGGGTAATTTGCAATGAGCGCGTTAGATCAAGTTTATCGATGTTTCCTATGACATATAACAGAAACGCGAAAAGAATCATGTGTGGCAATGTATCTGCAAGTGAAAACATCGTGTTTAACCTCAACCTCGATCGTGTTTTAGCCTCTCTTCTAGTAGTGATGTTAGTTATTTTAGTTACTGCATATGTAGATTACAATATAGAAAACATTACGTAGTGAAAACTTCTTTGATGCTAATACAGATATGAATATATGATCACACATTTTTTTTAAGCTTAACTAACTATAAAACTCTATGATGATTAACATAAAGATTAATACCTAAACAACCAAATCAAGTGTAATTAATCATATGACCGTAGACTCTAATTTCTAGCTTCCGAATGGTAAAACGTGAATGGTTTCAGATCTTAGACTTCTCAAGCAACACTGATGCCCAAATCAGAGGTGGGTTCGACCCTATGTGTTTCTGCTACAAGAAGACGACCCCGTTGGGCTCGAGGAGGTAGATGCTTTGTGGGCTTTCTTGACCCAACGGTCCATGGTAAGAAGACACCAGTGCCACCACGGGGTAACCTTCTTGGGCTCATGACCATTGGCTGAACCGGGGCTAACATAAGCAATTGTGGTGCACGAAGAGTGCCCCATTTAGGGACCACACCCGTTGTATCAGAGGGTTTAAGTTTAACTGTTCCATTTGGTGCGGGTACATTCGGTTGCCAGACTGTCATGACTTTGTTTTCACAGGTGTCGTCCATCCGGACTTTAAAGAATGTGACACTGATTCTTCTAGTTGGAGATTGACAAGTGACGTGGCGTGCCATGTCGGCGCTGTTTCCTCTCATCACTAAAAGTGATCTGTTTAATTACAAAACTTAATATCAGTAACCGATATATGAAACTTAAACATGTAACATTTCATGATCAAAATAAGCTTACCCTTTATTTAGGGAAAGCATGAGTGGTCCTTTGTAGTTTCCATCATTATCGCATACTAAAGTGCGCCCAAACACCATTGTTGATTCAGAAAGAAGCAGAGTGGAGATTGGTTGTTCCAGATGAGGTGGTTTCAGGAAAGGCTGTGAAAACTCCCCCTGCATTATATAAAAAAATATCGTAAACTGTATGAACATTGAACAAACATGTTAACTAAAGACATTACAGTAAAAGATTAATACCTCATCGAAAAAGCTTATGATGCAGCTGTTTGGTCTTCTGTTTTCAGAAATCAGATGAAACTGAATCAGATGGTCAATGACATCTTCAAGAGGAGCTGGGATTGGCTCGATTTGGCCTATACGCATATCGATAATTAGTTAAAATGAGCCGAATACACCTAATACACAATCATTGATATAAAACGTGACTTATTGAGGATGCTTACCATCTTGGGATTTAGTTATAGCATCATCTTTTACTTGACCAAAAATAGGAGCTCCAAATTGAATGAGTTCTCTCTTAATTGCTTTCGACTGTTGGTTGTACTTGATAAACGTCTCACCTAATCATAGTTGAACAAAATTAAGAACCAATACTCTAGTTTAAGAAGAAGAAAAAAAATGTAACAATATTATTTGTATCAGATTATATAATGTTCTGCTGTTTAGAAATTCTTTTGGATCCTATGATTGAGAGTGCAGTTATAAGATAATTATAAAGGAAATGCAATAACTGCCAAACCTGTTCAATCCCTTACTATCTCAAAACTTCAGTCCCAAAGGGAAAGAACTAGATTAACTATAAAAGCATCACGAATCGATTCGGGGTCCACCTGAGAGTTCACCATTCTGACCGGCGACTCGTAGTTCATTCACATACTCATATAGGTTAGACAGCTCTGAATCATCAAGCATGTCTTCATAAACCTTTAAACCTCTTACAACATTCACCTGTTGGTCAAAATTCAATATCAATATAACTGTTTTCGTGGCTCACGAATTATGTTTAGACTATAATGCAAATAATAAAAAAGAACTCGCCATATGTCCCTTTACAGACTCCTTGGCTACGAACCCTTTTGTCATCTTGATCTGAGCACGCCTAGCCTCCCAATATTCTTCTTGATTTGAGCATACATCGTTGTTTTCTTGTACTAGTTGAACTTCTTGAGATCCTGCAGTAAAAATATGTTTATATTCATATTTCAGTGATCTTCAATATTTACATGAAACTAATATATTCTACATGTATATTTAAACTATGTTTTCATTTCAACCATGATACATTCCTATCTTATTAATTACATAATCAATTAATCATATCATAATATTGATAACTAGTTAAAAAAAAAAACAATTGATAAAATCAGAAAATAGAAACCAAGTTTCAACTATGATACTTTGGTACACCAACAAAGTAAATTCATAATTTTTTCTGACTATAAAAATCACAAACTTTCAATATCGTTTCCATCGTTATCAAACTTTTTATGACTGCATAAAGTTAATGACCTAAATATAACAATTATGAAACTTGAGTAGGATTTAACTGACTTTTTTTCTTTATTACAGTTACCTTCTATTTTAGGTTAAATTTAAAAAGAAAATCACTAACTAAACAGTAACTGTGTTCATATATATTTTTTTTCATTTAAATCATTAAATTCCAATATTTACTAAAAAAATATTGAAAAATAAAGGTTTTTAGTCAAGGAAAAAAGGTTCAAAGTAGAAACATAGGCTAAAAATTTAGTAAAAGTTACGTGGGAAACAAATGTTATTCCTTTTTTAGGAACATTCTAGGCCATCAATAGTGCAGAAGGTACTTGGTCCATTCAAAAATTCACAACGCAAGGGGATTTAACAATGGAATCGGCATCACCTAGGGATGAGCATCTATCACCAAATTCCATCAGTACCACCCAAAAAACAAGACGCATGTGCTGACGTCCATTAAAACGGATCTAACTTGCAGGCTTCACCATAATATGAAATCCCATAATCACGAAAAAGGAATCAAAATCAATACAATATATATGTCAAAAACTTAAAAACTCATAACCAATTATTTAATATTAAACCATGTGGATTTGTTTCTTTTTTTGTTGCTCGATTATTATGATAAAAAAATATGCCAGAGATAATATTTCTAGGAGAATATTTTGACTAAAATATTAGTTATATTCAACACGAAATACTCGATGAAATTAAAAAATAAAAATTATTTAAGAACATAACATGAACATGAAAATCTGGAATATAATACATTGAAAATGCACAGCTCAATGAAAGAAACTCCAAAGAAAAAAACAGAGGAATCTAGTCATCTATCCTAGTTGCTGAAAACAAATATTAAATTGAAATAATCAATGAAGTTACAAGGCGTCCGTGTTATATGCATATAATTTCCGTGAAGAAACAGTGAAACACATCTATAAACTTTTAAAAATTAAAAAAATATGATAAACTATAACAAAAATCATGAGAAACAGGGCAAACAGATCTAAACAATCACACAGTTTGCATTACAAATCGTATAAAAATTATGAGCACATAGTTCCAGATGAATACCTGAATCTGTAATCTCACTGATCGGTGAATCATCTCTAACAAAATCAACATCAACAACGTGAACATCATCATTTCCATTACACTCAACCGAAACTTCAACCGTTTTCTCATTCACCGGCGAAGAATCAACAACAACAACAACATCACTTTTCTGACTTTTCTCAACGTTTCCTGGTCTCGTCTTCTGACTCTTCTCCTGAATAACCTTCTGGAGCTCGTGAGTGACGTCAGCGATCGAAAAATACTTCTGCATCTGAAGAATCGGGATCCAGTTCAGCCTACGACGGTGTACGGCGGCGAAAACCGACTCGTAATCACGTTTTCCGTCGTCTAATTGCGACAGATGGCCGCACAGAGCGTCGATAATCGCATTCGCTGCCGCAAACTCGCCTCGGAACCACGAGATGATTGCGTCCTTTGCGTAGGCTTCCGGCATCACCGCCGGTTGCACCGGAATCATCACCGGAACTCGATCGGACGGTGCAGAAACGCCGCACGCCGGCGCCATGAGAGTTCTAGGGTTTAGTTTCTCCGGTGAACGATTAATTGAAAGTTAGAGAGAGAAACAGAGGAGAGAGATAATAAATTGTATATAGCGATCTGAAATTCTGCATGTTGGGATCTCACCTCTGTGTGTAATATATATACACGACGAGTGAAAAATATAATATTAAATTATGAGAAAATTGGAGAAAAAATTCGGGGTGTTATTTGAAATGTCCGTACGTGTTGGGGAAAAAGCTGACTTGTCACATTTTGATTCGTATGTTCTGGTGACGTGGCAGTGTTTGACGAAATAATTTCGTTTTGGAACAACTGACGGAGGGTTAGGTCATACTATCATAGGTGATTAGGTGGCAAAGGCGAATGCTTTCTCTTTTTGTTATTGTTAGACCATCGGTAGTGGTAGAGAAAAATAATGCCCCGACCATGGGGCATTATTTGTAATGGGAGAGGGGCGTTTTTTTTTCAATTTTTTTTAAAAAAAACGCCCCACTACGGATGGTCTTAATTATTATTGTTTTCTTGTTCTATAGCAATCCAGAATCCAAAACCAAATTCCCATGTTGTTGTAAAAAGTGATTTTTATTTTACTTGTTTATCGTTTTTTTAACGACGACTTTCTTGTGTTAGGTACTGCATTCCTTAGATTAGAGAGTCTTGCTGTCCTACACTAGCCGTGTTGTTTTAATTGTGTTTACGCTGGCTTCAGAGTTTGGCTTGGGCGTCCACGTAAGAGCTAAACACACTCTGTTGTAACACACGGTGGGATGAAAACCGGGTGGCTCAGGATAGAACCTGACACCTCTACAAGGAGTCTAGTCTTTATCGATCAATCTCTAATCTATCAAAATGACACAGGCACACAGCTAGAAATTAAACTTGGGTTTCCATTGAAAAACCCAAGCCTTCCTACCACTGAGCCACAAGTGGTGAATTTTTACTTGTTTATGTAATTGAGGCATATGCGTCCAAAATTAAATATGAGTTTAAGTGTAATTTAACACAACGTTGTTAGGTATTTAAACATACTGTTATAATCGGCATAAACAAACTGCTGTAATTTTACAAGATAGTCGCATTGTTGTGACTGGGTTAGACGCTAATCCTTAAAATCAAATTGAATCGACAATATATTTTCATTAAAACTTTTTGTTTTTTAATATTTTTAAAGCATGTTATTCTAGAATTAAATAAACTGTATTCTCAGTTTTATAATATAAAATGTTTAATACTTAAGCATTGAAAAGCTCAATAAACAGTTAAAATGGTTCTTGAGGTTTGTTCACTTTTGCCACTTTAGTCCAACACTCAAACCTTTTGAATTTGGGCCCCTGTTGTTTCAATTTTGTTTCCATTTTCATTCAAAATCAAAATCTGGTCAGATTTTTCAGTTAACATCCAAGTTTTTTGTCTTTTTCCTCCCTTTTGATGAAAGACAAAATGATATTTTAACGTTTTATTATAACAAATTAAAAAAATCTGACTATTTTGCCCTTTATTAAAAGAGAGCAAAAAGACAAAAAACTGAATGTTAACTGAAAAATCTGACAAGATTTTGTTTTTGATAAAAATGGCAACAAAATTGAAAACACATGGACCCAGATTCAAAATGATTAAGTTTTTAACTAAAGTGACAAGGGTGATCAAACTCAGATACCATTTTGGTAGTTTACTCTAAATAGAATTTATGTGAAACTATATTCTTTTTCTCAAAAACAATCAACGAGTTACAGTATGGATTTTTATTTTTAACCAATGTTTCATTCATAAAAGGCAAATTGGTCTGTAATAATCCCACCTACACCTTTTTGGCCAATAATAATCCCACCTCAGAATATTCCCCACACCAGTCCCATTTTTCAGATTTTTGGCCCACACTGTCCCCAGTTAAAAATCCCTAACTCAGTTAGTAAAATGGCTGATGTGGGATTATTATTGGCCAAAAGGTGTAGGTGGGATTATTATTGGCCAAAAAGATGTAGGTGGAATTATTACAGGTAATCAGTTTTTAACACATCATCTGCCACATATCTGCCACATAATCAGTTTTTAACACATCATCTGCCACATCAGCCATTTTACTAACTGAGTTAGGGATTTTTAACTGGGGACCAGTGTGGGCCAAAAATCTGAAAAATGGGACTGGTGTGGGAAATATTCTGAGGTGAGATTATTATTGGCCAAAAAGGTGTAGGTGGGATTATTACAGGCCAATAAGCCTTCATAAAATAATAATATATTAATTATATTAGATTTATAGCTTATAATAACGAAAGGTCCCCATCGGGCCACGGCTGCGATACTATTAAGATCATGGACCATGCGACGCACCACGCCCCCACAGGCATACGATGGCTCTTTCATATTCGCATAATATTTATACTTATTTTGTTCCTTATAAAATCAACTTAATAATAGAACAAAATCATATAATTCATTTAGTTTCTCTTTTTCTTATAATATAATTGAATCCACACAAAGAATAAAGTCGAAATTTACCCCAAACTCATGTGCCAATAATTAGGAAACCAAATTATAGAGAACATGCAATGCTTGTCGCTTTCTTTATAGTTGTATTTTTATATATAATTCAAAGTGCAAACGACATCGATCAATAATTGTGATTATGAGGTTAACTTTAAAAAATTCAGTTATTATTATTATTTTTTTTTACATAAATACTGTTTTCATTCCAATCATCAGGGCAAATTACATAAGAATAGCAGGTAGACGAGCAACAAACTGCGAATTTGATTATTTAAGCTTCTTTGTGTTGCTGTTAGATTAAAGACATAGTAAAAATGCCATACATTTAATAATCAATTGCAAAAATACACTATGTTTACAACAGGGTCGTTCCAACATTTTTTGAGACCCTAAGCGAACTGCGAAGTGGGGGCCCCTAATTTCACCCATGAACACTCCTCCAATCCCGATGGACCCACCGCCATGGGTGATTACGGTTACTTTTCGTCTAGTGATAACCGATAGCCTAGAAATTGAAGCAGGTTGCGATGGGAAGTGGGAACGATAATTGCAGCTATATTTTAGGGCTTTAGGCGCTGAATAATGATGATTAGGTCGATGGTTGTTGTTGTGTTGTAATAGCTGGAAATTTATGCGAAATGGGCTTTGAAATTGTGTTTTTTTTTTTGCTAAACAATATTTACTTTAAGCTCCTTCAATAAAAAAACTAGTTTAGTTTTGAAATAAACGTATTTATTTGGGCCTAATACATATACTATATATAAAAACTTGGAGGCGTTTATTTTTTGGTGCCCCTAAGCCAGTGCATACGTTGGCAAGCCTATGGAGCCGGCCTTGGTTTACAATACTATCTATAGCTACAAACTCAATTGTCGTGTTTACGGGTTAAATTAATGAACTCGAACAAATATCATATATATTTTCATGCTATGTATGGTAACACTAACTCGAATACAGTCAGGGACGGACCTATGTTGATCGCTGGGTAGGCGGGCGCACCATTTGAAAAAAAAGTTAGTGTATTTTTTTATGCAAAAAACCTGATTGCACCTCTTAAAAATATGGTTGAACCCCACATCCGTACCCTCAAGATATAATTTCTAGGTCCACCACTAAATACAATTATTGGTATGAACAAAAAATTATGAGGGGAACTCTTCCAGACCAAGCACGGCCGATGCACGATCCGGTTATGATATTGATCGTCCCATATATATGCATTTCTAAAGTCTCATTCTCTTCCATCTATTTAATACTTCCTTTGTATACATTGATCAGGCCAATTTGGAAATCCATAACCCATAAACAAAATTTTCTCAAGTAATCTTCTATTTATATATTTTCAGTTAATATTAAAAAGTTTAAAAGATAAAAAATGTTTGTGCTACAAAATTGTAACATTCATTATCAAACATTTTGTAAATGATAGTCACTACAAACTTAGTAAGAAGTTAAAAGGTGATCACTCATCAAAAATGAAAAGATTGTAGTCATTCATTCCAAATTGCTATTGTCAAGAAGTTATGGTGATCTTTTCTCCTTTATAAAGAAGTTTTGTACACGCTAATTTCTGCGGATTTAGAAAGAAGACTAATGAATAACAATTATTGGTGAAAGACCAAGGAATAGATGTAACATGAGTTGGTTAGGCCGGTGGGTGTGGGGTGCGTCCCCAGGTCGTGAGGGCCCACCTCCACACCCACTAGCCTTAGCATCACCCAAACCATTATATATGGTTTACTTATATATTGTTGAGTAAACTGTAATTTTACACCCTGAGGTTAGGTGTCATTGGCACTCCTATCCCCCCTAAGGAAATAATTGCAAAATTACACCCCACTGTTTGACCTTATTTCGCACTTTTACCCCCCGCCGTCAAATTGAGTTAACAGTCAACTGAGTAACATAAAAGTCAAAGGGTAAAATTGTCCTTTCACTCTTATCTAAAGCTTCTTGGATAAACTAAACCCTATAAGTAACATGCCCACGCACAATTACCCCCCCCCCCCCCACCTTCCCACCATCGAGCTCTCACCTTCTTCTCCGATCACAACTACAGGCGATCACAACCACCATCTTCTCCGATCACAACCACCATCGATCCACCATACACCGGCAACTTCATCTTCTCCGATCACAACCACCATCTTCTCCGATCACAACCACAGGCGATCCACCATCTTCTCCGATCACAACCACCATCGATCAGTCGAAATGCCGGTCTTCTTTTGGCTACTCCGCTATATCATCCGCCACACGAAAGGTATAATATGTCAATGTTAGTTAATCAGGGTCAGATTTAGTCATTATCATGTTATACACAGGGGTTAGGGTCTGATTTGGTTAATGTTGTTTTTTTTACAGTTGACCTGACGATGAGCTTATCAAGCTCATCTATGGTGTTCCACCTGGTGGTCTCTGTGTTTGGGAGGCCTGTCCTCAACTTCCATCTACCACCGGAGAGTTGAGCGGATGTTTAGTCTAGTAGTTATTAGGCTTTTGTGTAATATGTAGGTTAACTTAACTTAATCTAAGCTTTTGTGTAATATGTAGGTTAACCTAAGGTAACTTATTTAGCTTTTGTCTAAAAGCTTTTGGGTATTTTGTTTGATCAAAATTAGGTTGTTGACATTATGTTTGATTATGTTTGATCAAAAAAGCTTTTGGGTAATGCATACAATCTCCTATATCCTCTGTGTTAAAATGCATACATTCAGGTTGATTATGCATTTGCAGCTAAAATGACAGTTTCCTTGGTTGATCACACTGAATTTTCTGAAAGTTGGGCATGAAATCTGTTTGATTATGCATTTGCAGGTTGATTATGCATTTGCAGCCTGCAATGAGGCCTTTGCAGTTTGGGCATAATCATGTTTGATTATGTTTGATCATGTTTGATCACACAGTAATTGAACAACATATTATTCAATCAAATTCCTCCTGTTGTGTCCTCTAGTTCAGCTATATATAGCCTCAATGGCACTCCTAGTTCCTAAAACCAACTGTTTATGAGCTTGATGAACGCCCAGATGGTCAGCAAATTGAGCAGGAACTCATAGCCTTAGGGTGTAAGCCAAGTGTCCCAGCTGTTTTTATAGGACAGGAGCTCGTTGGTGGATCCAATGAGATCATGAGTCTGCATCTCAAAGGAATGCTGGTCCTTCAGTTGTATGCAATGAGTCCTTCAGTTTGGGCATAATCATGTATACACTCATTATGTTGACCTGGTTGATCATGTATACACTCATTAAAATGACCTGGTTGATCATGTATACACTCATGTGCATACACTTATGGTCACAGTTTGGGCATAATCATGTGCACACACTTATGTGCTCCAAATTGTGCAGCACACTCAACAGTGGCTTAATCAGATTCTGGATGTATACACTTATGTACTGCAATTATGATTCTGGATGTATACACTCATTATGTTGACATTGCAGGTATGATTGTATGCATTCCCACTGGTTGAACATGTATTTGCTTGTTGGTGTGAACACCTTATAGAAATAGGTATGATTGTTACGTTTCAGATTTTTTAACAGGTATGATTGTTACGTTTCAGGTATTTGCTTGTTAGGTTTTAGATCAAAGAACAGCTATTTGCTTGTGGCGGGAAGGGTTTTGTAAATTTCAGGGGGTAATGTTGTGTGTTATCACAAAGTACAGGGGGTAATAGAAAAGGACAAATTAGTAATTTACCAGTGGGGGGTAATTGTGCGACTTAACAGGAATGTTGGGGGGTAAAATGGAAGGGTAATATAGTCATTTCAACTTAGACTTAACAGTTCTGTTACTCAACTTGACGGCGGGGGGTAAAAGTGCGAAATAAGGTCAAACAGTGGGGTGTAATTTTGCAATTATTTCCTTAGGGGGGTAGGAGTGCCAATGACACCTAACCTCAGGGTGTAAAATTGCAGTTTACTCTATATTGTTTAA
Organism: Helianthus tuberosus; assembly: GCA_030545235.1. Taxonomy (NCBI): domain Eukaryota; kingdom Viridiplantae; phylum Streptophyta; class Magnoliopsida; order Asterales; family Asteraceae; genus Helianthus; species Helianthus tuberosus. Next base: position 56,829,492 of record CM060427.1, read on the forward strand.
TCATTAAGCTCTCATAAAAGATTTCTCAACAAACTAAGAGTTTTATAAAAGATGGTCAAGGAATTAAAAATAATCTATGCTACAAAATCGAGGATGTATCATCCCCAAAATAAATAAGCTATGCTACGAAATTAAAAACCGGATGTATCATCCCAAAATAAATAATCTATGCTTTTATAAAAGAGTAAATTACCATTTAGTCGTTGAGTTTTGATCAAAATTGTCACTTTAGTCCAGATAGTTTTTTCTTGCCATTTTAGTCCAAATAGTTTTGTTTTCTGTCATTTTAGTCTCTGACTTTTGTCATTTTTTGCCATTTTCATCCAACCCACTAACTCCATTCAAAAAATTTAGTTAACATAGGTGAATTTTGGTCAAACCGCATTTTTTTTGCAGGTGCGATGATGTGGGGATGTTGTTGTGCCAGTTTACAGTGAAGATGATAGCCGTGGTTGTTGGTTTTACGATGATGGCCGTGGTGTTGGTTGATGACGTGGGTGGCGGAAAAGTGGACCGTGGTGGTGGTGATGGTGGGTGGTGATGGTGGTAGGGTTGGTGGGTGGGTGGTGACGGTGCAGGCAGGTGGTGGCGATGATAGAAGGTTGTGATGGGGTGGGTGGTGGGAGGTGGTGGTGGTGGTGGGAGGTGGTGGTGGTGGTCGATGAAAATGACAAAAAATGACAAAAGTCAGGGACTAAAATGACAGAAAACAAAACTATTTAGACTAAAATGATAAGAAAAAAAGTATTTACAAAATTAAAAATATAAATAAACATGAGAGATCATTGATCATATTAATGTATAACCTTTATTAAATCATCATCATAATTCACTACTAAATAAAATATATATTTATTTTTGGAACGACCGTAACTAGTAAATAACAATATTGATACAAAATCACATCATGTTAATGTAATGTTAATGTTGTCGGTATGGTCACATGTCATTCTTGCATTTCACATCAAGTGTATAGCGGCAACAATTCAAAGTCTACCAAAACATAGGACTCTAGTATGTTGAAGTTTCAATTGTCATCTCACGTAACAAATATATTAAACTAGTCTTAGTACCCCCGTGTTGCAGCGGGGACGAACACTAATTCCACACTACTGGCAGCAACCAACAACTAACAACACTGAAGTTGCGGTGTGTTAATGCGAAAAAATTAAACCGAAACATAAAACATAGAATAAAATAACTAAGTTGATCTAGGACTTGCCCGTTACGATGAACACGCGTCAATTTTTTTTCCGTTTGACAGGTTCATCGTAATCTATATATAATATATATCATTACCACTATACAAACCATAATGCATACTTTACAACAACCATTGCATCAATATGTTGCAAATTATATTTATATAAGATTTTGGCTAAATTAATTAGATTATTATAAATAATAATGATTTACAAATAAAACAACACAACTTTGAATCGATCAAACCGATTGAATTTGGTAAGATAATAAAACCATTATTTGATTATGGTACAACCACTTAAGTACAATTTACAACCATACATGCATACAAAACAGATTAAATTTGATAAGATAATGAAACCATTATTTGATTAAGGTACAACAACTTAAGCTCAATTTACAACCATAAATTGCATACAAATGTTACAAAATAATAGTATATAAATAAGGTACAATAATTTAAGCTCAACTTACAACTACAAATGCATACAAATATTACAAAATATAATAGTATATAAATATGGCCCGATCTGGCGGTCTATTCCTACACCTCTTTTGGCTGTTTTGACACCCACAACACTCATATATGCTGCGTTTTGGTCATAGTGTAACGTATAGGTAGTCAGTCTTTGTCTGTTGATCGTACCTATACGCTGTACTATGGCCAAAAAGCAGCGTATAAGGGTGTGATGCTTTGTTTGGGCGTATTTGGTTGAAAAGTTGTAGATTTTGATTTATATATATATATATATATATATATATATATATATATATATATATATAGGCTGGTTAACGTACAATACCCCTCATCCTACATTATGTACGCGATAAGCCTAGGCGCCCGATCTTCGATCTATTGAACGCTGCGAAATTAATTTATATAATTAAATTAATCAAATTAATATACATAAAACCAACCGCGAAGGATAAAATTGACAATTCCTCTATCAAAATCCTGGTAATTTCGTTCGGTACCTTCTTCTTCTTCTCCAACCGACTCTTCTGCAATCGACGTTTGCAGGTGCAATTTCATCCAATCGATTGCTCATCCGACGATTATGACAACTACAACAGCTTTGGGAGGTATTGTTTCCCCAATCGACAGCAATGTTTACTAGAATAATAAAAAAAATTGATGTGATTGTTCATGTTAGTTGTGCGGGAGCAACAGAGCAAGAAAAACGATCGACCACAAATCCAACATGTGAATACTTTTAACTAACGTACAAAATCTATAACATGCGAATTTGAAAATAACATGCGAATACTTGTAACTAACATGCGAATTTAGGTTTCCATAACAACATGCGAAATTGTATAACATGCGAACAACATGCGAAAATGTATAACATGAAATTGTATAACATGCTAAATTGTTTAACATGCTAAATTTATAACATGCTAAATTGTATAACATGCTAGATTGTTTAACATGCTAAATTGTATAACATGCTAAAATGTATAACATTCTAAATTGTATATTGTATAACATGCTAAATTGTATAACATGCTAAATTGTATAACATGCTAAATTATATAACATGCTACATTGTATAACATGCTAAATGGTATAACATGCTACATTGTATAACATGCTAAATTGTAAAACATGCTAAATTGTAAAATATGCTACAATGTATAACATGCTAAATTGTATAACATGCTAAATTGTATAACATGCGACATTATAAACATGTGAAATTTTATAACATGCGACATTATAAACATGTGAAATTGTACAACATGCGAAATTGTATTTCATGATTTTTATAACATGCGATTTGTTTAAATAATAACATGCGAAATTAATTTCTATTGGAATGCTCGCTGACGAATTCAACGTCTGTGTTTCGTACGGTGTTGCTCTGTGGATCCATTGAAAACAACAATCGATTAAACTGATACGATTCATAATTACCGGGATACTAGTGTAACGAACTCGTGATCTGCTTATTGAAGGAATTGTCTAATTTGCCCTCTACTGATTGAATGGATTGTCTTATATACCCTTATGTAGGAAAACTGAATCAGGGACACGTGTAGGGCTATTATGACCGCGTATGTAATGTACGATTAGGGGATTTGTATTCTACACTTCCTCTCTCTATATATAAACCGGATCAGGAGAAAACGCTCAAAAGTGTGAGAACGGTAAGAACGCATCCTGGCTCAACACGTGTCCCGCGGCATAGAGAAGGGCGGAGGGGTTTTTTTGTCTTTTCATTCTTCTTTTATTTTCCCAACGCGGTATAATATTTTCTGGCATCTAAGTTTTTTTTTTTTGGCGTTAATTGTATTTATTAAACTTTTTGGCGTTGAATTAATTGTTTTTGTGTCACATATATAATTTTTTGGTGTTATAGCGTTTTCTGGTTAATTTTTTTGGCGTTTGTGGCGTTTTGTATAATAATTTACTACGAGGCATTAATATTTGCATAAGATTACAATAAGACCAATTTTTTTTTGGCGTTTAGTGAATTTTTTGGCGTTTAATACCCTTTACATGGTGCTTTGTCAGCAGTCGTTCTCCCAGTTTTCATACTATTAGCGTTTTGGTGTTTGTAGTTTTTGGCGTTTTATATAATAATGTATTTTATTTCTAGAGAATTAGATATCAAAACAACATATAACTTGAATTTGTTTTTGGCGTTTTGAACATTTTTTGAATACTTTAGATAGATGCCAACTTTCCTACATAAACCCCGTCTTTTTCAGAAGAAGCTGCTTAGTGGCATTCTGTCTTTTGGTGTGATATTCTTGTTTGGTGGCATGTCATTAAAGATCAACTCTTGCTTGATGCTATTTGTAATAATGGAGTCCAATATAGCATTTTACACTTGTGTTGATCCCTTTATTCCATGCCTATAATCATCAAGAACAAAGCTCACGTGATGGCATATCACTGTCATCAGTCTCTTTTTTTAATATTTGTCCATCTCATTCAGCAAAATATTATTGAGTTAACCCCCTCAGAAGAAGGATCCATTTCAGTGAAAGCTTTGCCATATGTGGCGTTTTAAAGTGAGTGGTTTCTAGAGGATATGGCGTTTTGTTTTTTCTTGGTGTGATTAACTTCATTGTGTATAGGCCCCTCTCTTATACGAGTTTTTTGGCGCGTAGTTTAGGCGGGACTTTTTTATTGTAATAAATGATAGTAATAAAGTAACTGTCTTTTCAGTTATTGTTTTTGTATTTACTGTGTTGATCAGCTTTTATCAATTTTATAGGTTATAGACGTCTCATCTTCTAAGTTTGGCGTTTTTTTAAATGGCGTTATGCAGACCAAGATGACAAAATACAATAACGGAGTAAATAAAATATTAAGTAGGAAAAATATTTTTTGTTATTTTGGCGTTTTGTAAGGAATAACCATTTTTAGTATTTTTTTGGCGTTTTGCTAATAAAGGGAGAAATATATCATTTAATTATCTTTAAAAAAAACAAAAAAAGAAGATTACACAAAAGAAAAAAAAAGGAAAAAAAATTAAAAGCCTTCGTCAGAAGGTATTTTATCCGAATAGTATCCATCACTTACGTCATCTTCTTCCTCCTCGGAGTCTTCATCTGGATCTTCATCCATGTCATCACCTTCACCTTCATCAGCTTCTTATTCCTGAAGATTCTGAAGCCTCCACCTGAACATATCTTACATTAACTCCAATTTTGAGTCTATTTATGTGTTGGTGCAAGTGGCGTTATGCAATTCTTCCATGAAACCCAGACGATGCTTTGTCATGATGTTCTCAAGCCAGTAGACTTCCTGCTTTCCACTGTCGTATGTAACCGTCACCATGTATGTTTCATCATCAAAACGCCATGATGTCATGACAGGGTCTGGCTTCACATCTGCTTTGATTGGTCCAAATTTGCTGGTTAATGCTTTCATAAGCATATGCGTTTCATGGCATTCGTTGTCTAGAGCGATGCCAATGGATAAGATTCGCCTCTGTATGTCTTCTTCCATCTTCAGAATTGCCCTGACCATCTTAACATACACCCTCCTTCTGTTGTCAAAAAGGAGGACGTATCGCCTGATTCCCAGAGTGTATCTCCACGAAATGATTGTTGCCATTTTTGGCGTTTTGGTTAAGTTGGCGTTTTTGGTTAAGGAAGTTTTTTTGCAGAAAATTGATAGATTGAAGTGATTATGGAAGCTATGTTTTATCTTGTTTATATAATGATGTTTTTGGCGCGTAATTTAGGAGAGAATTTCTTCTAATAAATGTTAATAACTGAAATTCAGTTACTGTGTTGTTTCATCTTCTTGTAATATCTAACGCGTTTTATTACTAATTTTTTGGCGTTTTGTTTTTAATAGCGTTTTATTTTTTTGTATGGCGTTTTATCATTCGATGGCGTTTTGAATATGAGCGGTAAAAGACCCTTTTACCCTTAATGAAGCGCGTCCCACATAATAAAATTGATGTTATTTACGAAAACGCCACCGCACAATCTAGTCCATGGATTGTTTTGATCGGACGACCAATAAGCGTTCTCACCGTTCTCACACTTTTGAGCGTTTTCTCTAAATCCCGACCCTATATATATATATATATATATATATAAGGGGTAAGGTCCCAAAAAACCTCATAATAAACACTTGGGACCATACCACAACCTTGCCTGCCAACCTTTCTACCTTGCGCGACCGCGCACTGGTCTTACAAAGGAAAGGCTTAAGAAACAAGCAACAGTCAACACTTGCGCGCCCAAGGGAAATCATAAGTCCTTGCGCTTTCTCCCACAAAGCAAAGGGTGAAAATCCTACATTGAACACTTCAGCCCAATATCCAGACTTGGATATTATTTACCCAGGCTTGGGATTTATTTATTTAGCTGATTCCACACAATAAGGAGTCACACCAGATTACAGCAGTAATCTTCTAGAAGGGCTTCAATCGTGCACCACTAAGACGGTTATAACCGCCTGGACACGTGTCGCCATCTCAGGCATCCCTGAAACCACAACGATAGCATGTAATTGGAGAGTAATCTCCACTTAATCACTTTACACGTGGCAAATCCCCAGCCATCGATCTAAGCCACGATCCGTGTGCACTTACGATGGATCAAGAAGCTTGACGGAAGGAAATGTAACCGCTTACGGGGTTAGTATCTTCCGTCAACTTTTCACTAACGGGTTTTCCCGCCCAAAGGCTCCCGGTTATAAATATGAGAGACAACTCAGGTATGAATTCAAGTTACACACACTTCTCAAATACAACTTCTTCTTCATAACCCACACTTATTCTCACACCGGAGTCCGGTCAAGGAGAGAACCCTTTTCTCCCCTTGGCGAGGCTAACGGTGCTTCTTTTTTTGCAGAGTTATCGGAGAAGGAGATCGATTTTACCGAATCAAACGAGAGGAAAACCACCTTTTTATGCGGATTTAAACCCCCTAGATATTACGGTCCCGGTCGTTTATCTAGTGTTTCTTCATTGGCGCCCACCGTTTTTTCTCTGTCTTATCCGTCTTTCTCTCGTTTTTCGATTCACTTTGTTGCTTCCATTTGCATATGGAAGAAACATCAGCTCAGTGACAAACCGGCCCTCGGCCGAACGTCGTAAACAATATTCAGGTCGAAGGAATTCCAGAGGATGTCTCAGATGAAAATGAGGTTCAATCTAATCGAGTAAACGACCCTGTCACTCCAGGGGTGCTACCAGAAAACCCTATTCACTCAATTCTGCCTCCAGGAGAAACCCCAGTCACCTGGTACGTCAGATCTCAAGGGGCTCTGAACGCAGTATACACACAACTGTGTGCTCAAACTGCTCCCTTAACACAATCACGGAGACCAGGATCTCGTGCTAATGCTTCCCAACGGGAGAATACATCTTACGAAAACACAGAGGTTTATGCCAGATCCACATCAAAACGTGAGTACACTCAGTCAGGAAGTCACCAGAGAGAATATCATGACGAACCACACCCTCACCGAAGACAATCAGTTCATACTAGGTTGGGTTCCCAACGAAACACCCACACTTATGAATCTGATCCAACCTACCGTTTGAGTATAAATACGAGCGTGTTCAACCGATTGCAGCCAAATTACAACAAATGCAGACCTCGTGCGGTTTATAACCCTGAGGCAGAGCACAACTATGATTTGATTTACCGCCCTGCGGAAGCAGCGGAAAATTCAAAGTTCATCATGGAAATAGCTTTAGCTCCGCTTGAGAAAGCTAAACTACCATCCAACGTGGGTAAATTTAATGGGTTAACAGACACCGATGACCACCTGAGAGTGTTTACCAGCGCAGGTCTGGTTGGGGGCTGGACTCTCCCGTTATGGTGCCATCTTTTCGTACAGACCCTGACCGGCGCAGCGAGAATCTGGTTCGATAACTTACCAATTGGACAGATCGAATCATGGAAAGACTTGCGCGACAAATTCTTGACACATTTTAGCCAACAACGACGTTCCATTCTCGATACATCTGACATCATGAACATTTGGCGCCATGATGATGAAAATCTGGAGGATTTCATCACCAGATACAATAAAGAGGTATTGGAGATTGGCGGAGTTCATGAGCAACTAATCCGCGCTCAATTCAAATACGCGGTTAGGTGCGATGACATGATTAAAGTCTTATCCGGTACAGAAGGCCTCCTAAAAAGCTGGGAGAAGGTAATGGCAGCGGCAAAAGTTTATGCTCAAACTGAGAAGAACCTTACCACAAATAGGCCGCCACCACCGCATAACAGACCCGTGGACTTAGGCTCCACTGGAGAGAGAAAATTTAAGAAATCATGGCGCGAGTCCGGCTCGGGAAATCGTTCGTCTGAAGATGCTCGAGCAATGATCAACAAACTCACCGTGCAGAGGGAGTCTAAACAGGAGAATAGGGAGAGGCAGTGGACTCCCCTAACTAAGACCCCGGCGGAAGTCTTGAGTACTGAAGACTATCAATTCAAACCTCCGATCCCCATGAAAAATAAGCGTGGACAAGACCCTGCCCAATACTGCGAGTATCACAAGGACAACGGGCATACCACTAACAACTGCATTTCTTTGTGCACAGAAATAGAGAAAGCCCTCAAAAGCGGTGAGCTCACACATTTGCTCCAAAATGTGCACAAAGAAATTAAGCAGATAACTCGGGGTGAGGAGGGCCCAAGCAAAAGGGCAAAAACTTAAGAGACAACTCTATGAATTTCCCGCAGAAAAACATGATCTATCAAACGAATCGGAAACATTAGAGAGTAAGTTAAGTTTCATATAATTAGTTTAGCAAAGTTTGTAATGGCCTCTGTGCCCTATCCCTAAATAAAAAAGCAAAGTTTCTATTATTCTTGTGTTTCTTACAAAGTGCATGCAATTTCTTTTGGTAAGCGCAAAAACATTATGGTAAACACAAAACCAAACCTCATGAACAGTCAGTGATCATATCACACAAGACTATACGTTCACACATGAGCATTATACCAACTTCATTTGCCTTACCTAATAAAAGTAATTGTGCCCATGCAAAATATTGTAAAATCATCAAACAAACGAATAGAAACATCATGCCATTCTCAGCGTACAAATACGCCTTAAAACTATCAAACACGACTGTGTTTTAGTTACTTGCGCGACAGCGCACCAACAAAAAGGGATATACATCCCAAATGTTACAAGAAAAATTTTCAAATACATTTTCAACCTACGCTGAATCTTCACCCTCATCCGGAAAGATTTCCTTTAGTTGCGCTACGTGATCATCAGATTGCAGCGCAACATTTATCAGATCCATAACCGGAAGTTGCAAATTGTTAAATTCTGTCTTCATGGCAGCAAGCGCAGTACCAGTATTCACGCCAAAAGTTGTAGACCTACTAACATCCCAATCCACCTTCAAAGCGCTATTTACATGCTGAGAACACTCAGCATATCCTTGGGCATACCCATCTTTACGCGCGGCAACAACTAACTGCGCAACGGTTTTATCCAACTCCTCAGAGTTTAACACTGATTCAGCAACCTGAAAAAGGAGGAAAGGGTAAATAACAAGAAAGCGCATAAACAGTTCCACAACAGAAAAAGAGCAAACAACTTACACAAGCAATACCACGATCTTTTAACCACGCCATGTCACTCTTTAAAGGCTCAAGCTCACTCTCCGCCGTGGCTCGCGCCGTTTCAGAGTTTTCCAATTTTTCTTCAGTTTCAGACAAACGATGAGAGGTTTCGGCCTTTTCAGATTGCGCAAGCTCCAGATCCTTTTTAAGTTATTCCTGGCCAGAAAGCAAAGCAGTAAGTTCTTCTAACTCTTTATCTCTAAGGGCAAGAGTGGCGCAAGCTCGTACCTCTCGTTGCTCACTGCGCTCCCTATGACAATGCGCTTCTTCTAAAGCAGCTTCTGCATCAGCTTTCTCCTTTTTCAACTTTTCTAGCTCTGCATCGTGTTTCTTCAGCTTTTCAATCTCAGCCTTGAGATTATTGATGACATTACGAAGATTTGCCTTCTCAGCATTATCCTTTTCGCAAACTTTCTTCCAATTTTTGCGCTCTTCGGAAAGGAGGGCAGCTTCAGCTTCCGCTTTCCTCTTCCAACCAGCAACAGACCATTCCTCGGTTTTACGATCGGCCTCAAACTTGGCTTGATCAGCTTCAAATTTAGCTCTTAGCTGAGCTAAACGCCTTTCATCACCAACAAACTTCTTCTGGGAAACCCTAAAAGCCTCCCAATCTTTATGCATACTATACCATTCACGCACTATGCGATGAGTGGTAGAAGCATGAGAGGCAGTCTCCTCAAGGTAAGCTTGATAAGTTCGTTCATAAGACCGGCTTTCTTGAAATTTGATTTCCCCAGGCGGAAATATCCCTTCTAGCCAATCTTGACACACACGCCAATCCGAAAAAGTGTCACCTTTCTTCAAATTTCAAACAGGGGCATGAGGCTCAGCAGCATCTTTCTCCGAGTAAGTTCTATAATAATAATCCCCCAGGGTTTCCTCTGGGCGGATCGGAGAATTTTTATCAACATCGGCAAATGAACTTTTCCCCTCAACAGTAACCTTCTCAACATGCTCAGGCATAGCTTCAGAGGGTTTAGGGGAAGAAGTTGAAGTTTTTTCAGCAGTTTGTTCTTTCCCCAGGTCTTGAACAACAGTTTCAGCGGTTCGTGGATTATCAACACCATCCACAACCTCTGGGTCAATAACTTTTTCAACCTCCATAGTAACATCAAAAGGCCTATCAGCCTTAACAGTCTTCTCCACACCACCTTCAGGAGCCTCCATAGTCTTCAACGGATCAACAACAGGAGCGCACGGAGGAGAAGGTGGGGGTTCTTCATTAACCACAGGCTGCGGCTCTGTGGCAACAGGAGAAACAGGAATTTATGAAATAAAAACAACAAAGTCTGTAAAGATCTAATACGCACAAGGGAAAGAAGTAAAGACAACACGTACCAGGAACAGATTCCGAAATGAAAACATCTAGATTTCCTTTCCTGGTAATTTTCTTCCTCTGGATCTTCTTAGATGGCTGACCCTCAGCATCAGTATCAGCTTGCTTCCTTTTCCCGGCCTTCCTGTGCACCAAGTGTTCAGGACTAGATTCCAAATCAATGGGATCATTTGGGTTGGACGAAGGGATATCAGCAGTATCTCTTGGTTCTGGTTTTGGCCTCCTAACAGTAACTGCAGGCGTAAGACCCTCCAGAGAGTCAGAAACCGCCACATAATCACACCAGGAGTCAGAAGAACGGCGCATACCTTTCTTCTCTCCTCCAACATTTTTTGCCTTCAAAGATTGAGTTTTATCTTCAGGTTTCTTCGGCGCAGAAGTAGAAGTCGCCGCGTGTCACACCCCGGTTTCCACGTGTCACCGGTGGGCCTGGTGGGGAGTATCGTGACGTGGTTGGCAACATAATAGTCAAACAACACAATATTTAATATGCACAGCGGAAGCAAATTGTAAGATATAATTCAACCGAATTTAATATTGTAATATCAAATGTCACAATATTCGGAAGTTTATCCACAGACGGATCGGAAAAATAAAATGGAATAATAGTTCAACAGACTTCAGGCATCTTAAGCTTGCGAGACTTCTATTGATGCTAAGGAGACAATCCAGGCAATTACGTTTAGTACCTGCATTTAGTCTTTTTGAGAAAATACGTCAGTTTACACTGGTAAATACAATCAACTGACTCATTTTGGAAAATGATTGAAAATTGGTTTGGATGCACGTGGCATAAACATTTTATTTAACTTGGGAGAATTATTTAAATATATATAATCTTGTGAACGAATTACATGTTCCTTGTGCGTTCAGTAGCCCGGATCTTGTCCGGGTTAAAGATCAATAGACACACCACATTATTCTTTTGTGCACTGACGGGTGTACGCCTACACCCCGCGCTTAAGTCGTGGCCATTTCCTAAAATGATGCCAAGGATATCCGGGACATGGTCGTTAACCCCCCAAAGGCTTTAAGTAACAAGACTGTTTAAACGAGCCGATCAAATTATTCAATTAACCACCCAACGATGGAAGATTTGATGCCCGATCAAGCGGTATGCTATATACCGTAACCCAAGCCCGTATAGGGAAAATAAGTTAAAAGTATTTACCTGAGCAATGTATAAATCACAATAAGCAAATTTCAAGTAGCTTTTACTGGTACTCCTAATCTGGAACGAAGGTTTATAATAACCTATTAGAATCCTAACGGATCTTTAGTTAAGCTTAAGCTTAGACCGGTTAGTTTCAAAGACACGGTTTGTACGCACGATTAAGCGAAGACCGGATAGAATGTGATTTAGACCCGACAAGTTCAGAGACTTGTTTAATATGGGTATTTCATACACATTCTGGATTTTGAGATAAAACCGATAAGGTTCGACCCGTTTAGGCTAGTTTATGTAAACTAGTTACATAAACCGAACCGAACGCGTAATAAGCGTAACGGGTAATAATGAGAGCCATTTAAAGGTTTCCTAAGTTAATATGCTTCATATATGTTGTGACATCAGTAAGATGTCTTTCATTATGCCCGAAACGTATTTAAACACAAACTAGGCCCCGTAGGGGTAGTTTGGTCATTTAAAGGGTTATAAAAGAGTTTAAGTGTTAACCTGAGTTACAGGTCTGATGTAATCAGCAAATATACTTAATTTGCTAAGTTATATCATTAGGGTAAAGTATATATGTGAAATTTATCAATTATAACCAAACTATGCCCCGTAGGAGTATTTTGGTAATTTCACATAAGCCGAAAAGCTCGAAACTGAAGTCTGATTTTAACAACCTTTGCTTACTGTCAAAATATTATAATTTGCCTCAAATATCAGTAGGTATCAACCCTTGTATGTTTAATATAGTTATAGTGCATACTATGCGTTAAAAACGCTTAAAAAGGCGATTAAAGCCATTTCCGGGTTCGATACATAAGGCAGATATTTTTTATTATTTCAGAAGGCTAAAAATAATTTATTTATCATATGTGATCAGTAGCAAAAGGTTTGGAGTTGATTAGATATGTAAAACTCATTTTATGGCCCGTAAGGGCAAATCCGACAATTACCGGATTAAGCCTACGACTATAAGTTATGCTCAACCTAAAATTAGTTAAAAATCTTTAAAAATCCCAAAATGATATATTACATCAGTGGGTAAAGAGATTGATATCAAAAAGTATGTTTAAGTAGGCTATATGCTAAATACGCCGTTTAATTAACACAAAGCTTTAATTTTACGCTAACGAGCATAACTCTTAACCTACACCTCAAACTGATGTCAAATTTTGTATGCAAGTTTATATATCAGTAATTAAGGTTTCTACTCTTTTACATTTCCAAAAATCACGTTTTAAGGTGAAAAGGGCATAATGGTCAATATATGAGCAATTAACGGAATCATGCATATTAATTGGATAACTAATGATCCGAGGTGTATAATCACAGAGGGTTATACTAGCATGTAACCTGGTCCAAATCAAGCTCTAAGGCATTTCTAAAACATACCATAACGGGTCAGAACTGAAAGTCAAAGTATAAGTCAAACTATGCGACTTTCGGTTCCGAACTGGGTCTGAACAGGAAATTGTCGGGTTGAACATGTTTAGACATGTCCTTACAGTAATTACCAAGTTATATTAATGATCAAACAGGTTGTATGTGTTCTACATTGCTAATTTTGCATAAATTGTAATTTACACATTCTGTTGACTTTTTTAAATACAAGTTTGACCCGACATTTGACCTAGTTAGAGTGGGAATCAGGGGGAACCCTTTTGAGGGTTTATTACCCACATAATTACCAACTTATAACTACTTTTGATTCGACTAATCACTGGACCATTAGTGATTAATCTTAAAGTCAACCGTTAATTACGACAGTTTGACTTTTAAGCTAATACTAAGCTAAAACTTAATTAAGAAGGGTTAGGCATACTTACTGAAGTCCTATGCTTGATTAGTGACCACTTGAGTCTGCTCTTAAGCTCCAGAAATCGATCAGAATGCTGAAGGAAGGTGTGAGCTCAAAGTTGAAATCTTGTGGCCTTTTATAGTGCTCATAAGCACTTAGATTATGGACAACAAGAGCTAGCAATGGTTCCTGATCATCAACACTTGTCCCTAAGGTCCTAGGAGCCACTTAGGGGTCGCCCATGATGAGAAATATCTGTTTAAAGGTCGGTTACGCGCGTTTGCAGGCTGCTGTCTAATGTTGCTGATACTGTATGTCTGACGCGCCCGCGTAAGATATCTTAATCTCTTACGCGGCCCGCCTGGACCTCATATATAGATTTTTCATTTTCTATTTTCCACATCTTTGTCCCTTGGCCTTTCGAAAGGGCAACTAAGTTTATTTCTTGCATTTTGACCCCCCTCTTATTTACCTACAAGGGCTTTAGGACTTATACCCACTTTGCCAAGCCCCTGGACATTCCTGGTTAACCCGAAAAGTCATAACTTTCAACGTTAACGCTTTAACCCCTCGCACACGAATTTGATCATAACTTTCTCATACGATAACGAAACTTTATGAAATTTATATCGCGCATTCTAGTGAGCATAATTATCAGTTACAAAGCTTCGGGTTTGTCAAAAGGTCACTCAGAGGTATAACTTAAACATGTTGACACATTTAACCCCTGTAGTTTGTAATCTCTCACTTTTAGCTTCGCATGATCCATGATTTATTCGTTTGATGCTATAAACATCATGTAGGGTTATTGTACAATATTTTTATTCACTGTTGACATTTAGAACCCGTATATTCACATACTTTCCATGACTGTCAACTTTAGTCCTTCTATAACATTCTTTCACACGTTCAAACATATGACACGTGTCTACACATTATAGGACGTGAATTTTCGAGGTGTTACATCCTCACCCCCTTAAAATAAATCTCGACCCGAGATTTACTGAAATAAATAAGGGTACTTTTCTTTCATCGTGGATTCAACTTCCCACGTATATTCGGGTCCTCTACGGGCATCCCATTTGACCTTTACAATAGGTACATGCTTCCTTCGAAGCTTCTTTACCTGTCGATCTTCAATCGACAATGGTTTTTCCACAAATTTTAAGCTCTCATCTATATGCACATCTGTATGCGGTATGACCAGTGATTCATCAGCGAAGCACTTCTTCAGATTGCAGACGTGGAACACATTGTGAATTCCACTGAGCTCTTCCGGTAAGTTTAACTTATAGGCAACTGACCCGACACGTTCAATAACCTCGAAAGGTCCTATGTATCTCGGGCTTAGCTTGCCTTTCTTACCAAATCGCATCACCCCCTTCCAGGGTGATACTTTTAGCAACACTTTGTCACCTACTTCGAAGTGAAAAGCTTTACGCTTTGGATCTGCGTAGCTCTTCTGCCTATCTCGGGCAGCTTTGAGACGGTCACGAATCTGGACAATCTTGTCCGTCGTTTCAAAGACTATCTCTAGTCCTGATAATTGGACATCTCCGACTTCCGCCCAACAAACTGGCGTTCTACACTTTCTACCATATAATGCCTCAAAAGGCGCAGCCTTTATGCTGGTGTGGTAGCTATTGTTGTAGGAGAACTCAATTAGTGGTAGGTGCTTATCCCAACTACCACCTAAATCAATTACACATGCACGTAACATGTCTTCCAATGTTTGGATGGTACACTCACTCTGTCCGTCAGTCTGAGGGTGGTAAGCCGTATTGAAATTCAAACGTGTGCCCAAAGATTGCTGGAAACTCTTCCAAAAATGTGACGTGTATCTAGTATCTCGGTCAGAGATAATAGACACAGGTATGCCATGTAAGGCTACAATCTTATCAACGTATAACTGGGCTAACATGTCGGAGCTATAAGTCTCCTTGATGGGTAAGAAATGTCCTGACTTAGTCAGTCTATCAACTATAACCCATATTGTATCATTTCCTTTCCTTGTCTTAGGTAACTTGGTAATAAAATCCATAGTTACCATTTCCCACTTCCACGTAGGAAGTTCAGGCTGTTGTAGCAAGCCTGACGGCTTTTGATGTTCTGCTTTGACTTGGGCACAAGTCAAGCACTTAGCTACATAGGCAGCTACAGACTTTTTCAAGCCTATCCACCAATAATTTGCCCTTAGATCCTGGTACATCTTATCAGCTCCAGGATGAACGGAGTATTTGGAACTATGGGCCTCCTGGAGGATGACATCTCGAAGTCCCCCATAAATTGGAACCCATATTCGTCCATTTAATCTTAGAATTCCGTCCTTGCTAAGAGTTAACTGCTCCTCAGTTACCCCTAGCCTTTCGTTAGGATAGTTAGCTTCCAACACAGCTTCCTTTTGTGCAGCTAACAACCTTTCAGTCAAACTGTTCTTTATCTCCATGCGCTTGGCATTGTTTCGGATGGGTTTCACCCTTTCTTTTCGACTCAAGGCATCAGCGACTACATTCGCCTTGCCGGGATGGTATCTGATTTCACAATCATAATCATTTAAAGTTTCCATCCAACGGCGTTGCCTCATGTTTAAGTCTTTCTGATTAAACAGGTGCTGGAGGCTCTTGCGATCAGAATAGATCACACACTTGATTCCATATAGATAATGCCTCCACAGTTTTAGTGCCAATACAATGGCACCCAACTCCAAGTCGTGGGTGGTGTAATTCTTTTCATGCACCTTTAACTGTGGTGATGCATAGGCAATAACTTTGCCTTTCTGCATAAGCACACATCCCATGCCAGTGTGCGATGCATCGTAGTAAACCACAAAATCTTCTATACCTTCTGGCAATGTCAGTACTGGGGCGTTGCTCAACTTTTGCTTCAGAATATCAAAGGATTCTTGCTGCTTAGGGCCCCAAACGAACTTTACTTTCTTCTTGGTCAAGGAGGTTAGGGGTGCAGCAATCCTTGAAAAATTTTCAATGAAACGCCGGTAATATCCTGCCAATCCCAGGAAGCTACGAATCTCTGTAGGTGTCTTTGGCTCTTGCCAGTTCATAACAGCTTCAACTTTAGCGGGATCCACTTTGATACCACGCTCACTCACCACATGTCCAAGAAATTGGACTTCACGAAGCCAAAATTCACACTTGGAGAATTTGGCATAGAGCTTCTCCTGATGCAGGAGTTTGAGAATACAGCGAAGGTGTTTCTCATGGTCAGCTTGGTTCTTCGAGTAGATAAGAATGTCGTCGATGAAAACGATGACGAATTTATCTAAGTACTGTTTGCAAACGCGATTCATGAGATCCATGAACGCGGCTGGTGCATTAGTGAGCCCAAAAGGCATCACTAGGAACTCGTAATGACCATAACGAGTCCTAAATGCTGTTTTGTGCACGTCTTCATCTCTAACCTTCAGTTGATGGTAGCCTGACCTCAAGTCAATCTTCGAGAAATAACTTGCTCCTTGCAATTGATCGAACAAATCGTCGATCCTGGGCAAAGGATATCTATTCTTTATTGTGACCTTGTTAAGCTCACGGTAATCGATGCACAGACGCATCGATCCGTCCTTCTTCTTGACAAACAGGACTGGCGCTCCCCAAGGAGACGAACTAGGTTTAATGAAACCCTTGGCTAGCAATTCGTCTAGCTGTGTCCCCAATTCTTTCATCTCTGTGGGCGCCAACCTATAAGGTGCTCTAGCAACTGGTGCTGCTCCGGGGATGATATCAATTCTGAATTCCACTTGCCTATCTGGTGGCAAACCAGGTAGTTCTTCCAGAAAAACTTCTGGGTATTCAGAGATGACAGGGATGTCTTCTATCTTCGGTTTAGGCTCATCAATAATCACTTATGCCATGTAGATGACACAACCCTTCTTTAAACATTTTGAAGCCATGAGCATAGTTGCTTGCTCAGGTAGCCCATACTGGGTATCTCCCCGAATGGTAAGTGATTCACCAGACGGAGTCTTAATCACCACTTGCTTTCTGTTGCAGACGATTTGGGCTTGGTTGTGAGATAACCAGTCCATACCCAAGACTATGTTAAAACCGGCCAACTTAAAGGGAAGTAGAGACAGAGGAAAATAGTGGTTCTTAATGGATATAACACATCCATCTAACACAGTTGAGACGGCTTCTAAGGTGCCATCTGCTAACTCTACCTCATAATTTACACTCAAGGTTTCGACAGGTAAATTCAACAATTTGCAAAATTTATGATCTACAAACGACTTATCAGCGCCTGAATCAAATAGTACTCTTGCATAGACATCATTTACAAGGAAGGTACCTGTAATAACATTTTCGTCTAGAACCGCTTCCTTTGCGTCCATTCTGAAGACCCTAGCATTAGTCTTCTTGGCCTCTTCAGGCTTCTTGGTGTACTTAGGGCAGTTGGTTTTAATGTGCCCCTTTTCATTGCAACGGTAGCACGTTGCGTCTTTCATCTTCTTGTAATCCAAGGTTTTGTGATCCGTGGACTTGCATATACCACAAGCAAAGGTTTTCGACTGAGTCTGAGTGTTCGACTCGAGTCTGCACTTTCCAAAGTGCCGTTTCTTGCAAATCTTGCACTTGGGCTTCTCACCAGAATGATGCCCATCTTTCCTTGGCTCAGATCCTTTCTTGTTGTCACCGTTCCCACGGTGCTTCTTGTTCGAACTCCGTGAACTATCATCTTCACGTTTTCTCTTCTCAGCTTCCTTATTCCTCAGCGATCTCTGCCTGACCGCATCCAAAGTGAGGGACAAGGATATGTCAGCTACAGATCTAAAAGTAGCTGGCCGAGAAGCCTTCACACTTGCCTTGATTTCCAGGGCTAAACCACCGATAAAACGAGCTATTCTTTTTGGTTCTGGGGCAGATAAGGAACCAACCAGGACATCGTGTTGAAGCTCATTAGGTAAGCTTGACAGTCAAGGTTTGTCATCACCAATGATAGAAAATCAGACTCTATCTTCTCCACCTCATGCTGAGGGCAGTAATTTTCCCTGATGAGGGCAACAAATTGATCCCATGACATATTGTACAATGGGATTTCCCGGTGGCTTGAATCAGAGATCTCCACCATGCTAAAGCTTCACCCTTAAAAGACTGCGACACAAACTTGACCACATCTCTCTCAGCGCATCCGCTGATATCCACAACCGTATCCATCTCATCCAGCCACGTCATACAGTCAATGGCTCCTTTCTCCCCAGTGAAATCCAGGGGTTTGCAGGAAACGAAATATTTATAAGAGCAACCCTTGTCACGGGGTCCTTGGTTTAGTACGACCTGCTGAGATGGGGCACTGTGGTGGTTTGAGGAAAGTCTATCATCATCTTTCTTGGGTTCATCCTTCTTGGAAGGTGGCTTTGAATGCGGCGCAGATAGGGTCTTACTTCGAGTCCCACTATACTCTTCGTACTGCCGCTCCAAGGCCTGTGTAACTGCGCCGTCTATTATCGCTTTCAATTTATCACCCGTTAAATTAATTCGGGCGTTCTCGTTATTCTCCACTGGATGACTATTAACCTCGTCCGAGTTAGCCATTTTAATTGAACTGTTGCAGAAAACAAGGACAATAGTTTACTTGGGAGTTTATTATGGAATTGCCCCTTAGGGTAATTCATCAACCATGGTAACAGAGACCATATTTGGTTAATTTATTAATCAAATTTATTTAGGATTTCTATTATAATTTATCCTAATTATAAAACAATAATAGTTTTATTTGTGGCACAAAAGGCCTAGTCACATGGACATTTTAATTTAATCTATGATTTCAGAGAATCAAAACATTAAGGTATACTGGCACAATAGGCCTAGTCACAAGGACATTTATAATTTATAAGCTATGATTTCAGAGAATCAAAGCATGAAGGTTTGAACCTAGTTCATTACCTTTATCTGACAGGGAGTCATCGCTACCACTGTCTTTTGGCTCATATGGAAATGAGCAGGACCCGTAGGCGCTATAGTACCATGTATGGTCAAAATATGATCATCTTAATTGATGACCTAAACCCATGATTCAGAGATCATAAAATTGGGTTAGGAATCTTTTGAAGAATCCAAAAATAAGAATGACATGTGTGATTTTTTTATGAATCACGTCTGCCAGGAGTGTTAACATGTTTACAGATGTTACCAGGGATTTGAATCTTTTAAACAGGTCTTACCATCATGGCCAGGTCTTTATAACGACACTCAGGCTAGGTTTCACTCTTAAGATTCTTATTTAAAAATTTACTTAGGCAGATTATAAATAAAAAGGAATGATTTTTATTTATTTATTTCATATATAATATTTATGCATATAATAGCAAGATGAAATTTATAAACATAACATTCCATTAATTACCAAAGATTACATGTTGCCCTAAACGGGACTTTTCAACAAACAACTTACCCACGTAGGGGCTTAATAACACACATACCCACGCAGGGGCTTAATAACATAATAGTCCACGCAGGGACTTACACAAATAACATACCCTCGTAGGGGTTTACAGAAAAATAGACCCACGCAGGGGTCAAAACAAACAAGCATACCCACGCAGGGGTTTACACAGCAAGACTGGCCCCCGCAGGGGCTCAACAACTAACGGAAGGATTTAGTGTCACACCCCTTTCTATGGCGGAAGCACGAGGTGTGATCATGAAAGGTTCTCATTGCATACGAAGAGTAAACATGCTACATGCTCGTAAAATAACATCACATACCATGATTTGAAGACATAAGTTTAGCGTTTATATCGCTAGACAGCATAAAACATTGTCTTAAAAGGTTACAACTTTATTTAAAGTTAAACACAAGCGACATCCACGAGCACATGCAAGACCACGCGCACATCCATCCTAGTTACCTGAAATACATGTGAGTTTTTGGAAAAACGTCAACATAATGTTGGTGTGAATTCATGCAGTTTTGTATTTCATGTTTGTATACTTTGTATGAAAACATAGTTTGTGAGTAAATCAAGTTTTCATATATAAATCCAGTTTCATGTGTACATCACGTACCCATGTATAATTCAATCTTTTCTTGAGTACCCCACGTACTTCAAGTTATATATCAATCCTCTTGAGTACCCCACGTACTTCAAGTTATATATCAATCCTCTTGAGTACCCCACGTACTTCAATTATAAATCAATTTTTGTATGGTATGAATTTTATGTAAATACAGTATTTCTGTACTGATCAGATTGTTAATGGGTTGCAAAGCCATTAACATGTGGCACGTCATAGGAAGTCACCAAACCTAAGGCATTTAATTGGTATATTCTGAGACACAAAAGCACTTCCTCGGTTCTCGCCCCGACCGGGAGTGTGGCTGCCAGGCACCCGTTAGATCTAACCTTTTGTTCTGCGGTCTAGGTATATTGTTGATTAATGGTGCTTCTGTACCCTATTCGTGACACTATTTCTCATAACGCATCCTACTTGGTTCTCGTTCTCACCAAGCGCGTTTCTTGTTATCATTTCTCATATTTCGCCACACTTGGTTCTCGTTCTCACCAAGTGTACTTCTTGTATTTATATCATACCAATTATAAATTTTTGTACATTTGTACATGTATTTCACCCCCGAAGTTATAAAAACTGAAAACAGTTAAAGAGAAAAGGGGGAGCATGAACTCACAACTTTGCGTTCCTAGCGTCGTAAACTCCACCGGATTTGCTTAATTAACGTCGTAACATATACGCGTTTTCTTAACGTTAGTCACTAGACTTGCGTCGCACAAGTACAGTCACTCTCTTTTGTATATATTCTTGTGTTAAAAATATTCTACATTTTTAACTACGTGTTTTACTTATTTTATTTTCTCCAAAAATAAATATAAGTCTTTTGTGTTTTGCACTTTGCACCCGAATTATGTATCTTGTATTTTGTATGTGCATTTTTATGTTTATACTCCTCATGAGCATTTAGTGTATTTTTAAGTCTTAATACACTAGCACGTATAACACATACTATATACACTTAGCACAAAAGTTGGTGATAAAATAATATATATTTTTCTCTCAAAAATATATATACATAAGATCCATTTTTATTTTTGAAGAAATCATCATTTCTTATCACCAAAAATTAGGGAAACCTTGGTAATACTTTTAAACACATTTTTAGGGAATAAGTTTCTCAAAAACTTATATTTTTCTAAGTGTCAAAATTTATAAAAATTTTGACAGAGTTTCCCCTAAAAATGGAGGTTTCCCACGTTTTCAAAACGTGTGTTTATTTTCTTTTAAATCATCATCAATCATCAACAACAATTACCAACAATCAACATCAACAATAATCACTAATTTCTCCATTTCATGAACTTGAATATTTACAAAAATGTGTAGTAACTTACTAGCACATTTAGTAAGTCTTGTTATCTTTAAAAATAAATTTAGTTTCTTAAAAACTTTATTTTTAAAGAATATGAAGTTTCACAACTTCTAGTCGGTTTTTACGCAAATTATTTCTTTGTTAAAACTTTTGTTACACAAGTGTCCATACACTTGTTTGTTCACAAAAACCACTTTTGTTTGTGTAAGATCCGGTTTTAAAACATGATTTCTTAAACGCTTGGTCCTTTGAAAATACCACTTGTAGATACATAGATCTACTAGTTTTAAACACCTTTGTACAAGTTAAAACATTTTTACACAAGTTCATGGTTTATGTGTGGTAGGGTTTCACCTTTTAACCCTTGTTACTTCTAAAATAGCTTTATGTTAAGATCCATGATCTTACCAAACCGGGTTAAACGATGATCCGAGCTACCACATCATAGATCGGGTCTAGATAACCATATATTTCAAATACTACAACTTTTACACAACTTATGTGCTATTAACCACCATTTTTCATGCTTTTAGTAGACTTTTGTGCATCTTTTCGCATTTTAACGAGATTTAACCAACACAAATCCTTTTAACCACTTTAGAATAGTTTAAATACGAGTTCTAAGTGTTATACCTCTAGCTCAAGGCTAGGGAAGGTTCTAAGCACAAATCGAGTGGATAAAAGCAAGGTAGAGAGGTCCTTCGCGTTCCGTTTGCTCTAAGCTTCCTAATACGTGATCCTTGTTGCTTGAATGATCTTGGAATGGCAAGAATCAAACTTGAAAATGGATGTATGCTCTAGGGGTGTTTGGCCGTAAGTTAGAAGAAAGGGAGAGTGGGTGTGTTGAGTTGTGTTGGTGACTTAACCTACTTATAACCAAAGTTCCCTAATATCCAATGTGTTTTATGTCTTCAAAAGTACCATACATATCTTACACAATCTTTACAAATCCAAGGAAAATTCACAAGATCTTCCAATTTAGGCATGTGGGTCGATTTTATTTGGATATGGGGAGGGGGTCTAATTGTAAATTTGAACTAATTAGTTACCTTGTAATCCATAACCAAGTATATAGTTAAGTAGGTTAGTTACTAGCTATTTTAGTGAGTGTTAGGGTGTTCGGGGACCCTAACTAGCTCAGAAAAGATAAATAATGAAAATAACAATATTTTCATGTTCCGGGTATAGTCCGGTCGTTCGGTTACATACCGATTCGTTAAAGTGCTAAATTACACTTTTTAGTGTCGTTTAAGTACCTTTCTTGTACTCTTTCAATTCCCAACACTTAGGGAAATATTCTGGATAATAAAACGACATTTCTGCATAATATTTATATGTCTAAATGCTGAATTGTTGCTGATTTGTATAAATTCTGCACTTAAAGTGCGTTTCGGGTGCTTTTTAGTGCTTATTTTTGCTTTCGTATAGCATATATATTAACCCTTGTATGTGCTCTTGGGTTTTAATGCATTCTTGTCGTCGAACCTACACCTAGGTTCCAATTTTATTGTCTGGCTGCTTTCTGTAGTTCCGTTGACACATAGTGTCTTACCGGTGAGTTTACTTAGTATTTTTGACGCAACGCTCTCATTTATGCATAAAGCAATATTTTGTAGTATACAACGTGCATGAATTCACTTGTTTAATCATGTGTTCAGACATTGCTGACACTTAAACTCATAATTGAAGTCATTAAGCAATAATTATAGTGTACGGAAATTACCGGTTTGTGCCAGTTGTCACAGTCTCCCCCCGTTAAAAGAATTTCGTCCCGAAATTCAGACTGAACTAACTCTCGCTGGTGTCTTCTTGAATAGGTGGGGATACTTTTTCTTGAACTGGTCTTCACGTTCCCATGTGTACTCGGGTCCGTGTTTAGAGCTCCAACGTACTTTGACAAGCTTCACACTGCTCCTCCTGGTCTTGTTGACTTTCCAGTCAGTAACCTCGACGGGTTGCTCTGTAAATCGGAGGGCTTCATCAATATGCACTTCATACATCGGGATGATCACGTTTTCTTGTGTTGGACTCTTCTTCAGGTTGGATACATGAAACGTATCATGTACTCCATTAAGTTCTTCCGGTAACTCCAACTTGTATGCCACGGTACCAATTCTCTTCAATATTCTGAATGGTCCGATATATCGTGGATTCAGCTTCCCACGCTTTCCAAATCTGACTACGCCCTTTCATGGTGAGACTTTTAACAACACTTTGTCTCCCACCTTGAAATCTACCGATTTTCTATTTGGATCCGCGTAGCTCTTTTGTCGCTCTCGAGCCGCCCTAATGCGCTCTCGGATCTGCGCAATCTTGTCGGTTGTCTCTTGTACAAGTTCAGGACCAACCATACGCTTATCTCCAGCGTCTGCCCAACATAAGGGCGATCGGCATTTGCGGCCATACAGAGCTTCGAACGGCGCGGCTTTTATGCTCGTATGATAACTGTTATTGTAGGAAAACTCAACTAGGGGTAGATGAGTATCCCAGCTGCCGCCTAGGTCCATGACACATGCGCGAAGCATATCTTCTAACGTTTGTATTGTCCGTTCGCTCTGGCCGTCTGTTTGCGGATGGAATGCCGTGCTCAGATCTAACTGAGATCCAAAGGCTTCCTGAAATGATTGCCAGATTCTTGAGACAAAGCGTCCATCTCTGTCTGAAATGATTGAGATTGGCACTCCATGACGTGCCACAATTTCTCTTAAATATATCTCTGCCAGCTTTCCAGTGCTATCCTTCTCTCGGATTGGTAGGAAATGCGCAGACTTCGTTAATCGATCAACTATTACCCATATCATATCGTGCCCTCTCGGGGTCCTGGGTAATTTCGTTATGAAGTCCATCGAGATTTGTTCCCACTTCCACACGGGAATTTCTGGTTGTTGTAGTAGGCCGGACGGTTTCTGATATTCTGCCTTAACCTTGGCACAGGTTAGGCATTTTCCAACATACACAGCAGCGTCGCTTTTGAGTCTCGGCCACCAATAGTACTCCTTCAAGTCTTGATACATTTTGTCCGATCCTGGATGGATCGAATATCTCGATTTGTGGGCTTCATTAAGGATGACTTCTCGTATGCCACCATAGAGTGGAACCCAAATACGCTTCTTAAAGTATAAGGCTCCCTCTTCATTTGGCACCATGTATTTCAGCATACCCCGTAGGTATTCAGCTTTACGGTTCTCTTCTTTAAGAGCTTCTTGTTGTGCATCTCGAATGCGTGCTGTGAGGTTCGTTCGAATCGTCATTTCCAGTGCTCGAACCCTTAGGGTCTTAACCCTTTCTTTTCGGCTCAACGCGTCTGCTACAACGTTTGCCTTTCCAGGATGGTACTTAATCTCACAGTCATAATCATTCAGCAGCTCGACCCAACGTCGCTGGCGCATATTCAATTCCTTCTGATCAAATATGTGTTGTAAGCTTTTGTGATCTGTGAAGATTGTACATCGAGTACCATATAAATAATGTCGCCAAATCTTCAAGGCGAATACCACTGCGCCCAGCTCCAGGTCGTGAGTGGTATAATTTCTCTCGTGAACCTTCAGTTGTCTTGAAGCATAAGCGATGACTTTTTGGCGTTGCATGAGCACGCAACCCAAGCCTTGTCGTGAGGCGTCGCAGTATACCACGAAGTCTTCAGTGCCTTCGGGTAACGACAGTATCGGTGCATCGCATAGTTTGCTCTTCAGTAACTGGAAGGCTTCTTCTTGTTTGTGACCCCAGTCGTATTTCTTGTCTTTCTGTGTAAGGGTCGTTAGCGGTTGAGCTATCTTCGAGAAATTCTCAATGAATCGCCGATAGTAGCCCGCTAAGCCCAAAAATTGACGAACTTCGGTCGGGGTCTTGGGAGCTTCCCAATTCTTTATTGCTTCAATTTTGGATGGGTCTACATGAATGCCCTTTTCATTCACCACGTGACCAAGAAATTGTACTTCGCGAATCCAGAATTCGCATTTTGAGAACTTTGCATGAAGTTTCTCTTTCTTCAGTAGCTCCAAGATGGTTCTGAGATGTTGCTCATGTTCTTCTTTCGTTCGCGAGTAAATCAAGATATCATCGATAAATACAATCACGAATTTATCGAGATATGGTTTGCATACGCGGTTCATTAGGTCCATAAAGACCGCTGGCGCGTTCGTCAATCCAAATGGCATCACAAGAAATTCGTAGTGCCCATAGCGTGTTCTGAATGCAGTCTTTGGCACACTTTCATCTTGGATTCTCAGCTGATGGTACCCAGATCGAAGGTCGATCTTGGAATAGTAGCTTGATCCTTGCAATTGATCAAATAAGTCATCAATCCTTGGTAGCGGATACCGATTCTTGATTGTGAGCTTGTTCAGTTCCCTGTAATCGATACACATCCGCAGTGTTCCATCCTTCTTCTTCACGAATAATACTGGAGCTCCCCAGGGTGAGAAGCTTGGCCTTATGAATCCTTTATCCAACAACTCCTGGAGTTGTGTAGATAACTCTTGCATCTCGGATGGCGCAAGTCGATAGGGTGCCTTGGCTACAGGAGCAGCTCCTGGAACCAAGTCTATACGGAATTCGACTTGTCGTTGCGGAGGTAGTCCTGGCAGATCTTCCGGGAACACATCAGTAAATTCCTTCACCACAGGAATGTCTTCGAGTTTCGGCTCCTCAGCCTTCTTGTCTATAACGTGTGCTAGGAAAGCAACACATCCTTTCCTTAAGCACTTCTGTGCCTTCATACAACTGATGATTCGTAGAGGCGCGTTTCGTCTTTCTCCATGCACGATGAGAGTTTCACCATTCGCTAAAGGGATGCGAATGATTTTCTCATGACAAATAACTTCAGCTTTGTTCTTGGACAACCAGTCCATCCCGACTACTACATCGAAGCTACCCAATTGAATAGGTAAGAGGTCGATGCTAAAATTTCGTTCGCCAAGTTCTAGTGTGCATCCTCTGACAACTTCGCCCGATTCAACAAGTTTACCATTGGCTAGTTCTATGGAATAAGGAATTTCTAATCTACTAGATTCTATTCCGAGTATGCGTTTAAATTCCACAGACATGAAGCTATAATCGGCGCCAGTGTCGAATAATATGGATGCAAAGTGATTGTTAATGAGAAACGTACCGGTGACCACGTTAGGGTCCTCGCGTGCGTCTCTTGCTCCAATCACAAATGCTCGAGCCGGAGCGTTGTTTCTCTCTGGGCAGTTCTTCATGAAATGATCATTGCTTCCACATTTGAAGCATCCTTGCCCTTTCCCGTTACCATTCTTGTTACCAGCACCGTTCCCATTTCGGTTCTTTCCTTTTCCCCAACAGTCTTCTGTTCGATGACCCAATTTACCACATTTGTCGCACCTTGGAATGCGACAAGCTCCATCATGATGATACTTACACTTTTGGCATCTAGGCATGGAGCCTTGGTATGCTTTGGTTGCATGGGTATTCGCCTCCTGAGGCGGATTAGTGTCACGCTTCTTGCTGAAACCCTTGTTGTTGCGAGTTGCTTGGTTCAGGTTTGCATGTTTTCTCTTTTTGTCACCGGACGACTCAGCATGCGTCTCGGCATTTTCTGTTGGGTTCAGTGATAGCTTCTTCATTCGAACACAATCTTCAGTAAGGCTGACAGCCAGAGTTACAGCCTCGGTGATTGTTTGTGGTTTGGCTGACGTCACCATGCCACGAAACTCTGAGGCCAGTCCCCAAATGTAGCGTTCCACACGCTTAAATTCAGGAGTCACCATGTAGGGAAGCACTCTCGACAGGTCGTGGAACCTTCGAGTGTAACCATTGATGTCAGCACCTTCCATAGTCAAGTGCCAGAACTCTGTTTCCAGCCTTTGGAGTTCCGCACGAGAGCAGTACTTCTCTCTCATCCTTTCCTTCAGTTCTTCCCAAGTGAGGCCATAAGCGGCGTCATCTCCCAAAGTTTGGGCTTGCAGGTTCCACCAAGTCAGAGCTTCATCGACGAATAACCCAGTAGCAAAAGTGACTTGTTGATCCGCGGTACACTTGCTCATGCGGAAAGTAGCTTCAGTCTTCTCCGTCCAGCGCACAAATGCTACTGCACCTCCTGTGCCGTCATAGTTCATCGGCTTGCAGTCGAGGAACTGCTTGAAAGTGCAGCCTGGAATTGATTCAACCAATTAACATGTGAGCCATCGAAGAAATAATGAAACAAAGGCCGTTCATAAATTTCCTCATGCTTAGCACAGTGTCTTAAGGTTACCTTGAGCTGCATTGCCTCCAGACGAATCTCCATTCCCATTACGCCTAGCATTGCTTGGTCCTCCACTGTCTTGAGTTCGGTTCGCCTCGTACTGGGCGATAGCAGCGGAGATCCTTTCTTCTAGTAGAGCGTTCAGCTCTTCAGCATTTCTTGGCAGTGGGGGAGGTGGAGGTTGATCATCATTGCGAGCATTCACAGCTTTCCTGGGTGCCATGTTCTGACAGAACATAACACAACAGGGTTAGGCATTTGTTTGATATCGTCACACTAGACAGTAGTATCATATATATTCACAGGTATATATACCACATAAGTGACATCAAACAATCATTACTCTAGCAGAGTATTTAGTAGGCTTGCACTGAGGGAATCTATACGTGACAAGACTTGCTGTGATTTCTGTGCACTGAATTCCATAATTATGTATGCATCCATAATTACGTAACTCCTTGCACAGTCCGCACAGTTTGTTTCATCCTCGTATTTCTTCCTTCAGGTAGGCCATTGCTTTCAGGTAAAGTCACATATACTTGTGACATTCCACTTCTAGTACATGCTAATTATCACGCATAATTGCAAGTAATTT
The DNA here is from genome assembly GCA_030545235.1 of Helianthus tuberosus. Classification (NCBI taxonomy): domain Eukaryota; kingdom Viridiplantae; phylum Streptophyta; class Magnoliopsida; order Asterales; family Asteraceae; genus Helianthus; species Helianthus tuberosus. Next base: position 56,858,210 of record CM060427.1, read on the forward strand.
CTAGTCAACGACAAGTGCTACTCAAGTGCACTCTAAGTCTCGTAGTGTCTTTTCTAGACTCATGTAGTCAGTTTCAGGTAGTGGATGTCGCGGGACGTTTTATGCAATGAAAACTCTTTGAAAATTGTTTTCGTGAATGGATCCTAGAGATTGTAGACTAGACTCGAGAAGGAATCCTAGTTCACTACAATCGCAGCTCTGATACCAATCTGTCACACCCCTTTCTATGGCGGAAGCACGAGGTGTGATCATGAAAGGTTCTCATTGCATACGAAGAGTAAACATGCTACATGCTCGTAAAATAACATCACATACCATGATTTGAAGACATAAGTTTAGCGTTTATATCGCTAGACAGCATAAAACATTGTCTTAAAAGGTTACAACTTTATTTAAAGTTAAACACAAGCGACATCCACGAGCACATGCAAGACCACGCGCACATCCATCCTAGTTACCTGAAATACATGTGAGTTTTTGGAAAAACGTCAACATAATGTTGGTGTGAATTCATGCAGTTTTGTATTTCATGTTTGTATACTTTGTATGAAAACATAGTTTGTGAGTAAATCAAGTTTTCATATATAAATCCAGTTTCATGTGTACATCACGTACCCATGTATAATTCAATCTTTTCTTGAGTACCCCACGTACTTCAAGTTATATATCAATCCTCTTGAGTAGCCCACGTACTTCAAGTTATATATCAATCCTCTTGAGTACCCCACGTACTTCAATTATAAATCAATTTTTGTATGGTATGAATTTTATGTAAATACAGTATTTCTGTACTGATCAGATTGTTAATGGGTTGCAAAGCCATTAACATGTGGCACGTCATAGGAAGTCACCAAACCTAAGGCATTTAATTGGTATATTCTGAGACATAAAAGCACTTCCTCGGTTCTCGCCCCGACCGGGAGTGTGGCTGCCAGGCACCCGTTAGATCTAACCTTTTGTTCTGCGGTCTAGGTATATTGTTGATTAATGGTGCTTCTGTACCCTATTCGTGACACTATTTCTCATAACGCATCCTACTTGGTTCTCGTTCTCACCAAGCGCGTTTCTTGTTATCATTTCTCATATTTCGCCACACTTGGTTCTCGTTCTCACCAAGTGTACTTCTTGTATTTATATCATACTAATTATAAATTTTTGTACATTTGTACATGTATTTCACCCCCGAAGTTATAAAAACTGAAAACAGTTAAAGAGAAAAGGGGGAGCATGAACTCACAACTTTGCGTTCCTAGCGTCGTAAACTCCACCGGATTTGCTTAATTAACGTCGTAACCTATACGCGTTTTCTTAACGTTAGTCACTAGACTTGCGTCGCACAAGTACATTCACTCTCTTTTGTATATATTCTTGTGTTAAAAATATTCTACATTTTTAACTACGTGTTTTACTTATTTTATTTTCTCCAAAAATAAATATAAGTCTTTTGTGTTTTGCATTTTGCACCCGAATTATGTATCTTGTATTTTGTATGTGCATTTTTATGTTTATACTCCTCATGAGCATTTAGTGTATTTTTAAGTCTTAATACACTAGCACGTATAACACATACTATATACACTTAGCACAAAAGTTGGTGATAAAATAATATATATTTTTCTCTAAAAAATATATATACATAAGATCCATTTTTATTTTTGAAGAAATCATCATTTCTTATCACCAAAAATTAGGGAAACCTTGGTAATACTTTTAAACACATTTTTAGGGAATAAGTTTCTCAAAAACTTATATTTTTCTAAGTGTCAAAATTTATAAAAATTTTGACAGAGTTTCCCCTAAAAATGGAGGTTTCCCACGTTTTCAAAACGTGTGTTTATTTTCTTTTAAATCATCATCAATCATCAACAACAATTACCAACAATCAACATCAACAATAATCACTAATTTCTCCATTTCATGAACTTGAATATTTACAAAAATGTGTAGTAACTTACTAGCACATTTAGTAAGTCTTGTTATCTTTAAAAATAAATTTAGTTTCTTAAAAACTTTATTTTTAAAGAATATGAAGTTTCACAACTTCTAGTCGGTTTTTACGCAAATTATTTCTTTGTTAAAACTTTTGTTACACAAGTGTCCATACACTTGTTTGTTCACAAAAACCACTTTTGTTTGTGTAAGATCCGGTTTTAAAACATGATTTCTTAAACGCTTGGTCCTTTGAAAATACCACTTGTAGATACATAGATCTACTAGTTTTAAACACCTTTGTACAAGTTAAAACATTTTTACACAAGTTCATGGTTTATGTGTGGTAGGGTTTCACCTTTTAACCCTTGTTACTTCTAAAATAGCTTTATGTTAAGATCCATGATCTTACCAAACCGGGTTAAACGATGATCCGAGCTACCACATCATAGATCGGGTCTAGATAACCATATATTTCAAATACTACAACTTTTACACAACTTATGTGCTATTAACCACCATTTTTCATGCTTTTAGTAGACTTTTGTGCATCTTTTCGCATTTTAACGAGATTTAACCAACACAAATCCTTTTAACCACTTTAGAATAGTTTAAATACGAGTTCTAAGTGTTATACCTCTAGCTCAAGGCTAGGGAAGGTTCTAAGCACAAATCAAGTGGATAAAAGCAAGGTAGAGAGGTCCTTCGCGTTCCGTTTGCTCTAAGCTTCCTAATACGTGATCCTTGTTGCTTGAATGATCTTGGAATGGCAAGAATCAAACTTGAAAATGGATGTATGCTCTAGGGGTGTTTGGCCGTAAGTTAGAAGAAAGGGAGAGTGGGTGTGTTGAGTTGTGTTGGTGACTTAACCTACTTATAACCAAAGTTCCCTAATATCCAATGTGTTTTATGTCTTCAAAAGTACCATACATATCTTACACAATCTTTACAAATCCAAGGAAAATTCACAAGATCTTCCAATTTAGGCATGTGGGTCGATTTTATTTGGATATGGGGAGGGGGTCTAATTGTAAATGTGAACTAATTAGTTACCTTGTAATCCATAACCAAGTATATAGTTAAGTAGGTTAGTTACTAGCTATTTTAGTGAGTGTTAGGGTGTTCGGGGACCCTAACTAGCTCAGAAAAGATAAATAATGAAAATAACAATATTTTCATGTTCCGGGTATAGTCCGGTCGTTCGGTTACATACCGATTCGTTAAAGTGCTAAATTACACTTTTTAGTGTCGTTTAAGTACCTTTCTTGTACTCTTTCAATTCCCAACACTTAGGGAAATATTCTGGATAATAAAACGACATTTCTGCATAATATTTATATGTCTAAATGCTGAATTGTTGCTGATTTGTATAAATTCTGCACTTAAAGTGCGTTTCGGGTGTTTTTTAGTGCTTATTTTTGCTTTCGTATAGCATATATATTAACCCTTGTATGTGCTCTTGGGTTTTAATGCATTCTTGTCGTCGAACCTACACCTAGGTTCCAATTTTATTGTCTGGCTGCTTTCTGCAGTTCCGTTGACACATAGTGTCTTACCGGTGAGTTTACTTAGTATTTTTGACGCAACGCTCTCATTTATGCATAAAGCAATATTTTGTAGTATACAACGTGCATGAATTCACTTGTTTAATCATGTGTTCAGACATTGCTGACACTTAAACTCATAATTGCAGTCATTAAGCAATAATTATAGTGTACGGAAATTACCGGTTTGTGCCAGTTGTCACATTTAGTGGTCCTTCTTGCTCTTCCCTTTAATTAGGCTCGTTAATCCTTGGAAGAAAGTTTGTCGCTCCCTTCGTTCCCTGTGAAACTCTCGCTCTACATGGTCCAACCTTGGCAAAATTTCTTCACGCTCTGGAGGGGAGAACCTTGGTGGTTGCGATTGTTGCCTGATAATAGGTCTTGGAGGTATTTGGTACCCGTGTGTTGGGTACCCTACTCCCCATGGATCTCCATAGGGTCCTTGGGTGTTGTAGTTAGCCGCTACCATGTATGGGTCGGCTTCAGCGTAACCATAGTTGTAGTTGGTGTGCACTGGCTATTCAAACGGGTTATACGCCATGGAATCCGTGTATGCCGAAATTGGGTTATCAAAACCCATCGGTGGTGGTTGCGGTGCAACTGGGTGTGAAGGTCCACCCATTTGTGGATCTTCTTGATGTGGCGGGTAACGGCTGCCACTTGATTGCCGAGGAGAGCTGAAATGGAAATCTCCTCCCCGTGTAGACATACGCGGTCCAGATCTCCTACGCCTCGGCGGTTGCGGGGGTGCCGGCTGAATTGGCGGCGGTGGCGTAACTGCCACAAACCGTGAATCCACAGAGGGATCATGTTGCTGTTGTTGCTGCTGCTGAGGCGGTGAATGGCGAGGAGGTGTATAGTACCATTCGTGCCTGGTAAACATAGCTTGAAAGCTATCTGGACCAACATAGGGTGATCCGTGGAAAGAAGATCCGTCAGAGATCTCTATCGGGTGGTTTGGTGTACCACTGGCAGGTTCGACGGGGTCCGTATCCTCGTCCATATCGTCCGCGTGATCTCCGGAGAAATGATCATCTGGCCCCAGTGGGTTAAAACCCACTGGTTCTTGAATGTAATTGGCCGGGTTGAACCGGCCCCTGAAAACTGGTGTAGGGTCACCAAACGAATTGTGCGATAAAGACCGCTGTAGCGGTATGTAGGATGGTTGAGGGTTGTTGGGCTCATACTCCGGTTGTGGCCCATAAGGGTTTAGAACAGGAGGTGTTGAGCTGTGCGAAACCGACCGTCTTGCCGGTTCGAAGAGGTTCCTCCGGTTTTGCCGGGGATCGTCACTCTCTGTGGTCGAAGGAGCTCGCACATTCGAAGGTCCAGCTTCATTATCATTGGGGGCGGTGACTGGCCCCTTTCCTCGTCCTCTTCTTCTAAAGAATCTTGGCGGCATTTTCAAACCTGTCAATACAGCATGAGATAACAACAACACTATATATAAAATAAAGGACAAAACAAAAACCAAACAAGGTAGAATTTGTCCTATGTTATCTGTCTAGACTCGAAAGTTTAGATATGTGCAATTGTGTTATTGAGATTAAACACAAAAGGCTAGTGTTTAATTCACTCAATGTTGGCTCTGATACCAACCTGTCACACCCCGGTTTCCATGTGTCACCGGTGGGCCCCGGTGGGGAGTATCGTGACGTGGTTGGCAACATAATAGTTAAACAACACAATATTTAATATGCACAGCGGAAGCAAATTGTAAGATATAATTCGACCGAATTTAATATTGTAATATCAAATGTCACAATATTCGGAAGTTTATCCACAGACGGATCGGAAAAATAAAATGGAATAATAGTTCAACAGACTTCAGGCATCTTAAGCTTGGGAGACTTCTATTGATGCTAAGGAGACAATCCAGCCAATTACGTTTAGTACCTGCATTTAGTCTTTTTGAGAAAATACGTCAGTTTACACTGGTAAATACAATCAACTGACTCATTTTGGAAAATGATTGAAAATTGGTTTGGATGCACGTGGCATAAACATTTTATTTAACTTGGGAGAATTATTTAAATATATATAATCTTGTGAACGAATTACATGTTCCTTGTGCGTTCAGTAGCCCGGATCTTGTCCGGGTTAAAGATCAATAGACACACCACATTATTCTTTTGTGCACTGACGGGTGTACGCCTACACCCCGCGCTTAAGTCGTGGCCATTTCCTAAAATGATGCCAAGGATATCCGGGACATGGTCGTTAACCCCCCAAAGGCTTTAAGTAACAAGACTGTTTAAACGAGCCGATCAAATTATTCAATTAACCACCCAACGATGGAAGATTTGATGCCCGATCAAGCGGTATGCTATATACCGTAACCCAAGCCCGTATAGGGAAAATAAGTTAAAAGTATTTACCTGAGCAATGTATAAATCACAATAAGCAAATTTCAAGTAGCTTTTACTGGTACTCCTAATCTGGAACGAAGGTTTATAATAACCTATTAGAATCCTAACGGATCTTTAGTTAAGCTTAAGCTTAGACCGGTTAGTTTCAAAGACACGGTTTGTACGCACGATTAAGCGAAGACCGGATAGAATGTGATTTAGACCCGACAAGTTCAGAGACTTGTTTAATATGGGTATTTCATACACATTCTGGATTTTGAGATAAAACCGATAAGGTTCGACCCGTTTAGGCTAGTTTATGTAAACTAGTTACATAAACCGAACCGAACGCGTAATAAGCGTAACGGGTAATAATGAGAGCCATTTAAAGGTTTCCTAAGTTAATATGCTTCATATATGTTGTGACATCAGTAAGATGTCTTTCATTATGCCCGAAACGTATTTAAACACAAACTAGGCCCCGTAGGGGTAGTTTGGTCATTTAAAGGGTTATAAAAGAGTTTAAGTGTTAACCTGAGTTACAGGTCTGATGTAATCAGCAAATATACTTAATTTGCTAAGTTATATCATTAGGGTAAAGTATATATGTGAAATTTATCAATTATAACCAAACTATGCCCCGTAGGAGTATTTTGGTAATTTCACATAAGCCGAAAAGCTCGAAACTGAAGTCTGATTTTAACAACCTTTGCTTACTGTCAAAATATTATAATTTGCCTCAAATATCAGTAGGTATCAACCCTTGTATGTTTAATATAGTTATAGTGCATACTATGCGTTAAAAACGCTTAAAAAGGCGATTAAAGCCATTTCCGGGTTCGATACATAAGGCAGATATTTTTTATTATTTCAGAAGGCTAAAAATAATTTATTTATCATATGTGATCAGTAGCAAAAGGTTTGGAGTTGATTAGATATGTAAAACTCATTTTATGGCCCGTAAGGGCAAATCCGACAATTACCGGATTAAGCCTACGACTATAAGTTATGCTCAACCTAAAATTAGTTAAAAATCTTTAAAAATCCCAAAATGATATATTACATCAGTGGGTAAAGAGATTGATATCAAAAAGTATGTTTAAGTAGGCTATATGCTAAATACGCCGTTTAATTAACACAAAGCTTTAATTTTACGCTAACGAGCATAACTCTTAACCTACACCTCAAACTGATGTCAAATTTTGTATGCAAGTTTATATATCAGTAATTAAGGTTTCTACTCTTTTACATTTCCAAAAATCACGTTTTAAGGTGAAAAGGGCATAATGGTCAATATATGAGCAATTAACGGAATCATGCATATTAATTGGATAACTAATGATCCGAGGTGTATAATCACAGAGGGTTATACTAGCATGTAACCTGGTCCAAATCAAGCTCTAAGGCATTTCTAAAACATACCATAACGGGTCAGAACTGAAAGTCAAAGTATAAGTCAAACTATGCGACTTTCGGTTCCGAACTGGGTCTGAACAGGAAATTGTCGGGTTGAACATGTTTAGACATGTCCTTACAGTAATTACCAAGTTATATTAATGATCAAACAGGTTGTATGTGTTCTACATTGCTAATTTTGCATAAATTGTAATTTACACATTCTGTTGACTTTTTTAAATACAAGTTTGACCCGACATTTGACCTAGTTAGAGTGGGAATCAGGGGGAACCCTTTTGAGGGTTTATTACCCACATAATTACCAACTTATAACTACTTTTGATTCGACTAATCACTGGACCATTAGTGATTAATCTTAAAGTCAACCGTTAATTACGACAGTTTGACTTTTAAGCTAATACTAAGCTAAAACTTAATTAAGAAGGGTTAGGCATACTTACTGAAGTCCTATGCTTGATTAGTGACCACTTGAGTCTGCTCTTAAGCTCCAGAAATCGATCAGAATGCTGAAGGAAGGTGTGAGCTCAAAGTTGAAATCTTGTGGCCTTTTATAGTGCTCATAAGCACTTAGATTATGGACAACAAGAGCTAGCAATGGTTCCTGATCATCAACACTTGTCCCTAAGGTCCTAGGAGCCACTTAGGGGTCGCCCATGATGAGAAATATCTGTTTAAAGGTCGGTTATGCGCGTTTGCAGGCTGCTGTCTAATGTTGCTGATACTGTATGTCTGACGTGGCCCGCGTAAGATATCTTAATCTCTTACGCGGCCCGCCTGGACCTCATATACAGATTTTTCATTTTCTATTTTCCACATCTTTGTCCCTTGGCATTTCGAAAGGGCAACTAAGTTTATTTCTTGCATTTTGACCCCCCTCTTATTTACCTACAAGGGCTTTAGGACTTATACCCACTTTGCCAATCCCCTGGACATTCCTGGTTAACCCGAAAAGTCATAACTTTCAACGTTAACGCTTTAACCCCTCGCACACGAATTTGATCATAACTTTCTCATACGATAACGAAACTTTATGAAATTTATATCGCGCATTCTAGTGAGCATAATTATCAGTTACAAAGCTTCGGGTTTGTCAAAAGGTCACTCAGAGGTATAACTTAAACATGTTGACACATTTAACCCCTGTAGTTTGTAATCTCTCACTTTTAGCTTCGCATGATCCATGATTTATTCGTTTGATGCTATAAACATCATGTAGGGTTATTGTACAATATTTTTATTCACTGTTGACATTTAGAACCCGTATATTCACATACTTTCCATGACTGTCAACTTTAGTCCTTCTATAACATTCTTTCACACGTTCAAACATATGACACGTGTCTACACATTATAGGACGTGAATTTTTGAGGTGTTACACCGCGCGCCTTTTCTTCTCTGGACCTATGCCCAAATTTGACAATTCACCTACAGAAGCGCAAATAACAATTTACTCAAAAGCAAAAAGAAAAGGAAGCAATGTACACAATAGCTTACCCGCGCCAGCAGCAGGCTGAGTAGACAGATCCGCATCTCGCGGAAGAGCAAAGTTCTTTACAATTCTATGGTACCAAAGCTCCTCGTCAGGTTTCTTCTTAATGGTACCCATTCTTCCACCTTTTCTCTTGAACGCGACAACATATAGCGAAACAACTACAAGAGAGGAAAGGCAAGTTCAAAAAAAAAAAAAGAGAAGAAGAAAATCCCAATCTTACTGTGCCCACACTCCGTATACACCGGCTTGTCGTCACGATCCATTTTCCAATTCAAGCTCATGACGGCTCCGACAAGAGCTCTCTCCGGCAAAGCGATGTTAGGAACATCCTTCAGATCTTGATACCAGTTCTCATCAACAGGGGTCTGAACTGTTTCGACAGGAACATCTTCCTTTCCCCTTAAAACCATCCTCACCGGAATCACTCCGGCTTTAATAAAGAAATTTTTTTGCTTCCAGTCATGGAAGGACTTCAGAGGATGTTGCAAAATCTTTTTTGCAGATGCTTTCTGAACAAAAGAATAAAATCCTTGAATACAATGCATTTGGTAAAAAACCCTAAATCGAGGGACCGTCGGCTCGATATGCATCGTTCGGCACACAAACTCAAAATGTCGAACCCTAACCATGCCAATAGGGTGCAATTGGGAAATATGTAACTTGTAGTACTCAAGGATTTCAAGGAAAAATCTGGTCACAGGCAAACGAAAGTTGCCCTCACAGAAAAAATCCCAAAAAAGGGTAATATACCCAGCCGGAGCATCTGCTGCAGTCTGCCCCTCTTCAGGGTACAGAGCACCCCAGTTCTCCGGAAATTTGAGATTCCGAACCAAACCATCGAAGGTCGCTCTAGGCCGCTTTAACGGTGGAAGTTCAGTCGACATTTCTTCAGAAAGATCTTCTTGGTGTTCTCCGGTTGACATAAGAGGAAGAAATGATAAACCTTTTCTTAGAAGAAAGGAACAGGAGAAGTTTTCAACAAAACAATGATAACACAGAAAGGGGGCAACTCAAACGTTATATATACTCACCGCAATAAATAGCATCGGTAACCGCTACAACACCTTTTTCGGATATCACAGTTCTCCAAGCAGCAGAGCAGGTAAAAACCAACTCAAACGCGCTTACACGCGCGCGTGCAAAACACGGACAGAAAAAGACAACTGACAGTGACAGCCTGTCACTCAGTTTTATTGTACCAGTTTCATTTAAAGTCAAAGATTTTCAAAAATCTTTACAAATGAACAAAGTGAATCTTCTTCCGGAAGTTTCCTTATTTTTCGCGCCAAAAAACATTTCCCTCTCATAAGTCCAGTGCTCCACTTATTTGCATAAGTACAACACTAGACTGGGGGAACTTGAAGAGGTAAGGTCCCAAAAACCTCATAATAAACACTTGGAACCATACCACAACCTTGCCTGCCAACCTTTCTACCTTGCGCGACCGCGCACTGGTCTTACAAAGGAAAGGCTTAAGAAACAAGCAACAGTCAACACTTGCGCGCCCAAGGGAAATCATAAGTCCTTGCGCTTTCTCCCACAAAGCAAAGGGTGAAAATCCTACATTGAACACTTCCGCCCAATATCCAGACTTGGATATTATTTACCCAGGCTTGGGATTTATTTATTTAGCTGATTCCACACAATAAGGAGTCACACCAGATTACAACAGTAATCTTCTAGAAGGGCTTCAATCGTGCACCACTAAGACGGTTATAACCGCCTGGACACGTGTCGCCATCTCAGGCATCCCTGAAACCACAACGATAGCATGTAATTGGAGAGTAATCTCCACTTAATCACTTTACACGTGGCAAATCCCCAGCCATCGATCTAAGCCACGATCCGTGTGCACTTACGATGGATCAAGAAGCTTGACGGAAGGAAATGTAACCGCTTACGGGGTTAGTATCTTCCGTCAACTTTTCACTAACGGGTTTTCCCGCCCAAAGGCTCCCGGTTATAAATATGAGAGACAACTCAGGTATGAATTCAAGTTACACACACTTCTCAAATACATCTTCTTCATAACCCATACTTATTCTCACACCGGAGTCGGGTCAAGGAGAGAACCCTTTTCTCCCTTGGCGAGGCTAACGGTGCTTCTTTTTTGCAGAGTTATCGGAGAAGGAGATCGATTGTACCGAATCAAAAGAGAGGAAAACCACCTTTTTATGCGGATTCAAACCCCCTAGATATTACGGTCCCGGTCGTTTATCTAGTGTTTCTTCATATATATATATCTTTAAAATTTTACTTATTATGCTATTGTTTATAAATTTTAACTGATTTTATTGTTACATTGGTTCTATATTATTTATTATTTTAACAATTTATAAAACTTCAATTTTTATTAAATTACATAAACATGTATAATTAAAACAACGTACAATATGTTGCGAAAGAAACATTCGAAAAGATTACAAACATTCAAAACAAACATCATATAAATAAAAGATCAACCACATAAATATATAATCAGTTTGTACATACATAACAAAAGTACAACTGAATGTCTAATATAAAATAAAAATTAAACTAACATAGGCTAGTCGTCCACCTTTAGCGATGGTGATGGTGGCAGTGGAAGCTCCCCCAATCCCGCGGCCCCCCATCAGCCCATCAGCTTCTGAACTGTCCACATCTGATAGCGCTCAGCACGTCCGAGGCGGCGATCGAAGTCTCGAGCAACCGCCCATGCAGGAGGGAAGTCATTGAATACGTGATGTGGGTACTGTGGCGACGGTGGTGGGAGATCATCATCGGGCTGCGACTGAGGCTGAGCAGGCGCTGGTACTCCCGGCCTCAGCTCAAGATAAACCGGTATCTCCTTCGGCAACTATCCGGGGAAAAAATATGGTAATCTCGCGTCTGAAACCGAAGATCGATGCCGGGGAAGGTGTGTGCCATCCGCATGCTTAGTACCTGATAATGTAGTCGATCTAATGGCCGGGGACAGGTGGGGATCCTCCTCATGAACGGGACCTAGTGACCGCACAATGACGGTAATGTACGCCCTGCCGTACAACAACTCACGCTGCAGAAGTGGATGATATAAAACAAATTATATTTATAAAACCAATTTTAGGTTTTAAAAACAATTTTAAGTTTTATTATATAAACCAAATTTAAGTTTTAAAATATAAAACAATGTTTAAGTTTTAAATTATAAAACATACTTAAGTTTTAAAATATATTTTTGTTTTAAAACAAAATGCTTTTAATTAAAAAAAACATCGATACGCAACGTTAAGGCCACCCCTTGGTTTCAAAACAACAGTCATTGTTCAACCCAAATTCCACAAATCAAGCTCAAATCTAACCTAAATCATGTAATCAAGTGAAATTAACAATGAGGAGATGATAATACATACCTCTAACTCTATCGTGTGTCGAAAAATCGAAAAAAATGTGTGTGTGGCGCCTGTGTGTGTTTGGTTTGGATTCATATAGGAGAAGATGGGGAGGATGGAACATATATTCAACACCTTGCATTTTGACCTTAGTGCGGCGTATAGGCTTATACTTGATGCGTGTGGGCTAAGGATGGTGTGTTTCATGTTATACCCGACACCTATATGCACCATTAAGGCCAAAACGCAACGTATAGGCTTAATTTAAAAAAAAATGGGTTTTAACTGAAATTAATTCACAAATCTTATTAAATTGATATCTGTTTAAGAATAACAAACACAACAACGATTTTAAATAATAACATATTTATTAGATTAAAAAATTTACAATTGAACCTATATACTAAACGTTTATTTGATCCTTTTAATCACAATGACCTAACCACTGTCCTTTCCCTTCTTTTGTACCTAATCCACCAACTTATCGCATGACGAATAGGTTCGGTCTGTCTCTAACGAAAATATAATCGGGTAGGAGCCTTCCTCATCAACTAACAGCTCCTCCTGCTCACCACCGTCTCCCTGGTCCAGACAGTCTTGATGTACAAAGCTCTACTCACCACCGTCACCCTGGCTCGAATAGTCTTGCTGTACAAAGCTCTGCTCACCACCGTCTCTCTGGTCTGGATAGTCTTGTTGTACAAAGCTCTATTCACCACCCTCTCCCTGGTCCGAATAGTCTTGATGTACAAAGCTCTGTTCACCACCATGACAGTGATCGGGACAGTTTGGCTCAATGTACTGATATTCAGCCCGAGAATATGGAACAACAAACTCATTAGAATATTCACCGAAAACGTAGTTGTCAAACCACGACATTGTAATCTGAAAAAATGCCACTAAAACGACAAAATATGAATGCGAAAAACTTGAAAAACCCGTATGCTCGGTCGGTCTGTTTTAAAGAGACAACCTCATAGCCAATACGATGCGCTATGGTCAAAACGCAACGTATAGGGTCCCCGTGACATTGTACCTTGTCAACTATCAACTCACCTTTTGTTGGGTCAGAAACCCTTTACACCGCGTTAAGGCTATAATGCAGCGTATAGAGGGTGTGGAAATAAGATGTTGCGTGTGTTATCATGATCCTTAAATATAAGGATAAAATCATATATCAAAACGTAAACTAATTAATTAATATAACTTTTGATGTAGAGTTGAGGTCTATTGATCATTTTCTTATTTTATACGTCTTTGAAAACAGTAGTAGTCTTCAAATTTTAATCGTGTATATACTTTTATATAATTATTATTCATTTTATTAAATCGTGTATATACTTATATAATTATTATTCATTTTATATTAATATTGAAAATCTGACTTTTAATCAGCTATTTTTATGAAGTTAGACTGGAGGGTATGGAGAGCCTCATCCTCAAGGGGATGGGCCGCCACGTCACCGCCACGTAAGCAGGGCCTAGAGGGGATCGACCTAGGGGGGTGGGGATGAACCCCTTTATATATATATGTATGTATGTATAGGTTTATGTGAGAGGAGGTGGCCCATCGTCAGCAGCCTTGGGGAGACGGAGAAGCCGGGACAAGGAGAAGGGGGGCGGTGTGGGGGTGCGGCGCCGGGCCTCGCCGGACCAAGGCCGGCCCCCATACTCCCCAATCTTATGGATAACCCAGAGATAAAAATTATACTATTGTACTTGTAACTCCTGAAAATTGGGAACCTTAAATATTAAGAGGATTACATCAGGTTCTTTACTGAAAATTGAGAACCTTAAAATTGTACTTTATATATTTACTTTCTCAAAAGTATAGAGAAAAATATAAGTTTTTTCTCATTTTCACTCTTCAACAACATCTCTATAATTTAGATATGGTTTAGAGAATGTACACTAATTCTCTAAGTATTAAGACTCACTATCCATCCATCTATAAATATAATTTTGTGAGTGTATGAAACCGAAAAAAATATATATAATAAGTGTTTGTGACTAAGATAGAAATAGAGATAAAGAACTAACGTAAGAGGTTGTTAAAAAATAAACAAATTTTAGAGAAAAATATGTATTTTAGTTAAATTATAGTAATAGAGATTGAGAACCTACTGTGAACGCTCTAAATACGAAGATAATCTAAAAATTGTTTTATTGAAAATATATATTTAAGGATTCCGATAAGGAAAAACGAAATTAGTTATACTATAATTAAAGCTTTAAACAAAAAATATAGGAATTTATATGAATTAGCTAATGGAGCGAATCGTTTTTTTTTTTTCCCACATAATCGAATAGGTTAAGGTGTAAGTGTCTTTTAAGCTGGATTTATTTTTTTATAATTTTTTTTGTTTATAGTCATATTTTTAGAGTTCTAGATATTGAATCTTCAGTTAGTTTCTATTTGAGTGATTTCTGTTTTTTTTAACATGTTTGGTTAGTATAAATAGATGATTTGACTTATTGTAATTTGTATGCTTTGGTTTATAATAAAAAGAGTCAAGAGAGTTAGTTCAATTTGAGCCTTTAATTGGTATTAGAGCTTGGTGCTCGCGGTTTTGAGAGTCGTGTTTCGACAATGGAGAGCGATACGCGGTTGAAAACCCGTTGCTTTACTGTATTAAGTTTGTATTTTTACATGAATTTTGGTTTTGAATGGCTTACTTTGATAGAATTTGTGTTTGCAGGTTTAACCGGGTTTAAGGAGCTATTCGGGAGCTTTACAGAGCATCGGGATGCGATTATGATCAACCGGGTGCAAGAAACGAACAAAACAAGAAGTTGGAGTTACACATGGCGTCGCCAATGTCACACCCTGAAAGCGTCGCAACAAAAATACAAAGGTGGCGATGACGAAGGTTGGTACCCATAAGTATACGATGCAATATTTACTTTTGGACATACAACTTAATTAAAACGTAATATTTAAAGTTTAAACATAACCCACAACCAGAACATAGTTGTTTGATCTTTATGGATCTTAGTACACATGGTCACAAAAGTTTTAAAAGTTGTCCAAAACATTATTTATTACACCATTGCATCAACTACCACAAGACAAGCCAAAATTCCTGAAGCCGAACTCATGTACCTGAAGAACACGTAAAAATCAAGTGTCAACACAAAAGGCCGGTGAGTTCACTTATTCAAATAGTAATCAATTTGTTTAAGGAAAAATTACTTATTATGAATTTCATGTCAAAACATTCATATATTTTAAGAAAGTCAAATTAATTTCCTTATTAAAATCCATGTGTCAGTTCTCTGGTCGAAAGCGTTTTCCCAAAACCTTCGATACAAATCATCTTCCCAAGGGTTTAGATATATATTAAATTTCTAGCATCAAGTTTTCAGATTCATAGGGTTGCAAGGCCTATAAGCTATACATTAACAATAAGGTTATAATCAATGCTAGACAATCACAAAACATCAATTCGTCATTTGACTTGACGCGAAGCTACCGGCCACGACAGGGTAGTCAACCCGATAGATCTATCAACAATTCTACGCATACCAGTATTAATGATTAAACGGCTAATTCGCGCAAAGTGCCACATATTATGTCACTTATGGTGCCTACCTCATGAAGAATAAATAAATATATATATATATATCCTACTAAAATGATAACTTAATATCTTGCATTGTACGAATTCCCCGAAGTCCCCACCGAGACGTAGGCCTATTCCGATACCTACTCTCTTGAGATCAAGCAAATTCGTCACAACTTAGATTTAAAAGTTATTAAATCTATACAGTCGTTTTACCCCAAAAATTGTAATCCTCCTCGTTTCTCCCCGAAATAATTATTTATTGTCGCAATCCCTGACTCCTACCCGGGAGTGGGCGGCCGCGAGTTCTCAGAGCAGGTGGTATCGGTGCTTATTAATTTGGCAGCGGAATACATCAGGACCGTAGTTAGGAAATATTTATATCAGAGTAAAACACCAAACTTTTTATAAGAATAATTTATGGGAATAAAACCCAAGTTCATTTGACAAACGGGATAAACCCTAATTATTGAAAACAAAATGTCTTATTTATTTAGGTAACTTTTATAGCCACTATTTCAAGCCTTCGGTGCTCTCCAGCTGGCTTCTATTGGGCTTTCATATTACGTTACCTGAAACGCGTTTTAAAAACATTTTGTCAACAAGAAATACTTGTGAGTGCATCCCAGTTTAATCAAAATAGTTTTAATATTTTTAACAGTATTGAGGGCGATCTCGCAATTACATTTGTTTATATTTCTACCTTAATTACCACCCACGGTACTGTCAATCAATGACTGGTGGTCATGCTACTACTCACATTGTAGTAACAAATTTTGTATACAAAACCCTAACATACTGACGATAATTGTAGAATTACAAACACTCAATCACTGTGAAATATAATTTAAAACAATTGAGGTTTTGTAAAAACAGTTTACAAAAAGCAGATGTACTCACATATAGTGAGGAAAAAGAGAATGTACTCACTTTGCAAGTTTAGATACTACTAAGGCTTCCTGAGAATCTCCTGGTTATTATCTATTAAATCAAATAATGCACACGTGTTAGTAAAATAACCCAATTCAATTTAACTGTACAACTCGAGACAGAATTCCAATGACTGAGTCGGACAGAGCCAACATGCATTACGGAAATTCTAAATCAATCGGGTGTACACACGAGACAGAATTCCAATGACGGAGTCGGGCAGAGCCGACATGCATTACGGAATCCTAAATTGATCGTGTAGGGTAATAGCAGAGTTATAGTACTTACAACGAGGCAAGGCTTCGCTAAATAGTGGGTATTATGATCGGGCAGAAGTTTAACTATTAGAAAGTTTAAGAGAGAATTCAGAAATGAACGAGGAACAAATGAGCTCAAGCCCCCCTTTTATAGGCTGATCGAGCACTTGGTCGCGCCCTGCGAAAGAGAAGGCAAGGGCCTTCGCGGCCCGCGAGGGACAAAAAAAGCGGCCATAGGCCTGCCGAGTCATCACGTAGGCTTGCTGAGTCAGGTGCCACGTGGCACCGTGACTTGCCCGGCACACAAGAGCAGTCGCGGCCTGCGACAGACCTGGCGGTCTCCGTCGCGCCCCGCGAGAGACTGCTGGATTTTGTTTTTGTTGGTTTTTGCAAGTATAGGGTCATTCCGGGTCCGGTTCTCGTATACGGGGTATATTTAGGGGTGTTTAGGGTGTCTAAAATATTTTAGGAGGGTTGTTATATCCTCCCCACCTTGATTTGGATCTCGTCCTCGAGATCTACTGGAATAAGTGTGGGTATTGCCTCTGCATTTCCGATTCGAGTTCCCATGTGTATTCTGGTCCTCTTTTGGAATCCCATTTTACTTTGACTAGAACTAATCTCTTATGTTTGAGATTCTTGATCTTTCTATCTTCAATCTGAACGGGTTTCTCGATAAACTTGAGTTTCTCGTTTACCTCTATATCCTTAAGAGGCATCGCTAGAGAATCGTCTGCTAAACACGTTTTGAGATTACATTCATGAAATACATCATGTATTCCTGCCATTTCCTCTGGCAGTTGTAGCTGATAATCTATATGTCCTATTCTTCTAATAATCTCAAAAGGTCCAACATACCTAGGGCTTAGCTTCCCTCTTTTAATGAATCTCACTACTCCTTTCCATGGAGAAACTTTTAGTAATACTTTATCTTCTCTTGAGATTCTAATGGTTTTTGTCTGTCGTTAGCATAACTTTTTTGACGATCTCGTGGGGCTTTTAGTCTTTCCTTGACTTAAATGATTTTATCTGTTGTTTCTTGTACTATCTCTGGTCCGGATAATTGTTTTTCTCCAATCTCTGCCCAGCAGACTGGGTTCTGCACTTTCATCCACAAAGTGCTTCAAATGGTGCAGCATTAATACTAGTATGATAGCTGCTATTGTAGGAAAATTCTATTAATGGTAAATGATCGTCCCAATTTTCTCCGAAATCAATTACACAGGCTCTAAGCATGTCTTCCATAGTCTAGATTGTCCTTTCGCTTTGTCCATCTGTTTGTGGATGATAAGCGGTGCTTAGATTCAACCTGGTTTCCATTGCTTTTTGGAAACTTGTCCAAAAATGAGAAGTAAAACGGCTATCTCTGTCGGATACGATAGATAAAGGAATCCCATGTAATGAAACTACTTCATTTACATATAGCTTGGCTAACTGTTCCATACTGAAAGTTTCCTTCACTGGTAAGCAGATTTGGTCAATCTGTCTACAATCACCCAGATTGTATCATTTCCTTTTCTTGTCTTGGGTAATTTAGTAACAAAATCCATTGTTATCAATTCCCATTTCCATATGGGCATTTCTAATTGTTGCAATAATCCTGAGGGTTTTTGATGCTCAGCTTTAACTTGAGAACAAGTTAGACATTTCGCAACATAATTGGCTATATCCTTTTTCATTCCTATCCACCAGAATTTTTTTCGTAAATCCTGATACATCTTATCACTTCCAGGATGTATCATATACTTAGATCTATGAGCTTCTTCTAGAATTATATGGCGTAGGTTTCCTTGTTTAGGTATTCATATCCTTTTCTTATGGAACTTCCAAATTCCATATGTTCCTTGTTCTAATTCCTTAATCATTCATTTCAATTTTTCAGCATCGTCCTTGATTGCTGACTCTTGTACTTCTCTAATTTGTTCGTTTAAATCTACTTGTAGATTTAATTTGAGAGAACGTACTCGCTTTGGTTTTGCATGATACTTTCGACTTAAAGCATCTGCTACTACATTGGCTTTCCCAGCGTGATACTGGATATCACAATCATAATCACTAAGAACTTCCATCCAACGTCTCTGTCTCATATTTAATTCTTTTTACCCGAAAATATATCTTAAACTTTTATGATCGTTGAAGACAACAAATTTATTTCCATATAAATAGTGTCGCCAAATCTTAAGGGCAAAAACTATGGCTCCTAATTCTAGATCATGTGTGGTGTAATTCTCTTCATGTTTCTTAAGTTGTCTAGAGGCATAGGCTATAACCTTTTGACGTTGCATCAACACACATCCATATCCTAACTTAGATGTATCACAGTAGACTATAAAGTCTTCAGTTCCTTCTGGTAATGCAAGTATGGGTGCGTTGGTTAATCTCTGCTTAAGGATCTTAAAAGCTTCCTCCTGTTTTGGTCCCCATTCAAACTTAACTGATTTGCAGGTCAGTTTAGTTAATGGAATGACTATTCTAGAGAAATCGCAGATAAATCGTCTATAATATCCTGCCAGTCCAAGAAAACTTCGTACTTCTGTTGGTGATTCAGGGACTTTCCATTTAGTAATCGCCTCGATCTTTGTGGGATCCTGATGTATATAAAATGCAACATATAAATTACATCAATTGAGGCATAAAACTAACCCTTTTTTAGTACTAATGTTGGAAAAAGTGTGATTTTGTCTTCCTTTTGTATTTCAGGACTAAATGAGTGTAATTGAACAAAAGGAACAGATATGCAGCCAAATCTAACATAAATACAAGAAAATGAACAAACGTGGCATGTCCGACCCCTCGACAGCATCTTCCTAAGCAAAAACAAGAAAACAGAAGGCTGACCACGGCCCCGTGCCCAGCGGACACGGGGGCGTAGCCAGGTGTCTGCAGAAATGACAAAGCTATAGAAGCTTCTATTCCCGACACGGGGGCGTGCACAGCTCAACACGGGCCGTGGTCAACGCTAAGATTCGCAGAATCCAAGCAAATCTTGATAGTACAGATACGCTTCTACACACGGGGTTGTGCCCAGCGGACACGGGGGCGTGTGGAGCTAATGCAGACAAATTGCAATTAATGAAGAAAGAGAAAGAGGATGGATACGGGGCCGTGCCCAATGGACACGAGGCCGTGTCCGGGCTTCTGTTCATGCTATAAATAGGGGTGCTTGGTTCACTTCAAAGGCATCCCTTGGCAAACCACCTCTCTACCACTTCACCCACACTCCACCACCATCACAACACCCACATCCACCACCATCATCCATCATCCATCTTAGAGTGTGTGTAGTAGTCTCGGGATCCAAGATTGATAGTAAGAGTTCTTGACAATCAAAGGCCATGTTTGCCTAAGTCTCTTACATCACTTGGTGAAGACAAGCATTTAGTTTAATACTTTTGATTTTTAATCTTTTCGCACTTTTTATTTGGTTTTGTATTAATGACTTTAATAACTAGTTTCTTATGTTGAAGGTGAAACTTCCTTATCATTTGTCCGTGGTGTCTTGGCATTATTTTACTGTCTATATAAAATAAAAGATTTTCACCATTCATATCTCTACGGTCTATATAGAGATATGTTGGCTACCTAGTCGGGGGTTAAGGGAATGGTTTGGTAAGGTTCTTGCCTTGTTCAGTGTATAGATCCTGCAAGGACCTGGGTTAAGCTTACTAGTACCTCCTTCAATACCCACTGGTATTGGATGGCGGGGGTGTGAATGACTTGATCCCCTCATATGTAAACTACTATTAATACATTAACCCGGCTACTTGGGATTGTATCCCTGCTGACTCAAACCACTTAACCGAGGGTAACGTCACCTTCAAAAGAGGGGCCTACCACATTACACATTAATAACTTAATTAATTATCATTCAATATTCCGACCCTTTAGGATTGTATCCTTGCTGACTCAAACTACTGGGTTGAGGGTAACATCACCTTCAAAAGAGGGGCCTACTACTATAACTAAGATAATCTCTTAAAAAGTGCAAAAGTGAGGAAATCATCAAAGGTTATACTAAAGGCGAGTCGGATCCAAGTGATTCATCTTGTCTATCTGTTTTATTTTTATTTTTATTTTCAGCATTTTTAGTTTTTATTTTCATTTTTTTAACCTTTTCTAAACTTTTGATTTGATTAGACGTTGAGGATAAACCGGTATTAAAAGCTCTTGTGTCCTTGGACGACCTCGGTATCTTACCAAAGCTATACTACGCTCACGATGGGTGCACTTGCCCATATGTGTGTTTAGTGTTAGTAGAATATCGTGTTTTTTAAATTTAAAACTTCACTAAAGTGTTAAAAAGGGCTTAAAGTATATATAAAAACATATCACACCTAACGCACATCAAGTTTTTGGCACCGTTGCCGGGGACACAAGGATTTTAAGAAGGTTAAGAATCAACGGCCTAATCGTTTTTCTTATTTTTCAGTTTTCTTAGGATTTTTCTTAATTTTTCAGCTTCTGCAGAGCTCAGCACGGGGCCGTGACCGCTGAACACGCCCCGTGCCCAATCTTTGGTACTGGCAATCCTGTTTTAAGTCAGATAGTAGCTGAACACGGGGCCGTGCCCACTAAACACGCCCCCATGCCCAAGTTTCAGACACTGAAAACAGAATCGTAAGATCCCGACGCTTGGTAATTTCTGACGCAAACATGAGTGATACTGATCATTTTTACTTTCACTCCTCTTATGGTACGTGGTGTCAATTATGTGGCGGATCTCATGAAGATTTAAAATGTTATTTTTTTAAATTACACTCCCCACTATATAGACCCATTGTTTTCCTGTAGCCATAAGATGGGCGAAAGTAAAAATAATCCATATCTCTCTCTCGAATGCTCTCAATCATCCCTTCTAAATGAAATGATTCTTGAAGAATGATTTCAAATGGAAGAACTAATTCTCTGATGGATAAAAGAACTTGAGATGGATATAACTAATTCATTTCAAGTCGACGATCAAGGAGAATTATTGAGATCGCATTCGGATTATAACAACATCGTTGCTCCCGAAATCACCTCTAACTCTTGCGAGAACTTGAGCGATAGTCGTCCCTATGTCAATTGTGCTGTGAAGGACCCCCCATCGGTTTCTACCGATGCATTCATAGACCCGAGCGATTCGACATATACCTTCTTTAACGAGAGCCTGGATAAGGGAAATAAAGGTTGGTCTTGCCCACCGGTATTTAGCTTAGGAATCACCCTTTCCGATAACCTCTTGCGTTCTTGTCTAAAACTTGGGCAACTAAGGTATCTAAGGCACTTCGGTGTTGTTCCATCCAGTAAGGAACCACCCGATCTGGATAAACTCCTTAAAAATAGACAAAACTTCATAAAACTACTAGCCACGGGGTCATGTCCAGGTCAGCACGCCCCCTTGTCCACCCAAAGATTCCCGCCTGACTTCTGGTCAGAATACGGAAAAAAGTGTCAGAATTTTGTCTGCACACGGGGTCGTGTCTAGCCGACACGGGGCCGTGTCCAGCCGACACGGGGCCGTGTCCAGCCGACACGGGGCCGTGTCCAGCGTGCTGTCGTTTTCTATAAATGCAGCAAGATTCCGGCACTCTTGGACCCATTCGAAAGATAAAGATCTGGTGGGATCTTCACATATACCATACTAGGTATATTCTAAAGAAGGTTCTCAACAACCATCTTGTCTTTTCTACTTTTATCCATTGCCTTCTTCTTTATTTTCTCCTCAAAACCTCAATTAAAGTTTGAAATCTTCATGTTTTCAAGCTTTATTGTGATATTTGCTAGGTTTTTATTCAAGGAATCTTGTCAAAAATAAGTTTTACAACACTGTTTTAAGTTATTTATGCTAAAAAATGTTTCAAAAGTCAGAAAAATAATTTAAAGCTCCAAGATTTTTTGTTTCAAAAACCTGCAAAGAGGTGAACACGGGGCCGTGCTCAGCGAGCACGGGGCCGTGTCCGAGGTACTGTTTCATTAATTTGAAATTTCTTTCGGTTTGTGTTCTTAGAATGTCGAGCAGAAATAGCGGAACATCTTCGTCACACTCCAGGAACGACCGACGAGGAAGAAGGACATCGGTAGAAGACTCTCTCGTCAACTATGTTTATGCCTTGAGAGAGGCCATCGATGAAATGACGGGAGTAGAGGAAGCCTTGGTTGACCGTATATATAATTTGACGGTGGGGCTAGAAGGATGTCTTCGAGAAGTCAACCTTTTGCACCAAAGGTTGAATATTCTCGCTTCTCCTCCTTTGGTACCAATCATTACACAAAGGGGGTGGAATGTAGTACCAGAAGTCATCATTCCGACCGAATGGTATGTCATGCACCCGGAACCCCCTCAAGACATATTACATGGGGTCCCGGTTGCCAACGCACCTCCTCCACAAGACGTTGTGGAAAATGAGCCCGCCTTCTTCCTCCCGAGGGAGATAGAGGAATGGCTCAATGACATCTAAGTGACATCCCTCGGTTACAAGTTCTACAACGCCTTTAAATACCGGGAAGCTATTTTCGGGTTTTTGATATTCCTACAACAAGGCTAGAACTCCTTGGAATGATTCTGTTAGGATCAGGGGCCCCTCAAGAATGTGTTTGTTTGTATAATTTGAACAAATCAATAGAAATGAACAGAGTTTAAATGCGGCAGTAATGAAAACAAACTTTGTAAACACAATCAAGGAGAAAATAGTTTTTATAAACACATGCTTAACATTAAGTCAAATAATTACAATACGAATCAAAAGATTACAAAGCATGTTTACAAACTAAACTCCCCCTCAGCCTGATACTCCATGGTTGATTGCACAAGATGAAAGGATTGGACTAGAGGAGAAGAACTCACTCAGTCAATCAAATGTAACAGTACAGGGTACTGTTACATTTATAGGCAAACCAAACCACTGAAGCATCTTAGCTGACGTCACCATGAAAGCGACATCTAACAAACTAACAAACTCTATCCACTGGTCCATAACTACGGATGTCTAACTACTGATTACATGGACACTGCTATAACTAACTACTGATTCACTTTCCACTGTTGTATGCTAAGCACTGATGTTGAGCATCAGTGCTTTCTTCAAAGGATGATCAGACCTTGAATGAGCAGTGCTTTAATTCTTCAGCAGTACTTAGGAAACAACAGTAGATAGAGCTTCAGTCTTTGATCTTTATCAGTACTTTAGTAGCAGTTGTTCTTTTGGGCAGTGCTTTGAAGTCTGTAAGTTTCCAGATAACCACTTGTCAAGGGGAAAGCTTAATGCAAACAGCTGCTTATTATGAATCCACTATTGTGATCCGGTTTTGGCTCTTATTATCTGTTCCTCTGATAAGGTTCAATCCCAACAATCTCCCCCTGGAACAGATAATGCCAAAACCCTTCATTATTCTGGATCTTTATTGTCTCATTAGAAGTTCCCTAATTTGTCCTTTAAACTGCAACTCAAAATCCATGGAACTTGTGTCATCTTCATCCCTGCACAGTGTAAGTTCAAGGAGATCTTACAGATCTTCAACACCCAGGCCTAGTGCTTCTTTCCTTGATATGTACTTCACTTCACCATTGGATCTGAACAAGGTCAGTACATGGGTCTTTTGATCAGACATCCATTTTAGTACTTTTGAACCCAATGGGTTTCTTGGGAGAGATTTATTAACTGGTGAGTTTGGAGATTGTGGCCTTGTGAGAATTTGTTGATCAGTACTCTGTGCTTTTGCTGGTTCAGAGTTTTCAGCCTGATTATTACTCTGAGCTTTTGGTAGTTCAGAGTTTTCAGCATGATCAGTACTCTGAACTTTTGCTGCTTCAGAGTTTTCAGCTGACATATGTTTGAAGGCCTTTTTTATGATTTCATTTGCTGTAGCTATGTCTTCTGCAGCTTCTTGTTCAATCTGCTCTTGCCTTTTTCTTTGTTCTAGCTTAGTGATTGAAACTTCTGCTGATGTGATCAGTGGTTCAGAAGTTTTGATCTGCTGCTTTGGCTTTTTGTAGTCAGGCTTCTTTGGAGTGTCAGAATCTGTCATCCTTCTTTTCTTAAGCCTTTCATAAGCCTTATCTGTATACTGCTTTGTCCATTTTGCTATGGCTTTAGCAGTTCCAACCTTTGCATCCACCAACTCTTGTTTCTTCTGTTTGTATTCCAAGGTAAGTTTATCAATAGCCTTTTTGTATTTACTCCAGTTTGGAGCTGTCTTTTTCTTACCTGGATCACTCTTGATCCTTGTGATTATGTTTACTTCATGCTTTAGTGCAATGAGTGGCCATTCACTGAATTGTTCTTCAGTAGCTGGATAAAATTTTTCTTTCATTATGAATGCTAGATAATCCTTTCTCATTTCCTTTTGTAGGATGGCTCCAGGTGGCAGATTTGACATTTCTTTGCTTAGGACTTTGGCATAATCCTCCATTTGTTTGACCTTAGTGAGTAAAAATTCCATCCTTTCTGAAATGGCTTTATCACCTTGATCTTTGCATTCAATTCTTGCTCTTATATCAGCCTGCCTGACTTTGAGTTTTAGATACTCATCCATATTTGTTGGGTTCCTGAAGCCAGTGAGAGAAGGAAATTTTCTTTATAAAGGATCATCTTCTGTATAGAATTGTCTCATCTCATCCTTTACAGCTTCCAATTCTAGTGGATAACTTTGAGCAATGGATACAAGGTTAGCAGGGTTCATTGGTTTGACAATAGTTGGTGAGGTGGATAGTTGTGGCTCAACAACATTGTAAGGTGTGGTGGATAAAGGAATAGGTGCTGGTATATCATCATTAATCTTCTGAGATTTCCTTTTCCTTGTATAGAGCTTTTTAGGTGAAGGTGGCTTTAATTGTGATGTGATAATGGTGAGAGTAGTGGTGGATGGTGGCTGACAAACAGTTGTTGAAACAACTGGTGTTTCAACCAATGTTGTCATTACAACAGATGTTGTAACATCTGGTGTCTTCTGTCTTTTAGCAGGAGGTGATGGTGGTGAGGTTGTTTTTAGTGGTGATTTGGTAGGTGGTGTTAGAGCAGTGGTTGTGATGTGTGTTGTGGTGGAAGTTTGAGATTTTATGGTTTGAGGTTTGGAGCCTTTGGGAGGTGGTTTGAAGGCATGCTTTGTGGATCTGAATGGTGTGGATTTGGGTTGCCTCACTTGTCTAGTGGGCTTCTTCTTTTCATCCTTAGGATTTTCATCATCCTTTGACCCAGAAGTACCCTGTGCATTCAGCTCTATGTAAGCTCTTTTCTCCTGTTCCCACCTGGATTTATCCTTAGCCTCTCTATCTCTTTTAACACTTGCTTTTGCTTCTGCAAGTGCATTTGTGGTAGTATCAATTTTCTTGCTACCATCTGGCAAGGGAATGTTTTTGGTTATGTTTTCTTTTTCTGGTTCAATATAGAGGCCATCTTCTATTCCCTTCTTCTTCCACTGCTTGATTTTCTCCCCCTTTTTGGCATTATCTGGAGGGGGGGTTATCAATGAAGAGTACAGTGGGAGGAGCTTTGCCAGTGGTGTTCAGGATGTGGGCCTTTATAGCCTTGATGTCTGCTTGGGTATCTTTGAACCTTGATTCCATCATGTTTCTCAGATCTTGAACATGTATAGCATGCTGCTGATCAACCATTTGTCTTTGTTATTGGAGCAGGGGTTGGAATAAGTTCCATAACTCATTTGCAGCAGGTGCCTGTGGTGGAGCAGGTGCTTTAGTTGGAACAGCAGTGGTTGACACTTTTTGAGCTTTCAACAACTGTTGCATCATATCTTTTTAGACCTTGTGATTCCCAAATTAAACAGAGACAAGTAAAAAACGAAAACTTTTTGAAAATTTTTTGGGGTGATTAGCGGTTCCAATAGAGTTTTGTGTAAGGCTTGTTATTAGGACTTGCAAAATTCAAGGTTTTAGCACCCCCCCACACTTAAATTACACATTTTCCTCAATGTGTCTCAAAAATAAGTTTTTTGGTTGATTGAATGTGTAAAAAGGTGTTAAAAACAAGTTTTTATGTTACTGGGCTTCTGGACACGGGCCCGTGTTGATCCGGGCACGGCCCCGTGTTCAGATTTCCAATATCATAATTAACAGAAGTCTCAACCACTGCTGTTCGGGGGTTAAGGGAATGGTTTGGTAAGGTTCTTGCCTTGTTCAGTGTATAGATCCTGTAAGGACCTGGGTCAAGCTTACTAGGACCTCCTTCAATACCCACTGGTATTGGATGGCGGGGGTGCGAATGGCTTGATCCCCTCATATGTAAAATACTATTAATACATTAACCCGGCTACTTGGGATTGTATCCCTGCAGATTCAAACCACTTAGCCGAGGGTAACGTCACCTTCAAAAGAGGGGCCTACCACATTACGCATTAATAACTTAATTAATTATCTTTCAATATTTCGACCCTTTAGGATTGTATCCTTGCTGACTCAAACTTCTGGGTTGAGGGTAACGTCACCTTCAAAAGAGGGGCCTACTACTATAACTAAGATAATCTCTTAAAAAGTGCAAAAGTGCGGAAATCATCAAAGGTTACACTAAAGGCGAGTCGGATCCAAGTGATTCATCTTGTCTATCTGTTTTATTTTCAACATTTTTAGTTTTTATTTTCATTTTTTTTAACCTTTTCTAAACTTTTGATTTGATTAGACGTTGAGAATAAACCGGTATTAAAAGCTCTTGTGTCCTTGGACGACCTCGGTATCTTACCAGCGCTATACTACGCTCATGATGGGTGCACTTGCCCATATGTGTGTTTAGTGTTAGTAGAATATCGTGTTTTATAAATTTAAAACTTGACTAAAGTGCTAAAAAGGGCTTAAAGTATACATAAAAACATATCACACCTAACGCACATTAAGTTTTTGGCACCGTTGCCGGGGACACAAGGATTTTAAGAAAGTTAGCAATCAACGGCCTAATCGTTTTTCTTATTTTTCTGTTTTCTTAGGATTTTTCTTAATTTTTCAGCTTCTGCAGAGCTCAGCACGGGGCCGTGACCGCTGAACACGCCCCGTGCCCAATCTTTGGTACTGGCAATCTAGTTTTAAGCCAGACAGTAGCTGAACACGGGGCCGTGCCCACTAAACACGCCCCCGTGCCCAAGTTTCAGATACTGAAAACAGAACTGTAAGATCCCAACGCTTGGTAATTTCTGACGCAAACATGAGTGATACTGATCATTTTTACTTTAGCTCCTCTTATGGTACGTGGTGTCAATTATGTGGCGGATCTCATGAAGATTTAAAATGTTATTTTTTAAATTACACTCCCCACTATATAGACCCATTGTTTTCCTGTAGCCTTAAGATGGGCAAAAGTAAAAATAATCGCTATCTCTCTCTCGAATGCCTCGCAATCATCCCTTCTAAATGAAATGATTCTTGAAGAATGATTTCAAATGGAAGAACTAATTCTCCGATGGATAAAAGAACTTGAGATGGATATAACTAATTCATTTCAAGTCGACGATCAAGGATAATTATTGAGATCGCATTCGGATTATAACAACATCGTTGCTCCCGAAATCACCTCTAACTCTTGCGAGAACTTGAGCGATAGTCGTCCCTGTGTCGATTGTGCCTTGAAGGACCCCCCATCGGTTTCTACCGATGCATACATAGAACCGAGCGATTCGACATATACCTTCTTTAACGAGAGCCTGGATAAGGGAAATAAAGGTTGGTCTTGTCCACCGGTATTTAGCTTGGGAATCACCCTTTCCGATAACCTCTTGCGTTCTTGTCTAAAACTTGGGCAACTTAGGTATCTAAGGCACTTCGGTGTTGTTCCATCCAGTAAGGAACCACTCGATCTGGATAAAATCCTTAAAAATAGACAAAACTTCATAAAAACTTCTAGCCACGGGGCCGTGTCCAGGTCAGCACGCCCCCGTGTCCACCCAAAGATTCCCGTCTGACTTTTGGTCAGAATACGGACAAAAGTGTTAGAATTTTGTTTGCACACGGGGCCGTGTCCAGCCGACACGAGGCTGTGTCCAGCCGACACGGGGCCGTGTCCAGCGTGTTGTCGTTTTCTATAAATGCAGCAAGATTCCTGCACTCTTGGACCCATTCCAAAGATAAAGATCTGGTGGGATCTTCACATATACCATACTAGGTATATTCTAAAGAAGTTTCTCAACAACCATCTTGTCTTTTCTACTTTTATCCATTGCCTTCTTCTTTATTTTCTCCTCAAAACCTCCATTAAAGTTTGAAATCTTCATGTTTTCAAGCTTTATTGTGATATTTGCTAGGTTTTTATTAAAGGAATCTTGTCAAAAATAAGTTTTACAACACTGTTTTAAATTATTTCTGCTAAAAAAATGTTTCAAAAGTCTGAAAAATAATTTAAAGCTCCAAGATTTTTTGTTTCAAAAACCTGCAGAGAGGTGAACTCGGGGTCGTGCTCAGCGAGCACGGGGCCGTGTCCGAGGTACTGTTTCATTAACTTGAAATTTCTTTCGGTTTGTTTTCTTAGAATGTCGAGCAGAAATAGCGGAACATCTTCGTCACACTCCAGGAACGACCGACGAGGAAGAAGGACATCGGTAGAAGACTCTCTCGTCAACTACGTTTATGCCTTGAGATAGGCCATCGATGAAATGACGGTAGTAGAGGAAGCCTTGGTCGACCATATAAATCATTTGACGGTGGGGCTAGAAGGATGTCTTCGAGAAGTCAACTTTTTGCACCAAAGGTTGAATATTCTCGCTTCTCATCCTTTGGTACCAATCATTACACAAAGGGGGTGGAATGTAGTATCAGAAGTCATCATTCCGGCCGAATGGTATGTCATGCACCCGGAACCCCCTCAAGACATATTACATGGGGTCCCGGATGCCAACGCACCTCCTCCACAAGACGTTGTGGAAAATGTGCCCACCTTCATCCTCCCGAGGGAGATAGAGGAATGGCTCAACGACATCTAAGTGACATCCCTCGGTTACAAGTTCTACAACGCCTTTAAATACCGGGAAGCTATTTCCGGGTTTTTGATATTCCTACAATAAGGGTAGAACTCCTTGGAATGATTCTCTGCATTACTTGACCTATCTATCTTAGGAAACTTTTAGTTTTTCATTTCTAGCTTTATTTTTAAGTTTCTAGGATCTTATGTAATGCACTCTTAAATGAATGATGGTTTCTAAGTATTTAATGGTGTTTGGATGATGTTGTAATGGAATAAAACACACTCGGAATGGTGGAGGTTACTAAGGGAAACTTGAACCCACACCCCATGCACAAAAGCAGAGCCTCCCGACAATTTTTTCATTATAGCAAGTTCAGCACGGGGTCGTGCTCAGCCCAACACGCCCTGTGCCCAAGGTTCTGCAGAAAATGTCCAGTTCAGGTAACTGGACACGGGGCCGTGTTCATTGAACACGCCCCCGTGCCCAGCCTTCGATTAATTATGATACTGGCAATCTGAACACGGGGCCGTGCCCGGATCAACACGGGCCCGTGCCCAGACACCCAGTAACATAAAAACTTGTTTTTAACACCTTTTTACACATTCAAGTGGGGGGGGGGGGGATACTAAAACCTTGAATTTTGCAAGTCCTAAAAATAAGCGTTACACAAAACTCTATTAGAACCGCTAATCACCCCAAATTTTTTTTTCAAAAACTTTTCGTTTTTTTTACTTGTCTTGGTTTAATTTGGGAATAACAAGTTCTAAAAAGGTTATATTTTTACAACCGATAGCGTCGTGATAAAAAGAACCAACATAAGAAAATTTTGAAACGACATGACAAATGTGGTTAAAATTTGATTATATATATACTTGATCACATTATAAACCCATTCCCACAAAAAAGTGAGTTTTGAGCCTTTATTGAGCATACAAATATACATCTTTAAACTAAATGCTCATTTTTCGTTTCTTGTGTGAATAGCCGCTTGGTTTCTTAGAACTCTAGAACTTGCCATGACGATACATTCCCGGTTCTTACCAACTTAAACCCAAGTACGTAAATGATGGAGGCATTAGGACTAACCCTTTTTCTTTTCAACACCATTATTTTTCTTTTTCTTTTAACCAACCCAAAATCCCCCTAGTTAACCCCTTTGAGCCTAAACCTTTTCGTTTCTAAACCCACAAAACAAACACCCTTTACCCACCAAAACCCTTTTTATTTTTAAACCCTTTATTTTAGTAAAAAGCTCGGTCTTTATGTGACATTCCTTATGAATTGGATTGTATATAGCATAAAAATAAAACCCAATAAAGATCTTGGATTCCCGACACTCAAGACAAGCCCAAAACTTCTTTTCTACCCATTGCATTTGGGAGTGTAAGCCACATTATAAAGAGTTTTGCTTGAGGACACGCA
Organism: Helianthus tuberosus; assembly: GCA_030545235.1. Classification (NCBI taxonomy): domain Eukaryota; kingdom Viridiplantae; phylum Streptophyta; class Magnoliopsida; order Asterales; family Asteraceae; genus Helianthus; species Helianthus tuberosus. The sequence goes on from CM060427.1 coordinate 56,889,341, forward strand.
AAGATTCAAGTGTGGGGGTATTTGATGTGTATAAAATGCAACATATAAATTACATCAATTGAGGCATAAAACTAACCCTTTTTAGTACTAATGTTGGAAAAAGTGTGCTTTTGTCTTCCTTTTCTATTTTCAGGACTAAATGAGCGTAATTGAACAAAAGAAACAAATATGCAGCCAAATCTAACATAAATACAAGAAAATGAACAAACGCGACATACCCGACCCCTCGACAGCATCTTCCCAAGCAAAAACAAGAAAACAGAAGGCTAACCACGGCCCCGTGCCCAGCGGACACGGGGGCGTGGCCAGGTGTCTGCAGAAAGTACAAAGCTATATAGGCTTCTATTCCCGACACGGGGGCGTGCCCAGCTCAACACGGGCCGTGGTCAACGCTAAGATTCGCAGAATCCAAGCAAATCTTGATAGTACAGATATGCTTCTGCACACGGGGCTGTGCCCAGCGGACACGGGGGCGTGTGGAGCTACTGCAGACAAATAGCAATTAATGAAGAAAGAGAAAGTGGATGGACACGGGGCCATGCCCAATGGACACGGGGCCGTGTACGGGCTTCTGTGCAGGCTTTAAATAGGGGTGCTTGGTTCACTTCAAAGGCATCCCTTGGCAAACCACCTCTCTACCACTTCACCCACACTCCACCACACTCCACCACCATAAAACACCCACATCCACCACCATCATCCATCATCCATCTTAGAGTGTGTGTAGTAGTCTCGGGATCCAAGATTGATAGTAAGAGTTTTTGACAATCAAAGGCCATGTTTGCCTAAGTCTCTTACATCACTTGGCGAAGACAAGCATTTAGTGTAATACTTTTGATTTTTAATCTTTTCGCACTTTTTATTTGGTTTTGTATTAATGACTTTAATAACTAGTTTCTTATGTTGAAGATGAAACTTCCTTATCATTTGTCCGTGGTGTCTTAGCATTATTTTACTGTCTATATAAAATAAAATATTTTCACCATTCATATCTCTACGGTCTATATAAAGATATGTTGGCTACCTGGTCGGGGATTAAGGGAATGGTTTGGTAAGGTTCTTGCCTTGTTCAGTGTATAGATCCTGTAAGGACCTGGGTCAAGCTTACTAGGACCTCCTTCAATACCCACTGGTATTGGATGGCGGGGGTGCGAATGGCTTGATCCCCTCATATGTAAACTACTATTAATACATTAACCTGGCTACTTGGGATTGCATCCCTACTGACTCTAACCACTTAGTCGAGGGTAACGTCACCTTCAAAAGAGGGGCCTACCACATTACGCATTAATAACTTAATTAATTATCTTTCAATATTCCGACCCTTTAGGATTGTATCCTTGCTAACTCAAACTACTGGGTTGATGGTAACGTCACCTTCAAAAGAGGGGCCTACTACTATAACTAAGATAATCTCTTAAAAAGTGTAAAAGTGCGGATATCATCAAAGGTTACACTAATGGCGAGTCGGATCCAAGTGATTCATCTTGTCTACCTGTTTTATTTTTATTTTCAAAATTTTAGTTTTTATTTTCATTTTTTAACCTTTTCTAAACTTTTGATTTGATTAGAGGTTGAGGATAAACCGGTATTAAAAGCTCTTGTGTCCTTGGAAGACCTCGGTATCTTACCAACGCTATACTACCCTCACGATGGGTGCACTTGCCCATATGTGTGTTTAGTATTAGTAGAATATCGTGTTTTATAAATTTAAATCTTGACTAAAGTGTTAAAAATAGCTTAAAATATACATAAAAACATATCACACCTAACGCACATCAGATCCACATGAATTCCTTCCTGATTAATCAGATGTCCAAGGAATTGCACTTCTTGTAACCAAAATTCACATTTTGAGAATTTAGCATAAAACTTCTCTTTTCTCAACAATGTGAGGAGTGTATGCAGATGGGCTGCATGGTCCTCTTTACTCTTAGAGTAAATTAAAATATCATCTATAAAGACAATTATGAATTTATCCAGGTATGGTTTACATATCCTGTTCATCATGTCCATAAATGCGGCTGGGGCATTGATTAAACCAAATGGCATGAGAATAAATTCATAATGACCGTATCTAGTTCTGAAAGTAGTTTTAGGAATATCATCTTCCTGTACTTTCAGTTGATGATATCCAGAGCGTAAATCGATCTTAGAAAAGAATCGAGCTCCTTGGAGTTGATCGAACATATCATCGATTCTCGGTAATGGGTACCGATTCTTAATCGTGACTTTGTTCAATTCTCGATAGTCAATGCACATTCACATCGATCCATCTTTCTTTTTAACGAACAACACCGGTGCTCCACATAGTGATGAACTTGGTTGTATAAAACCCTTGTTAAGAAGTTCGTCTACTTGCTTCTTCAGTTCCTGCATTTCCGTTGGTGCTAACCGATATGGTGCTTTGGCAATTGGTGCCGTTCCTGGTATTAGGTGAATTCTAAATTCGACCTCTCTATCAGGTAGTAATCCATGTAACTCTTCTGGAAAAACGTCTGTGAATTTAGATATTACAGGAATATCTTTTAATTCTTTTCCTTTTGTATTAGTGATTACAGAAATCATATATACTATTCCTCCCTTCCTTTCATAACTTGCGGCTTTCATCACAGAGATGAATTTCGTCGATCTAGTTGGCTTATCTCCTTTAATTGTGATCTTTTCACCACTTGGTGTACTTACTTGTACTAACTTTTGATCACATAAAATACTGGCACGATTGGCTACTAACCAATCCATTCCTAATACAACGTCGAAACCAGCCAGATTCATTGGGTAAAGGTTAGCAAATAAATGATGGTTTAGGATTTCTATTCTTGCTCCCTGCAAGATTTCACTTATCTTAACAGATTCTCCATTGGCCATTTCTACCAGACAGTCTTGTTGAAGTTTGACTAAGGGCTGATCAAGAATTTGGTAGAAAGAAGTATTGATAAAACTTTGGTTTGCACCAGAGTCAAAGAATACTTTGGAAAATATGTCATTAACTAAAAACATACTGTCCATCACATCCGGAATCATCTTGGCTTCCTCAGCTGTCAGAACAAAGGCTTTGGCATTCTTCTTAGGTGCTTCTGTTGTTTTAGTCTTATTAGGCATGGCTAGAGCTAGTTTCGGACAGTTTGGTCTAATGTCTCATTTTTCTCCACAATTAAAGCATATCCCATTACTGAGTTTCTTCCTACAGTCTTCTTCCTTGTGTCCAGAAATCTTGCAAAAGTTGCAATATGTAGAGCATCTTCCAGAATGCTCTCTTTTGCAGTTCTTACAGTAGGGTGCAGAAGAACCTGTTCCCTTTCCACGGTAAGAATTACTAGAACGGAATTCCTGCGTAAGCTTTTGAGCTAGGTTCTTCCTCTGGTTTTCTTCTTGTGTACGTACCAGTTCGCCAGTCAAGGTATTGGCTAATTCTACTGCATCTTCTATGGTTTGCGGTCTAGCTGCCTTAACTACATGTCTAATCTCACCGATTAATCCCCAAATATATCGGGAGATTAATACTGGTTCAGGTGAGGCTAAGGATGGTACTATTCTAGCATATTCAAAGAATATGGTAGTGTAACCTTTGCAGTCTATTCCAGTCATTCTGAGATTTAGGAACTTATTGGAGATTTGTTCCTTCTCATTAGGAGGACATGATTTTCTTTCAAATATTTCCTTAAAGTTGATCCATTCCATATTATAGACTCTGTCATTTCCCCTAGACTGGAGAATAATATTCCACCATTCTAAGGCTGCAATTTTTAAAAGATTCGAAGCAAACATAATCTTATCTTCGTCTGCACATTTACTTATTTTTTAATTGCTTCCGTCTTTTCTATCCAACGTAAGGATGCAATGGCTCCTTCATTGCCAGAGTATTCTATTGGTTTGCAGGCCAAGAATTCTTTAAAAGAACAACCGTATGAAGCGGTTCTTCTTCTTTTAGGAATTGGAGCTTGGATAATAGGTCCATTGTCATTATTCACACTGTGACTTGGTTCAGTATGTTGATGTTTACTGCCATTTGCAGATCTATCTGCTTCTTTAACAGTCTTGATAATATAAGGCATGGCATCTATAATTCCTTGTGCCACTATGTGTTGAATGACACTGTTATCTATTTGGTTTCCGTTATTCTCATTATTCTGGTTTTCCTGATTTACTTCGTTGTCCATCTTAATTGTGAACATTTATCAGGTATTCATTATCAAAGAATAGAATTGAATACAATTATCTATACACAATCACATGAACAAGTTGATCAAAAACGTCGATCACTACGACATTTACTCTTTTTCATATATATATGCATCTATTACAAATTACAACTGACAATTAAAGATACTATGCATCAGTACTTGTATATATATATATTTATAGTACAAAATTACACATATATCTAGTTATTTTCTAAGTTCCGTTCATCAAGTACTGCATTTCATTCTCATCGTATTTCCAAACTAGTCGTTCTCCTATTTGTCTGATTCTATTCCCCTGATTTACTAAATCTTCTCCATACTGATGGAGTTCCTACACCTGTTCTCGACTCATTGGTGGATCTAATGGTTTAGGTGGAGGTACGGGTTCCTCGTAAGGGTCTCCGCTATTTATTTCAAAAAAGGTCCTATCAATTTCCTTCCACGGATCCGGTTCTAGAGGTTTTAGTTCTTCAGGAGGGTATAAGGCCGAGTATGACCTATTGTCGTCAAACCAGGGATCATATCCTAGAGGACGTGGAGTTGGGATTCTAGATAATTCGTTTGGTTTAAATGCGGGTATCGGGAATTGGTTCTCTGAGTTGGATTCTAACATTGGTTGGTCTGGGAACAAAGGTAACAGTGGCGGTTCGGCTTCTTGATTTTGGTTAGTATCTACGGCTGTAGTAGCTAACATGTGGAAATTTGCCAATTGTCTATCTAATTCTTCTTCCCAAGGTGGTCTACTGGTTACTTTCTGAATTTGTGCGTTTGGCTCCCTATTGGCCCTGACTATTGCTCTCTATTGCTGTAACTTCTTCATTCTTTTCATCCTCTCATGATCCCCTCTACTAAACCAACCTCTTTTCTTAGTAGTAAAAGGTTCCTCCGACTATGCCTTAAAAATAAATATTCCCTCTTCCGTATCGGCTGAATATCCTCAAGGATCAGGCTGAGATGAAGTTCCCTCATTTTTCCGTGAACTATCTAAATAACGATAAGCGTCCGATGTTTCTTGATCACTCATACTGTAAACTAACATATAGTCAAATAACACATAGCACATAATCACATAAATTATTTCCTAACATATAATTTGAAATTTCAGTGTCATGCCACCTTCTGTCGCAACCCCCGACCCCTACCCGGGAGCGGCGGCCGCGAGTTCTCAGAGCGGGTGGTATCAGTGTTTATTAATTTGGCAGCGAAATACATCAGGAGCGTAGTTAGGAAATATTTATACCAGAGTAAAACACCAAACTTTTTATAAGAATAATTTATGGGAATAAAACCCAAGTTCATTTGACAATACATTATTAGGGATAAACCCTAATTATTGAAAACAAAATGTCTTATTTATTTAGGTAACTTCTATAGCCACTATTCCAAGCCTTCAGTGCTCTCCAGTTGGCTTCTATTGGGCTTTCATATTACGTTACCTGAAACGCGTTTTAAAAACATTTTGTCAGCAAGAAATACTGGTGAGTGCATCCCAGTTTAATCAAAACAGTTTTAACAGTATTGAGGGCGATCTCGCAATTACATTTGTTTATATTTCTACCTTAATTACCACCCACGATACTATCAATCCATGACTGGTGGTCATGCTACTACTCACAGTGTAGTAACAAATTTTGTATATAAAACCCCAACATACCGCGATAATTGTAGAATTAAAAATACTCAATCACTGTGAAATATAATTTAAAACAATTGAGGTTTTGTAAAAACAGTTTACAAAAAGCAGATGTACTCACATACAGTGAGGAAAAAGAGAATGTACTCATATTGCAAGTTTAGAGACTACTAAGGCTTCCTGAGAATCTCCTGGTTATTATCTATTAAATCAAATAATGCACACGTGTTAGTAAAATAACCCAATTCCATTTAACTGTACAACTCGAGACAAAATTCCAATGACTGAGTCGGGAAGAGCCGACATGCATTACGGAAATTCTAAATCAATCGGGTGTACACACGAGACAGAATTCCAATGACGGAGTCGGGCAGAGCCGACATGCTTTACGGAATCCTAAATCGATCGTGTAGGGTAATAGCAGGGTTATAGTACTTACAACGAGGCAAGGCTTCGCTAAATAGCGGGTATTATGATCGGGCAGAAGTTTAACTATTAGAAAGTTTGAGAGAGAATTCTGAAATGAACGAGGAACGAATGAGCTCGAGCCCCCTTTTATAGGCTGATCGACCACTTGGTCGCACCTCGCGAAAGAGAAGGCAAGGGCCTTCGTGGCCTGCGAAGGACAGAAAAGGCGGCCATAGGCCTGCCGAGTCATCACGTAGGCTTGCTGAGTCAGGTTCCACGTGGCACCATGACTTTCCCGACACACAAGAGCAGTCGCGGCCCGCGACAGACCAGGGTGGTCTCCGTCCCGCCCCGCGAGCGACTACTGGATTTTGTTTTTGTTGGTTTTTGCAAGTATAGGGTCATTCCGGGTCCGGTTCTCGTATACGAGGTATATTTTGGGATGTTTAGGGTGTCTAAAATATTTTTGGAGGGTTGTTATATTTATATTCCATTCATTCCCGTTTGACTCGAAAACAATTTTATATCATTCACATTTCCGAAACCAAGGTTTCCTCGAAAACATAACATATCATTTCCAAACCATATTTTATTCAAAGGTATGTTTTATTCAAAACCATATAATTATCCTTTTTAAGGCGTGTTCTTCCCCCAAAACATTATATAAAACAGTAAAAGATGGGTTAGTGACACTCATCTTTGGGTGGGTTTTCTACAAGCACAATCCCACAAAAACTGGTCTACATGTCCTAATTTCAGGTAGGAACAATTTGATGACCAGTTATTCTATAAATCCCTAAGTTTCTCCAATACTTAATATTTTTACATAACTTTGAGATTTTTACAACTTGAATAATTTTATTGGTGACCCTTATTATGTTATATCTGTTATTACACTCGTTTATGTATAATATATCTACAATTTGCGCTTTGTAACATATTTACACAAACGTTAACATATCATCAAATATCGTAGTGCACGTATTCCATCAACTTATATATTTCATCATTTTATAGCATTTATGTATTATTTTCATGCTTGATGTCATGGCCCCCGACCCGTACCCCGGTTCGGGAGCTTCGGGGCAGACAACAGTGGTACCGGTGTTTATTATTTTGCAGTGGAAAAATCATTAGGACCGGTTGGTCAGGAAAATTTTATCAAAGTTTTCAAAACACCAAGTTTTCATTTCCTTAGACTGTGGGGTAAACCCCGTATTTACAGAAAGGAATTTCTCTGGAAATCCTTGATTTACAAAAAAACACGTTTTATTTCAGGTTTACATAGCCACTTATTTAAGCTGAAAGTGCTTCACGACACTTTTTCTTTTCTTCACAGTAAGTCACCTGAAACGCGTTTTAAAAACATTTGATCAGCGAAAAATACTGGTGAGTTCATTCAGTTGTCAGAAAATACATTGTTATAATTTACAGTATTAAGGGTTTTTACATTTGTTTATATCTATCAATTACTCAACCATATTTGTTACTCGGCAAGACCTGTGACTGTGGTCATATTACTAGAGGATCCTATCATCCAATAGTAACGCTTGACAAGTGATGTATACAAAACCCCACATACTGGTAATAATTTCAGATTACAAAGACTTAATCACTGTAAGTATAACTGAAAAACATTTAGGGTTTTGCAAAGCATTTAATAAAACGAAAGAATGACTCACATTGAAGGTTTATGTTGATATTTCTTGCCTACTGGTTTAGAGATGGTATTCCGAATTAAACACACAATGCACACGTATTAGTGTATTAACTCAATTCAACTTTAACGATAATCACGAGATCAAAACCCACAACGAAGGACAAAGTATAGCCAGGCACCGACAGCACTTAAACTTCCATTGGATTGGTTTTAGTCGATCGGATATAGTACCGTGTCATCGAGTAGAGTTATTACCCTGATATCGGAGCAACGTTTTGGGGATTTAGGGCTTTTATGAAAGAAACAGAATGACGAGTAGTAAAACAAACGAGAAATTCGATCGAAGTTGACCAACTAACCCTGTCCCACTCTGCTGGATTTATACCTAAATTTGGACCCCCTCCCCCACGCATCGCACCCTGTTCCCTTCTCCCTTCCATGTGTCGCGAGGCATGCCCCTAGGATGGATTAGCCTTGTTGCAATTATAGGCTGGCCACTTGTCGTGTTTCGAGTCCCAAGCCACCGCGTGTCGCGGGAGTTTTAGGGATCCTCCCCGCGTGTCTCCGGGGGTCCCTGTTTCAAGTTTCTTTGATTTTCATTTCGGGTCACGCCGTATAAGTTCGGGGTCTCAATTAGGGTTCCTTAAAATGTATTTTGGGAATGGTTAATTGAAATTTTGGAGGTTGTTACATCCTCCCCACCTTGTTTTAAATCTCGTCCTCAAGATTTACTGGAACAAGTAAGGATACTTTCGTTTCATTTCTGATTCTAGTTCCCATGTGTATTCTGGTCCTCTTTTTTAATCTAATTTTACTTTGACCAGAATTAACATCTTGTGTTTAAGATTCTTAATCTTTCTATCTTCTATTTGTAGAGGTTTTTCAACAAACATTAATTTTTCGTTTACCTCTATATCCGAAAGAGGTATCACCAGTGATTCATCAGCTAAACATTTCTTAAGGTTGCATACATGAAATACATCATGTATTCCTGGCATTTCTGCTGGGAGTTGTAGCTGATAAGCAAATGGTCCTACTCGTTGGATGACTTCGATAGTACATTGTCTCCAACTTGAAATTCTAACGGCTTACGTTGATGGTCAGTATAACTCTTTTGGCGATTTTGTGCTGTTTTCAATCTTTCCTTGATTTGGGTTATTTTGTAAGTGGTTTTTTGTACAATTTCGGGACCTGATAATTGGCTTTCTCCTATTTCTGTCCAACATACTGGAGTTCGGCACTTTCATCCATAAAGTGCTTCAAATGGGGCAACATTAATGCTCGTATGATAACTATTGTTATAAGAGAATTCTATTATTGGTAAATGATTGTCCCAACTTCCTCCAAAATCTATAACACATGCCCTTAGCATGTCTTCTAAGGTTTGGATGTCTTCTAAGGTTTGGATTGTCCTTTCACTTTGTCCGTCTGTCTGAGGGTGATAAGTTGTGCTTAAGTTTAATCATGCCCCCAAAGCTTTTTGGAAGCTTTTCAAAAAAATGTGAAGTGAAACGACTATCCCTATCAGATACAATGGATAGTGGAACTCCATGTAATGACATTACTTCATCCACGTATAGCTTAGCTAGTCTCTCCATGCTAAAGGTTTCCTTCATTGGTAGGAAATGAGCTGATTTTGTCGATCCACAATCACCTAGATTGCCTCGTTACCCTTTCTTATTTTGGGTAGCTTAGTAACAAAATCCATTGTTATTAATTCCCATTTCCATACTGACATTTCTAACTGTTGAAGTAACTCTGAAGGTTTCTGATGTTCAGCTTTAACTTGTGAACAAGTTAAACACTTAGAAACATAACTAGCTATGTCCTTTTTCATTCCTATCCACCAGAAATTATTCCTCAAATCTTGATACATCTTGTTACTACCGAGATGCATCGTATACCTAGATTTATGGGCTTCCTTTAAAATTTTATCTCGTAGATTTCCTTGTATAGGTACCCAAATTCCTTTATTATGGAATCTCCAAATTCCATCAGTTCCTTGTTCTAATTCTTTTATCATCCCTTTCATTCTTTCAGCATCATACTTAATTGTTGTTTCTTGGGTATTCTTCAATTGTTCCATTAAGTCTATTTGCAGATATAATCTAAGAGCACGTACCCGCTTTGGTTTCTCCTGATACTTACGACTCAAGGCATCGGCTACTATATTAGCTTTACCTTCGTGATATTGGATATCACAAACGTAGTCACTTAGAATTTCCATCTATCGCCTTTTCCTCATGTTTAATTCTTTTTACCAAAAATATACCTTAAACTCTTATGATCTGTAAAGATGGTAAACTTACTACCCTACAGATAATGTCTCCAATCCTAAGGGCAAAAATTATTGCTCCTAGTTCTAAATCATGAGTTGTATAACTTTCCTCGTGCTTCTTCAATTGCCTAGACGCATAAGCGATCACCTTCTCACGTTGCATCAGTATGCATCCTAATCCTAATTTAGAAGCATCTTAGAAGACCACAAGATCTTCAGTTCCCTCTCGTAATGCAAGTATTGGTGCATTTGTTAACTTTTGTGTCAGGATCTTAAAGGCTTCTTCTTGTTTATATCCCTATTCGAATTTAACCGCTTTACAGGTTAGCTTGGTTAATGGAATAGCTATCTTTGAGAAGTCTTGGATAAAGCGTCGATAGTATCCAACTAATCCTAGGAAACTTCTGACTTCTGTTGCTGATTTCGGGACTTTCCAATTAGTGATTGCCTCTATCTTTGAGGGATCTACATGAATTCCTTCATGATTAATCATGTATCCTAAGAATTGCACTTCTTGTAACCAGAATTCACACTTAGAAAATTTAGTATAAAGCTTCTCTTTTCTTAATAGTGTTAAAAGTGCATGCAAGTGCTAATAGTGTTCTTCATTGCTTTTGGAATAAATAAGTATATCGTCTATAAATACAATTACAAAATTATCCAGATATGGTTTACATATCCTATTCATCATGTCCATAAATGCCGCGGGAACATTTGTTAACCCAAAGGGCATGAATGTAAACTCGTAATGGCCATACCTAATTCTGAAAGCAGTTTTAGGAACGTCCTCTTCCTGTACTTTCAGTTGATGATATCCAAATCCTTGTTGAATCTTCCATATCTTTATATGTTAGATTCTTAGAAGGATATCCAAAGTATTATTGTAAATCATTGATTTGATTTCTAATAATACTCACACAAGTTATGACCGATTTCATTATTGTTATTAATAATCTGTTAGTGCATTTATGTCTATAGCCTTCGTCAATCCGAGCTGTAGCGAGAAACAGAAGAAAACGAGTCGTTATGATGCAATATTTAGGCAAAAGGCAAGGTGGCAATATTGTAATTAATGAGAAATCTCATTAAAAGCCAAGGCCTATAAATAGAAGAGTTATGTTTAGTTTAGAGACTTTTGCCATTTTAGAGATTTGAAGAGCTCTAGTTCTAGAGAGAGAAACTAGAGAGAGAAAGTCTCTAAGTGATTCAAGTGATTGTACAATTTCAGATTTCTAATAGAATCACGTTTATATTACGTCACGTGTGTTAGGTCGCGTTCGTGTACGGATTCCGCACGTTTCACATTCGTTTCGCAATCGTTTCGGAGTCAAAACCGGTCCTACAAGTGGTATCAGAGCAGGAGCTCGATTGCACTGATCCAACACACATTTTCGATCGTGATTTCATCAGATTCAGATCCGAATTTCATCTACTTCTTCATATTTTTTCATATTTTCACTTTTTTTTAAAAAATCGTCAAATTGAACGTCTTTTTACGGTCCAAATCGTCTGAATTTTTGATATGTTGTGCGAAAACACCTGATCTATAACCCTATCAAGTTTCAGATCCTAATTCCTAGTCGTTTAGGAGAAATCTGAGTTTTTGTGTCCGACATCGTTTGAAAGTTTGAAAGAGGTGGTTCCGTTTGAAACTATCGTTTGAAACTGTCCGTCCCGTTTGAACTATCGTTTGAAATGTTTGTCGTTTGAACTGTTCGTTTGAAATGTTTGCCGTTTGAAGTTGATCGTTTGAAAATGTTTATCGTTTGAAGTGTGATTGTCGTTTGAACGTTTGAAGATTGGTAACATGACAGTTTGAAAAATGATCATCGTTTGAAAAGAGATCACGTGTTTGTGATAACTGATTGTTCGGTTCTTAAAAAATTACATAGACAAGTGTGTGATAACATCTGACAATTGCATGTGATATATGTTTTAATAAACATTGAAAACTGAATGTGTTGAAAAGATGTTGGCCACTATCAAGTGAGGTTCAATAGAATTTTTCGGTGTAATTCAGCTTCATCGGTCAAATGAAATAAAAAAAAATCATCTGAAGTTGTCAGATCGGTAATTGATATGTCGGCCATACTAGTTTGAAGGTCCAATAAAGTGTGTTGAAATTATCGAATAGTTTCAGTAAATTGTCGGTTCGTTAAAATCAAAGTATTGTGTGATTTGAAATTGTCAATTAAAAGTTGTCAGCAAAATTAAAAGCAATCGGTGTACAAGTGACTTGAAGTTGTCGAAAATTTGGATAAGTCTGATAACCCATGTGCTAGTAGTGAAATCAGTTTTATCAGTCCATCTTATATCATCGGTTCAATGAGAATTTAGATAAATAACATCAAGTTTGTCGGCTAGCTTTAAATTGTTTGATTGCATGTGAACTGACATTATACATATTGAAATTTGTAAAGATTTAATCACTTTATTTGATTAAAATCTGATTCTCACGTGAAAGGTATTGTCTTGTTGCAAGTGAGCTTGTTGATTCATTCATTGAGGTAAAAGAAGTCAACGTGTAATCCAGTTAGACAACTCACTCGAAGTCAAAGAGTCAAAGTGCCAACCAATTAACTAAAGTTTTGTCGAGTGGCTTGTGTCAAAGAGTTGGATAGATAACTCACCCAAACAACATTTATTCGCAAGTCTTCGACAACGAGTCTTAGATTGATTTCATCAAACAAAACTGTTACATATTCAGTTTGTTTGAACTGATAGCTTGTTTGTTTTTGTTTGCAGGTGATTCGAGGTGATTTACAAGGCACAAATACCAAGAATTCAAAATGTTTGATGAACTGGAAAACACTAAATTTGAAAGAATAAACAATTGGACTTGTTGTTCTTCTTTTGAGAAAAAGGAGGTTTTGATTGAAAGATTTGAACATTTCATTTGTCAAAAGGATGAAACGTTGGATGAGTTGGAAATACGGTTTAAAAATTTAATGGACAATTTGAGAAACAAGAATATTAGAATATCAAATGATGAACAGATATCGAAATTGGCAAATGCATTACCTGCTAAATGGGATAAATTCTTGGTTAAGCTAAAAAGGGAAGATTTTTTTCAAGAACTTTATCCAAAACAGTTCTTTAATGAGGTTAATGGAGAGTTTCGTAAGGAATATAAGAAAAAGAAGGAAATTTTGACCGAAATGGAAAAGAATTTACAAAAATTGGAATTGGATGTTGTTACTGAAATTGATAATAGAATTCGTGTGTGTCTTGCAACAAAGAGTATTCTGAAATATGATATTAAAAGGAAATGTTATATTGATGAAAGTATGAATCCTTTTGATTTCGTTAAACTCTTTTGTGCAGGAACATATAAGATGGAAACAAAGGATATTCCAAAGAACGAAGAATCTTTGAAGCTTGGATCTTCAAGTTTAGAATCAGTGTGTTCTAAATGTGATAACTTTAAGGCTGACAATGACAAACTTTTGAAGGATACAGAAAGTTTGACATCGGAAGTTGAGAAGTTGAAAGATGGAAAGAAAACTGATGATGAACAGATTCTGGAGTTGCGCTTGAACTGCGAAAAATTGAAATCTGAAAATGACAAACTTTTGAAGAATGTTGAGAGTTTGTCATTAGAAAATGAAAATTTTAAAAAATTAGAAAGTGATTTCAAAAGTCAATTAAAGATTTTAGAAGATGAGAGAGATGTTTTTGGTAAAAATAATCTCGAAAAACAATGTGCGATAAATTCTCATCTTGATAAAATCATTCGACTTGAGCATGAAGCCGAAGGTAATAGAAAGAAAATTGCTGATTTAGAAAACAAGTTGAAAAGTTTTGTGACTTCTGCTTCGCATGTTTGTCCAAAACCGATCAATTCTGTTCCAATAAGTGACAATGTCACAAATTTTGACAAAGTTAAAGTCAAAATTGAAGATTGTGATGAAATATCTGATGATGAAAAAGAAAAGAAAAGAAAAATATTTTTAGATTTACAAGAAAAAATTAAAAATACTGTGTTGCAATCTACTGAAACAGGTGAATGCTCAAAGCAAAAACCTGTTAAGAAGAAGGCAGAACAAAAACAAAAAGATAAAATTTTGAAAAATTCTAAAAATGAAAATAAAAGCTCATCAGTACAGTCATCCAATCATTATAAAAAATCACAAAAAATTGTAAATGAAAACTCACAAAATGTTGGTAATAAGTGGTGCAGGTTTGACCACAGTGCTCAAAAGACAAATACAGCATTAAAGAAGAGTGATGATTACCGCAAAGCCAGACAGTGTTATGATCTAAGCATATGGTGTGAAAGTGGTAAATGGTACGATAACAGAGTGTGCTACACCTGTGGTGTGAGAGGACACATTGCTGTTAACTGCCAGAATTGGAGTTATGAGACAAGAAGATGCTATAATTGTCAAATCAGAGGTCATATTGCCAGAGATTGCCCAAGGAGATCGATGGGAAGATCGAGAGTTGAATCTCAGAGAACGGTAAAGAAACCAGTCACTGTCAAGCCCAAAGAACAGAGAGTGGAAGATAAGAAAGTAAAACTTTCACAGGGGCAGAGAGACAGACTGAGGAAGAAGAGGAAGAAGGCGAGAGAATACTTGGAGAAGATTTTGTCTTCGGGTTCACCGGTTGGTTCGAATAAAAGTTCTGATGAATCGATTCACTCGACTGCAAAGCCAAGCAAATCGAATTCTTCAGATGCTAATATGAGGACAAACAAAAGGAAAAAGAAAGTTATTGGCGATGAATCTGGCTCATCCAAGTCAGACAAGCCAAGTTCGGGCAATGAATCTGATTCCACAAAATCAGAGGAGCCACAAGTTGAGGTAAAAAAGGAAGAGACAGTTCCATTAATGAATGATGAGAATTTTCCACCATTACAAGCCGCAAACCTAAAATCAAAAGGTGTTGATGCTGGAAAAATGTTTAATAGCAATGTTAAACATATTTTTAGTAAGATGGCTGATGGTAAGGAAAAAGGAGTGAAAGAGTTTTATGAAGAAAAGAGAAAAGCTCAAAATGCGCCTAAGGCTGGTCAGGCTTGGGTGTCAAAATCTGTTGGTTGAATTTCTGACTTGCCGGAGCTTCCAGGTTGGTAAGCGTGAAGCAGGTATCGGCATCATTCTTGAGAAATTCACAGGATGGTAACTGTGATATTTCGTCTTACAAGTGGTTAATCAAGGACATTAAGTTGTACTTGATTTTCTACAAGTGATTGTGGTGTTTGATCTTATATTGTTAAAATCTGTACAAAAAGGTTTTAAAGAGAACAAGGTGACGAGATGACCCCGAACCCACAAGTGATGGGTAAACAAACTAATTTTTCCGGAAAAACCATTCTGATTAAAACAAACTTAAGTGTTTTGAAATCATTATGGGAAAATAGTTTGTTGTAGAGGGGAGTGTTGATTGAATATGCCGAAACCCTCACGGCTGAACAAACATGATTACTTTCATCAGATTGAAAAACGGTTTTCAAACTGTTAAGATCAATGGGTTGTAAATCATGGGGGTATGTTAGATTTTCTGCAAATCAGTACACTTTTAGCAGAAAATGGATGGCGAGACAAAGCTATCAGTGTTGGTTGTCAAATTTTCTTTATATGATTTTGCATTTTAGGGGGAGTAATATTGTTAGAAAATACAAAAACATTTGAAAATTTGAAAAAGCCAAAAACATGATAAAATTCAAAAATTTGAGTTTTGCGTAAAAAGAGGAAATGATAGTACATCAGTAGACAGTTACAGTATGCTAAAGAAATGGAAAGTTTAAATGTGTTAAACGATCTCACCGTGGATGTGTCGATAGATTTTTATACATTTAGTAAACTTTTTCGGGATATAAACCTAAATTCAAACTTGCTTATTTCGTGGGGAACACTACTTGGATATATAGGCAACCCCTGAAATCTTGTTTGAAAGGTCTCATAATCTGATATACTAGGTCTTTATACTCAATGATGTCTGGGGTATTATTCCGGGACTTCTGCTGAACGGTAGTTCTGACCTAGTCCTCGAATAATACTTTCTGCAATGCTTGAAACATAGCATTAAACCCTCAGCATGCCGATGAAACAATAAAATTGATAGTCGCTGCTGTTGTAAGCAAAAAGATCCTCTAAAGGGGACATACCGTAAAGTCGAAGCTGATATCTCTCTGTGTATACGGAAGTATCGACCTGAGATCCCTCGGCCCTCGCATACCTAATTTATTTACAGATATCATTGTAGTATACTCACCTGTAAGACTGATTATTGGGATTCTGGATACGGGAGTATATTCAAGAGGTGGGACACATGAATGAGTTTAAGTTCTTAATACACCTAATTCGTATCCTGAATCAGTTGAACTTTGTATGAAAATTTAAGTGGATAAGTATATCGACAATCTAAGTGAATTGTTTAATGCGTAATGTGATTTTAAGCTCAACGGTACTTGTGACTTGTCAAAAACTGATATGATCCTCTGTCGCATAATCAAACAAAAATATTGTCTGTAAATATGTTTGTACATATTTCTTTACTGCTTTATATTTTCAGAAAATACAAAAAGATTTTTGATTCTGCTTTATTTTCGACAACTGATGTCTGAGTGCTGAGTTTCAAAATTTAAGTAAGCTGATTGTGTTTCTGAAAATAAAACAAGTTCATTAATTTGAAACTTGAATTAAAATCAAAAATCAAAACAGTTTGTGATATCTCCAAGGTCATTAAGTTGGACTTGGATGATTAACTGTGGGGGATTTGGATGCTTATACTGTTATAGAGCTAGTTTCCGATTCGATTCGATAAAACTGCCAAATTCATGGAAATTGTTTGTTTAGAATGTTTGAGTGGGCCAGGTTACAATTCCTGGATAGCTGAAATTTGAAATGTTATTACTTATAAATGTTTGAGAGATTGCAGATGAGATTCCAGACTACGATCCCGGAAGCTGAGTCTAAGGGGGAGTCTGAAGACGAGCTCAAAGCAAGGGGGAGCTTGTATACGAAAAGCAAGGTGTCGATCCCAAAGCACGGAAGCTTGACGAAAGGGGGAGCCTGATGAAGAAAAGAGGAAAAGCTGAAGCTGAAGCTGAAGACAGATCCAACGGGATTCTGTTCAAGAAGATTCAAAGAGAGAGAGAGAGAAAAAGAAGACGCTACGAGTTTGACTCAATGATCGAGATTGACTGCGGCAATATCCAAGGGGGAGTCTGTTAGTGCATTTATGTCTATAGCCTTCGTCAATCCGAGCCGTAGCGAGAAACAGAAGAAAACGAGTCGTTATGATGCAATATTTAGGCAAAAGGCAAGGTGGCAATATTGTAATTAATGAGAAATCTCATTAAAAGCCAAGGCCTATAAATAGAAGAGTTATGTTTAGTTTAGAGACTTTTGCCATTTTAGAGATTTGAAGAGCTCTAGTTCTAGAGAGAGAAACTAGAGAGAGAAAGTCTCTAAGTGATTCAAGTGATTGTACAATTTCAGATTTCTAATAGAATCACGTTTATATTACGTCACGTGTGTTAGGTCGCGTTCGTGTACGGATTCCGCACGTTTCACGTTCGTTTCGCAATCGTTTCGGAGTCAAAACCGGTCCTACATAATCCTTGATTGGATTTCTAATAACACACTCACAAGTTTTATGACCGATTTCAATGTGATTACAAGATCAAAGTACAATTTTTCAATGGCATAAAAATTACCTAGTAATAATCATATTGCCATATACAAAACTCTTTTGTCACAAGTTTCATAATCAAGATTAAGTATTGCAATACTAAACCTTTTTGTCATTCCTTGGCTTCAAAGATTCCATTTTCAATAGACGGCTCTTGTCGTTGTCAAAGTATTGCAATACTAAACTTTTTACCATTTATTTGGTTAAACAAAACCTATGTACTCTCTAGCTTTTATGCTGACTCTCATTTTCACATATGTTTCAGGATTTGATTAATCAAACATGCTACACATAGGAACGCATCTGGACCTTAAACTTCTTTAATCAAAAGACAATTGCATGTATTCTTTGTTTGTAAAACAATGTTAACAATAATGAAACAAATTAGTACCAGTGGTTGTGAGAAATTTGTAACGTGACTCCCCGATATTTCCGCCGCGTGTTGTTGTATTACGCGATTGGGGTGTTACAGTGACTTAGGTATGGATGGAAGCAAGGTGGAATGAACCTTTGGTAGTGCTTGAATATGTTAAACTGTACTGCAGGCAGTAAAGGTAATGTCAGCGCCTCTTCCATTGGTTTTGTCACCTTTTGCTAACCTTTCCTGTGGCATCCACTTTATTTAACGATCAAACATACAATTTTCTTTTAACAAAAATTGGGCATGACCCATTCGTAATATTGACGTTTCCCTGTTTTTACAATATAATTCAAAATCAACCCAAAGGATTCAAACGTTCTTAAAACACTTACTACTATTCTAGTCATACGTTTAACATTTACAATAACAAAATGATTTTGACCCATTAGTAAAAGACAACATGGTCCGGAAGCGCAAAAAGGGCAATTTAGTGTGTTTGTCTGAGCTCACCAACTTCAAACATGAGATTTACATATCATGCACAACATCAAACATTAGTAAATTCACAAAGCTCATACAAATTCCATAACATACCTTACATACTTTTAATCGACCCATTAACAATATACCAATCATTAACAAATATTGTTTACAACATTATTTTCATTAAGCATTCTTTCCATTAACTTTCTTTTATTCCAACATCTCGGTACATTCATATCATTCGACCCATTCGTAATGAGCCCATATTCAAACCTCAACAGAAATCGTCATGCTTGTCCTATTTTACCCATTTACGACGGGTAACCCTTATCATACATGCTTAACACAAACATATCATTTAACCCGTTTACAACAAGTCGTTACTTAATCATCTCATAATCTTACTTTCCATAAAACTTCATCTCACTTGAGTGATCATTATACATCCGACACTATTGTGTCGCTTATCCGCTTTCTAACATATAACATATCGACATTCGAACCAATAACAACACACAACTCAACATTTAGGATTAATAAATAAACTTTCATCCGTAGAACAACATAAAAGGAGAATTAAGTTCATATGAACTTACTGTGATCCTGAGCTCCTTGTGCTTTGGAGTGACTTGCTCCTTCTTCCTTCTTATTTCCTGGAAATCATAACTTTATTCACTTAGCTTCCATTACTTTCACATTCCTTATTATCCAATATGATATTTATAATTCACATACATTCCCACCATGATTACATCTCATCAATTTAGCGAATTTTCATACAAAATCATGTCTAAATTCATTTAGACATTTCATCAAACACACTGTGTGCATACTATCTACAAGGCATGATGTACAAGTAGTTATAACATGTCCATCCTATCTCATCAATGGTTAATCAAAATCTTTTATAATAATAATCATTACCCTAATCCATAATTTACTATTTTGACCATAAACATATGGTTCCTAATCAATTATTCATAACAATTTCATCAACAACAATCAAATTAACATATAGAACTTCACAATTGCTAACCATTACTTGACATGCAAGTGGGTTTTGCCCTAATCATGCTCATATTCGAAATTTAGCATCTATTGATGTCTAGACATTCATATCAACTAGTAATCATACTAAATTTTGCATTACATTAACGAATTACACTAAACCCACATAATCAAACATCATCAAATCCAGAAATTTCACTTACTTGAGATCAAGAATACTTAGACAATCAGAATTCTTAGCTCATGCATTCGATTCTTCACTAATTTGGCTTTCAATTGATGGAATTTTAGTGATTTAGGGTTTTGAGAGGGAAGGAGTCCCCCTGGCTTCTCACGATCGCACACACAAGACTCACGTCTGGTTTCTTTTTTTATCATGTTTTATAACAATATTTACACATCTAGTCCCTCATCATTTAATCCCTATTCACTTTAGTAATTTACCTTCTAACTTAATCATCTTTCTTTTACTAACTTTTATTTTTTTGACATAATTCTATATATTTTCCATTTTAACTTATTAAAACATCACTACACATTATACTTTTAGGTCATACGAGAATTTGGGGTGTTACACTTCCTTTGCCTAGCGCCCTTCGCAATCTCGTCGATGAACGTCGGTGCTTCACGAAGATCACTTTGTGACTGGACAACCGAGCTATGCCTTGCAAGTTGGTCGTATGACTCTTGTGTAGCAATGCCCACTGAATCACCATACACGTCTACCAATGACATAAAATTGTGTTTAGAAGGCTCCACAAACGATTGCTGAGCCTTTAGTGTTGGACGACCCCGTGGATTTTTCTGCACGACTGGCTATTTAACATTTGTCTGATTGGGGTTAACCATCTCCTTTATCTTCTGAAACATGTTTCTCTTTATCGCTCTCGTCTGCCCCAAAAAATGTTGTTTAAGATTCCCCAGTTCGTTGTCTATGTCGAAGTACTCCTCCTCGCACCCTTCATTTAAAGGTTTCATATCTAGCTTTTTCCAAAAGGGGTCTATCGACTCCAATGGAATCCTTTCACCTAAATTAAAATAAAACAACAAACAACAGAAAGCGTTAAAATCATTGCGTGATGAAATGCGCTTATTATAAGATGTGGATCCATTGTCCGGCTCCTGCTTGCTTCAATGTTGGCTTTTCATTAGCTGATCGATAAGAGGTACAACCTTATCCAACTTTTTTAGGTTTGTCAAGGTACTTCTTCAAGAGCGCATGTTGACTCTCTACCCTGTTGGTTGTGCGTTATCCGAAGTTCAGATGTTGGTCGGTCCAGAAAGAAACAAGTCGGTCTCCATATGGTTCTAACCAGTTTGAAAACAAGTAATCCATGATCTCTGATAACAAAGTGAAGTGTAGTGAAGACAAGTCAGATAAATACGATTAATAAGAAAATTACTAGGAAACTTACCGTTGCGTTTTTTTGGCGGTATTGCTCGTATACGCTCGTACCAGTAGTTGTAGTCAACATCGGTCGTTGAGTTAATCAGCCTGCCCCACTCGTATAGAAACTTTTCCCATCCTTCTTGCGTTTTAAAGCTTGGCTTGCGATGTTTTGCTGTATATGCCACCTACATAGTGAATGTCTAGCGTTCGGAAACACGCTTGCACATTCGTTCATGAGGGCGAGATATCTGTCCGTTACTATTACGCGGGGCTCCATAACACCGTCTAGTGAGTCTTTAAACCTCTGTAGCAACCACGTGAAGTTTTCCTCTTTCTCGTTGGCTATGAACGCATGTGCAATGCAGAACGATAAGTATGTGGATGTGACACCGATAATCTGAACTAGTGGCATTTTATACCGGTTCGTCTTGTAGGTGGAGTCTATAAGTAATACATGCGGGAAGGCGCGCCACAATCTGTTCGTCTCCGGGTGGATAACGAAAACATCATGTACCCTTTCTTCGTTTTCAGATGTTCTGTGGAAGAAAACAAACCCAACTGTCTTCAACCAGTGGAAAAGTATCTGCATTGGAGTCTTGTCGACTTGCTCAATTCGACCCAATTTAGCCCGGGCATTGTATATGGTGTTTCTTGTTGAGACATTTTCGTGGTTCTTTCCTTTAATGATAGTAAGAATGTCTCGTGGTTTCATATTCTGGTACGTTAGTTGCTCCAACGTCCTCTCTTCTGATGGAGTCAGCCTCATTAGGGATGGATGGCCCTATGGATATATAGAAAGGGTTCGTGGTTATGCCGAGATTCTTCAATCCTTAGATCCCAAAACCGTGACCTCTTTTTGTATGTCCCGTTTAGTTGGAACTCGTAATCGGTTTTCCTGCTCTCGGTCCGTCTCACTGTGGCTGTTGGCTTGTGGTGGCCGGCACAATCGCACGTTAGCCAAATTTTCAACGGCTGCCCGCTTGGGGGTTTCTCATAGATCATGCGTTTGGTGACTATGGCGTACCCATTTCGGGGTCCGACTTCTCTGCACCATTCCACCAATTCATCTATGCTATCAATTTCTAACGAAACACCTATATGTGAGTATTAATGAATGTATACGGGCCGTTTAACGTTATACAGGTCGTATACAACACATATTATTTTTTATCCCCTCGTATATTCAATATACGAGTATTGTTTAATACATGTATACGGGTCATATAACTGTATACAACTCGTATACAACGTTTATTATGTTTTTATTCGCTCGTATACTCAATATACGAGCATTGTTTATGTCTTGTATACGGGCCGTATAATGGTATACGACCTGTATACAAGTAACAAACGTTTACTCAATATACCTGGTCGTTTGTTGGACTTCAAACGTATAAACAATAATATTAAATGTACGTAAAATAAACGTATAAATAAATGTTATACCTGATCGGTTTTAAACTCACTAGGTTCCTAGTCACCGCTTGGACCCTCAGACAGTTCACCATTACCGGGAGGAGATTGGAAACTACCGGGCAACGGTCCACCACTAGTAGGAGGGGATTGAAAACCAACGGGCGGCGGTGGATAATAACCAGCATAATTACCTTGAAAGGCATCCAAACTCCAAGGATCCTGACTTGCATCAGACGCAAGATTGAGATCGAACGGGACATTCAGATCAAACAAAACCCAGATTGTTATTTTGATTGTTTTGATGACTCTCCTGATTCGACTCGTTAGCCGAGTCACTACCGAAAAAGTTTCCCCAAAACGACATTGATAACATAATATAATTTGAATACAGAGAAATACAGAAGAAACAAATATAAGTTGAATGAAAATGAATAAGATTAGTGTCGTTTATATAGACGTTTTTACGGAATATTACATCGTTTCAAATGATTAACACGCGGATCGAGACATCCAACGTCGAATCAAATAACTCGCATGAATATCGAGGAATCTAACGTCTAATCGCATGACTGGCACGAGAATCAAGGAATATAACATCAAGTCGAAGAATCTTACGTCTAGTCAGACAGTTAAAATTTAAAACGAAATTCGAAATATACGGGCCGTATAACCTTATACGGCCCGTATAAAGGTGTTAGATATATTATATACGACCAGACAAAAATTTTATTCTTACATGGTGTATACGGGTCGTATAAGGCTATACAACCCGTATAGAATAAAGTGAACTGGCAAAGGCTGTTGGCACAACCTTTATCAGTTCACTTAATTTTATACGAGCCGTATAATCTTATACGGTCCGTATACACCATGTAAGAATAAGATTTTACCATATATATGATTATTAACTCTCAATATACTAATACTAGTAAGACTAAAGGGTATGGAGAGGATGGGCTCGGAGGGGATGAGCCGCCACGTAGGAATGGCTTGGAGGGGATGAACCTAAGGGGGTGGAGAGGGGTGGAGGATGAGGCCCGACTTTAGAGAGAGATAGAGAGAGAGAGAAGAGACCAAGATGATAGAGAGAGAAGAAAGGAGCCCGGCGCAGCCGGCTGTGGGGAGACGTTTTGGCCGGAGAGGGGTGGTGTAGGGGACCGGCGCCGGTCCTAGCCGACCCCGTACCCATTAGTCTAATTGTCAACTATTTGTTTTTGTTTTTCTTAATGTTTGAAAAGTGCAAAGGTGGAATGATAGAATATAGATGGGAAAAGTACTAAAGGCAACTATTGTCCTTGGAAAACTCAAATGAAGTTGTGTAGGTGAAGCCTGGTCACCATATATCACACCATCAAAGGAACAAAAACTTTAATATCAAGAATATAATAAATTTATTAGATATTCTAATATTTACAATTTAAAGTATCTTTTTAACATCATCCAAAAAAATTGTATTATATAATTATAAACTTTATCAGGAATGATTAGTTGGTAAAGTCTTCAAATACACTTAGTTTTCTCGTAAAATTTTCACTACTTTATTACCTATGGTTGGTGTCTTCACTCTACAAGTCCTCTTAATTGTTCTAATCCTCTTGTGTTGCATACATATCTATTCATAATACGACTAAATATCTTTTTACTCGTTTCTCTCGTATACTATCATAATAAAGCATATAACTTCTCACACTAAAAGTAGACAAACCACCATGGCAACCACCCGAAAAGTCGAAACTATCACCACGACGACGGCCCACCACTTATCGGCCCCGCCGGATTTGACTGAGGAACACTACTTGCGGTGTTATTTACTCAAAAAAGAAAAAGAAAAAAACATACAGTGGTGATGGTCTTAGTGGGGCATTTCATGAAGTTCTATGTCGGGTAAACAACCGTGAATTTTAGTATGGGAAATTTGACTTTCTTCATGGAAGCATGGAACTACTAGTAGAAAACTTTTTGCTTTTGCTTTTTCATTTGTTTTTTTTATTCTAATAACACTAATGTCATGTTAAAACAAATAGAAAAAACATAAAAAAAAAACATTAAAGTCAAACTAGTATTATGTCTTTATATAAAAAATAGAAGATCTTTATTTCCTATTTAATGAAACAACCTTACACCTCTTCAGTAAATGTATAATGCTTAACGTCCCTTAATGCCCTTTTAGTTAGTTGGTGCTTTCCAATTTTTTTCTCTTTATTGGGCGTTATGTTAGAAACGCCCCTCCTTCTCCATGCCTCTATAATGCTCAAGGGGATGATTTTGGGGGCGTTATCAGGTCCTTTCACGCCCTTATAATGTCCATTATGCATGGTCTTAGAGCGTTCGCATCCGACTTCATATCGATTCAGTTTTACTAAAAAATATATTTACCTTATAAATTTAAAGATTTTCAAAAAAGCATTCACATCCGATTCCTTATATTTTATCTTTATTCAATTAAATAATGCATTTTAATCACTTTTTTATTATTTTTTTCCCTCTTCCACTCCAAAAAAATTATAGGAGATAAATATTGAGTTGGTAAATATAAGTAATGGGATAAGGTTATAAAATAAGGTTTAGTTTTAAGGAATGAGTTGTAGAGCCAATTTTATTGAGTTTATTAATTTTATCATAAAATATTTGGATACGGAAGTTTTGTATCAAATATAATCTGAATGCTCTTATATACATTGTTTTAAGAATAAAATCCATTATTTTAATAAAAGCATTTAAAATTAGAGAGAAGTCAATGTTGCACATGAAGATTTCCCCTTTGTTGAAGGGGTACCCCTTAAAGTGCACAAAGTGAAAGGCAACCCTTCAAATATACTCAACCGACAAAACTTTTTTTTGGTATTAAAAAGTGACCTTTTTAAACATACACAAAATAAAGAACATTTCTAGATCAATATCCTACACACCATTGGCCATTCATTACCCTCCATTAGGTGTTTGTACTATAAGCTTCTATCAACTTCCCTACTTTCTAAAATTGTTCACAGTGAACTTCCCCAAACAAAAAGATGTCAAATATTCGTGGACATCACTTTGTTTATTTGTTTTATGGTGTTAAAAACAAATGATATAACTTTAGGTTATGATAAAGTTGTCAGTTTTCAAAATCGATGGTATTTTTAGTTTCAGGCTTGAAGTAATCTATTTGCTAAACCGTAACATGATGTTACAAGAATATTAACATCGAAAGAAAGATCAATTATTTTTCTACAAGAAATTGTTATATAACCCTAAAGATAGATGATCAACACACATTATCTAATGGTCTAGTGGTATGATGTATTTCAACATGTAGTCGAGTGTTTAAATCCTTCGAGATGTAATTTGGATGGTTTATTGGAGTCTAGGCTAGTTTCTTTAAAGGTCAAACTTTTTATCATTATTTTATGATATAGTTTTAATAAACTTTTTATGTCTTATTAACTAACTGATTAATAAATTATATATCAATAATACTTTAATATCTTTGATACAAAAGTTTCCACATAGTTTTAACTAAATTACTTGATTTTCTTTAAAAAATAAAATATAAAAATCTACAAGAAAGTATAATAAGTTTGCTATGAGTTATTGCGTTGGAAATAAAAAAGTTTACATGGTCCAAACTATGAGTTATTGCGTTGGAAGTAAAAAAGTTTACATGGTCCAAACTACAAAAGATAATAAAAGAATTATTCGAATACTTGTAAATCATAAGAACATATTGTATGAGTGGCAAGTGGCAACACAACACATGCAAGTGTAAAGTTGGTCCGATACAAGAATCTCACTCACTCACTCGATATGCATATAACACTATAAAACAAAGGGTGTGATTGTCAAATGTCAATTGGATTTTAGCGTATACAAATATATATGAAACTAGGTTAGAACCTAGTGTATTACACGAATTGAAAAAAATATAGTTAATGATGAAGATTAAAATATTATAAAACGACTTTTGTGATAAGATGTTATTGATTTTTTAAGTTAACTTTTAAAATTGAATAATAGAATCTAAAAGAGAGTGAAATAAGAATGAAAATAAATCTTCGGCTGGCTAAATTATAACATATGATGCAAAATGATAATAATATTAACAACAACAATAAAAGTATTTTATGCGGTTTGGTAGATAATTTGTAGGAACACATTTATCACACATCATGATATCGCTAGACTATAAGCCGAATATCTTTTATGTAGTTTCATTTGTGTAACATCCTGATTATAGAACCACATATTATAATAATAATAATAATAATAATAATAATAATAATAATAATAATAATAATAAAATCATGAATGAATTGAATTTTCTATAGTAGGAATATAGAGGAAAAACATAACCTTAAGAATTTTAATAACATTATGAAATTTGTAAAGTAATTACATGAATTTCGTTAGAAAATATATAATAATATTTGGACCTAAGGAATACGTAAAATAAAAAAAAACTTATCTATAATTATGATTATCACTTATTAATTAGGAAAGAGTAAAGTCCTATTTGAGTCCCTGTGGTTTGTGCAGTTTAACCATTTGAATCCAAAAACCAAAACTGTCTTGATTTGAGTCCCTGTAGTCTCTAGTTTTAACCATTTGAGTCCATGTGGTCTCTAATTTTAACCATTTGAATCCAAAAACCAAATGTTTAAACTGCACAAACCACAAGGACTCAAATAGGACTTTTGGATTCAAATGGTTAAAATTAGAAACCACAAGGACTCAAATCTAGACAGTTTTGGTTTTTGGATTCAAATGGTTAAACTACACAAACCACAAGGACTCAAATAGGACTTTACTCTAATATAAAAATAATAATTAGACCTAAAGAATACATAAAATAAAAAATTTAACTTATCTATACTTTCTATAAAAGGAGAAATCTGAGTGACATAAGAAAAGCTGATGTGGCAGCCAGAGAGGCTGTCCAACAATGTTTTGTTATGTCATTACTGCATCATCAAACCCAATATATAAAATCATTTTAAAATTCAATCAAACCTCTCCTCTTCATTTAAGAGTCAAACATCTACACTTCATTCACAATTAAAACCTCTGCTCTTCACTTTACATTCAAACCTCTGCTCTTCGTAACCAAAGTAAACCTCTGGCCAGATTCAAAATTCTGACTCCAGATTCAAAATTCAAACCACATATTCGAACCCTATAAATAAGATATATGAAGCTGGCTCCACATTCAAATTTCAACTCTATCTCTCTCGCTCATATCTGCGAGCATCTCTCTCTCTCTCTCTCTCTCTCAAATGCATAGCTCTCAAGATTCAGCCGACTAATCTCCGATTACAGTTCTTTGTTAGAACATTTGTTGATTCTGTTTACACATTATCGTTCCAATATCATGTGTTTGAACTTTTGTTTACACATTATCGTTCCAGTATCAATGTTCCAACATCGCGTTTCCAATGAAGCTTCCCTTCACACATCAACGTTTCAACATCGATGTTGCAGTATCATTGTTGCAACATCGTGAAAAGTTGCATGTGCTACCATCTTTGATGGGAGAGTTGCATTGTTCCAACATTGTTAAATCAAAATTCAACTTTTCTTATGTCAGTGAGATTTTCTTCTTTTATACAAAGTGTAGATTGGTGCAACATCGTGAAAAGTTATATGTGCTACCTTCGTTGATGGGAGACTTGCATTTTAGGTTTGTGGCTTATTTTTATCACCTGTAGTTTAATTTGATTATGAAGAAACAAATGTTGATAATGTGTGAAGGGATTTATTGACAGTGACATTTTAGAATATGTTAATATGCATATTGAGATTATTAAATTAAATAAACATACATAGAAAAATAAAAATTTACTGAAATATTCATAAACTATTACACACTAGAGTTAACACTTGCTAGGATTTCGTAGACTCTGGCCTTTCTCCTTGTGATTTCATGCTCTCTTTTGTTTTTCAGATCAGTTAGCATGTTGCAGATTTCCTAATCCTGTTTTAGTAGTTGTGTCAGAAACACTTCTGCATTCTTCTGGAAATCTAATGGAGGAGAGTGGAGGACTTCATCGAGCAATGCTATGCTGTTCCAGGTTTTGTTGTAATTAGTGTCATTGATTATGTCAACTTTTCTGTTTAGTTCTTCGTTTGTTCTTTTTTCTTTGAGTGACCACATCGAGAATTGTGTTTTAACATCGCTGGTGTCTGACCAGTGGTAGAAGCATCTGTTTACCATGTAGATTTTTGTTGGATTTTCTGATTTTGATTGGTTTTTGACAGACAGTGATTTGTAAGACAAATTGTTGATGTTTTGAATCAAAAGTAATGAAGAGGTTAATTGTAATTATGATAACCTGTTTTTTTCTTTGAAGTTTTAAAATTTGTCATTTGGGTTTCTTGATATTTAATTTGATAGTTTTCCCATAAAAGCTGGGGTTTGAAAAGGTTTTTGCATTAAAAGACTGCTGTTTTGAAATATAAATTAATATGTTTATATTAAATCTACACGTTTTGTTTGATTAGATTATTAAATGTACAATGAGTTTAAATGTGATTTCTTTCACTGTTAGATATTTCAGTATATAAACTCATTGCCACTTCATCTGTTTTTTATCATGTTTTCCTATGAAGATATCATACTTTCACATCACTTGAGTAATATAGTTTGTTGAAATGGCGTCATACACTTCTGCAAAATCAGATGATTTAAAGCAGCGTTTTATCAGGCAAATTTAGGAACAGGTGTTTGAGGATATGGCTACTCTTCGAGAGCTGAAGAGATGTTTTGATGGACTGAACGTTGGCCTGTTCACAAGAGAGCAGGTTTCCAGAAATCTGATGCGGATGCCTTCAACTTTCATTCGTGAGCTTTGTGTTGTCAGTAATATAGAGTGCGGTGATAGAGACGTGGAGTTCATAGCGATGCTGAAGGACATACATCGAGAGGTTCAGCAATATATGGAGTTGAAGCTAAAATTTCTTAATTCTTGATGTTATTGTTAGATTTGAAAGTTTCGTTGTTCAGTATGTTATGTAATTATTGATCTTTTAATGTCATGAATAAATGAATAAATTTTAATCTTATGAATCTTTGTTGTTGCATTTTACTTTTACTTATTTAGTGTTTGAGTTTGATTTAGATTATGTTTATGTTGAATTGTGTGTGAACAGATGTTTGGTAAGTCAACATAGGTTTAATAGGATCAAAGGTCGGTTTAAGGGTGAACAGATAGTGCAAAGATAAAACAAGGTGTTAGGATATGAGTTTGTTAGATTGTGTTTTTTTAATAAGAAATGAAGATGAAATAGAGATGAATTGCAGCGGAATAAATGAAATAAACTTTTAACACACAATCAATGGAAGATAAGTTTCAGCAAACATGTTTGACATTTAATTGAATGATTGTATTTGATTACAATAAACAAACTAAATGCATGCATGCACAGATCTACCCCTCAGCCTGAGCTCACTTGATTGTTCGTATAGAATGAATTGGTGAAGAAGAGCTAATAGAACAGTACAGGGTACTGTTCTATTTATAGTGCAGAACAACCACTGAGCATCTTTGGCTGACGCCACCATGAAAGTGACATCTAACCTCCTAACAACCTACAACCACTGACTATTACAACTACTGATGCAAACAACTAAACTACTGATTCTTCATTCTACTGTTATAGCTCCAGCAGTGCTTTGGGTCTTCAGCAGTACTTGAGTCACATCAGTTGATTGAGCATCAGTGCTTTATCTTTAACAGTCTTTAGATCAGCAGCAGTTGTAAGGGCAGTGCTTTGGGTCATCAGATGTTAGGGCCACTGTCAAGGGGGAAGACTTGTACAAACAACTACTTATGATGAATCCACTGATCTGAACCAGTTTTGGCTTTATCAACTATTCCTTTGTAGGGTTCAATCCCAACAATCTCCCCCTGGAACAGATGATACCAAAACACTTCATTATTAAGGATCTTTATTGTCTCAACAACCTTTCCCTGATTTGCCCTTTGAATTGTAATTCAAAGTTCAGGGATTCTTCATCATCCTCATCCCTGCATAGTTGAAGCTCAAGGAGATCTTGCAAATCTTCTACACTCAGGCCAAGTGCATTTTCCCTTGATATATTGTTAGTGCATTATATCTGTTGACTTCGTCTTGTATCGAGTCATGTAATAGGATAGGATAACCAGTGCTCGGGTGCTAGAAACTGAGATTTGGGTGTTTATTGGTAATTTAGTTTGAAACAACCAAGGACCATTTCAAACGAAATTAACTAAGTTAATTCCGCTTGAAAGTGTCCTTGACCATTTCAAACGGAATCACCACACCTATATCTAGGGGAGCATGCCGTGTCATTTAAAAACGGAATTAGATCTTGTAATTCGGTAACGAAGTGCTGCCGAATTGTCTCCAGGCGCTGTAAGACTATTATATCAATACAAGAGACATTATAATTGAATTGAGCGTCCGTTTCATTGATTTCGCCTTTGATTCAGATCCAAACTCTTCTGAACGACTCATTCAGGTCGCACAACGATCCTACAAGTGGTATCAGAGCTCAGGAAGAAGAGTTTAGCTCGATTTCATCCGTTTTCTGACTTCTACATATTCTTTTTCACAATTGAACAAGATTTTACGGACAAAATGGACTGAATTTCACACATTACATGCGAAACACAGTTTTAATGAATCCTTGAAAGTTTCAGATCATAATTCGACCTTTTACTGGATCAATTGGACAAAAATTGGACCGATTTGCTGATGTCATCATAATTCCGTTTGAAATCAGCATAATTCTGTTTGAAATTAGCAAGTAATTCCTTCTTGAAACAGCTATTTCGCTTGAAAAGTCCACCTGATTTCGCTTCAAATATTGAGGACTATACTTGGTCGAAAGACCGTTTTATTAACTGGGCAAAAGCTTACGCACATGAAATCTGGTTCTGTCTAGAGTTCGGATATGAAAGACCAAAAAATGACAAAGGAGAGGAACTTTCTTTGAAGAAGTTAACAATTGAGGATAAAAAGGAATTCTCGTCTGAACAGAGAATGATTGCTTTGATCCAGTCGTCAATTGGAAATGACATTTTTGCATTGCTTAACCATGATGGGTCATCAAAATCTGTTTGGGAAGCTTTACGAGTTAAAGCTGAGGGGGGTAAACAAATAAAAAAGAATAAAATTGCTTTGTTAAAGAAAGAATTCGATTTGTTTGATAGCATTAAAGGAGAGTCAGTGAGGCAAATGATAGAGAGATTTTGTCATTTAAAAATTGAACTCGAAAGGTGTGACATTGTGAAAACGAGAGAGGAAATAATTGATAAAATCGTAGAAGCGTTACCACGAGCTGATCAGTGGCAAACGTTTGTATTCATATTGAAAAATGATGCTTTATATGATACAATTTCTCTCGATACATTAATTGAAAAGATTGAAACTCATGAGCTTAAATTGCAGAAACAGAACAAGACGAGTAGTTCTTCACATCAACAGAATCTTGGTCTCTATTACAAAGGTAAGCTACCTTCGGTGAAATTTGGAGAATCACCAAAGACAGCATTCAGTGGTGAGAGGACAAAAGAACCTCAGAAAACCTCATCAAATTACGATCCGGATTATCATTCAGCTTATTCAAAAGCTAGTTCTGAAGAATCAGATGAGATACTGTGCAACATTGCTCTCAAGTTGAAGAATTCTCCAGCAATGAGCATCAATGCAGCTAAACATCAAATGAGCTTCCTTGCATCTGTTCTAGAATCGTATGAAGGTCTTGTAGCTGGTAAAATTGGAAATTCAGAGTTAACCAAAGAAGACTATGACCAGATTGATCCAGAAGAAATGGAACTTATTGATATTCACTGGTGCTTGGCAAGTTGCATTCGCAGAGCTCAGAGATACATGGAGATTACTGGGAAACAATCATTAGGTGGTGCATCAACAAAACTTGGATTTGATAAGTCCAAAGTGACATGCTTCAAATGTAAGCAAAAAGGTCATTTCAAGAGAGAATGCAACAATTCTGCAGTTGGTGGAAATGAACATCCGTTCAATGATGATTATTATCGAAAGGCAATCTACCACCGAAGCAAAGAAGAGCCGAAAATGATCGAAGATAAACCCAGAGAAAAATCTAGAGCTTGTGCTGTAATCCATGATGATGAAGGATATGATTGGAGTCAAATTCTACCAGAAGAAGATCATGTTGATAATCGAAGTACGGCTCATGGCAGAAATCCATCAAAGAGAAATCATTATGTTTTCGTTACTGAAATTA
Source organism: Helianthus tuberosus (assembly GCA_030545235.1). NCBI lineage: Eukaryota > Viridiplantae > Streptophyta > Magnoliopsida > Asterales > Asteraceae > Helianthus > Helianthus tuberosus. The sequence continues at coordinate 56,922,028 of CM060427.1, forward strand.
AACAAGAAAACAAAGAACAAAATGTTGTTACTGAAATCAAAGAGAAAACCAGAGAAGAGATTCTGAATGAGAAAACATACAGAGAAAGAAATATTGCTTGGAACAGAATGGATATGATGCAAGAAGAATATGAAAGTGCAGTGATCAACAAGAGATGGGACAAAAAGCGAGAGTGCTACGTCAACAGAAATGGTGAACCTGTTGTTTCCAAGAAGGACATAGTTTTTGATGACGTTCTATTAGTAATCCCTCGATCTATTGAATACTATACTAATGTTGAAAAAGATGAAACATATGTGAAGAAGTTTGAAAAACTCCTTAGGGATGTTATGACTTCAAGTCTAAAGAAGAGGGATGAAGAAAGAATGAAGAAGAAAATTGAGAATTTGGTAGATGATTTGAAAAAGGTCGCTGAGGAAGATGTGAAGGTAGCTGATGAAGTGATAGAAAAAGTTGTTGTGAATGAAGAAGTTGTGAAAGAAGCAGTTACTGAAAAAATGCAGGTTGTAGAAGCTGCGAAGAAAGTTGAAAGCTTGGCTGAGGTGAAGAATGAGATTTTGAAGGTTGTTAGTGATGCTGGTGATGAGGTTGGTGTTGAAGGAAAGCAGAAAGATGCTGATCAGATAGAAGTTACAGCAAACACCAAAGTGCCAATCACTAAGGTAAATTCTGATTCTGAAACTCAAATCAAAATCGTTGAACAGTGCAAGAAATGCATGGAAACGTGCAGTGCTTGTACTGAAAAAGACGAAAAATTCAGAACAAGAGATCTTGAATTCACAAAAATAGAAGAAGTTTTCAAAAATAAATACAAAGAAATGTTAGAAAACGAAAAAGTTTTGAAAGATAATGATGAAAAACTTTCAGAAAAATGTAAAAAGTTAGAAAAAGAAAATGAAGTTTTGAAAGAAAATGTTTTGAAAAAGACAGAAGAATGTGATAAAAAAGAAATTGTTTGTCAAGAAATGAAGAAAGAATATGATTCAATAAAATTGGCATATCATACTACAAAAGAGTCATATGAAAAGGTGAAAAGTGAATTGAAATTTGTTCAATCAAGATTGAATTACTGTTCTGAAACAACTAAGGAGTATAAGCGAAATTATGAAATAAAGCAACAAGTTGTTAATTCTTACATTGAGGATGTTGCTAAACTTAAGCGTCCGGTTGCTGATTTAGAACAGGATAATAACAAGTTAAAAAGTTATCACGCGTCGTCATATGTGCTTGAAAGAATTTTCAACATTAAACCGGATGGAAAAGATTCTGAGCAAAACAAGAAAGGTATTGGCTTAGAGTTTCATCAAGTTCCACCACCGGAAAAGTTTGCATTTTATGATGATGAAAAGGTCGAAAAAGCTTTCAACATGGTAGATCAATTGCCAGATAACACTGACGTAACCTATTCCAAATCTGATGATTCTAGTGATTCAGAAGTGGTAGGTAAGGTCGTTGAAAGTGTGTTGAAAGAAGAGTCAGTTGAAAAAGGTAAATCTGAATCACAAGATGAAAATGAAGGTAATTTTCATGATGGATATCTGAAAAACACAAAGTCTGAAAAAAAATTTGAATGATGATTCAAAAGGATTGGTTTATACCATGATTGGATCAGACAAATTATTCTTAGATGTTGTATTCCTAATTCAGAATGTGATTTCAGAAAAGATTGACAAAGTTTTCAAAATTGTTGAGATGGAAAAATGTGAAATTTCAAAGTTTGCTGGAAAAGGTCATAAAACTTTTTATAACAAACCTGGTTACAAGAAGAAAAACATGAAGGCTGGGTTGGGTTATAAGAAGAAACAAAGTCGAAATAAACATGAAACTCCAAATTTTCAGGCAAAGATGAATTTTGTTCAAGGAAAAAGTTTTGAAGAAGAAAAAGAGCTTCAATTTAGACAACAGTCTAATGAAGAGTTCTATGCTCAAAAGAAAAAACAACAACCACAGGTCAAAGATGTTTCAAAACGAACATGTTTCAAATGTGATCAAATAGGACATCTTGCTCGCACGTGTCAAAATCTGAAACCTGTTGATGTTGAGTCGAAAAAGAAGTCTGAAAATGTTGAGAAACAGAAATCTTAGGATGTGAAACAAAGGTCAACCAGATTTGACTCAAAACAAACTTGGAGGTACAACACAAACAAGTTTGTTTCGAATCAAATTTGGAAATCAAGCCCGAATAGGTTAGATTCAAGACAGACCTAGAATTCTCACACACCCAGATTAAGAACAACACAAAGTTGTAAAACAACTGTCGATGCAACAAAACCGAACGAGTTTTGGAAACCAAAAGTTGTTGTTCAGAATCAAAATGTTCAAAAAGATTCAAATTTTTCCAAAAAAGGTACTCCGAAAGGTCAAACATGGAGTGTTAAGAAACCAGTGACTTCGGTAAAAGATGAGAAAGTTGAAGTCAAAGATGAAAAAGTCTTTGTTCAGAATGACAAAGATTTTCCGAAGTTAAATGATGCATATTGTGTTGAAATGCCTAAGGTCCAACAGACCTGGGCTAAATTGTTCAAGTAATTGAGTAATTTGAATGTGCAGGTGCTCAAGAAAATTGAAGATTGTGAAAATGGAAATTGGAGCAGCCTGGCACGTGAGGAGGAGGCTGCTGAACCCTGTGTTGGTTGAAATAGGGAGTTTGTTTGATTTCTGTACATAAATAACCAATATTAAAAAAAACCCCTAAAAATTGAAAAATGTTGAAAAACCAAAAATATGTTTGTTTTCAAATTTTGTCAAAAAATCAAAATTCAAAAATATGTTACTTGAATATGCCGAAACCCTCATGGCGGAACAAACATGATTAATTTCACAAGATTGAAAAACGGTTTTCAAACTGTAAAATATCAATGTGTTGTAAATCATGGGGGTATGTTATATTTTCTGCAAAACAGAGCACTTTAAGCAGAAAATGGATGGCGAGATAAAGCTATCAGTATCGGGTTTGTCAAATTTTCTTTAAATGATTTTGCATTTTAGGGGGAGTTTTATTGTTAGAAAATACAAAAACATTAGTAAATTTGAAAAAGTAAAAAACATGATAAAAATTCAAAAATTGAGTTTTTGTGTAAAAAGAGGAAATGATAGTACATCAGTAGACAGTTACAGTATACTAAAGATTTGTAATGATTAAATAGCGTTAAACAGTCTCACTGATGATATGCCGATAGGTTTTTACACATTTAGTAAACTTTTTCGGGATATAAACATAAATTTTAAACTTGCTTATTTCGTGGGTAACACTACTTGGATATATAGGTAACCCTTGAAATCTTGTTTGAAAGGTCCCTCTTTCTGAGATACTAGGTCTTTATACTCAGTGATATCTGGGGTATTATCCCGGGACTTCTGATTTTGCGGAAGCAATGGCCTAGTCCCCGTATAATACTTTCTGCTTGCTTGAAATATAGCGTCGCCCTCCGCATAAAAAATGATGAAACATTGAAAAATGCTAATCATGTGCTGCTGAAGAAAAGATTCTCTAAAGGGAACACACCTAAAGTCGAATCGTCATCTCTTTACTGAACGGAAGTTCTGACCTGATCTCTCACGGTCTCGCATTTAACCCTTTACAGATATCATCTAGGTATACTCACCTGTAAGACTGAATATTGGGATCTGGATACAGGAGTATATTCAAGAGGTGGGACACATGAATGAGTTTAAGTTCTTAATACACCTAATTCGTATCCTGAATCAGTTGAAGTTTGTGTGAAAATTTAAGTGGATCAGTATATTGACAATCTAAGTGAATTGTTTAATTCTTAATGTGTAACTAAGCTCAACAAGTACTTGTGACTTGTCAGAAACTGATATGATCCTCTAAAGCAAACTCAAACAAAAATATTGCTTGTAAATATGTTTGTAAATATTTCTTTACTGCTTTATATTTCAGAAAAATACAAAAAGATTTTGATTTCTGCTTTATTTTCGACAACCGATGTCTGAGTACTGAGTTTCAAAATCTAAGTATGCTGATTGTGTTTCTGAAAATAAAACAAGTTCATTAATTTGAAACTTGAAGTTTTTATACAAAAATCAAAACAGTTTGTGATATCTCCGAGGTCATTAATTTGGACTTGGATGATTAACTGTGAGGGATTTGGATGCTTATATTGTTAAAATCTGTTGAATAAAGCCAGGTTACGATTCCTGAAAAATTGAAATTGCTTTCATTGTAAAAAAAATTATGATAAAAGAGCCAGGTCATTTAATCCTTAATGTTCAAAATGTTGTTTCTTATAAATGTTTGAGAAATTGCAGATAAGATTCCAGATTACGATCCCGACAGCTGAGTCTAAGGGGGAGTCTGAAGACGAGCTCAAAGCAAGGGGGAGCTTGTAACCTGAAAGCAAGGTTTTGATCCCTAAAGCACGGAAGCTTGATGAAAGGGGGAGCCTAAAGAAGCTGTTAATGTTAGAGCCAGAGACAGATCCTGGTACAACATTCAAAGATAGAAGCTGATCAAAGAAAATAAAGATTGTTGGATGCTTAAAGTGTTAGATAATTTGGTAAGAGTTTGAAGACTGATCAAGATTGAAGATTAGACACTGAAGACTTCGTCAACATCCAAGGGGGAGTTTATTAGTGCATTATGTTTGTTGACTTCGTCTTGTATCGAGTCATGTAATATGATAGGATAACCAGTGCTCGGGTGCTAGAAACTGAGATTTGGGTGTTTATTGGTAATTTCGTTTGAAACAGCCAAGGACCATTTCAAACGAAATTAACTAAGTTAATTCCACTTGAAAGTGTCCTTGACGATTTCAAACGGAATCACCACACCTATATATAGGGGAGCATGCCGTGTCATTTAAAAACGGAATTAGATCTTGTAATTCGGTAACGAAGTGCTGCCGAATTGTCTCCAGGTACTGTAAGACTATTATATCAATACAAGAGACATTATAATTGAATTGAGCGCCCGTTTCATTGATTCTGCCTTTGATTCGGACCCAAAACTCTTCTGAACGACTCATTCAGGTCGCACAACGATCCTACATATATACGTAACTTCACCACTGGACTTGAGCAAAGTCAATACGTGGGTCTTTTGATCAGACTTCCACTTCAGTATTTTTGAGTCCAGTGGGTTTCTTAGGAGAGGCTTTATTTTTGATGAGTTTGGAGATGGAGGTCTGGTTATGACAGCTTTGGCAGGGTTTTGAGATTTTGCTAAGTCAGGATTTTCTGCCATCATTATCTGAAGAACCATCTTCATAATATATTCTTCTTGAGCCTTGTCTTCTTTTGCTTCTTCATCCATCTGCTTTTGCTTCCTTCTTTGATAAAGGATAGCAGCAGGTGGAGCAGTGGATCTTTTAATTGGCAAGGTCTGTTTGACTGGAACCACTGCTTCTGGATAATCTGGCTTTTTTAGAGCAGTGGGATCTTTCTTTCTTAATTCTTCCAACCTTTTGTAGGTATCTAACACTTTCACCTCTGACCACTTGTAACATGATTCCTTGAGCCATAGTCTGTGACAACCCGAGATTTCAAGGACTTTCCTCTACGCCCCTTGTTTTACAATCCCGTTTTTATAATTCGTTATATGTTACATCATGTACATTATGTTTGAATGATGAAAGTATAGTTATGCTTAGTTTTAAACGTTTATGGTTTAATGAAAAACCAATATGACGAGGAATTACCCCCGACGAAGAACTCAGGTCGACGAAGTATCAAGGATACTTCGCCATATACATTATCAACGAAGTATGATTCTTCGCCAAGAGACTCTTCGCCGAAGAAGAGTTCTTCGCCGGCCCATATTACTTCGAAGCCGAGTTTGAACCCAGTTCATAAATTCTAGTATATCATGCATAGGGTTTCGTCACTTCACCAAAAACTCACCCTATTGAAAATACTAGCGACTGACGGCAGTTCCTCACCCCTCATTCGGACTCTCTAATCCTAAATACCACTGATTTATCTCATCTCAAGGTTAGTGTCTTGTTTTCGTTCATTGGATCTATATCCAATAACGTGATTTCGTGTGACGATGATTTTTGGATGAGTATTTAGGGAATGCTTAGTAGTAGAAATCTCGATGATTATTCCATTGCAACGAACTGTATGATTTATTTAGAAGTATACTCGATGTTTAGTGATGATTTAGATGTGAATTGGTTGTGACATGAAAAACTAGGGTTTGTAAGGTATTGCGTGTTCTTGGTGAATTCTGGTGGTTTGTTTCGATTAGGGAATGCGATCATGAAACTGTTAAATGACGATTAGGAATTATTGTAAATCATAGAATTAACTAATGACTCGCTGTTAATGAACAGTTGTTACTGCAGATTGTTTATACGTGTATAAGAATGTACCGAACCATGCCATTGATCTGCAACTGTTGATATGAGGATAATGAGTAATCACATGAGTAATCTTGAAAACTGTCTGTTCAGCGACAAATGGTTCCCGACGAAGAATCCAAGTCGACGAAGGACTCGATACTTCATTGACATGCTTTTGGACGAACAATGGGAACCTTCGTCGACATGCTTCTGACGAACAATAGGAACGTTCGTTGCAGTCACTTCTAGACGAAGTATAGACCTTCGCCGAGAGGATCTTCGCCATGAAGATTCTTCGTCGTGATGGCATTCCACTGTGATGATTATGACAATGAATATTTGGGTTTTTAAATAGTACCTGATTGTATGATAATACTGATTAGGAATGAGAAATCTGATTTGATTCGTGTGAGTAGCACACTCACATGTTAACTGTATTACGTGTCATGCACATGGGATGTGGTTTGGTGTGAGATTGAGCAATTACTAAGTGTTATACGGTGATCCTTGTGATGAATGTAAACTATGCTAATACGTGACTTAATTTATTACAAAACTGATTTCATTGATAACCACAGTAGGGTTGGTTGACTAATTGGAACGGGTAACCTAATACACCGAGCAAATCTAAGGTGAGTTCACTGTCTTTTCAAGCATGCATCCCAGGGAGGGACATCTGGTAAATATTCCGGGGAGGAATATTGGGTAAATGGGTTTAACTGGAATGTTAAACTTGGGATGTTGGTTAATACACTCATATCTATCACTTAAGTCCAATCATATACCGAATTGGTTGTCGGGGAGGTAACGGGGTTATTAGTTGATAGCGCTATTAGGTTTGGCACCCTCAAACCGTACCGGGGAGGACGGGCATGAACTAATTACCTTAACCACTCGACCAATGTTTGATAGAGCATTGGAGAAGGGCAAATAATCTGGAGCCATCTGCGGTAATCGAGTTTTTAACAACATCGAATATCTGAAATGTTTTAAACTCATGAATGGTAACTAAACGTGTTAACAAACTTTGAACTCACCAGCGTTGTCTGATACAGTTGTCTGCATGCTTGTTAGATTCGTGGTTGGAACTTGCTGTCTGGGAGTGCTGGAGTGGTCATGGGTCGTGGCTCTTGGATACATGTTCATTGGTTTCGCACATTTGTTTTCAAACACTTGAATTACGATTTACTTTATGCTTCCGCTGAACGTATTTGTTTTAAGTTGTGATTTGGAATTATCTTATGAGAGAAATGGAGACTTTTATTTAATATCATATTATAGTTCAATGTGATTGGTGGCTGGATCCTGGTACGTCACACGTCCCGCGGTGTTTCCGCATGTGGTATTTTGGGGGTGTGACAGTTTGGTATCAGAGCCACTGGTTATAGTGAACTAGGTTTTAAAACGCTTTTATAAAACCAGACTATAACCGAACAACCTCAAAATCGACCATGACACTCAGCTCCAGATTGCAAGGTTCGTCTCTCGTTTACTTATTGCATAGCATATCTAGTGTACACTTATGTATGATGTTGCATGTGATTGCTCAATTTGCACTACATACTGAATTCATGTGTTACTTACCTATGATATATGGTTAATAGAGTCACAATGCGACCTTCCTCTAGACTTTCCTGACTTATGTTTTGTGATGTCTTTTGTCTTGCTACTCGAATTTGAGGAACCTTTTAGCACGAGTTGGGAGGAGCTGAGATAAACATGCAAATTGCATTGTTATTATGGGTGCACACATAATAATAATGTGGGGTGCATGTGAGTCCCAGTGAGGCTTAACGAGTGTGAAAAGGGTTCCGCTCTGTTGTCTGACGTAGTGATAGAACTCAGTAATCTGTAGAAGTCATGATAAAGATTGACCCCTACTCAATCTCGACCCTTAACCTTTTTTCCCCTTTTCCTTATATAGAACCATTAGTGGACGTGGTGGACGTGGTAACATTGCTATGACTCAGGCCGAATTAACCGACTAGATCAACACTCGTGTGGCTGAAGCCCTAGCGGCTTATCAGGCTGGTACGATATGTGCCAATTATTCCTTATCATTGTGTTGCGTACTCAAGTTTTAACCATGTGTTGTACTCTCTTTCGTTTTTAGGCCAACCCGTGAATCAAAACAATCCGCCTGTTTGCACGTTTAAGAAGTTCATGGATTGTAAGCCACAGACATTCAGTGGGACTGAAGGGGCTACTTCATTGGTTTGAGAAAGCTGAGTCAGTCTTTGCTATGTGTAACTATCCCGTGGGGGATCGGGTGAAGTATGCTACAGGCACATTGGAGGATGGTTCCTTAACTTGGTGGAATGCCTAGGTGCAGATGTTGGGCATCGAAATGGCTAATGCTACTACTTGGGAGGATTTCAAGGAGTTGATGCGGGAGGAGTAGTGTCCTCGTGACGAGATTCAGAAACTCGAGAATGAGTACTACAACTTGAAGATGGAAGGATCCAAGATCGAGCCTTACACGAAATGATCTCATGAGCTAGCAAACATGTGCCCTAACATATCACGACCATCACCACGAAGAATCTAATTGTACATCAAGGGCTTGGAACCACAAGTAAAGAGTTTGGTCACTGCTACAAATCTTAACAACTTGCCTCAGATCATCCGTTTAGCACACAAGATTGCAGATGTTGGGCATCGAAATGGCTAATGCTACTACTTGGGAGGATTTCAAGGAGTTGATGCGGGAGGAGTAGTGTCCTCGTAACGAGATTCAGAAACTCGAGAATGAGTACTACAACTTGAAGATGGAAGGATCCAAGATCGAGCCTTACACGAAATGATCTCATGAGCTAGCAAACATGTGCCCTAACATATCACGACCATCACCACGAAGAATCTAATTGTACATCAAGGGCTTGGAACCACAAGTAAAGAGTTTGGTCACTGCTACAAATCTTAACAACTTGCCTCAGATCATCCGTTTAGCACACAAGATTACAGACCAAGAGGTCGAGCGTGGTTTGCTACCGCCTCGTGTTTCTGCTACTGCTACTACTACTACCCCTGCTAGTGATAACAAGCGCAAGCGAAATGATACGAACAAGATGTCCAACTCGAATCAGTCGCAGAAAAGGCCAGACAACAACAATAATCGTAGCTTCAGTCAGTCCTCCTCTATTAACCAAGGTCAGAGCAACAATCCGAATCAGGGCTCCTACGTGAGGAGGCATCCAAAGTGAAACAAGTGTGGTTATCATCATCGTGGACCATGTGTCCGAGCGTGCCATAGGTGTGATAAGGTGGGCCATATGGCAAAGGACTGTAGAGATCCATTCCCAAAGCAACAACAACAGCAGCAGAATCAACAACAACAACTGCAGCATCAGCAACAGCCAAGGCAGCAGCCACATCAGAACCAAGGCAATAGGAAGGGATGTTTCCAGTGTGGGGACGAGGGTCACATTAAACGGGATTGCCCTCAGCTGAATCAAAATGCCAATGATAACAACAGCCTTCAGAATAACAATGCTGGGAACAACAATAATGGCAACAACGGGGGAAATGGCGCTCGGGGAAGGGTATTTACGATTGGTGCTGGTGATGCTAGGAACGAAGGAAATGTCGTGACTGGTACGTTTTATGTGAACAATTTCTTTGCTTCTTTGTTATTTGATTCCAGTGCCGATTGGAGTTATGTGTCCTTAGAGTTCAGTCTGCGATTAGGGTTAACTCCAACACCCCTAGAAGCTAAGCATGTAGTAGAATTAGTTGATGGTAATACAATTGAAGCCGCACACATTATTATGGGATGTAAACTCGATCTTGTGGGTCAAGTGTTCGACATCGACCTTCTTCCTGTTACTCTTGGTAGTTTCGATGTAGTGGTTGGTATGGATTGGTTGTCTAGGCATCAAGCAGAAATTCTCTGTAAAGAGAAAATTGTGCGTATTCCTCTCCCTAGTGGAGAATCTCTATCGGTTCAAGGGAATCGCAGTGGTGCAATGGTTGGTATCATCTCAGCAATGAAAGCTCAGAAGTGTCTACAAAAGGGTTACCCTGCTATTTTAGCACTTGTTACTGATACTCAGCCTAAAGAGAGGAAGATCGAAGACCTGCCAGTTGTTCGTGAGTTTTCCGATGTGTTTCATGAGGAACTTCCTGGTTTACCTCCTCATCGCCAAGTGGAATTTCAGATTGACCTTACACCAGGAGCGGCCCCAATCGCTCGTGCTCCTTATCGTCTTGCACCTGGAGAGTTGCAAGAGTTGTCCAATCAACTTCAAGAACTATTGGATAGGGGCTTTATCCGACCCAGTTCTTCACCTAGGGGAGCCACAGTTCTATTCGTAAAGAAGAAAGACGGGTCCTTTCGCATGTGTATAGATTATCGAGAACTTAACAAGGTGACTGTTAAGAACCGCTATCCCTTATCACGTATCGACGACCTGTTTGACCAGTTGCAAGAGTCAAGTTTTTACTCGAAAATCGACCTAAGATCGGGCTATCATCAGATGAGAGTCCGAGAGGAGGATGTTCCAAAAAGCTTTTTAAACGCGGTATGGCCATTATGAGTTTCTGGTTATGCCATTCGGGTTGACAAACGCACCAGCGGTTTTCATGGACCTCATGAACCGTGTCTGCAAACCGTATCTCGACGATTTCGTCCTTGTGTTTATCGATGACATCCTGATCTACTCTAAGAGCAAGGAGGATCACGAGCGACTTTACGCGAAATTTTCTAAGTGTGACTTCTGGATTCGAGAGGTGCACTTCCTTGGCCACATTGTTAATGAATCAGGAATACACATGGATCCTGCTAAGATTGATGCTATTAGAAATTGGGAGGCACCAAAGACTCCTTCAAAGGTGCGACAATTTCTTGGTCTCGCTGGGTACTATCGCAGGTTTATCAAAGACTTCTCAAAGATCTCTCAACCCCTTACCTCGTTGACACAGAAAGGCGTTGTATATTCTTGGGGAATGAAACATGAGGATGCTTTCCAACTCTTGAAACAAAAACTCTGCAGTGCACCGATCTTGTCTTTACCCGAAGGTACCGAGGACTTTGTGGTGTACTGTGATGCTTCTATTCAGGGTCTCGGGTGCGTGTTGATGCAATGCGAGAAGGTGATAGCTTATGCTTCTCGACAGCTGAAGGTTCATGAGAAGAACTACACGACTCACGACTTAGAGTTGGGGGCCGTGATTTTCGCGTTGAAGATTTGGAGGCATTACTTGTATGGTACCAAATGCACTATTTATACCGATCACAGGAGCCTTCAGCATATATTCGACCAAAAAGAGTTAAACATGCGACAGCATCGCTAGGTTGAACTCTTAAATGACTACGATTGTGCCATCAAGTATCATCTAGGCAAAGTTAATGTTGTAGCTGATGCCCTTAGTCGGAAGGAAATGAAACCCAAACGTGTCCGCGCCTTACAACTCACAATTCACTCGAACCTCCCTGACCAGATCCATTCGGCTCAAACTGAAGCACTGAAAGAAGAAAACCTTAAAGCCGAGTATTTGCGGGGGATGGAGAAACGACTCGTAGAGAGATCTGACGGCATTTACTATTTCATGGAACGAATATGGATTCCTTTGTTGGAAATCTTAGAGAGCTTGTTATGGATGAAGCGCACAAGTTTCGATACCCTTTTCATCCGGGTTCGGATAAGATGTATCAGGACCTCAAAGTTTTGTACTGGTGGCCGAAGATGAAGGCCCACATCGCGACCTATGTGAGTAAGTGTTTGACTTGCACGAAAGTCAAGGTAGAGTATCAAAAACCCTCAGGCCTGCTCCAGCAACCAGAGATACCCATGTGGAAATGGGAGCAAATTGCTATGGATTTTGTTGAAGGTTTGCCAAGAACTCAAAACGGGAACGATACCATCTGGGTGATCGTTGACCGTCTCACGAAGTCAGCGCACTTTCTAGCAATCAAGGAAACGGATAAGTTCTCACAACTTGCTGCTGTTTATCTAAGGGAAGTGGTTTTCTAGGCACGGGGTGCCAACCTATATTATTTCTGATTGTGACCCGCGTTTCATTTCAGATTTGTGGCAGTCGATGCACAAATCGTTCGGCTCACATCTCGACATGAGTACTGCTTATCACCCACAGACGGATGGTCAAACTGAACGAACTATCCAGACACTTGAAGACATGCTGTGGGCGTGTGTGATCGATTTTGGAAAAGGGTGGGAGAAACACTTGCCTTTGATAGAGTTTTCTTATAACAATAGCTACCATACCAGCATCCAAGCAGATCCGTTTGAAGCATTGTACAGACGGAAATGCCGTTCTCCTCTCTGTTGGACTGAGGTTGGTGACAACTAGATCACAGGTCCGGAACTTGTACTTGAAACTTCAGAGAAGATTGTCCAGATTAGAAATCGTATGGCAGCAACGCGTGACCTTCAGAAAAGCTACCCTGACAAGCGTAGGAAACCATTGGAATTCGCTGTAGGCGATCGTGTCATGTTGAAAGTCTCACCCTGGAAGGGTGTGGTGCGGTTTGGGAAACGCGGCAAGCTTAATCCGCGTTATGTAGGGCCTCTCAAAATTCTGGAACGAATTGGTAAAGTGGCCTACAAGCTCGAGTTACCTGCTGAGTTGGGTAACGTTCATGATGTCTTCCAAATGTCACAACTAAAGAAGTGTTTGTCCGATGAAACACTTGTGGTACCATTTCAAGAGCTGAAAATCGACGAAAAATTGCAGTTTGCTGAAGAGCCCATCGAAATTATGGATCGGGAAGTCAAGGTCCGTAAGCATAGTCGAAATCCGATCGTGAGAGTTCGTTGGAACTCAAGACGGGGACCAGAGTTCACATGGGAACGCGGGTATCAGATGAAGCTCAAGTATCCTCATCTATTCCCAATTGACTAATCCAATCCTGATGCAACTGATGAATTTTGGGACGAAATTCCCTTTCAAGTTGGGGATGATGTGGCACCTAGGGAAAATCCACAGTCATCCTGATCTAACACTGTACTGCTTTGGAGTACTTATCAAATTTCAGGATGAAATTTCTTTCAAGTTGGGGATGATGTGACAACCCGAGATTTCAAGGTCTTTCCTCTACGCGTCACTTGTTTAACAATCCTTTTTTTTAATTCGTTTTATGTTATCATGTACATTATGTTTGAAGGATGAAAGTATAGTTATGCTTAGTTTTAAACGTTTACGGTTTAATCAAAAACCAATATGACGAGGAATTACCCCCGACGAAGAACTCAGGTCAACGAAGTATCAAGGATACTTCGCCATATACATTATCGACAAAGTATGATTCTTCGCCAAAAGACTCTTTGCCGAAAAAGAGTTCTTCGCCGGCCCATGTTACCTCGAAGCCCAGTTTGAGCCCAGTTCACTTATTCTAGTATATCATGCATAGGGTTTCGTCACTTCACTAAAAACTCATCCTACTGAAAATACTAGCACTGACGGCAGTTCCTCACCCCACATTCGAACTCTCTAATCCTAAACACCACTGATTTATCTCATCTCAAGGTTAGTGTCTTGTTTTCGTTCATTGGATCTATATCCGATAACGTGATTTCGTGTGACGATGATTTTTATATGAGTATTTAGGGAATGCTTAGTAGTAGAAATCTCGATGATTATTCCATTGCAACGAACTGTATGATTTATTTAGAAGTATACTCGATGTTTAGTGATGATTTAGATGTGAATTGGTTGTGACATGAAAAACTAGGGTTTGTAAGGTATTGCGTGTTCTTGGTAAATTCTGGTGGTTTGTTTTGATTAGGGAATGCGATCATGAAATTGTTAAATGATGATTAGGGATTATTGTAAATCATAGAATTAACTAATGACTCGCTGTTAATGAACGGCTGTTACTGTAGATTGTTTATACATGTATAAGAATGTACTGAACCATGTCATTGATCTGTAACTGTTAATATGAGGATAATGAGTAATCACATGAGTAATCTTGAAAACTGTCTGTTCAGCGACAAATGGTTCCCGACGAAGAATCCAAGTCGACGAAGGACTCGATACTTCATCGACATGCTTTTGGACGAACAATGGGAACCTTCGTCGACATGCTTCTGACGAACAATAGGAACCTTCGTCGCAGTCACTTCTGGACGAAGTATAGACCTTCGCCGAGAGGATCTTCGCCATGAAGAATCTTTGTCGTGAAGGCATTCCACTGTGATGATTATGATAATGAATATTTGGGTTTTTAAATAGTACCTGATTGTATGATAATACTGATTAGGAATGAGAAATCTGATTTGATTCATGTGAGTAGCAAACTCACATGTTAACTGTATTACGTGTCATGCACATGGGATGTTGTTTGGTGTGAGATTGAGCAATTGCTAAGTGTTATACGGTGATCCTTGTGATGAATGTAAACTGTGCTAATACGTGACTTAATTCATTACAAAACTGATTTCATTGATAACCACGGTTGGGTTGGTTGACAAATTGGAACGGGTAACCTAATATACCGAGCAAATCTAAGGTGAGTTCATTGTCTTTTCAAGCATGCATCCCAGGGAGGGACATTTGGTAAATATTCCAGGGAGGAATATTGGGTAAATGGGTTTAAATGGAATGTTAAAATTGGGATGTTGGTTAATACACTCATATCTATCACTTAAGTCCCATCATATACAGAATTGGTTGCCGGGGAGGCAACTAGGTTATTAGTTGATAGCGCTATTGGGTTTGGCACCCTCACACCGTATCGGGGAGGATGGGCGTGAACTAATTACCTTAACCACTCGACCAATGTTTGATAGAGCATTGGGGAAGGGCAAATAATCTAGAGCCATCTGCGGTAATCGAGTTATTAACAACATCGAATCTCTCAAAATGTTTTAAACTCATGACTGGTAACTAAACGTGTTAACAAACTTTGAACTCACCAGCGCTGTCTGATACACTTGTCTGCATGCTTGCAGGTCGTTAGATTCATGGTTGGAACTTGTTGTCTCGGAGTGCTGGAGTGGTCATGGGTTGTGGCTCTTGGATACATGTTCATTGGTTTCACACATTTGTTTTGAAACACTTGAATAACGATTTACTTTATGCTTCCGCTGAACGTATTTGTTTTAAGTTATGACTTGTAATTATCTTATGAAATAAATGGAGTCTTTTATTTAATATCATGTTATAGTTCAATGTGATTGGTGGCTGGATCCTGGTACGTCACACGTCCCGCGGTGTTTCCGCATATGGTATTTTGGGGGTGTGACATAGTCTGCAGCTATGAGCTCTTCTTTCTTTCTTTTCAGCTTCAAGGCTCTTTTAGGTATATTCTTTTTATAATTTGATCAAACTGGAGGTGTTTGTTTTATTTTGTCATCAAGAATCTTTTGGATTCTTGCTATCTCCTCTTTGAGCTCACTTATGGCCCATTCCTTGTACTGATACTTTTCTGCCTTATATTTCTTGTATGCGATGATGTGCTCAATGTAGTCTTGTTTCAAGCTTTCATCATCCTTTTCTGACAGTTTCTGATAAAGGTCTTTTGAGAATTGCTCTAAAGTTCTGACTTTGCTGAGCAGATATTGCAAATTCCTCTGAATGTCTTTATCAGACTTTCCCTTTGTGTCTCTTTGTGATATATCCTCTGCTTGTTTGGCCTTCAATTGAAGATACTCTTCTATGTTTCTTGGAAAAGGATAACCTTGAAGAGATGGGAGTTTCCTCTTTTCAGGACCATCTTCAGAGTAGAAGGATTTGATCTCCTCCCTAACTGCTGGAAGATCTAAAGGATATTGTACTCCCAAAGGAACTAAGGAAGTGTTTGGATCAAGAGCTTGAACTGAAGAGATTGGAACAGGGTTTGGAATAGTGGCTAGGATCAGAGGTTGTGAAGATATTGGAAGTGGAGAAGTGTCATCTTCAAGTACAATATTTGTTACCCTTCTTCTTTTGTGCTTTGGAGTGGTTAGTGGTGTATTTGTAGGTTGAGTGGTGGTGTTTGAAGTGATGGGTGACTGACTAACAGCTGTTGAAACAACTGGTGTCTCAATCGTTGTTGTCACTACAACTGTTGATGTATCAACTGTTGTCTTCTGCTTTTTGGCAGGTGGTTTTTATGATGGTGATGTTTTTTTTTGGTGCAGCAGTGGATTGAGTGATGGTTGATGAAATGATGGGGGCAGTGGTTAAAACAACATCTGTTGAAACCACTGAAGTATCAACAACTCTTGATACAACAGGTGTCTCAACATCTGTTGGCTTGGATGTTTGATGTGAGGAACTTTTGGGGATTTGAGGAGTATGTTTAGTGGGTTTGGAAGGTGTGGTTTTGGGTTGGCTAACCTTTCTGGTAGTCTTTCTTCTTTTAGTGGTTGAAGTACCCTGCTCTTCCTTTTCCATCAAAACTTTCTTCTCTTGCTCAAATCTTATTGACCCTTTTATTTCCATTGTCTCTTTTTTGTTTGCTTTTTGATCAACAAATGCATTAAGAGTCACATCAACCTTTTTTAGAACCATCTGGCCTTGAAATTTCTACCACAGGTTTAGACAATGGATCTGGTGAATAAACCTTCTTTTCCTTTATTTCCTTTCTCCCCCTTTTTGGCATCATCGGGGTTTTCTACAAAAACAACTGTAGGAGGAGAAGTGCCAGTGGTTTGAAGCAGATGAGCTTTTATCGCCTTTATATCAGCTTGAGTATCTTTATACCTAGCTTCCATCATATTTTGGAACATTTGAAGCTGAATCTCATGTTGGTGATCAGCATACTGTCTTTGTTGATGAAGCATAGGTTGAAACAGTTGCCATAGCTCAGTAGGGGATGGAGCAGATGTTGCAGCAGTGGGTGGAGCTCTTTGAGATTGTAACAATTGTTACAGAATATTTTTTAAATCTACAATAGATGTTTCAATTTTGTCTACTCTCTCCGTCAATTCTTTATATTTTAAACCATCACCCAAATGAATGGGATCATCTAATTTCCCACTAACAGTGGTTGTATCAGTAGTTGACTTAGGAAAAGTTTCCCAAAAATCATCAACTGATACCCCTTGTTCTTGGTACTGGGGACTTCTTTCCTCAGTAGTGGTTACCTTAGTAAACACACCAGCGGGTAATGGAAACACCCTAGTGGTCACCTTGGTTCCCAAAGAGGAAATTGCCTTCAAGGGAGTCTTACTAATGAAACTACTTTCCAGGTGTAAATCAGGGGATTCAACACCTGTAGTAGCTGCTCCACTTGAACTACTAACAAGAATTACTTGTAACTCCTGCAGTGTAGCCTCCTCAGCTGTTGATGGGTTAGCAATGATAGAGGAATCAGACTCAGTCACTTGTTGATGTATTTTCTCAGGGATAGGTTGTTGAGAAGAACTGATTTTTGTCTGATCCATATCCAAAGCATTCAACAAGGGTAAGAAAGATGGTGGAATTTATGAAGTGAGGATGGGGGTAGAAAGAGAATTTGCCCCGGGAGCAGGGCCGTGGAAGATGGATTCAAGTGAATCCAGAGCTTCATAATGTGGTGTCCCTGTGGATACAACCTAATCCTTTTGAGAGGATGCAATAGGAGTTTTAGGCTCAGGTTGAGACCTTTCTTCCATCTGCTGTGAGGAAGTAGCAGCAGTGGTTATTGGTGACTTTTTTGTTGTCACAGGAGTTACTTCTGGGATCTCATCTTCCAGAAGATCCTTTTTGGAGGGTTTTGGGGGCTTTGTGGATTTTTTCTTGATGGGCTTTTTGGTGATTTTTGGTGTGGGTTTCATAGCAGTGGTTGTGCTGCTGTGATCACCAGGAGCAGTGGGCTCAACAGTAGAAACCTGAGGAGCAGAGGATGTCTCAGCTAAATTCTGCTCAGGTTCCCCTGTTTGTGTTTTAGAAGGTTTTGACAGCCTTGTGAAAATTTCAGAAGATAGGCTGTTTATTTGAAAAGGATTTCCTTGGATAAGCATATGTGCACTATCCTTTGGAATTTTCTTTTGTAAATAAAAACTTAAAAATCTGGGAAACAATAAAAATGGTTTTTTCTTTTCTTTGATATTATTAACATTTTTGACCATATCAGTGAAAATCTCCTAGGAGTAGTTAAATTCAACTTCAGCCATTATAGCATATCCCAGGTATTGGATTTTCAATGGTATTTCATTGAGAGTTGTTGTTTTATTTGAAACACACATGAGGAGGGTATGGAATAAAAATCTCATGGGAGGTGGAAAACTCCCTTTTTGCAAAGTATCTTTTTTCATTTTTTCCTCATACCCCCTCTCAATCAAATCAGTTTGATATTCTTCCTTTGGGAAAGAACTTTTTTCCTGTATGATCATTGATTTCAAAAACCTCAGAAATGGTTTTTGGTGTGACAACAATCTGAATTCCCCTTACGGTTGAAGTAATAGCCCAGGGCTTTTTGTCCTGAACTTCAAGTTGTGCATGTTTCCAGAAATCACGTAGGGTATCCAGGTAAATTGGTGCGTTACAGGTCAACAAAGTTTTGTACTTTGAAGACGAAAGAGTATCAATATTGGAGTGAAAGGTTATGTTTTGACTTGTTTTCTCAAGTGTACACAGGTAGTTATGAGGGGTTTTTAGTGCGAGAGCCATGGTGATTTGAAAGTAGTTGCGAGACAAAGAAGAATGTGAGTGATTTGAAGGTTTTTGATGGAAACTGCTTTTGAAAGGAATTTTGAATTCAATTCGACAGTGAAAACCCTGTTTGGGGTTTTAATTAGGGTTTTATAAGGTGAAAAAGTGAATGCTGACGTGGCAGCGGTTACAAAGATCTGACGGCTAAGTACTATCCACGTGACAACCTCTGATGATTAATGGGAGACAGTTGTTAGGAAACCACTGATGATCAATATCAGTGGTTTACAGTGGTGAAAATGAAAACAGTGGCTGACTTTTAACTATCAGTGGATAGCCATCAGTGGGTTAAGACACTGATGTTTGATCAATAGTGAATAACAAAGAATATGAAGGAACAGAGGTTGTCTTTCAGCAGTGGATGATATCAACAGACCAGATGTTTGAACCAAGCATTGGTTATGGCAGACTTTTAAGGATTAATGAAAATTTTCATTTTTAGCTATTTTTAAGGATGCATTTTTTATTTTCTGAAAACATTTTAATGCTTTTTATTCATAGAAAAACAGGATTTTGCCTGTTATTCCTTGTTAAGCAAGCCAATTCTAGAGATCAAGCTTTCAAAGGTGGATGTGTCTAAAGCCTTTGTTAGCACATCTTCCAGCTAATCTTTAGTTGGAACATGGTGCAGAGAAATCAAACCTTTTTCATAGCAATCCCTCACAAAATGATGTCTGATGTCAATGTGTTTGGTGGTTGAATGTGAAACTGGATTTTTGATGATATTTTCTACTGCCTGACGTCCAGCATGAGAGGTGTCTTTAAGGCAGTGATACCAAAATCCAGCAGTTAATTTTGAAGCCATAATAGTTTGGCTGTACAGCTTGTAGCAGTTATATATTCTGCCTCAGCAGTGGATGTTGAAACAGCTGCTTGCTTTTTGCTTTGCCAAGACACTAAGCAACTGCCTAGGAATTGGCACCCTCCTGAACTGGACTTCCTTGTTGTGTTACATCCAGCAAAGTCACTGTCTGGGAAACATGAAAGCTTGATATTTCCATCAGCTGGATACTAGATACCAAGTTTGGGTATCCCTTTTAAGTATCTGAATATCCTTTTTACAGAAAAAAGGTTTGACTTTCTAGGGGCTGATTAGGATCTTGCACAAACACATGTTGCAAACATGATGTCTGGCCTAGATGCAGTTAGGTACAATAAAGACCCAATCATGCTTCTACATAGAGTTTGATCAACCAAATCATCCCTTCTCATCGGACATAACTATCTTGGTGGTTGCTATGGGTGTACTACATGGTTTGCAATCATTCATATCAAATTTGTTTAAAAGTTCTTTGGCATATTTGCCTTGATGAATGAAAGTACCATTTTGCAGTTGCTTTACTTGGAGACCAAGAAAGCACTGTAGTTCACCCATTGCACTCATCTCAAACTCTGCTGTCATGAGTTTTCTGAACTCTTCACACATTTTTGAACATGTGCTTCCAAAAATGATGCCATCCACATAAATTTGGACAATCATCAAGTCTTTCCCTCTCCATTTTAAAAACAGTGTTTTGTCAATTTTGCCTCTTGTGAAACCAATAGAGAGAAGAAAGGTGGAAATAGTTTCATACCAGGCTCTAGGTGCTTGTTTCAGGCCATACAAATCCTTATTTAGCTTGTAGACATGATTTGAATTAAATGGATCCTCAAAACCAGGAGGTTGACAAACATATACCTCTTCTTGAATCTTACCATAGAGGAATGCACATTTGATATCCATTTGAAACACCTTTATGTTGTGGTTGACAGCAAAGTCCAGGAATAATCTGATAGCTTCCAATCTTGCAACAGGGGCAAAAATTTCATCATAGTCAATGCCCTCTTCTTGCCTGAAACCTTGAACCACTAGCCTTGCTTTATTCTTGACAACAATGCCCCTGGCATCAGTTTTATTTTTGAAGACCCACTTTATGCCAATAGGACTCACACCCTCTGGCAGTGGTACAAGCACCCATACTTGTTGTCTTTTAAACTGTTGGAGCTCTTCTTGCATGGCTTCCACCCAACTATTGTCTTGCAGTGCCTCTTGGTACTTGAAAGGTTGATGAAGTGATAGAAAACCAGCAAAAAGACAGATGTTTTGGGATTGACTTCTGGTGAGCACCCCTTCACTGATGTTGCCAATGATTTGGTCAGGTGGATGAGACTTCAAGAAGATTAAATCTCCTTTGTATGGAACAATGGCATTTAAAGGTGAGGGCTGCAGATGTGAATCATCTGAGCTAACAATTGTTGGTGACTTTGATGATCCAACAATGTCTTGAAATGGAGGTGGATGGATAGGAGGAAGTGGTGTGGAAACATGTTGATTTTTTCCACTGTTTGAAGATTTTGTTTCAACAGTGTTTGAGGATGTGGAAGCAGGGGTTTGAGGGCTACTTTGGTCAACAACTGTTGAGGTAGCAGTGGATGAGCTTTGACAGCTGTTTTGAACATCTGCTGCTCTAGCAATGGATGTGAACTTCTGTTGTGGAATGATCACTTCATATCCATTGTCTGATGGAGGAGGTTGAGATGGACCTGCACTGTTAGTCTTGACAGAAACATTTTCAAAAGTAAATTTATCAAGATCAAATAACTCAGCAGTATTTGCAGGGATTTTCATTGATGAAAGTTCATTGAACTTTACATTCAAAGTCTCTTCCACTGTCTTAGTCCTAGTGTTAAACACTTTGTAGACCTTAGCAGTGGTTGAGTATCCCAAATGATAACCACAGTCTATTTTGGCTGCAAACTTAGAAATTGAATCTTTTAAGTTTAAAATGAAGCACGGGCAGCCAAAAACTTTGAAGTAGGAGATCAGTGGTTTGATTTTATACAAAATTTCATTGGCAGTCTTTTGATGCCTGGGGTTTATCAGAACTCTGTTCTAGACATAGCAAGCAGTGTTTACTACCTCTGCCCAGAAAGTTAATGGCAAACCTGGATCAGCAAGCATGGTTCTGGAAGCCTCAATCAATGTCCTGTTCTTTCTCTCAACAACCCCATTTTGTTCTTGTGTCCTTGGAATGCTGTACTGCCTTACAATTCCTTTTGACACACAAAACTCATCCAACTCCCTATTTCTGAATTCTGTGCCATTGTCACTCCTAAAGACTTTTACTGGCAAGTCAAACTACTTTTCAACCTGTCTGACAAAGTCTTGCAGAATGCCTGCAGTCTCATCTTTGGAATGTAAGAAATAAGTCCATGTAAACCTAGAAAAGTCATCTACAATTACCAAACAATATCTTTTCTTTTTAAGACTCATGACTTTTTGTAACACCTCGTAAAAATTATGTCCCATGTATTAAAGACACGTGTCATGCACTTTAAACGTGTAATGGATTGATCTGGAGGGACTAAAATTGTCAAATAATGTAAATATGTAAGTATAAGGATCAACTGTGTCATCATGCCAAACTCGTGCCTCTGAATGACCTCATATGATGTTCGTATTCTTTAATGAATAAATTCTCGGACATAGAAAGTCGTAGTGCTTAAATTGAAAAAGTTACAAAGTTTAAGGGGTTAAATGTATCAACATATTTAAAGTTACCTCTGAGTGACCTTTTAACATTTCCAAGACTTTGTAATAATTCCTTATACTTTCGTGGATATTGGATAATAATTTCATGGAGTTTAGACGCACTTAAAAGACGTTTCGGGTGATCTTGCAACAAACCGGGAGCTTAACGAAGTTAATTTATGACCCAAGGCCCTTAATAGTTAACTATGGGGGTCATAAGTGCAATAAATGGAAGTTAAATAAACTTAAAATGGACCAGGGACTGAAAATGCAAAGTTTCAAAACTTTTACCGGAACAGAGGGTTCTAGCGGGCCGCGTAGACTTCTTCTTATGTCTACGCGGGCCGCGACAGCAATACCAGCAAGCAAAAAAGGGACAGCTGCATGTTGCAGCCTGTTACACCGCCATTGCATGGCTGATTTCGGTACCAGGGACTGAGCAAATGTTTTTTCATGCACTAGGGACACATGGGAACATCTGGTAGCAACATAGGGACATATGGATTGATCTTGGAGACTCAAAACTCCTATATAAGGCCTTTGTTTGTTCTTGGGTTTTTGCACATTTGAGTTTTTACTTCAAAACTCTTTCTCTGGAGCTTCCTGGTGTTCAAGAAAGGTTCCTTCTATTCCTAATTCGTGCTAAGTACTCTAGTAAGTGTTCTTAGCTTCCTAAGTTTAAGTTTTATTAGCTTAATGACCGAAAGTCAAAGTTATCGTAATTAAGCTTTGACTTGGTGATTAATCACTAACGGTCCTGCCATTATTCGGATTGAAAATGGTTATGAGATGGTAATTATGTAGGTAATAAACCCTTAAAAGGGCACCTACTGATCATCACTTTTACTTGGTCAATTGTCGGGTCAAACTTATTAATAAAAAGTCAAACTGGTCAGTTTTTACAAATAAATTCATAACTGATAATGCAGAGGTTATGGAACATGTTTTAACACTTAAATAACTTGGTAAATAATATAAGAACATGTTTAGGCATGTTCAACCCGACAATTCTGAGTTTAGGCTCGGTTCGGAACCGAAAGTCGAAAAATTAGACTTTTTCTTTGAATTTGAGTTCTGACCTGATTTAGCTTAGTTTAGATATGCCTTAGGGTTCCTTTAGGACCATATTACATGTTAATATAACCCTATGAGATTATACTATATGGTTCCTTAGAAATCTGATTCATATGCATGTTCCCGTTAAATGCTTAATATTGCCCATTATGCCCTTTTGATACTAAAACGAGATTTTTGAAAATGTTAGTGGACAAAAATCTTTATTACTGATATTTAAGTATTTCCTAAAAATTTGACATCAGTTTATTGTCTAAAATAGAAGTTATGCGCGATATCATAAAATGAAAGCTTTTTATTAATTTAATGGCATTTTTAGTATAAATCACATTTAAACCCAAATTTTGACACCAAACTTTCTACCCACTGATGTAATATAATATTTAGGGATTTTTAGAAATTTTTATTAAATTTTAAACTGATCATAACATAGAGTTCTTGCATAGGCTCGGTAATTGACGATAATGCCCTTTTTCTAATAAAATGAGTTTTACACATCCTTTACATATCAAACATTTTTCTACTGATTTTATACATTAAATAAGTTATATTAAACAGTAAAGGCTGATCAAAATCTCGGATTTCCTTAAATAACCCGAATATCGTCAATACCGACTTTCATGCGATTTAGGCACATAATATGGTTCAAAACCATATTTGGAACCTAAGACTTATTACCTACTGATGTTATGAATAAATTTTTATAATTTAACAGTAAGTTCAAGTTTTGAACTCAGATTTCCGAATTTAACCCTTAAAGCATATGTGAAATGACCAAAATGCCCTTTCGGTGCATAGTTTGGTCATAAATGATAAATTTCACATATATAAGATATCTTACTGATATAACTTGTTAAAATAAATATTTTTACTGATTATTTTAGACCAGAACCTCAGATTACTATTTAACCTCTTTTATAAACTTTAAAATGACCAAAATACCCCTACGAGGCTTAAATTGGTTTTAAATTCGTTTTGGGCATAATGGAAGGTATCCTACTGATATCATAACATATTTTAAGCATACTAACTTATTGAACTTGTACATGACTCATTTGGTTACCCGTTATGCATATTTGTGTTCGATACGGTTTATGTAACTAGTTTGCATAAATTAACCGAAACGAATCAAACCTTATCATTTTTACTTTAAAATCCGGAATGTGTTTAGTTTACCCATTTTATACAAGTCTTCATACTTGTCGGGTCTAAATCACATCTAATCCGGTCTTCGCTTAATCTTGCATTTTGAACCATAAACCTTTCTTTAAAACTAACCGGTCTAAGTTAAGACTTAAACAAGACCCGTTAGGAAGCTAATAGGTTATTAAAACCTTCGTTCCAGATTAGGAGTCCAGTAAAAGCTACTTGTACTTGCTGATTGATATACGGCTAGGAATAAAATTATATTTTAGCTCAGGTAAATACTTTTAACTTATTTTCCGTTATATGGGCTTGGGTTACAGTATTATAATAATACCGCTTGGTCGGGTATGTAGTTATTTAAATCGGATTGTGATTAATACATTTACATAACCCGTTTTAATCTGTTTTATTTGATGCAATGCCTTTGGGGGGGGGGGTTATTGACCATGTCCTGGATATCCTCGGCTCATTCATTAGAAATGGCCACGACTTAAGCACAAGGTGTAGGTATACACCTGACAGTTACGTATGTATAAACGGTATCTCACTCTCTTGTGGGCCTATACTTGTGGCGTGTCTATTAATCTTATCCGGCTCTTCTAACCAGGTCCTGAATGGACGACAAACATGTAAAACTGTATACAAGATTATATATAAAATAATTATCCCAAGTTATAAAAGATTTTATGCCTCGTGCATCCAAATCAATTTTTATAAACACTTTTCAAAAAGAGTCAGTTAATTGTATTTACCATAGTAAACTGACGTATTTTCCAAAAAAGTTAAGTGCATGTACTGCGCGTAATGGGCTGGAAACTCCTGAGTGATTAATTAAAGAGTCTTGCAAGCTTTTATCACTTTAAGTCTGTTGAACAATATTTCTTTTGTTTTGATCCGCTAGTGGATCCATCTTACAATCCGTTGTGTAATATTTTATGTTACTTTCAACTCGGTTTGTATAAATTTACTTTCAGACTTCCTCTGTGCATTTAAACTGTGATTATTGACCTTGATGATATCAACTACGTCACGATACTCCCACCGGGCGCCCACAGGTAATACGTGGAAATATCAGGGTGTGACAGGTTGGTATCAGAGCCAACATTGAGTGAATTAAACACTAGCCTTTTGTGTTTAATCTCAATGACACAATTTGCACATTCCTTGACCTCTGAGTCTAGGCTAATGACTTAGGACTAATCCTAATCTTATTGTTTTCTTTTTGCTTGTTTCTTTTGTTTGTTTTGTCAGGAACAAGACAAAATGCCGCCACGTTTCAGAGAAAGAGGTGGAAGAGGCAAGGCACCAATAACAGCTAGGAATGACCATGAGGCCGGGCCATCATACCGGCGAACTCCTTCAGTAACCTTAAGCTCTAGGCCCCAGGAGGATTGGAGAACTTACCTAGAGCCTGCGAGATGCTCTGTCTCACTCAGTTCCTCACCATCATACCACGATTCATTCGGGATCCATCAGAACAACGAGTCCGACCACTCACACAACTCCTTCATCCCGTTGCAGCGATCGAGTTCACACCAGGCTTTCCAGGACCCGACCCTATACTTTCAGAGCCGGTTCAACCCGGCGAACGTGAATGAAGAACCAATGGGCCATAACCCATTGGGACCAGAAGACCACTTTCCTGAAGCCCATGATATGGATATGGACGAGGATCCAGATCCAGAAATGTCGCCATCTGGGACGCCCACGCATCCCATCGAGATTTCTGTCGGATCATCTTTTCATGGTTCACCATACACGAATCTAGACAGTTTTGCTGAAAGGTGGGCCACATACCATTGGGAGTACACTCCCCCTTTCAACCCACAACAACAACAGCAGTCGGATCCCTCTGAGGATTCGCGTTTCTAGGCGGTTACTCCACCGCCACCGCCGCAGCTAGAGCAATAGCTGCCGCCAGAACCTCCGAGGCGAAGCAGATTAGGTGCACAGATGTCCGTGCAAAGGGCGGATTTCCACTTCAGCACCCCCCAACACTCCAGTGGCAGCCACTACCCACCACTGTATGAAGACCCGCAAATGGGTTGGGCCTTCAAACCCAGTTTCAGAAGTCGACTCTGCGCCAGTCGCACCACCGCTGCACATAGGTTATAATAACCCAATTCCTTCTTACGCTGGTACAGCGGCGTATAACCCTTTTGAGCAGCCAGCTTATCCTGGCTACAATTACTACAATGCCCCTGTCGTCGACCGGTACCTCGAGGCGGCCAACTACAATGCTCTCCACCCTGAGGGACCCTTCGCAGCTTCATACCAGTCTGGGTACCAAGCATATGGGTATCAATACCCGCCACCTCCTCAACCTCCATAGCAGCAGCTGCCACAGATCCAACCACCGCAGCAGTAGGAAATTCTTCAGAGGTTGAACCAGGTGGACCGAGAGGTACAGGAGGAGCGTAGAAGCCCCCGGGGGCTACTTAAGGGTTTGGCGGACCTAATAAAGGGGAAGAAGAAGATGGATTATTAAAATCCTTATTTATCTGTATTGTTGTTTAATTCAATTAAGTCCCTGCATGGACATTTTTATTTTTAATAGGTCCTTGCGAGGACTAGTATTCTTATTTTAGTCCCTGTGTGGACAATGTTGTTTTTTAAAATCCCGTTTAGGGCAATTATGTACTTCATTTAAATTTATTGGAATGTTTTATTTAAAATCTCATTTGTCATCATATGTATGAATATATTATATAAAGTAAATCAAAATATCATTCCTTTTTGTAATTAATCTGCCAATATATATTGAAAGAAAACCTTGAAGGTATAACCTAGCCTATATGTCATTTTAGACATGGCTCTAATGGTAAAACCTTTTTAGATTCAAATCACTGTTAACATCTGAAAACATGTTAGCACTCCTGACAACAGTGATACGATAAAAATCACACTTGTCATCCTTATAATGGGATTTTCCAATCCCTTATATAGCCTAATGATCTAGAAATCATGGGTTCAAATCATCAATTAAGATGATCATATATGAAACATCCATTAGTGATGAAGTGCCTACAGGCCATATTCATTGTCATCTAAGACAAAAGACAGTTGTAGTCTATGACTCCCTGTCAGAAAAGGTGATGAACTATGTTCAAACCTTAATGCCTCGATCTTGTAAGAACATGGCTTATAATTTTTTAAAACTGTCCTTGTGACTACGCCTTTTGTGCCACTTTAATATCTTTAATGATTAATAACTAGGGATAAATTATAATGAAAACCCTAGACAAATATGACTAAATAACCAATATGGTTTGTATTTACCATGGTTAATGAATTGCCAAAATGACAATTCTATAATAAGATTTCTGAATATATTATTGTCAACATTTTATGTAGCAATCAAGCTACATGGCTGAATCAGAAGAGGTTAACAGTCACCCCAGGGAGAAAATGATACCACTAGAGTAAACGTAGCTGGTGCAGATCTTCAAGCATTGATAGACAATGTTGTTACTAGAGCTCTTGACAGATAGTTCAAGGAATCAAGTGGTACTCACACTAAGACTCAATCTGTGGCTCATAGTAAGCCCCCTTCTAAAACGCATGAATCAAAGAAGGACGATGCTCGTCACTCATCGAATCAAAGAAGTGTTCCATCCAAACAAACTACGTTTAATCAAGAGCCACGTGCTAAGACCTGTTCTTATAAATATTTCGTCTCCTGCAAGCCCAGGGACTTCACTGGGGAGAAAGGAGCCATTGATTGTATGACTTGGCTCGATGAGATGGATACAGTGGTTGATATTAGTGGTTGTGTAGAACATGACATTGTGAAGTTTGTTTCACAATCTTTTAAAGGTGAAGCTTTAGCTTGGTGGAGGTCCTTAATCCAAGCTACAGGAAAGATCCTGTTGTATAACATGTCTTGGGATCAGTTTGTTACGTTGATCAAGGATTATTTCTGTCCCCAGCATGAGGTGGAAAGGATTGAAACTGACTTCTTGACCTTGGTCATGAAGAATTTAGAGTGTCAAGCATACCTTACAAGTTCCAACACCATGTCCTGATTGGTTCCTTACTTGGTCACACCAGAACCGAAACGCATAGCTCGTTTTATTGGAGGTCTAGCTCCAGAAATCAAGGCAAATGTGAAAGCATCTAGACCTACCACATTCAGGTCAGTGGTAGATCTGTCTCTATCTCTCACACTAGATGCTATTAGAAACAAATCTGTCAAGGTTTCTGATGATGGAAAGCGAAAGCGGGAGGATGAGAGTTCTCATCGCTCCGACAAGAAACGGAAAGGGAACTCGGATCACAGGAAGAGTTCCGGGTTTAAGAAAGACAACCAGCAGTCGGGTGAGAAACCCAAATGTAAGACCTGCCAGAAACATCATTTTGGAAAATGTAGGTTGGAATCGAAATCACAGTCGCAGTCGCAGTCAAATCCGTTTGGATGTGGGATCTGCAAGTCCAAGGAGCATAAGAGTTTGGATTGCAAGAAATTGAAAGGTGCAACCTGTTATGGTTGTAACAAAAAGGGGCATATCAAGACCAACTGCCCCAAATATGCGAAGAAGCCTGAGGAGGCTAAAAAGACCAATGCTTGGGTCTTTCAGATGAACGCTCAGGAGGCCATTCAAAATGACAACGTGATAACAGGTACCTTTCTTATCAATGATGTTTATGCTAGAGTATTGTTTGATTCAGGTGCAGACAAGTCTTTTGTAGATAATAAGTTTTGTGAATTATTAAATCTGCCTGTTAAGACTCTAAGCATAAAATATAAAGTAGAATTGGCCAATGGTACTATAGAGACTGCCTCAACAGTTCTAGATGGATGTTTTATATCCATTAGGAATCACTCTTTTCTGCTATCCTTGCTTCCATTGAAATTGGCAGGATTTGACATAGTGATAGGCATGGATTGGTTATCTTGTAACCAAGCCCAGATTATATGTGATAAGAAGCAAGTGGTTATCAAGACTCCTTATGGTGAGCCACTTACGATTCAAGGAGATACGCAGTACGGGTTACCCAAGCAAGTGTCTATGCTTAAGGCATCAAGATGTTTGAGGAGAAGTTGTTTCATTTATATGGCACAGGTAACCATTGATGAACCAAAGCCCAAGATTGAAGACATCCCTGTTATTTCTGAATATCCAGATGTTTTTCCTGAAGAACTACCTAGATTACCTCCTGATAGGCAAGTGGAATTCAGAATCGATATCCTTCCTGGAGCAGCACCAATTGCAAGAGCACCTTATCGGTTGGCACCGACTGAGGTGAAAGAGTTAAGGGCTCAGTTGGATGATTTGTTGGCAAAAGGTTTTATTCGACCTAGCTCGTCCCCTTGGGGAGCACCGATTCTGTTTGTGAAGAAAAAGGATGGATCAATGCGATTATGTATTGATTATCGTGAGCTGAACAAGGTTACAATCAAGAACAGATATCCATTGCCCAGGATCGATGATCTATTCGATCAGCTTCAAGGGGCAAGTTACTTTTCAAAGATCAATCTAAGGTCAGGTTATCACCAATTGAAGGTCAGAGACGAAGATGTGCATAAGACCGCATTCAGAACACGCTATGGTCATTATGAGTTCTTAGTGATGCCTTTTGGGCTCACTAATGCACCAGCGGCGTTCATGGATCTCATGAATCGTGTTTGCAAACCTTATTTGGACAAGTTTGTCATTGTTTTTATTGATGACATACTTATATATTCGAAGAATCAGGCTGATCATGAAAGACATCTCCGGTGTATCCTTAAACTTCTACAGCATGAGAAGCTCTACGCCAAGTTTTCAAAATGTGAGTTTTGGCTTCATGAAGTCCAATTCCTTGGACACGTAGTAAGCGAGCGTGGTATCCAGGTGGATCCCACTAAGATTGAAGCGATCATGAATTGGCAAGAACCTAAGACTCCTACAGAGATACGTAGTTTCTTGGGTCTAGCATGATACTACAGGCGTTTCATAAAAAACTTTTCAAGGATTGCAGCACCTTTAACTTCGTTGACTCGCATTAATATCAAGTTTGACTGGGGTCCCAAGCAGCAAGAATCCTTTGATATTCTTAAGCAGAAATTAAGCAATGCTCCTGTGTTGACATTGCCAGAAGGAATTGAAGAATTTGTGGTTTATTGCGACACATCGCACACAAGTATGGGTTGTGTGCTTATGCACAAGGGTAAGGTTATTGCATATGCTTCCCGTCAATTAAAGGTGCACGAGAAGAACTACACCACCCATGATTTGGAGTTGGGTGCCGTTGTATTTGCACTAAAACTTTGGAGGCATTATCTTTATGGGACAAAGTGTGTGATCTATTCTGATCACAAGAGCCTTCAACATCTGTTTAACCAGAAGGATCTTAACATGAGACAGTGTCGATGGATGGAGACACTGAATGATTATGATTGTGAAATCCGATATCATCCAGGTAAAGCGAATGTAGTCGCTGATGCTTTGAGCAGGAAGGAAAGGGTTAAGCCCACCAGGATCAACGCCAAGAGCATTGAATTAAAGAACAGCTTGAATGAAAGGTTGTTAGCCGCTCAAAAGGAAGCTGTATTAGAAGCTAACTATCCGAATGAGAAGTTAGGAGTGACTACCGATCAATTGTCGTATGGAAAGGATGGAATCCTAAGATTGAATGGTCGAATATGGGTTCCAATTCATGGTGGGCTTCGAGATGTGATTCTTCAAGAAGCTCATAGCTCCAAATATTCCATTCATCCTGACAGTGATAAAATGTACCAGGATTTAAAGGCAAATTACTGGTGGGTAGGTTTGAAGAAATCTATAGTCACTTATGTGGTTAAATGTCTGACATGCGCACAAGTTAAAGCAGAGCATCAAAAGCCGCCAGGTTTGCTACAACAGCCTGAACTTCCCACTTGGAAATGGGAAATGGTAACCATGGATTTTATCACTAAGTTACCAAAGACAAAGCACGAAAATGATACTATTTGGGTTATAGTCGATAGATTGACCAAGTCAGCACACTTCTTGCCGATTAAAGAAACTCACAGCTCCGACAAGCTAGCTCAGCTGTACGTGGATGAGATAGTATCTCTCCACGGAGTGCCAGTATCTATTATCTCCGATAGGGATACTAGATACACCTCTCACTTTTGGAAAAGCTTTCAGCAATCTTTAGGCACTCGTCTAAATTTCAGCATTGCTTATCATCCTCAGACAGATGGCCAAAGCGAGCGTACGATTCAAACGCTTGAGGATATGTTACGAGCTTGTGTTATAGACTTGGGTAGAAGTTGGGATGACCATCTTCCATTAATTGAATTTTCATACAATAATAGCTATTATTCAAGTATTCAAGCAGCGCCTTTCGAAGCTTTGTACGAAAGAAAGTGTAGAACGCCAGTTTGTTGGGCGAAAGTTGGAGATGTCCAACTGTCAGGACCTGATATAGTCCTGGAGATGATGGACAAGATTGTCCAAATCCGTGATCGTCTGAAAGCTACCAGGGACAGGCAGAAAAGTTATGCTGATATGACGCGCAAACCTTTAAAGTTTGAAGTTGGCGATAAAGTGCTGCTTAAGGTATCACCCTGGAAAGGGGTGATGCGTTTTGGAAAAAAGAGCAAGCTTAGCCCAAGATACATAGGAGCATTCGAGATCATCGAATGTGTCAGATCTGTAGCTTACAAGCTAAATCTTCCAGAAGAACTCAGTGGAATTCATAATGTATTCCACAACTGCAACCTAAAGAAATGTCTAGCCGATGAGTCGCTAGCAATGTCGCATAAGGACGTGTAGATTGATGAAAGTTTAAAGTTCATTGAGAAACCTTTGTCGATCGAGGATCAACAGGTTAAGAAGCTTCGAAGGAAGCAGGCACCGATCGTAAAGGTAAAATGGGACGCCCGTTGAGGCCCAGAATACACATGGGAGGTTGAATCCACAATGAAACAGAAGTACCCTCATTTATTTGAGTAAATCTCAAGGTTGAGATTTCTTTTAAGGGGGTGAGGATGTAACACCTCGTAAAAATTATGTCCAATATATTAAAGACACGTGTCATGCACTTTAAACGTGTAATGGATTGATCTGGAGGGACTAAAATTGTCAAATAATGTAAATATGTAAGTATAAGGATCAAATGTGTCATCATGCCAAACAGGTGCCTCTGAATGACCTCATAAGATGTTCGTATTCTTTAATGAATAAATTGTCGGACATAGAAACCCGTAATGCTTAAATTGAAAAAGTTACAAAGTTTAAGGGGTTAAATGTGTTAACATGTTTAAAGTTACCTCTGAGTGAATTTTTAACGTTTCCAAGACTTTTTAATACTTCCTTATACTTCCATGGATATCGGATAATAATTTCATGGAGTTTAGACGCACTTAAAAGACGTTTCGGGTGATCTTGCAACTAAGACCCAAGGCCCTTAATAGTTAACTATGGGGGTCATAAGTGCAATAAATGGAAGTTAAATAAACTTAAAATGGACCAGAGACCAAAAATGAAAAGTTTCAAAACTTTTTACCGGGACAAAGGGTTCTCGCAGGCCGCGTAGACTTCCTCTTATGTCTACGCGGGTCGCGACAACAGTACCAGCAAGCAAAAAAGGGACAGCTGCATGTTGCAACCTGTTACACCGCCATTGCATGGTTCATTTCGATACCAGGGACTGAGCAAATGGATTTTCATACACTAGGGACACATGGGAACATCTGGTAGCAACATAGGGACATATGTATTGATCTTGGAGATTCAAAACTGCTATATAAGGCCTTTGTTTGTTCTTGGGTTCTTGCACATTTGAGTTTTTACTTCAAAACTCTTTCTCTGGAGCTTCCTGGTGTTCAAGAAAGCTTGCTTCTGTTCCTAATTCGTGCTAAGTACTCTAGTAAGTGTTCTTAGCTTCCTAAGTTTAAGTTTTATTAGCTTAATAACCGAAAGTCAAAGTTATCGTAATTAAGTTTTGACTTGGTGATTAATCACTAACGGTCCAGCCATTATTCGAATTGAAAGTGGCTATGAGTTGGTAATTATGTAGGTAATAAACCCTTAAAAGGGCACCTACTGATTATCACTTTTACTTGGTCAATTGTCGGGTCAAACTTATTAATAAAAAGTCAAACTGGTCAGTTTTTACAAATAAATTCATAACTGATAATGCAGAGGTTATGGAACATGTTTTAACACTTAAATAACTTGGTAAATAATATAAGAACATGTTTAGGCATGTTCAACCCGACAATTCTGAGTTTAGGCTCGGTTCGGAACCGAAAGTCGCAAAATTAGACTTTTGCTTTGACTTTCAGTTCTGACCCGATTTAGCTTAGTTTAGATATGCCTTAGGGTTCCTTTAGGACCATATTACATGTTAGTATAACCCTCTGAGATTATACTATATGGTTCCTTAGAAATCTGATTCATATGCATGTTCCCGTTAAATGCTTAATATTGACCATTATGCCCTTTTGATACTAAAACGAGATTTTTGAAAATGTGAGTGGACAAAAATCTTTATTACTGATATTTAAGTATGTCCTAAAAATTTGACATCAGTTTATGGTCTAAAATAGAAGTTATGCGCGATATCATAAAATGAAAGCTTTTTATTAATTTAATGGCATTTTTAGTATAAATCACATTTAAACCCAAATTTTGACACCAAACTTTCTACCCACTGATGTAATATAATATTTAGGGATTTTTGGATATTTTTATTAAATTTTAAACTGATCATAACATAGAGTTCTTGCATAGGCTCGGCAATTGAAGATAATGCCCTTTTTCTAATAAAATGAGTTTTACACATCCTGTACATATCAAACCTTTTTCTACTGATTTTATACATTAAATAAGTTATTTTAAACAGTAAAGGCTGATCAAAATCTCGGATTTCCTTAAATAACCCGAATATCGTCAAATACCGACTTTTATGCGATTTAGCCACATAGTATGGTTCAAAACCATATTTGGCACCTTAGACTTATTACCTACAGATGTTATGAATAAATTTTTATACTTTAACAGTAAGTTCAAGTTTTGAAATCAGATTTCCGAATTTAACCCTTAAAGCATATATGTGAAATGACCAAAATGCCCTTTTTGGTGCATAGTTTGGTCATAAATGATAAATTTCACATATATAAGATATCTTACTGATATAACTTGTTAAAATAAATATTTTTACTGATTATTTTAGACCAGAACCTCAGATTACTATTTAACCTCTTTTATAAACTTTAAAATGACCAAAATACCCCTACAGGGCTTAAATTGGTTTTAAATTCGTTTTGGGCATAATGGAAGGTATCCTACTGATATCATAAAATATTTTAAGCATATTAACTTATGGAACCTGTACATGACTCATTTGGTTACCCGTTATGCATATTCGTGTTCGGTACGGTTTATGTAACTAGTTTGCATAAATTAACCGAAACGAATCAAACCTTATCATTTTTACTTTAGAATCCATAATGTGTTTAGTTTACCCATTTTATACAAGTCTTCATACTTGTCGGGTCTAAATCACATCTAATCCGGTCTTCGCTTAATCTTGCGTTTT
Organism: Helianthus tuberosus; assembly: GCA_030545235.1. Taxonomy (NCBI): domain Eukaryota; kingdom Viridiplantae; phylum Streptophyta; class Magnoliopsida; order Asterales; family Asteraceae; genus Helianthus; species Helianthus tuberosus. The sequence continues at coordinate 56,957,155 of CM060427.1, forward strand.
GAACCATAAACCTTTCTTTAAAACTAACCGGTCTAAGTTAAGACTTAAATAAGACCCGTTAGGAATCTAATAGGTTATTAAAACCTTCATTCCAGATTAGAAGCCCAGTAAAAGCTACTTGTACTTGCTGATTAATATACGGCTGGGAATAAAATTATATTTTAGCTCAGGTAAATACTTTTAACTTATTTTCCGTTATATGGGCTTGGGATACGGTATTATAATAATACCGCTTGGTCGGGTATGTAGTTATTTAAATCGGATTGTGATTAATACATTTAGATAACCCATTTAAATCTGTTTTGTTTAATGCAATGCCTTTGGGGGTTTAATGACCATGTCCTGGATATCCTCGGCTCATTCATTAGAAATGGCCACGGCTTAAGCATGGGGTGTAGGCATACACCTGACAGTTGCGTATGTATAAACGGTATCTCACTCTCTTGTGGGCCTATACTTGTGGCGTGTCTATTAATCTTATTCGGCTCTTCTAACCGGGTCCTGAATGGACGACAAACATGTAAAACTGTATACAAGATTATATATAAAATAATTGTCCCAAGTTATAAAAGATTTTATGCCTTGTGCATCCAAATAAATTTTTATAAACACTTTTCAAAGAGAGTCAGTTAATTGTATTTACTAGTGTAAACTGACGTATTTTCAAAAAAGGTTAAGTACAGGTACTACGCATAATGTGCTGGAAACTCTTGAGTGATTAAATAAAGAGTCTTGCAAGCTTTTATCACTTTAAGTCTGTTGAACAATATTTCTTTTGTTTTGATCCGCCTGTGGATCCATCTTACAATCCGTTGTGTAATATTTTTTGTTACTTTCAACTCGGTTTGTATAAATTTACTTTCAGACTTCCGCTGTGCATTTAAACTGTGATTATTGACCTTGATGATATCAACTACGTCACTATACTCCCCAACCGGGCACACCGGTAATACATGGAAATATCAGGGTGTGACACTTTTACTGGGCCAAACAGATCCATGTGCAGCATTTGCAAACACTTGGTTGTTTTGGACTCTTCAATGGACTTAAATGAGCTTTTATGTTGTTTTCCTTTTAAGCAGGAAACATAATGCTCAGGACATGTGAACACTTTTTGTGGAAGACCTCTTACAAGGCCCTGTTTTGACAAAGCAGTGATTGTTTTGAGATTTGTGTGCCCCAATCTTCTGTGCCATAGTTCTGTTTCTTTGTTAGAGGCAGCTGAGAACAGACAGGCATCAGTCCTGGGGCTCTCTTTTGACAAATCAACTACATAAACATTGCCACTCCTTTGAGCAACAAGTTGGGGTTTTCCATTTTTTATTATTTCTTCAATCTTTTTAACCATTTCTGGTCCAACAATCCTACAACACTCCTTAGTAAAGAATGATCCATAACCTTTGTCACTCATTTGAGAGACACTAAGGAGGTTGAATTTTAGATTGTCTATTAGATTGACATTTTCAAACTTAACATTTCCAGACTGTACTGTACCAGAACCATTACCTTCCCTTTACTAATATTACCAAAAGATATATCACCCCCTCCATGAGTTTTGAATTCTTTGAGTAGGAGTCTACATCCAGTCATGTGCCTGGAGCCTCCACTATCTACATACCAAAGACTATCTAAGCATGCAGAAGCTCTCTTAGTTGCAGCCATCATGGCACAATCACAGACATGTTCACCTTCTTCTAACTTCTTCTCTTCTTTTTCATCTTGCTTCTTCTCCTCTTCTTCAGCAGACCAGGGGTCAGACAGTGGTTCCAACAGGGGTTCTGAATTTTCTCCCAACAGTAGTTCACCAACAACAACAGTAACCACTGCTTCAGCAATTGTATCCACTGTTTCTTCATTTGACTGTCCTTCTTCAGTTTCCAGCCCTTCTGGTATAGTCTCTAATTCTACATAACAGAAATCATTACTAGAAGCATCATTTTTAGCATAGAGAGCAAAATTTTCATCACCTAGCTCATCAGGAAAGCTACTCCAATCAACAAAGCCTTGGGTGAAAAAGCTTTGCTGATCTGGTTGAACAACTGTTGGTGTAGCTTGTTGAGGTGCAACTTATTGCACCTGAACCTGAGGAGCTGGGGCCTGTACATACTGTATCTGAGGAACAATGGTTTGGACATAGTGAACAGGAACAGGGGTTGCAGCGTGTGCATAGTGAGCAGTGTTTACATGAGCAGCAGGGGCATATTGGGAATAATGCACAGTGGTTTGGTTATTTTGTGTAACACCCGTTCTTAATAATTGAGGTTTTACGTATCATTTACGAAAAACAATCATGTAATTAAGATTACATATGCATTGGAAAATTTCGGGTTTATTAAAACTTTTTACAACTTAAAAGTATACAACATATCATGTGTACGTTCGCCGTTTAACATAATAACGATACATAGTGCGGAAGCTTATTTCGTGATCGTGTTCGCTTCTTGCTCGTCGCTTGATCTTCATCCGTGCACTCTTGGCATTCACCTATGATCAAAACCAACTTAAAAGTTAGTTTTGATAGTCAAATATTAAGTTCAAACAAGTACAGGGGTTAAAAATGACAAAAATTAACAATTTTCGAATTTAGGGGGCTAGACGTGACGCCAAGGGCCTAGGTGCCTAGCCCTGTTTTTCACAGCCTATGCCTTCAGCTGATGCTGTACATTCTCAGCTCAACCCGATTTCACGGAAACGGCCATAACTTCTTCGTTATTGATCCGTTTTACCCGATTCTTTTTCCTACGCGTCCGTAATTTAATTCTCCATCATATGGAGTTAAAATCCAACATCCAACATAAATAAATTTTGAGACTTTCAAGCCTTCGACTCGTTACCTTATTATCAAATTTTACCCGTTTATGCATTTTATCAAACAAACATATTTGTTTGATTCCTACATCACCTACATTTCTTCAAATTGATATTAACTACCATTTTAGGTTCTAATCACAAGTTTATTTCACAATTTAAACCCGTTTTCGCTCGTATGCTTATTTTGACCCGTTAAGGGTATTTAAGCACTTTCGAGCCTAAAATAGCTTTCGATTGCTTCTAGCATTCCATTACCACATTTCTTATCCTATAATCTCCCACCACAACTGTATTTAAGGTAGATTTAATGTGGTGATCAATATAAACCAAGTTTTACCTCTCGAATCGTCATTTTACGGCAAAAACTCAAATAGTGCTATATGGCTAATATAATACCTCTTTCAGCTTCTATACTTATTCTAAGTATTTACCTTGTCATCAAACTCATTTCCAAACAACCTTTAAGGGTTGTTTGTCCCATTTAGCCTACAAGGGCGTTTTGGTCGATTTTAGTCCTTTTATGACGAAGGACTCTCTCTCAAATTATTTGACCAAAATAGCACTTTTAACTACAACATAATTATGCATACCTGGCCCGGATCAACAAGTAGACCCGATTTATACCTCGTTTTCATTATCACACCATCAATGGTGACGCAATTATCCGATTTGCTAATCGGTCCTGTTAACATAAGACTTGACAACCACATTAGTCGATATTATCAAATGGTGTTATCACCACCATTCGACCCGTTTGGACTATATGCCCAACATTATCTATTTAATCAAAAACATCGTTTTTGATCTCCAATTCATACATCCATCCCATCCCGGATTTTATTACCATACCCCTTTTTCTTTTACACTCTTTTCTTACAAATTTCAACCCATTTCGGCTTACGCCATGGGTATTCTTTTAACTTCGATTTACATTAGTCAACACTTGACCAATTTCCATTTTATCCTTTTTATCATTATTAGATTACACTACAAGGTAATCTTAACGGGAATTCTTAATTTCTTAAATCATTACATGATTTATTTACCGTTTTGCCCTTTTTGCCATAAACCAAGGTTTTTATCATCTCTATATGTTTCGACTCGTATCGATCGCGGCGGAAATTCATATTTTCTATATTATCGTTATCGCATTTATATCGTATAGAATAAACAAGTATTCTACATAATTGTGTAAGTTTCACTTACCTTGCATCCCGAATACGCTTTTCCTTTATGCTTGACTCGTTTTACCCGCTTCCATCCCAAGCTTCACCTAGCTTGTTAAGCGCCAACTATCATTCATCATTCACAAGGTTGTTAGATTAGTCATTCTAAATCATGACTTTCACACCTTGTGAATCTTTGACTACTTTTCTTATTGAACTAAATCATAAATTATGAGTTTAATTCTTGTATCAAGACCCACTTCAAATCAAGTATGAACTCTTAACAATTCCCCATTTTGTTCAAGTAGTTCATTCACACAAGTTAGTATGGTGTTTATAAACACCAATACCACATCAATTTCATTAAATCATCCAAAAACCCATTTTTCAAGTCATGTATGATCAACACTCAAACTTGGAAATTGTTCAAGTATCTTGCATCAACTATCAACTATGATGATTTCTAGCATAAATATATCATCATCTTCACTACACAATCAAAACACACTTAGCACATAAGAGGGTAATTATCAAATTCCTAGTTTTAGTACTAATTCTTCAAGTTTTCAACTAGGGTTTGTTTCTAAGAATGAATTTCATCCTAGTTTCACCCAAACATCAATCATTCAAGCTTGAATTTTGATTTTCACAAGTTCATCAAAAAGCTCAACTTCATAAACATCAAAAAATTGACATACCTTACGATCCCCACGACTAGGTGATCGTTTCTATGTATTCATGCATCGATTTTGACCTTGAATCAGGCTTCAATTTGATGATTTGTTGAGTTCTAGGGTTTGAGCTCTTGGGAGCACCCTCCTGGTCGATCTCCAGACACGCACACACACACCTTAGGTGTGTGTTATGTTATTTTTTTTTGTTTATAAAACCCTTTTTCAAGTTATCCAACTTCGGTCCCTCACGTTTTGGTTTGTTATTAAGTAGGCTACAACCCACGTATTTCTAGAAAAAGTCCCTCTTATTAACTAGGTTAATTATCCCTAGTTAACTTAATGCGTTCGGGAAGTCATAACCCATTTTATTTTAAGTCCCGTTAACTCGGGCTTCTTATAACATTGTTTTCTCAAGCATTTATTAAATTTTATAACTAATATTAGGATTGTTTGTCTAAGTCCTAATATTCACCGGGTAAATTTTACCACTAACGCTATTTTACCCGTTCATTATTATTAACGTGGTTTAATTACCAAACCCGTTTTCGGGGTGTTACAAGTCTACCCCCCTTAAAGAGGTTTTGTCCTCGAAACCTTTTCTTACATAATTCATTGAGTTTAAACTCAATGTATTTGAGCCGAGAATTCTTTTAAACATTACTTATACTTTTTAACCAATCGTTAGTATTACCCGAAAAGTACGGTAACATCTTTTTGGTTACTAATAGTCTACATATTTCATACGACATAGTGTAACTTCGAAATAATGTAATCTCGTTATTTCCACTAGTTTAGTTAACTTAGCGATATCCATCGCTTTCATATACTATCGAATTTCCTTATGAATCCGTTACTTTGACCCGTTTAAAGGTCTTTAGTGAAATCTTTCACCTTTAGCAACAATTTCTTTTGTTTTCAAATTCATTTATTCGGTTCAGTTATACCGAATCCACCGCTTACAAGCAACCAACTTACTTAAATGACCTTAACCGGTCTCACTAACTAGACTTATTAGTCCAGTTGCTTTTTACCGCTCGCTTGGTGATAATGTGATTCCACTTCACATTGCATTTCTTGACCGTGATCGTGTCACGTCATGTTTAATTTATATCAACCTTTCATTTTCGAAAATACCACTTTTTCGAATATATCGTCTTGCACCTATCGATGTTAAGACCCATACTCTTTGATATTTGTTATTTCCAAATTCGTCTTATAGTATTCATATTTGTTAAAACGTTGTTTCTTACTAAAACTGAATTTTAGTTTAACGTTTTTCCTTTTAACTATGTCAATTACTCATATTAAGGAAATTGACAACCCATAATTTATTCTTTTCCGTTCTCATTTTACGCGGGGAATCATAACTAGTTCCCTTGCTTTACACTATTGACCCGTAGGTTCTTTCACTTAGCCTCATAGGCTATTTCTTTAAATTTTTCACCTTTTTAAGGTGAGACATTAACAACTCGTTTCCTTCTCTTTATGACCCGAGGGTCTTTTTGGTCCCGTAGACCTTAACACTGTGTTTAATCCCGTAGGTTATGATGATCCCGTAGATCATCTTTTATTCTTGTCTATATTCAAATGTATATATACATATATAGCTTCAAGGCATCTCTTATTATGTTTGGAATCGTTTATTTTCGCTCTTGAACTTCAATTGACCTTGACCGTAGTCTAAGGCTTCATTTGTTTACTTCCGGACTAATCCTCCGACTTTATGACTTCTGACGTTATTTACGCGTCAGTTTGTTCTACGCTTACCGTTTCCCGGTTCATACTTATACTTCTATACAACCCATTACCCGGGTTCTTTTATCTTAACGTTCTTAACGCCCATAACCCTTTACATAGGTTAGTTAACATCTCACACTTTTACTTATTCAATCCGCGCCTACTTACATTAGCAAGCGTCATCATTTATTTAATTCGTTTGACTTGTTCGTGTGAAATTTCATCACTGGTGAACGTCAAATTTCATTCTTTGTTCGACTCGTTCGACTTTTAACTAGTCGAACGTAATTTTTTATCAAAATTTATGTTTGTGAAAATTCTTGTCATCTTTTAGTCATGACTCATATTCCGAGTCTTTTGACTTTCTATTTCGCGTTCCTGTTTCTCAGTCTACACATGCGTTTAAATCCTTACCCACCAAATTGGTGTTTTACCGAAGTCGTTATTATTGCAACCCTTACGGTATGCATTATGACTTCGTTTCGCTTTTATATTCCTACTTTGTTCTCAAATTTGGTGTTTTACAAAATCGGCCCGTTAAGAGTCATATTTGCATTCTCTGGGTTCTAGTGTAAGCACACCCCTCCCAATTGCATACCTTAATCTTTTTACATTAATCTTTGTCCCTTCACTCGGGCTCATCATCCTAATGTAATACGCTTCCGTCACCCGGCTGTGCGTTTACATTATTATCAAATATTTTGCTCATTTGACTCATTTGGGTACTTTTAAGTTAGTCCCATTCACCCCGCCCTTACTACATCGGATGTAAACGTGTCCGACATAAGAAGTTCATGGTATCATATGCCACTACTTACTTGGCCAGAGTAAGCGATTAACACATGACACACATGACCTTTTTATAGTTTTCACATCACGCCCTATGTAAGTAACGCCTCTATTTGTTTCTCTTGGAAACAATATCCCGAATACATTTTCTATTCGGGTTTTTCCAAGTTTTTAATCTACATATGCAACTTTCAATTTCTACTTATTTGTTGCATATTGCTATTTGTGCGATTATTTAAAATGTGCACCTGGTAATGTTTGCCCCGACGGGCGTTCCTTGCCATTAACCTTGTTCGCGGTCGTTACGCGATTTAGTCCTCGGTGAGCATGCTCCTCTTGTCATACTTCGGACCGTTCCATCATCATATCCACAATTCGTTTGACTCTCGTCGTCTTCAAACATGAGTGTCCTTCAATTAAAACATTCACAAAAATTAGTAACGTCAACTTCAATAATCGCCCGTATTATAATACAAGGCTTTTTCTACTATACGCGTCAACGCGCGTATTTTCGTCAACTATTTCAATCATTTTAATTGGGGTAACGTGTATCACACGATATCCCTATGTGTTGTTTACAACACTTTAGCATGCTAAACTATTAACATACATGTACTTACCGGATTTGCGATCAAGCCTCGAACCGAACACCAATCTTCATTAAGAGCATAAGGTTTAAGTCCAAGCATAGTTTTCCCACCATACTTGAATCTCTTAAACCAAGGCTCTGATACCAACTTGTAACACCCGTTCTTAATAATTGAGGTTTTACGTATCATTTACGAAAAACAATCATGTAATTAAGATTACATATGCATTGGAAAATTTCGGGTTTATTAAAACTTTTTACAACTTAAAAGTATACAACATATCATGTGTACGTTCGTCGTTTAACATAATATCGATACATAGTGCGGAAGCTTATTTCGTGATCGTGTTCGGTTCTTGCTCGTCGCTTGATCTTCATCCGTGCACTCTTGGCATTCACCTATGATCAAAACCAACTTAAAAGTTAGTTTTGATAGTCAAATATTAAGTTCAAACAAGTACAGGGGTTAAAAATGACAAAAATTAACAATTTTCAGAGTTAGGGGGCTAGACGTGACGCCAAGGGCCTAGGTGTCACGCCTAGCCATGTTTTTCACAGCCTATGCCTTCAGCTGATGCTGTACATTCTCAGCTCAACCCGATTTCACGGAAACGACCATAACTTCTTCGTTATTGATCCGTTTTACTCGATTCTTTTTCCTACGCGTCCGTAATTTAATTCTCCATCATATGGAGTTAAAATCCAACATCCAACATAAATAAATTTTGAGACTTTCAAGCCTTCGACTCGTTACCTTATTATCAAATTTTACCCGTTTATGCATTTTATCAAACAAACATATTTGTTTGATTCCTACATCACCTACACTTCTTCAAATTGATATTAACTACCATTTTAGGTTCTAATCACAAGTTTATTTCACAATTTAAACCCGTTTTCGCTCGTATGCTTATTTTGACCCGTTAAGGGTATTTAAGCACTTTCGAGCCTAAAATAGCTTTCGATTGCTTCTAGCATTCCATTACCACATTTCTTATCCTATAATCTCCCACTACAACTGTATTTAAGGTAGATTTAATGTGGTGATCAATATAAACCAAGTTTTACCTCTCGAATCGTCATTTTACGGCAAAAACTCAAATAGTGCTATATGGCTAATATAATACCTCTTTCAGCTTCTATACTTATTCTAAGTATTTACCTTGTCATAAAACTCGTTTCCAAACAACCTTTAAGGGTTGTTTGTCCCATTTAGCCTACAAGGGCGTTTTGGTCGATTTTAGTCCTTTTATGACGAAGGACCCTCTCTCAAATTATTTGACCAAAATAGCACTTTTAACTACAACATAATTATACGTACCTGGCCCGGATCAACAAGTAGACCCGATTTATACCTCGTTTTCATTATCACACCATCAATGGTGATGCAATTATCCGATTTGCTAATCGGTCCTGTTAACATAAGACTTGACAACCACATTAGTCGATATTATCAAATGGTGTTATCACCACCATTCGACCCGTTTGGACTATATGCCCAACATTATCTATTTAATCAAAAACATCATTTTTGATCTCCAATTCATACATCCATCCCGGATTTTATTACCATACCCCTTTTTCTTTTACACTCTTTTCTTACAAATTTCAACCCATTTCGGCTTACGCCATGGGTATTCTTTTAACTTCGATTTACATTAGTCAACACTTGACCAATTTCCATTTTATCCTTTTTATCATTATTAGATTACACTACAAGGTAATCTTAACGGGAATTCATAATTTCTTAAATCATTACATGATTTATTTACCGTTTTGCCCTTTTTGCCATAAACCAAGGTTTTTGTCATCTCTATATGTTCCGACTCATATCGATCGCGTCGGAAATTCATATTTTCTATATTATCGTTATCGCATTTATATCGTATAGAATAAACAAGTATTCTACATAATTGTGTAAGTTTCACTTACCTTGCATCCCGAATACGCTTTTCCTTTATGCTTGACTCGTTTTACCCGCTTCCATCCCAAGCTTCACCTAGCTTGTTAAGCGCCAACTATCATTCATCATTCACAAGGTTGTTAGATTAGTCATTCTAAATCATGACTTTCACACCTTATGAATCTTTGACTACTTTTCTTATTGAACTAAATCATAAATCATGAGTTTAATTCTTGTATCAAGACCCACTTCAAATCAAGTATGAACTCTTAACAATTCCCCATTTTGTTCAAGTAGTTCATTTATACAAGTTAGTATGGTGTTTATAAACACCAATACCACATCAATTTCATTAAATCATCCAAAAACCCATTTTTCAAGTCATGTATGATCAACACTCAAACTTGGAAATTGTTCAAGTATCTTGCATCAACTATCAACTATGATGATTTCTAGCATAAACATATCATCATCTTCACTACACAATCAAAACCCACTTAGCACATAAGAGGGTAATTATCAAATTCCTAGTTTTAGTACTAATTCTTTAAGTTTTCAACTAGGGTTTGTTTCTAAGCATGGATTTCATCCTAGTTTCACCCAAACATCAATCATTCAAGCTTGAATTTCGATTTTCACAAGTTCATCAAAAATCTCAACTTCATAAACATCAAAAATTTGACATACCTTACGATCCCCATGACTAGGTGATCGTTTCTATGTATTCATGCTTCGATTTTGACCTTGAATCAGGCTTCAATTTGATGATTTGTTGAGTTCTAGGGTTTGAGCTCTTGGGAGCACCATCCCGGTCGATCTCCAGACACGCACACACACACCTTAGGTGTGTGTTATGTTATTTTTTTTGTTTATAAAACCCTTTTTCAAGTTATCCAACTTCGGTCCCTCACGTTTTGGTTTGTTATTAAGTAGGCTACAACCCACTTATTTCTAGTAAAAGTCCCTCGTATTAACTAGGTTAATTATCCCTAGTTAACTTAATGCGTTCGGGAAGTCATAACCCGTTTTATTTTAAGTCCCGTTAAGTCGGGCTTCTTATAACATTGTTTTCTCAAGCATTTATTAAATTTTATAACTAATAATAGGATTGTTTGTCTAAGTCCTAATATTCACCGGGTAAATTTTACCACTAACGCTATTTTACCCATTCATTATTATTAACGTGGTTTAATTACCAAACCCGTTTTCGGGGTGTTACATTTTGTGGTCTAGGGCTAGGGCTAGGATGTGTGATGATTGGTCCACTAGTTTGACTCCTCCACTTTCTAGCAAAATGACCTAACTTATTACACTTGTAGCATTTTATCTTTGATTTATCCAACCCTACTTTCAGATTCTCATGTAACCTTGGAAATTTTCTCCCTGTCCTTTTGTAAAACTTGCTGGTTCTAACACTCAACAGTGCAAGTTGATTTAATATGTCCATTTCCTCTAAATCAGTTGGATCAAAATGCTGAAGATCATTGAGTTCAAAAGAGAGATTGTCAGAAATCTGGTTTTCACTACTAGCTTTGAAAGCATAGTTGTTTGAGTAAGAATCAGAGTTGTTAAAAGCTCCACCAGCAGTTATGTCAATGTAATGATCATAACCCTGATCCTTACTACTACTAGATTCCTCTTGACCAGAAGTGTTGTGCTACCAAATGTGTAGTCATCAGCAACCTTCCCTGACTCTTGTAACTTCTTTTTCTGGTTCAACTCCCTTTCATAGGTCAGGAGTCCACCATGAAGTTGAGTCAGTGTTAACTCTTTGAACCCAACTGAATTTCTGGTTACAAAGGCAATTGTGTCCCATTTTTCAGGAAGTGACCTTTAAAACCTGCTGTTTAGAGTTGATTTAGTAAATTCACTTTTGAGACAGCTAAAACGTTCAAACTGTTGTGTTAATGATTCACCCTTGACATGACAAAATGTTTCATACTGTTAGTTCAAAACCTCTCTATTGTTTTCAATTACTTCTTCAGTACCACCAAACTGTTCCTTAAGTGCATCCCACAATTCCTTGGCACTGTTACAATGTAACAGCCCAACATAAATTTCATTTAGGAGTGCAGATGCAACGATGCTAAATGCCTTGGCATCCAGTTCAATTTTCTGAAAATCCTGGTCAGAATAATTCTCAATTTTCTTAGGAACCATGACTTTTAGATCCTCAGCACTCGTCACCATTGGAACATGTGGTCCAATGACAACCGATCGCCAACACCCTGTGTTTTGTTGAGCTAAGATGTGACCCATCCTACGCTGCTAGATGTTATACTCAGATCTGACCAACATAGGTGGTTTGAAGAGTGAACCGGTGTTCATTGTGTTATCCTGTGATTGTGATGTCATTCTGGTTGTTTTTACAGGTACTGAATAATCAACTTTTATACGTGATTATACCTTACTCTGCTTTTCAACTAAAAATGAACAATCGAATATCAACAAAATTGAACTTTTACGTCAAAATGATTGTTAGATCAAATTTGATTGTCCTAGCTTTGATACCAATTGTTAGGATCTGATTTTCTTAGATTATGTTTGTTTAATAAGAAATGAAGATGAAACAGAGATGAATTGCAACAGAATAAATGAAATAAACTTTTAACACACAATCAATGGAAGATAAGTTTCAGCAAACATGTTTGGCATTTAATCGAATGATTGTATTTGATTACAATAAACAAACTAAATGCATGCATGCACATATCTCCCCCTCAGCCTGAGCTCACTTGATTGTTCGTACAAAATGACTTGGTGAAGAAGAGCTAATAGAACAGTACAGGGTACTGTTCCATTTATAGTACAGAACAACCATTGAGCATCTTTGGCTAACGTCACTGTCAAGGGGGAAGACTTATACAAATAACTGCTTATGATGAATCCACTGATCTGAACCAGTTTTGGCTTTATCAACTGTTCCTTTGTAGGGTTCAATCCCAACACAAGGTATAAAATGTGATCATTAATAACAATTTTTTTGAAGAATTTGCTCCTCCAAATTACAAAGAGTCAATATTTGGGGTTGTAAAAGGTCTGTTGTATTTAAAGTCTGGTAAAAAGAGAACATCTGCTAATGAGGAAAGATTGAAGAAGGAAAGGTCTGCTATGGGAGACTAGTGTTAAAGAACAACATATGATATTCAAAATATGTTGAGCCAACAAAAGGTTTTTATAGTAACAGTGGTTAGGTTAATAGCAGATGTTGGGAGTTTGTTCGTCCATTATGTAAGTCCTGGAACACTACAATCGAATATCAAACACCAAACAAGTAGCGGAAATACAAGTAAGATGTCGAAGATTGAAACACAAAGTATATTGATTCAAGAACAAGAGCACACGATTCCTAGAATCGTCTGGTACTCAAAACGCACAAGAGGCACAAGTTTGCTAGTGAATCAACAACCACAAAATGACTAAGGACTCCCCTATTTATACTAACATAGGAGATCCATGTACATTGGGCCAAGCCCATACCCCATTGATAGTAAAACAACTAAACAAGCCCACTATACATATCGACCCCAAAACAAACTAGATAGCCCAAGACAGACGCAAACCTACACTAGTTAATACCCTTACAATATCCCCCTAGGTTTGTGTTGGCTTGGCGTCTTCAGCTTCACTGCTGCCTCCTCTTCTGCTTCTTAGCTTGTTCCTTTTGTTTCTTTTGCAGCTCAGGCAAAATCGGTATATTTCTTCCCACATATGGTCCAAATAGCTGTGTCTCAACTCTTGTACGCTGCCCTGACCAAATCTTGAAATTTATAATCTGGGCCACAGCTCCAGTCCAACTCTTGGCACACACCTCGTACTGAGGATCACTCTGAATTTGTGATTTTGCTAAGAGATTAATGTCCTTTTCACCAAAACACATTAAATCTCTAGTATCAATGAATCTGTACTCTGCATCATCACACACAATCACTGCTTGACCAGATATTGGATCATACATCCAAAATTGAAAATTTTTCAGAGAATCATCAGGAAGTTCCTTTAACAGTGGCACTGTATTTTCCTGTTTAGTTGCAGGCCACTTCACAGTTTTGTAGGGCTTTCCTGTAGCAGGGTCTAACACATCAGCATCTTCTTCAATAGTTGACTCAGCTAGTTGCATATCTCTGAAATTAACTCGAGCCTGTTGCTGCAGCCTATTGTAGAAATTTACTCCAATTTTGCAGTTTGGATTTTTTACCTGGTCATGAAATCCAGCATTGCTCAACTCTCTTAAATCAACTGCAGTCCAAGAATTAAAATCCTCAGAATTTTTATAATATTCCACATCACCATTCTTTCGCAGCACAATAAACATTTCCTTCTCATCATTGTATGCCCAGCTTTTAATACCCGACCTATTGCCCTTTTTGCTCTTTTCAACAGTGATTACATATCGATCAGGTTGATCACCAAACTGCAAGTTCCGTTCAGCTCCTACATTTCTCATAACCACCATCTTCTTTCTTGGTTTCTGATTCACAGTACGAGGAGTGCTTTCATAATACCTGTTCATAGCATCTTCGTGCTCTTTCCTCTGCTGCTCTCTCTCTTCAGCAGTAGACTCTTTTGGAGGATCAGCAAACTCTTTGGGAAATTTTCCTTGCAGTTTCTGCTTTATATCCATTACTACAGCACTAAGCTCTCCCAGATTAGTCTCCAATTCATTGATCTTCTGATTCTTAACTACCAACTCTTCCATTAGACTGGCAATCTGAGCATCTTTGAAAATCTTGTCTTCTTCAAGAGTAGAAATCCTCCGCATCAGGATTGTTGTCTCATTTTCTTCAAATAATCCCTCACTATCCGAACTTTCAGCATTAGCAGCCGTCTCGGGAGTTTCAACTTGTTTTGATTTAGCTGCCACTTCAGCTTGAGCAACTGCAGCTTGTAGCAATTCAGCAGCTTTAACAACATCCGCATCTGATGGACCACTACTTGAACCTTCACCTGGTTTAGGAACGGGCACGTACATAGCAGCTCTATCATTGGTCATAAAATCAATTATTGACTGGCTCAACTCGGTGGGAATGTAGTTAACTTTGGGCTGTGTGTCACCAATGGGGTTAGTTGTCTCTGAGGTTGTTTGAACATTTAACTCACCGCTGATCCTAGGGTCCCTTCTACTACGTTTCCTAGAAGGAAGATCAGCGGTAGATTCTTCTAAAGACCGATCAACAATAGTAGTTTCAGTTGTAGACATAGGTTCATCATGAGGAGGGCTCACGTGACCTGGTTCACTGATCTCTTCAGTTTCTGCAATAAGGCCTTCATCCATCATCTCTGTCTCTGTTTCACTTTCATCAACAGGTTCACCTTCTTCTTCATCTTCAATCATCCTATCATCTCCAACATCTTCCTCACTTTCAATACCAGTCAAATCTACGTTCTCAATTGGCTCTTGAGCACCAACAGGAGGTTCGATTATCTCTACATCATGCTCCTCAGCCACGATAGCATTGATCTGAGTTGGTGCTGCTTCTTGAATCTCGGCAAAAATTCCAAATTTTGTTAATGCTCGCTTGTTCTCATACTTAACTTCAACGTTATCTCTAGACTTCTGATTAATCCATGTAAACACCAAATGATTCATCATCTTTGCATCATAGGTTTTCACAGTGACTGGGAACTTAGGATACTTCTTTTCCAATATCATCTGAACAAATCTTGGGAACTTGTACCAGTATTTCTTATTCAAAGTCTTCACATTTACAAACATATCGTCAAACACACTTTTAGAGTAGTTGTACTTCCACCCTTCAACTATTGACACCATTGCAGAAGTTTGCTTTAACGTCAGTTTATCAAGACCACTCTTATTTCCACTTATACACACTAGATAGATATGAGCCAGAAGTCTCCAGTATGGATGCAACAACTTCTTGATTGTGGGAGGAGGAATCGCTCCCTCGTAGCTCATTTTGGTCAACACGTCCATAACCTTCTCCTTCGAATATTCTATCGGATCATCAGCTGCATCTCCGAATAGCAACACATCTCGTACATCTTGTTCACTGATCGAAACCTCTGTACCCCGAACCTTTGACTTGATCACTGAGTCACCTTTCTTTGCCGTTGAATTATCCCAAAAATCTTTGATCCAGTCTTCACAAATGACTGGATTCTCCCGAAGAGAGTGTGCCAGTCTGCAAGTATTTAACCCCACCATCAAAGATTTGTACGTCTTGAATCCCTTTGGAGGATCTGATAGGTAGCAAGCGATATTCATAGTTTTCTCCCATGCTGGTACATGCGGACCCTTGGTTTTCTTTCCGATATCTGCATAAAACAAATGTATAAATACGGATACACAGATATTAAAACAAAAATTTAAGTTTGATCATAAACTTGGTCAAACTGTCTTCTTATAATTTCAAAATCCTTAGAAACAAAACATAATTGTGTTCTGTTTGAAAGAATTAAACAAAACATAACTTGACAGTTAATCAAGCCCACTGTGTAACTATCGGCCCACAAGAATTGGATCAGGCCCAAAACAAATACCTTGTGCGATTGAATGTCCCTTGTGCGATCAAACAGATCTTGTGCGATGGCAATATAGTAATAAAACACAAGGTCAATCGCACAAGATCAGTCAACCAGGGTCAAACGCACAAGACCAAGTCAATTCTGGTCAAGCGCACAAGAATTAGTCAACGAAAGTCAAACAAACTTTCAATCGCACAAGAATTTTATAAACAAGGGCAATACAGTCTATTCACACAAAATTTCAGGGGCAAAACCGTCCAACCCTAGATTGTTCGATTTACTCTGACGGCGCGTGAGATTCACTCGCCGTCTCCGATCATCTTCTTCGGCCAGACCTGCGTATTCCGGCAACTGTCTAGGGTTTCAAACCACACTTTCTCGACCAAAACTTAGGGTTTAATCCAATCTTTAGTTATCATTTAACCTGTTAAAACTTATAAACCCTAACCGTTTTCCGATTTCAACATAAACACCTTTTAAACAACCATTATCACTCAGTCATTTACTTAAACAAACTTAATGACCTACCTTTAGACGAATGGCAGGATTCCGATTCAAAAGAAAGTAGTGAGAAACACTAACCTTTTGAGTTTTCTTTCTGAACAGACATGATTGCAGAAGATGATGCAGATACAGGATTATTTTTGCGATTGGAGCTTGTGAAGGTTTTGAGAAAACAACAATTTTTAAACTCAAAAATTTGATATTTATTCCCAATTAATCGCACAAAACCCAATAGCTAATCATAATGGTTTTTCAACTAAGGGGGCCCACCAAGTCTGCGGTGGGCCCAACCGTCATACCACACCCCCTTTTTCCTTTTTGTTTACCGATTAGAAATAAGAAGAGTGTTTTGGATTTTGTGGGGCCTACCAGGTTTACGGTGGGTCCAGCTCAGATCCCGAGAAAAAAAACCACTTTTAAACCTTTGTGCAAAGAACACTTTAAAACTCGGTCCCTTTCGATTCATAAACACACGGCCACATGAATTTATAATATAAACCAATAACAAAAAAAAATTTACACACAAATAAATAAATAAATAAATAAAATGCAAAATATTTACAGCAACACAAAAACTCACACACCATTTTTACATGCACTTTTCTTACGGGATCAAATCACAGAGTTTCAGGCTAGACTACACTTATCAACACTAATTTACTCTGGTAGATCCGAACGACTGCCAGTATGTTTGTCCCCTTAAACTTATCTCCCTAGGCCTTTATCAAATAACTGACTGCAACTTATTTATCATGTTTTCATTTTAAATTATATGAGCACTCAAATCAATCACGATCAAATCCCGTAATTTTAAAGTTGAACAGGCTATCATACGAGTAGTTTCCCTACCACATATTTCACAAGCCCATTCTATAGTTCTGAAACCTTGACTGGACTGG
Organism: Helianthus tuberosus; assembly: GCA_030545235.1. NCBI lineage: Eukaryota > Viridiplantae > Streptophyta > Magnoliopsida > Asterales > Asteraceae > Helianthus > Helianthus tuberosus. Next base: position 56,974,713 of record CM060427.1, read on the forward strand.
GTTGAGAAAAGAACAGAATGGATCAGTAGAGATTGATATAATATACAAATCAAATGAGATTTTCTCAGTTTGATATAGGTTTTTTTATTTTTGGGTTTCTTTTGGGCACTAGAGGGCCTCTTTCGGGTGTATTGTTCCACAGCGCGACAACGTACAGCTAGGTCAGCATGTATCTGGATGCAGCAGAAGCTGACGTTGCCTAGCACCTCCAGGTCAGCATATATCTGGATGCAGCAGAGGAGGTACACGAGTTGTTTAGAAAAGATTTCAGAACTAGAACGAAATTGTGTGTATCAGGACATCACACACGCATTCAAATAGCTATGCTCTAATTCCAAGTAACCGATCTTTCCTGAGGTCATAGAATAGATTTAGTGTTCTAAGCAGTACCAGTCAAAGAGTCCAGCCATCAGGATAAAGCCTACCAGCATATCACTCTAGAGTCAGACCATTTCAATATTGGTCTTACATGAGTCAGCCTTAATCCCCATAGTGAAATTATTTCATTTCCCGGTTTGTGGCCAAGGCATGGCAAAAGCGAAGAACTATTTTTGTAATTTTCAATTTTTTTTAATGTTTTTGTATTTTTCTGAGACTACATCCCCCTAAATTTTTGCTTAAAATGAAAGAAACGTTATTTTAAGAAACAAATTTACAAAAGCGAAGAAAAATATTTTTGTGTGACCGTGGTCAATCCTCAAATTCGACCATTTTGAGAAGTTCAAGAAGAGCAAGAAAACGTGCTTTATCAACCGGTTTTGTAAAAATGTCTGCGACATTGTCGTCAGTATGAATTTGTTCCATTTTAATTAAACCCTGGTTGAAAGAATCACGAATAAAGTGAATTTTTATGGCAATGTGCTTGGTTTTTGAAAAATACACCGGATTTTTCTCTATTTGGATGGCTGCATCATTGTCACAATAAATAGAAGTTTGAGAGAAATTCAAACCGTAGTCTCCCAGCTGGTGTTGAATCCAGATAACCTGTGAGCAGCAGGCTGAAGCAGCCACATATTCCGCTTCTGCAGTAGATAATGAGACAGTTTGCTGCTTCTTGCATTGCCAGGAGATGAGGCGATCCCCCAGAAACTGGCATCCAGCTGACGTAGATTTCATGTCTTGACCAGTACCTCCAAAATTGCTGTCAGAAAAAGCACACAGATCAAATGGAGACTCTTTTCGATACAAAAGTCCAAGCCGAGGCCTGCCCTTAAGATAGCGAAAGATTCTCTGAACAGCTTTTAAATGAGAAAGTTTAGGAGCAGCCTGATAACGAGCACACTGACACACAGCAAACATGACATCTGGTCTACTGGCTGTCAAATACATCAACGAACCAATCATCGACCGGTACAGTGTAGCATCAACGGCTTCCCCTTCTGTATCTTCTGTCAGTACCGGTCTTTCTGCTATAGGAGTGTTTGCAGGTTTAACATCTTGAAGTTTGAATTTTGCAAGAATATCATCGACATATTTTCCTTGATGAATGAGAATTCCTTTGGAATCTTGTCGAATCTGTAGACCCAAAAAGAAATTCATTTCTCCCAACGCACTCATTTCAAATTGCTTTTTCATAACTTCTTCAAACTCTTTGCACAACGCGTTACTAGTGGATCCAAAAATGATGTCGTCCACATAGATCTGCACTAAGATTTGATCCTCTCCCACTTTTCGAATGAACAGTGTTTGATCAATGACACCCCGAGTGTAACCATGAGCGAGCAAATGCTCTGTCAGAGTAGCATACCAAGCACGAGGAGCCTGGTGTAACCCATACAAAGCCTTATCAAGCTTATACACATGACGGGGACACTGTTTGTTCACAAAGCCCGGTGGCTGTGACACATAGATCTCTTCTTTTACTTTGCCATATAGAAACGCCGTCTTGACATCCATTTGATAGACCTTGAATCCCATGTAGGAGGCATAAGCCAGAAAAATTCTGATCGCCTCCAATCGAGCCACGGGAGCATACACTTCATCGTAGTCAAGGCCTTCTATCTGTCTAAACCCTTGGACAACCAGTCTTGCCTTGTTTCTGACAATCACTCCACTATCGTCTCTCTTATTTCGATAGACCCATCTCGTTCCGAGTGACTTCTTTCCAGCAGGTAGAGTAACTAACTTCCATACTTTCAGTTTCTCAAACTGATTCAACTCATCCTGCATCGCATCTACCCAGCTAGGTTCCAAAAGAGCCGCATCAGTTGTCTTTGGCTCGATTTGAGAGATGAAACAGGAAAACAAACAATTGTTGATAACTCCTGACTGGCTTCTAGTCAACACTCCTGCCTCGACTGGTCCAATCACATTTTCGATGGGATGATCACGTTGGACACTAGCAGGAATAACAACTTCTGGTGCAGTTCCAGTTGAAGATACATTCGTTAAATGATCAACTGCTGCTGACTCAGTTTGATCAGAAACTTGCTCCTCTTCTGTACCATTTGCGACAAACTCTTCAGGAATGGGACCATCAAACAAGTCGTTTTGATCCACGGAAGCGTCCTCCTCTTCAGATGAGTCCAACTCCTCCCCTCCAGTATTGAGAATGTCAGTATAATCCGGAGCTACTTGAATCTCAGGCATAGATGTTGAAGATGAGACTGCAGGTGTGTGATCCCCCACAGCTGTAGAATCCCCCTCAAATACAACATCCCCCTCTTCTTCAGCATTATGTGGAATAATTGAGGGTCGAGAAGCAGCGTTAAGTGTACCAGAAGTACCTGCATGACCAACAGGAGGATCATCAAGAATATCAAACGATTTGAATAAATAGGCGTAATTATAAAGAGTAAATGGCCCATTTCCAGCGTCTGTCTGATTTTCTTCGAGCCACCGCACATCATAAGACTCAATGATTTGTCTAGTCTTCTTGTTATACACTCTGTATGCTGTCTTATTTTCATGAGCGGCCTTCCCAGCATATCCAATGAAATAACATTCATCTCCCCTGGCATCAAACTTTGGTATAGATTCCAGGTGCAGTAGAGTACATGGACAACCGAAAGCTCTAAAATGTCCCACGTATGGTTTCTCGCCAAACATCACTTCATGGGGCGTCTTCATGCGCGCTTTGTTGATAACAACTTTGTTTTGAACGTAGCACGCAGTGTTAATGGCCTCTTCCCAGAAGAAAACTGGAAGTTTCGAATCACAAAGCATAGTTCGAGCTGCTTCTATTAGAGTTCTATTCCTTCTTTCAGCAACTCCATTTTGTTGAGGAGTTCTAGCAGCACTGTACTGTCGAGCAATTCCCTTTTCAGCACAGAAGAAATTCAACTCAGCATTCTTGAATTCGGTTCCATTGTCGCTTCGAATTCCTTTCACTTTCTTGCCAGTCTGATTCTCCATAAAGATTATGAATCTCTTGACTAATTCTGCAGTCTCACTTTTGTTAACTAAGAAGAAAACCCAAGTAAAACGTGAGTAATCATCAGTAATTACAAGACAGTAAGACTTTCCAGACAGACTGAGCACATTCACTGGACCAAAAAGATCCATGTGAAGAAGTTGCATTACACTGTTAATAGTGTTTACAGTTTTGGGAAAGTGTGGTTTTCGATGCTGTTTACCCTTTGCACAAGAAACACATTTTTCAAAAGTTATGAAGTCTTTTACAGGTAGACCCCTCACCAACCCCATTTTTGCAAGACGGTTTAGATTTTTCACATTAGAATGTCCCAAACGACGATGCCACAACATAGCATTGTGCTCAGAGATTTTGGTAAACAAACAGGCAACACCTTCAGTGGGAGGTTTATTCATGTCAATGACATAAGCGTTGCCCTTGCGTTCAGATTTCAATAAAATTCATTCATCAGGAATGACCATTCCTGGTTTCAAAATAAGACAGTGTTTATCAGTGAAATGAGTTGAGTAACCATTGTCGCATATTTGAGCAACACTTAGTAGACTATGCTTCAACTCAGGAACGTAGTTGACATCTTTGAAACAGAGATCACCATTTTTGACTGTGCCTCTTTGTGTGATCTTTCCTTTTTCGCCACCCGCAAATGCAACATATCCTCCATTAAATTCTTCAAGATCAGAAAGTTGAGATATATCGCCAGTCATATGTCTGGAACAGCCACTGTCAATGACCCAAAGTCGAATGACAGCCCTCCATAGTCGTTCCTGCACATTATAAGGGTTTAGTTAGACTTTGGTACCCAAGCCATAGATGTGGTGGGTACACCCTGTGCATTAACGTACGTTACTTACATCCAAATCAACTTTTCTTTAGAGTAGATAGGTTTATCATTGATGCACGATGATTTAGGAGAGTTGTTTGGAACATTTTTCTTAGGTTTCCAAACTTGCCTGGAACTTTCCAATTTCTTGGATGTTCTAGACGAAACATAGTTTGAGTTTGGAATGCCATTATTTGATTTCATTTTCATTTGTTTAGCTTTGTTCCAATCTCCATCAGAAGGCTTCATTTTGGAGTTCAGCTTCCTAACAGGTTTAGATTTTGAAGTCTTGTCCTGTTTTGGATGCTTGACATTTCCTTTTGGAGCCTTCTGATGCTCTCCCCCTTTTAATTTATCAGGACGATGTTGACAATTTCTTGCAATATGTCCAGCAATTCCACACGCGTAACAAATTTGTCGCTTCACATGTGGCTTTGCTTGACATCCATCAGACTTTGCAGAACCTGAGGGATTGTGTGGTTCCTGAGATGCAACCGAGACGTGTTTAGATTTGTCATTAGAAATGGAGTGACACTTAGTTTGTTTGTTGAATGTTGATTTTGGAGGAACATATTTAGCTTCATTTCCTCCTTTAGTTTGTTTTACCAAAAGATTTTTAGATTTATCAATTTTATTAGGCAAAACAACTGAATTCAAATCCACACAAATAGAACCAAAATAAATGTCAGAACATTCATCGCTCTTAAAAACAGAGCCCACACAATTCAAAGCATCAGAAGAAATTGAAATATTGTTTGACTTTTCAGAAATTAAAGAATTGTTTTTCTGAATTTTATTTTTCAAAACAACGTCGTCCCCATCATCTTCATCTACCCAATCTTCAATAATTACTTGGTCTGCATTTGAAGCAACAGGGTTAGTATCATTGATTTTCTCAAAAACAGGGTCACTGGATGCAGCAGAATTGCTCTCAGCTTCTTGTGACACAATTGGTTCTAAAGAATCAGAATCATTTTCTTTTGAACATTCAGCAGAGGCTTCTGTGGTTGCTTTACCATTCAACTCAACAGATACTTCTGCAGTTGTTTCTGATTCTTCTTTAATTGAAAGTGAGTCAACAGTTTCAGATGATTCATTTATTGATTCTACTGAAGTAACTGGCTCTGAATTATCATAGTCAGTCTTTTCATGGGAATCACTAATTGAATCAAGTGAAGCTATTGATTCAGTATGAGATTCTTCTGTTTCCTCAAGTGAAACACGGTTGACACTAACTGATTCACCCATTTCTGATTTCTCGGAAGTGGATGTTTCCGAAGTATTACAGGATGTATCACATGAAGAAACAGATTCATTTCGATTGCCCTTTCTGAATTCTTTCATAAATTCATTCAAACCTTTTATCATGGCAAATTCAATGTTATCCACATTTACCGACTTTCTTACTTCAGGTTCTTGTGTTACAGGTTTATTTTCAGAAGACTTTTGCGAAACCCAAGATTCTGTGGTTTCCAACACTTGAAAATGTTTATCAATATCAGCATTTTTCTCAAAATTTAAGGTTTCTGTGTGATTAGAAACATTTTCTGGTTGAACGAATTTTTGTTGATAAGCCTGTTTTTCCAAGATAATTTCAGTTTTGTCAGGCCTGGTGATTTTTATTTTTCGAGATTTGGAAGGTTCAGTTTTCTTATCTTCTGGTTTTCCATATTCCATATATGGTAAATTGTCGATCTCCTCTTCTGTCATGGGAAGTGAGGTATAATTGTCGTTGTATGGTGGAGGTATACATACAAACCCCAATCCTTTATTCCTCACTTCCTTTTTGCTATACTTCAACTGTTTATTAATCATCTTTTCCACTTTTTCACTAGAAACATCAAATTTTTTAAAATTGAATTCAGTGTTTTCAAAAGTTGATTTTAAGTCATTTAATTCAACAGTTAGTTTTTCAGAAAGCTCTTTGAAGTGGAGATACCGACAATTTGCTTCACTCAGATCGCTATGCAACTTTCGGATATCACGCTTTTGCGCCTCCACCATATCCTTGTACCCACCCAGTTTCTTTTTTGCTTCATAACTAGTGGATCGGGCAAAATCAAGTTGCATAACGAGCGATTCAGCATATTCCTTAAAACCTTTTACCTTTTTCTTACATTTATCAGTACAGCACACATCGTCTACACATACCTCAGCTTGAGAAGGAGTGTAGTCGTTCATTTGAGCCATGAGGGCATAATAGATCGTTCCCTCAATGTCTTCAGTTTCTGATTCAGCATTTTCTTTCACTTCTGCCACGAGAGGTTGATTTGACTGGTATAACGTATCTGCAGTGATCTGCAAATCATTCATCTGTTGAGACCAATCGAAACCCCTTCCTTCCTGAGCTACTAAGGGTCTTCCAGGATTTGTAGTTGGTTCTGAAGCTATTGTTTGATTTCTTGCATCAGTATTTGAGGATAAAACCTGAGCGGGACGAGAGACGGTGACGTTTGAGGTCGACACAACATTTGGAGCTGGTCGAGCGGCTGAAGTAACAGTAACAGTGACATTTGGGTCCGCTCTCTCCCTTTTTGGTTGATTGCATTCTCGAGCAAAGTGCCCAGGCTCATGGCAGTTATAGCATCTGAGCTTAGATTTGTTCCAGCCTAGCTCATTATCAGCAGCATCCCACTTATTTCTACCAGTTTTCTTTATAAAATTTTTGGCTCTAAAAACTGCCATGGCCATTTGCCAAGTGATATCCATTTCTTCAACATCACCAGGATGGATTTCTGGCAGTTCGGTAGCATCAATGTTATTTGACACCCTTCCAGCTATAAACGCGTGGTAATAGTTCATTACCCCTGTCATGAAAGCCATAGCCTGCTCAAATTCCTTTGAATTAGTTGCTGAGGAATTTGTTGCTGAAAAAGCAGTAGTCAGGTTCGAGAGAAATTGAGTAGGTGTAGATGCAGATTGACTAGCAGACTGTGGAGTGGATTGTGGTTGGGTCACTTGTTGAGCAGGAGCAGGAAAATAGCCGGATTGATTGATGTAATTTCCAAGATTAGCAGGAAACAGCACGGTAGAAGGTGTTTGGAGTGAGCTCATTCCTTGCTGAGACATCAAAGCAGAGTTTGTCAACACACCTGCATTGTTGTAGCTTGCAGTGTGATTGTAAAGTCTCTGCTTATCATCCATCTCATAGGACTTTAGCAAAGAAATCAGCTCAGAGAGAGTCATTCTAGCTAAGTCCCTGGTTCTTTTGATGAGAGTCACATTGGTATCCCAGCTTCGCGGAAGAGCATTAAGCAGTTTCTTGTTGGTAACAGATTTTTCAAGATTGATGTCGTGAGTCTTCATATCACTAACTAAGGCAACAAACCTTTGGATCTGGTTTTCCAAAGTTTCTCCTGGGAAGTGATTGAATAAATTGAACTTTTGATTAAGCATTTCCCTTCGACTTTCCTTCATTTCTTCATTTCCCTCATAGATAGCTAGCAGAGCTTCCCACATTTCCTTAGCAGTCTTGCAATCACGAACTCCAATGCCAACTTCTGGTGCAAGAGCAGAGTGCAACATCGCATGGGCCTTGTGATCAATATCTTGCTTTTCACGGTCTTTATCAGTAAACATAGACTCAGGCTTAGGCGCAGTTGTTCCCTCAGCTTCATTCACGACATAAGTAATCACAGTTGGTCCATTGCAGATGGACATCCACGCCTTTGGATCCTTGATCTTCATGTATTGAATGAACCTAAACTTCCATTCTGAAAAGGATCCCCCAGAAATGAGCCTGGGAACCCTATTGTTAGTTCCAATGATGTTATCTAGGTCCTGGTTAATAGCAGCCATTTCAGTCAATCCCAATTGATTAGTTTGAGCCATTTCTGAAAAAATAGTTGAATGTATAAGTGACAGTAATATTAAATGTAAAACTCAAATAAATATCACTTATGATCACAATACAGTTCAGAAAATAATTCAAATGGTTCACAATAATTCAGAATTCAATTCAAACAGTTCACTAGTTCAAATAATCCAATCCACGTGAATGGGTCCAATTCCGATCGCACAAGATGAATCACACAAGACACCTTTCACCTGATCCTTTGTCCAATCGTACAAGATGGATCGCACAAGATGAGTCGCACAAGACTTCTTTAATTTGAACCTTTTGCCAAACGCACAAGTTATAATGAACCTTTTCAATATAAGCCTTTTACTTTGCACAAGAAGTCCAGTCGCACAAGAAGTCCAGTTGCACAAGAAGTCCAGTCGCACAAGATCACGGACACGGTTCAATATCAATAGTGAAGCGCACAATATCTCCTCAATCGCACAAGACGTCTTCAATCGTACAAGAGTTCAATGTTGGGCCTGTATTCTTAACAGCCCAAACAATTTTAAACACACAATCCAAAACTGATCGCACAAGATGAAAAGTTGGGCCTCAGTGCTTTGAGGGCCCAAAACACCAATCGTACAAGCTATTCAGTCGTACAAGCTGAGTTTGGAAAGATAATATTCCCAATTTTTCAACTAAAATACCGAAAAATCTGCTGAATTTAATTTTGAATCCTTTCGAAATTTCCTGCAACAACTTTCCAAACTATCTGCAAACACAGTCAAACTCGCAAACAAAAAGATCAAACCCACAAATTATTCAAGATTTCTAATGAGTATTGTATGAATCTTGAAGCACAAGAACAGAAATTTTAAAAATTTCTGAAAAATCTTTAAACAGAAATGTCTTGTTTGATTAAAGATCTTTATATTTTTATCAAAACTAGACTTTTAGAATTAAAAATCAATACTTAAACCTCAATTATGATCCTTAGAGAAACTTGTTCGCACAAGAATTTTCACCAGAAAAAAAACAGAATATCAGATTTGTATTAAACAAGACAAAATTTTCTCTAAAAGATCAGTATCGTGCTTCAAATGGGTTGATAAACAGACAGAAATACGCAGATTTTTACCAAAGGAAATTAACTACTCAACACTTTTCGATCCAAATGAACAGTTGACAGAAGTAGATAACAAAATGAAACCAAAATCAGTCAGGAAATCAGACCTTTTCTGTCGAACTTCAAGCACAATCAGCAGCAATATCAACCTTCAATCTTCAAGATATCCGATCCAACCGAGCCTTCGTGAGACTACTTAGGCTCTGATACCAATTGTAAGTCCAGGAACACTACAATCGAATATCAAACACCAAACAAGTAGCGGAAATACAAGTAAGATGTCGAAGATTGAAACACAAAGTATATTGATTCAAGAACAAGAGCACACGATTCCTAGAATCGTCTGGTACTCAAAATGCACAAGAGGCACAAGTTTGCTAGTGAATCAACAACCACAAAATGACTAAGGACTCCCCTATTTATACTAACATAGGAGATCCATGTACATTGGGCCAAGCCCATACCCCATTGACAGTAAAACAACTAAACAAGCCCACTATACATATCGACCCCAAAACAAACTAGATAGCCCAAGACAGACGCAAACCTACACTAGTTAATACCCTTACACATTATATTAGATGTTGCACAGTAGGTAAACATTGTAATTGTAGACCTTTGTATAAGCATGCTGCTGTTATCATATATTCGAACATTCTTATGAAAAACTGTTTATCCTAACGACTGTTGATTTACCACTGCTGAATAAATGAATAAATTTTAATACTATTAATCTTTGTTGTCGCATCTTCATTGAACTTATTTCAGTCATTCCTAAGTATTATTATATAATTTTGAATAACATCCAAGGATTGCAGACTGATATTGATGTTGATGTGTAATTGTCTCTGGGTTTGATTTAGATTATGTTAATGTTGAATTGTGTCTGAACAGATATTTGTTAGTCAACTGAGGTTTAAAAGGATTAAAGGTTGGTTTAAGGCTGAACAGATGATTGTAAAGACAAAATAAACTAGAATATTTGTTCATCAATAACTGTTTTTAGAAGAATTTGCGGTACGACTAAATTACAAAGAGTTAATATTTGCTGTTGTAAAAGGTCTGTTGTAGCTAAAGTCTGACAAAAGAGAGCATCTGCTGATGAATAAATGTCTGAAGATGCAAAGGTCTGCTATGGGCCAACAGATGTTAACTAACAACAAATGATATTCAATCTTAAAATGCTCAACAGGGGTTTTCATAGTAACAGTGGTTAGCCTAATAGCAGATGTTAGACTAACGACTGTTGAGTTACAACTGCTGAAAACAACAGTTTTTGAAACCTCTGCTTGTCTGAAAATACATCCACTACTGAAAGGTACCGTCTGTTGTCATAACTTCTGTTTATCCTAATGACTGTTGATTTACTAAACTGCTGACTGTCATCCATTATCACAAGAGAGGTTTTGACGTGGACATATGTTAGCTAAAAATAAAAACACTGCTGAAAGTTATCATCTGTTCTCATAACTTTTGTTTATCTAATGACTGTTTGACTTACACTGTTCCCAACTTCTCTAGTCGGCCAACAGAGGTTTCCAAACAACTGTCATCCGTTGTCACAAGATAGGTTCTGACATGGACAGATCTTAGCCATCAGATATTTGTACCTACTGCCACGTCAGCCTTCACTTTTTCTCTCTATATAAACGCAGTTTCATCCCTAAATCGAGCTTCTACAACTGTCGTCTCGAATTCAAAATTCTCAAAAGCAGGTTCCAACATATTAAAAACCCTCCAACTTAAACCCTGTTTCATCCCCAAATCACCTTCTTCTCCGATCAGAACATCAAAAACCCTCACAACTACCTCCCCATCTTCGAGAAAACCAGCAAAAGTACCAGCTTTCACTCAATAATTGACCTTTTAACGTCATAAAAATACAAATCAATCCTTACTGCTGATGCTCCGGTTCATACGGAAACACTCCGATAATTTTGGTTTAATGCTGAAATAGAGTTTGAAGATAATAATCCGGTTTCCATCACATCTAAGGTCAGGAAAAGTGTGGTACGAATTTCTCCATCTACAATTTCCACTACATTTGCATTGGGCGACTTGGGAGGTAAGACCAACTTTGAAAAATGTGAACTTCATACAGAGTTCATTGAAAGAGGGTATGATGCACAATTAAAGGAAGTTACTATGTACAAACCAAACTTCCCTCCGCCAATGAAATTTTTGTTTCATACTCTTTTAACTTGTCTCTCAGCCAAGACCACCGCATTTAATGAGATACCTTTAAATATTTAGTATTTGGGTTATGCTATTTTAACAAAATCTGATTACAATTTATCACAAGCACTGTTTTCTAATTTGTTGACTAATGATGGTAAACCACCACCAGTTTCTTCTACAGTCACAGTATCGTCACCAGCCGACATGGTGTAATAGCAGAACCAAGAAATTTACGAAGAAAAACTTTAAAAAATTGAAAATCTAAAGAACAAAGATGAAGATTTGAAGAATGGAAGAACTTCAATGGAAGTTTTAAAGATATGAGGAGAGAAGAAGGGAGGATTCGAGGAAATAGTGATCTTCAATCTTCCCACATCGTCTATGTATACCCATCGCATTTAATGCGATGGGTAACCGTGCCAAAGCAGTCGCGCACGTGCCCAACCAGGAGACAACACATCAGACGGGAAAAACAAAGCGACGGTTACCATGCGCGTGTGGGCCTCACTTGCCTAACAGCAGACGAAATGGCACGCCTGACACAGTGACTGCTCAATCGTCACTGTGTCAACAGTCAACTCAAACGTCTCTGTCATCACCAACTTGCACCAACCTGTCAGTTGCTTTTTCAAATTTCAAGAAATTAACCCGCGTAAATACACAGTTTGCTTCAACAACAACCTAGGATGTTACGCCGTGCAACTAACAGAACATTCACACGCGCACCAACTTCTTATCAACAATGACTTTCAAGTTTTAAGAATTTCCCTACGCAACAAAGCATGTCACGTCAGCATCAAACTAGATAGTCGCATCACTTAAACAAAAGTACACTACATGTGCGCCAACTGGGTAGCTGCGCCATGTGCTACGTGTCCCATTACACGTGCGCCAGTTATTCTAGTTTCGAAGATGCCTCTTGAAGAGCTGAGAAAAAACAGGCTTAACTTCAGACTTTTCAGAGTCCAGAGCTCCACCTACTTGCAACTTGCGCATGGAAGCAACACTGGACTAGGGGGACTTGAAGGGGTATGGTCCCAAATCCTGCGCCGACTCAAAAGTCCGCACACGAGACCATACCCTTAACAGACTAATTTGGTTGTTTTCCCAACCTTGCGCCTACCAGATAGGAGTGACCTACGTCGCGCGTGGGGTCAAGGCAAACATAAGACCAGAGTTCACACTTGGCTCCTTGGATGAAAACCCTCACTTCCTAGACCTTGCACCGGCTACGTGGGACATTCCTGATAGCCGCGCGGATAACGGAAGCGCAACTAATCTAAGGACAAGTACTAAAGGTACAAGTGCCAGAACAACGAGCCAATGAGCGTCCAACAGGTTGTATCCGATCGTGCTCCACGATTGACAATCATACAAGAGACAAGAAGGTACACAAGGACGTTTACATGACACTAATCAGCGTGCGCCGACAACTATACCACGATCTTAACTTAGCCGCTGATGACAGAGCAGACAACAAGGACAACGGTCAGGCTACGTGGATCCAATCAACGTGCGCCAGCTCTCCTCTCGCCCAGAAGCACAAACAGTCGTTGCAGAGGGGACAAAACGGATATCCCATGTTGTCGACCGCAAGGCCCAAGGGCCATCAGCCCACAGCACATCTCCTTTCACACCACTTCGGCTATAAATAGGAACCTTCACTTCAGGTTTAAGGATCCACTTCCTTGCTCTCTTACTCCTAATTACATACTTAATCCTCAATACATATACTTATTTTCACGCCGGAGAGTGGTTAAGAGGAGAAACCCCCTATTCCCCTCTTCTTAACAAGCTTAACAGGGTGTTTAGTGTTTTGCAGGAGAGCCACCATCACAATTTGGATGAGATAAAGAAGATTAACCTTATTTGTCGAGACACATACCACAAATTAATCGTCAGATTAATTATGTGGTTCTTCACAGTCTAACAATCACCAATGGCATGGTGGTTCATTCTCAAAGACAAAATATTTAAACATCTGAGTTTGAAAGTGATAAGTCTTAAGTTTTGATGTGTGTAAAATGCAACATATAAATTACATCAAATGAGGCATAAAACTAACCCTTTTTTAGTACTAATGTTGGAAAAAGTGTGTTTTTGTCTTCCTTTTGTATTTTCAGGACCAAATGAGCTTAAATGAACAAAAGGAACAAATATGCAGCAAAAACTAACATAAATACAAAGAAAAGGAATAAACGTGGCATACCCGACACCTCGACAGCATCTCCAAGGACAAAAACAAGAAACAGAAGGCGGACCACTGCCCGTGTCCACTGGACACGAGGGTGTGGTCAGATGTTCGCAGAAATGGACAAAGCTGTGGAAGCTTCTACGCCCACCACAGGGGCGTGCCCAGCTCAGCACGGGGCGTGGTCAACGCTAAGATTCGCAGAATCTTGCAAATCTTCATAGTACAGATATGCTTCTTCACAAGGGGCCGTGCCCAGCGAACATGGGGCTATGTGCAGCCTAATGCAAAAAAATGCAATTAATGAAGGAAGAGAAAAGGGATGGCCACGGGGGGCGTGTCCGCTGGACACGGGGCTGTGGCCGGGCTTCTGTTCTGGCTATAAATAGGGGTGCTTGTGTGACAACCCGAAATCTCATGACCTTTCCTTTATGTGTCGCTTGTTTTAGAATCATGTTCTATAAGTTGTTGCATTGTATCATTACACTGTTTTGATTGAATGTTGATAGAATGGTTATGGTTTAAGATTAAATGTTAATATTTAATAATAAGTTAAGTCATGAAGTAATCAAGTGTGACCCTCCTGTGACGAAAGTGGGGTTTCGCCGTGTGGGATCTCGACGAAACTCATGTTTCGTCGAGCAGGATGTTTCGCCAAGAAAGTTTTACTTCCCAGTGAGGCCCAGGTTCTGTGATGCCCAACGTTTTAATATAAGTCTAGTTACACTCTTCGGAAAACCCTAAAACATCATTCCCCACTTTCGTGTAACCGACGTCGATCTTTCTTGTCGCTCAAAGCTTTCCCTTCTCATTGAATCAAGTACTGTTATTCCGTTTTGATTTTCCGGTGAGTGCGAAAACACTTGTTTTAATAAGGATTGCTTGTTCTAGGTTGTGTACAGATTGTTGATTTCTTATTGGCAGTATCGATCCTAAGTGTGTATAGTAGTTGGGGTATTTTTTTGATGATTGTTGTGTGTTAACAGTATTCATGAATGGATGGTATATTTAAGAGTGTCGTACGAATCATAGGAAACTTACATGGCAACTGTAAAACGAATTCTTGTGAATTGATGTATTGTTTATGATGCGATATGTTTGATTAGGGTTGCATGATTAAAGATGTAGCTATGATATATATAAACGAGTGGGTCGGAATGATAGATTGATGATATGTGTATTTGAATTGTTAAGGCATTTGTTACATGTCGTTGATAACTGAGAATTGGAAGATCGATCTATGTGTACGGCGAAACTGATGATGATGATGATTTTGGATCTGTAACTGTTAACTCCACGAAACCCAGGAGTTTCGCCACATCATATGTTGACGAAACCTAGGAGTTTCGCCACACTATATCTCGATGAAACATATGTACTTTCGTCACATGATAACTCGACGTAACCTTTAGTGTTTCGTCGCATGGGGTGTTTCGCCGGGGAAGTTTGCATGGACAGTAGGTTTTGATGGTTGTATAAACTGCATGAAAAATAGTGAATGATTATGTTATGGTATCTACTATTAATGATGTTTGATTATGACCAGGTGGCATGATTTGGTTTATACACCTAGTACACTTAACTGTTAAGTATTATTACGGGCCTACACGTGAAATGTGGATTTGAATGAGTATCTACAGACTATGTGTCATTCGGGAATCACTGTGTGAAACGCATACTATCAATTATATATGAACATGATGAAGGTAAACTGACATTGCATACGTGAATACCATAGGCTGTGACTGTTCAAGTGTGAACAAGTAGTTATTCTTACCGAGCAAACCAAGGTGAGTTCACTGCTCTTTTTCCAAGCATGCGTCCAGGGTTGGGGACATCTGGTAAACGTTCCGGGAAGGGAATGTCGGGTAATGGGTTTGACTAGAATGTTAAACCTGGGATGTTGGTTAATGCACGTCTGTATCTATCGTTCAAGTCCCTCCTACCGATCGTTGCTTGTAGGGCAACGGGGTACTAGTTAGTAGTGCTACTTAGGTTTGGCACCCTCACACCGCACCGAGGAGGTCGGGAGTGAACTATTGACCCCCATCTTGACCATTGCTTTGATAGAGGCAATGGGGTTTGGGGCAAATAATCTGGAGCCATCGACGGTAAGCGTGTGATTAACAACAAAGAATCTGTGAAACGTCTTTAACTGGTAACTAAACACGATAACAAACTTTGAACTCACCAGCGTCGTCTGACACACTTGTATGCATGCTTGCAAGTCGTTAGATTTCTGATTATGGACTTGCTATCTGGGAGTGCTGGAGTGGTCATGGATCGAGACTCTTGGATATTTGATACATTGGTTTTGAACACTTATGTTGAAACAGTTGTTTAACAATTTACTTTATGCTTCCGCTGAACTTTTCTTTGGTTTAAACTTATGACTTGGATTTATCTTATGCAATGAATCAAATGTTTTATT
This sequence comes from Helianthus tuberosus, assembly GCA_030545235.1. Lineage (NCBI taxonomy): Eukaryota > Viridiplantae > Streptophyta > Magnoliopsida > Asterales > Asteraceae > Helianthus > Helianthus tuberosus. Next base: position 56,990,619 of record CM060427.1, read on the forward strand.
TAAATATGTATTATTAGTTCAATGTGATTGGTGGCTTGGATCCTGGTACGTCACACGTCCCGCGATGAAGCCGCATGCTGTATTTTGGGGGTGTGACAGTTTGGTATCTGAGCCACTGGTTATAGTGAACTAGGTTTTAAAACGTTTTTATAAAACCAGACTATAACTGAATAGCTTCGAAAACCGACCATGACACTCAACTCCAGATTGCAAGGTTTGTCTTCTGTTTACTTTATGCATTACTTGTTTAGTAGTCACACACTCACAACTTGCATGAAACGACATACTAGATACTATGATGATTTGATAGTGTGACACTACTCTTCGTATGACAACCGTAAAAAATCCAGGTATCCATACAATTTAATTAACCATGATTAGTGCTTAATGACAGTGCTGAATTACAAATGACTGTTTTCTGATTACTGCATCATACTTACATGTGCATCACATATTGCATGATGTCACATCATATTTACATGCAAACCATATTGACATAAATGATGCACAAAGCACAGCTAGCACAGTTAGCGGATAACTCAGAAAAATGCTGACGAGATTCAGTACATAGACAAACAGTGTTTTGAGACCCAGTATGGGCCAGAGACTAAGTACTACACTAGTATAGTGTGTAGGGAAGTAAGAACCACAAAACTGCTTTTCTAAGAGATAGTTTGAGTGCCGTAAAGTGCCTAAAATCCACATAGAATGCTGAATTCAGCACATTTCAGCAAAAATCAGCTTTTTAATAAGCTTGTAACATGCAAAAATATGACTAAATGGTCCTGAATGCTTTCCTAAGTGTCGGGAAATGAAAGGGTCACAAAAGGGTACATAAAGAACACAAAACAGAATAGTTTGACACTTTAACGAACCAATATCTAACCGAACAACCGAACACTACCCGAAACACCAAAATTATACTAGAAGCATTGTTTTATTATTTTTGGGCTAGTTATGATCCCCGAACACCCTAACACACTATACAACACATGGTATGCTTAAACACTAATCAATACACTTAAATCCTAACTAGATCTCCTAACTTGTCATTGAAACCCAACCAAGACCCCCCCCCCCCTCATGTTCACGGCATCACGGGTGGACCCACCCTTGATCTTCCTTTGATTCATTAAGATTTGATTAAGATATGGTCTTGTACTTAAGAAACATGTTAACCATTGGACAATACTCTAAAAAACTTGGATTATAAAGGAACATGGTGGATCAAGACCCTCATTCTCACACCCACACTTCTCACCACTCTTCTTCCTTCCTCCCTTCCCCGTCTCGGCCGAGAACAAGAAACAACATCTCCACCATCATCATCTCATTTCCATACAATCCATACACTCACAAAGGTGCAAGAAGGTCTAAAAGAAAGCTTGGTGGTCTTGGAGATTGAAGGACCTCTCCCATTTGCTATTATCCACCACATTTATCATCTTCATCTTCTAGTGTTCTTCCCTAGCCCTTGTGCTAGTTGTAAGCTCCTTGTAACTTGATTTTACTTCATATTTAGTTGGATAAAAGATGTTATATGTTGTTAATCTTGATGAACACTAAAGAACATAATCATGAAACTTTAACCTAAGTTTAAAACCATATGAATACATGATGATTAGAGTTGATTTGCTTCTTGATGATTGATTATTTGTGTTAGTGATGTTAGACATCATAAGAAACCTACTAGATTGTGATTAAACACATAATCTAGTAAGTTAAGGTGATGATTTTGTGAAAGACCAGGATCAACATACTTTATGTTTCTCATGAACTTAAAGAATGAAAATGATTTTATGAATGATGAAGCATGTAACATGATTACTAGACATAAATTTGGATGATTTCAAAAATAGTTTTCCAAAGAAACCAAGTTAAATAACAAGATTTACATAGATTTGGTTCTTACTTAAATATACACTATTTTGGTGGTAAAACAAGTGTATAAACTCTTGTGAAACAAGAAGATGTCATAAAGAAATGCTTTTGTAAAACATGTTCACAAGTTGTAAACACCTAAATCTTTCAAGAATGAAGTTTATAAATAAGTAAATACTTTTTGGAGGGTAACTAAACCTACTAAACACACTACCAAGTTACTACAAGATTTTATGAAAGTTCAAGTTCATGATTGTTATGTAAAAAGCATTGTTTTGGCACTTGGTAAGTGTAGGTTGATTGTTGATTGTTTGTGATGATTTTTAAAAAGAAAATGATATGCTTTGATAGCATGGACACCTCCATTTTTATGGGAAACTATGGCAAAATTTTCTAAAAATATAAACACTTAGAAAAATATTTTCAAACCAATATTTACAAGTGTATTTTGATCATGAGTTTTCAATAAAAACCTTGCCATAGATTTTGTGACAAAAAAATACAAATATTGGAGGTTGGTTTTTGTAAATAAAAATAACTAAATATATATTTGAAAGGTATATATTTAGAAGACATATGTGTGAATATTTGTATACTTTGTGTAATAGTTATATTATTTTAGGGTTTAAAATAATACGACTTAACAAAATACCAAGAAATTAAAATCCAAAATATTACCAAAAATCACAAGGAATAAATATATAAGTTACACACATAATATTGTGAAACCGAACGAAAGAATGTAACTTACAAAATATTCTGTAAAATACCGTTACAAATACATTTTTGGTAAATAATATTTTGGATACAAGAAATGAAAATATGATTTTTGTAAATATTGCCAAGTTATATCATATTTTCGACAAGGAGAAAATATATTATTTTTAGGAAGTAAAAATATATTTTCTTGGAATTTTTAGAAGATATATGATTTTTGGAAAAATATATATTTTCTTGGATAAACTTGGAATACATTATTTTGGGATAAAAATAAGTTTACATGCATTTTCTAAATTTAGGCTTGAAAATACATTAATTTGGATATTCATTCCGGAATAATCACTTAAAAATTTAGTATAAGTATACTTACCAAATACAAGAATACGAAGATACATGTATGAGATACCCCCATCCTTGGGAAGGACATACTCGAGAAGTATTATTACAAAAATATTGTTTAACGATTATTCCAAAATTAAATATAATTTAAAGTTAAAATAATTATAATTTTAACAAGTAATTATAACTTGGAATAATATTGAAGACTTGAAAGAAATGTAACTCAGAAACGTTAATTCTAATGCAAGGCACAGCCCGTTCGTCTAATAGACCCTAGTACATTGTAGGAAGTCGTGTTTGCTGAAGAGATTTGAGTTACGAGTACCGAAGACGCAAAACAGTGAGTTAATGTCCCCCTTTTCTTTTAACTGTTTTCAGTTTTATAACTTCGGGGGTGAAATACATGTTACAATTGTTTACAAATATTTTATACATGGTATGGTTAGCTAAGGAGGGTTACTGCTTGATCATGTGAAAGGTGGGTACAACACTTAAGGCCATTAATCCTCGTCATAGGACCGAGGGACATGAATGATAGATCTATTTGGGTGTAGCGAGCCCACACCCATGAGGACCATGGTGGCCCATGTGGTGACTATGTCCACATACTAATGCCGTTGCAAAATCCACTAGGTTTGAGTTTTCCTGCACCATTTCACACATACCATTGGCCTTGCAAACCATTGGTGATCTGTTTTTCCTTATTGCTTCATACCAGGGCTTACATACATACATACAGACATACTTTATAGGTTTATTCACACATAAACACATGAACTTGCTCAACTTTTGTTGATGTTTTTCAAATTACATGTATTTCAGGGAACTAAGTGGATCTGGCAGGTGTTTGCATGTTTTCAAGCTGCGTCACAAATAAAAGATGTCATCCAAGTCATTAGGGTTTAGGAGATGTATCTTAATCCTGGACGAGATACATGGTTCTAAAATCGGGTTTATTTAAGATCTTTTGTCGAGTCTTCGTGAACTCTTTAAAACATGTTGTGGTCTGTAATTTGAATTTGGTGTCGATGTCTCAGACAATTATGTTGTGTTGATTTTCAAACTTAATTTACGGATGAACATCTTATGGTTTTATCATATAGCGTTGTTATGATTGAATGTTATGGTATTAAGAAAGTCACACCAATAATCACACTTCCGCAAAAGTCAGGGTGTGACAGCTTGGTATCAGAGCTTCGATCGTAGCGAACTTGGATTCTTTCTCGAGTCTACACTACGATCATTAGGGCCCTCACAAAAATGTTTTCATAACATGTTTACATTGCATACACAAAATGTCCAGATCCAGGGAACAAACATTTTTACAAACAAAAAGACACAAATCACATTTCAAAGAATTCGTTTATAGTTCAGTCTGAGAGACTGGGTAATTCAGTTTGAGAAATTGGGAAGTTAGTCTGTTAGACTAGTTGGGGCAGTCTGAGATACTGGGTAGTTTAGTTTGAGAAACTAGGGAGTTTAGTCTGGGAGACTAGGTAGTTCAGTCTGAGAGGCTGGGTGGGATAGTCTGGGAAGACTAGGATGAATACATGCTTACATTGTTACTACTTACATGCTTATTTGATGATTGTTGATATATGTGCATATGTTGTGATTGTTTTGTTACAGACACCATGTCCTTATCTGAGAGTGAGCTGTCAGATACCGTAGACCATATGGCCATAGTCACAGACGATGAGATTGTCCCGGACCCTGAGGTTTTCACTTCTGACACTGAGAGTGACTATGATGATGACTTTCAGCCTTTTACTTTTCCCGATTTTGGTGATGATATACCGCTAGCTGATGGTTTACCCGACGAGGATCCATTTCTTGTTCCGATCCTCGCTCCTTTGCCCCTTGCTGCATTTCCTCTCGAGGATTTGCCTTTTGATGCTTTGTCTGACGATGATGTCGATCTTTTTATCGAGGGTCCCCCTAAGGATACCCAGGGTGATGGAGCTCCAGTCGATGATGTCATTGTCATTCCACTTGTCGAGATTCCTGTCGTTGAGATTTCATCTGACCATTCTGGTCCTGATTCATTCGAGTCTGTGTCATCTACTACTTTGCACGCACTGGGATTGCAGCGTTATCCCACCGATTCTGATTCTAACACAGCTATGTCTGCCCCACCTGTTCCTCCATAGGACTTTGAGTTTGATGATGAGTTTGATCCTGACATCGATCCTGAGCATGAGGTTGACTTTATTCCCGATGATCAGCTTTTTGACGTACCCGCTGATCTTGAGCTGGCACCAGATGACCCTGAGCCTATGCTTGCACCCGAGCCTATGCCTGCTCATGATCCTCTGCCTGAGCATGACCCTCTACCTGTTGGCATACCTGTTGATGTACCACTTTTACCGGACCCTATACCCGTACCCGCTGACCATGCTCCTTTTGCTGACCAGATAGATCCCCGTTACGCATTCACCCGCAATGGGTGGATAGAGGATGATGATGACTTACCTCCTTTCGTTGAGCCTATTACTCCCCCACCTGCACAGCCACATGCACCTGTTGACGTTACCCCGTTTCACCCACATGCGTCTGATATACACTGCACTGATCTGCCGATCACATTCTTACAGGATATCCCTCCACCCCGTCCAGGGGAAGGACCGTCTGGCCATGTTCCACCTATGTCAGCAGCCTTTCCTTTCATGCCACAGTTTACACCAGCTACACATTTTGCTTCTGCACCATCAAGCGAACCACTGATATGGTTTCCGCCCAACACTATGCCAGTCTCTGATCTATACCATCCCTTCCACTACACTGGTTACACGAGGGATGAGCTACTCCTGTCCTTGCAGCTTCAGCAGGAGACTTTGTGTTGTAGAGTCATGGAGCTAGAGAGGATCCCACGTCCTCCACCTTGTACATGTCAGTCACCTTTCGCGACTCCACCTGCTCCTCTTCTGCCATACCCAGAGTTTGACGTCCGTTTTCTTACTATGGTGCAGCAGATTAGTTATCTGATGCATCGCGTTCATCCTCTTGAGGAGGAGTTAGCGCATGTGCGCAGTTTGCTATTCGTTCCTCCTCCACCTCCTCCTCCTCCACCATCAGCATAGCAGGTTTTTGGTTTTATGCAGGTAGCATACTTTTGGTGAGAGTGTCGCCATTGAGCCCAGCTTGCACAGCCTTTTGAAGACCACTTTTTGATTTTATGACTGTTGTAGTTTGATGGATATTTTGGACAAGGGTGATGTGACCCTGTAGTCCCTTTTGGATGTGATATGATACATTTGTAGAACATGTAAAATTGTATTTGTGGTCGATGATTTATACAAGCTCAATCGCAACATTCTCATTATATACATTGTTGAATTATACATTGGTGATATGAATGTGATGTTATGTGTTTACTTATGTTGATAAATGTTATTATATACACGTACTACATACTTATATACATAAAGACCTGACCTATACAATATTCTTTTAGAAGATGCCTCCTCGAAGAGACAACCAACTGCCCACAACTGAGGCCGAGTTATAAGAATGGATTTCACGAGCGATAGGACAACACGGGGCCTTACGCTCTGAGCATAGCGGAGGTACCTCGGGAAGCAACCCCCTCTTCGTAATGTTTAAGTCACTAAAGACACATTACGTTACATTTGGATATTCCATGTGCGTTCTCCAATGCTTTCTGTGAATTATGTTACTTGTACAGGCTGTACCTATAAGCAGTTCTTAAACTGTAAGCCTCTGAATTTCGACGGCGCCGGGGGTGCTGTAGCTTTTGTCAGATAGACGGAGAAAACTGATTCTGTGATAAGAATGAGCAAGCGTGCGCCGGAGCACTAGGTCACCTACATCTCTGGATTGTTCTTAGACGGAGCGTTATCATGGTGGAATCTCCAAGTTCAGACCTTGGGAGAAGAGGCTGCATATGCCTTGACTTGGGACGAAATGAAGGAACTCATGCGCAAGAAATACTGTTCAAGGGCTGAGATACAGAAATTGGAAATTGAGTTTTGGAACCTCAAGATGGATGGTCCAAAGATTGCTGAATACGTACAGAGATTTCACGACTTATCTCGCGTCATTCCTTACATGGTTGATCCGAAATTCAAGCGCATTGAGCGTTTTATTTGGGGATTGGCACCCCAAATCATGAGCATGGTGATGACGTCCAAGCCTGCCACGATCACTGAGGCTATCGATCTGAGTGTAGCGCTAACTGAAGAGGCAATCAGGTTGAACAAATTCTCGATCTCTGACCCAAAGAAAAAGGAGACTCATGTTGAGTCATCCGGTGAGAACAAAAGGAAGTTCTCAAACTTTAAGAAGGGTACCAGCAGTACTAACAAGAAGAAGGATGTGAACCCACCAGCTGAAGTCAAAACTGGTGTTGAAAACAAAGGAAAAGGTTATATGGGCGCTCTGCCCAAATGTGATGTATGCCAGTACCATCATACTGGCCAGTGCAGAGTTAGGAAGTGTGAGTCTTGTGGAAAGGTTGGCCATTCGAAGGAGACGTGCTGGGCTGGTACTTGTCGTGGTAATGGTGGTCAGAGAGGTTATTGCAACGGAAATGGAAACAATAACCGTGGTGGAAATGGGTATGGAAACCGCAACCAAGGAGGAAATGGCGGTAATGGTAATCGTGGTAATTTTGGAAATCAAGCTGGTAGTGGAAACCGTGGAGCAAGCAACAACCAGGGTGGCAATGGAAATGGAAATAGTCGGGGACCAAGTTGCTTTAACTGTGGAGACGTTGGGCATTTCAAGAGAGAGTGCCCACAGATCAACCAAGCTCAAGGAAGGGTTTTCAACATCGGAGCTAGGGAAGCTCGCCAAGATCCGAACGTAGTCACTGGTACGTTCCCTATCAACCAACGCTTTGCATCTATACTGTTTGATATTGGTGCCGATTATAGCTTTGTATCCCTAGAATTTAAGAATATACTTGGGTTGGTAGCTAGTAAGCTAGATATTCCATACTCGATAGAGCTAGCTAATAGAAAGCTAGTAGAAGCGAATGAAGTCATTAGAGGTTGCGTGATAGAACTGGGAGAGCATGAGTTTACGCTTGATCTTCTGCCAATCGAGTTGGGAAGCTTTGACGGGGTAGTTGGAATGGATTGGTTATCAAGTAACCGAGTGGAGATCGTATGTCACGAGAAGATCATTCGCATTCTGATGGCAAATGCAGAAACAATTGTGGTGCATGGAGAGAAGCATGATACGCCCCTAAGGATGATCAGTTGTTTGAAAGCTCGGAGATGCTTGCAGAAAGGATGTGTTGCTTTCTTGGCACACATTGTGGAAAAAGAAGCCGCTGAGCCAAAGCTGGAAGACATCCCTGTTGTAAAGGAATATCCTGAAGTCTTCCCCGAAGACTTGCCAGGATTGCCGCCGCCGCGACAAGTCGAATTCCACATTTACTTAGTTCCAGGCGCCGCACCTGTAGCTAAGGCACCTTATCGACTTGCACCCTCAGAAATGCAGGAGTTGTCGACACAACTTCAGGAGCTTTTGGACAAGGGATTTATCAGACCAAGCTTCTCGCCTTGGGGAGCTCCAGTGCTGTTTGTTAAGAAGAAGGACGGTAGTTTCCGCATGTGTATCGACTACCGCGAGCTGAACAAGTTGACCATTAAGAATCGGTATCCTTTACCAAGGATTGATGACCTGTTCGATCAACTACAAGGTTCGAGTTTTTACTCCAAGATCGATCTTCGATCAGGTTATCATCAGTTGAGAATTCAAGAGGAGAGTATTCCAAAGACTGCCTTCAGAAATTGGTATGGACATTACGAGTTCCTGGTTATGCCGTTTGGTTTGACAAACGCGCCAGCAGTGTTTATGGATTTGATGAACAGAGTCTGCAAGCCATATCTCGATAAATTTGTGATTGTGTTTATCGATGATATTTTGATTTATTCAAAAACGAAGGAAGAACATGAGCAACATCTAAGAGCTATCTTAGAGTTGCTCAAGGAAGAGAAATTGTACGCGAAGTTCTCAAAGTGCGAGTCCTTGGTCACGTGGTTAATGAAGATTGAATTCATGTGGATCCCACAAAGATCGAGGCGATCAAGAATTGGGAGACCCCGAAGACGCCAACCGAGATCCGTCAGTTCCTAGGTTTGGCAGGATATTATCGCAGATTTATTGAGGATTTTTCGAAAATCGCTCAACCTTTGACCTCCCTTACTCAAAAGGATAAGAAGTACGAATGGGGAGATAAACAAGAAGAAGATTTTCAGTTGCTAAAGAACAAGCTTTGCGATGCACCGATCTTATCCCTACCCGAAGGCACTGATGATTTTGTGGTATATTGTGACGCCTCGCGTCAAGGTTTAGGCTGCATGTTGATGCTGCGACGGAAGGTTATAGCTTATGCTTCGCGCCAGTTGAAGGTTCACGAGAAAAATTACACCACGCATGATTTGGAATTAGGCGCAGTGGTGTTTGCATTAAAGATCTGGCGACATTACTTGTATGGCACCCGATGCATGATCTTTACTGATCACAAGAGCCTACAACATATATTCGATCAGAAAGAGCTTAACATGAGACAGAGACGATGGGTTGAGTTGTTAAACGATTATGATTGTGAAATCAAGTACCACCCAGGGAAGGCGAATGTCATAGCAGACGCCTTGAGTCGAAAAGAGAGGATTAAGCCCATAAGGGTTAGGGCTTTGGAGATGATCATTCAGACAGACCTCTCGTTGCGCATTCGTGCAGCGCAAAGAGAAGCTCTTAAGGAAGAGAATATTGAGGACGAATACCTCCGTGGGATGGAGAAACAGTTAATACCCAATGAGGAAGGAACATTTTGTTTCATGGGAAGAATTTGGGTTCCCCTCTTTGGTGGTCTTAGAGAAGTAATTTTCGATGAAGCTCACAAGTCACGGTACTCGATCCATCCAGGATCGGATAAGATGTACCAAGATCTAAAGGATTTTTACTGGTGGCCGAGATTAAATGGTGATGTTGCAACGTATGTTGGTAAATGTTTGACTTGTGCCAAGGTAAAGGCCGAATATCAGAAGCCTTCAGGTCTCCTGCAACAACCTGGAATACCCATGTGGAAATGGGAGCAGATTTCAATGGATTTTATAACGAAGTTACCAAAGACACCCAGGGGTCATGACACGATTTGGGTAATCGTAGACCGTCTGACCAAATCTGCACACTTTTTGGCGATCAAGGAAAAGGATAACACTAGCAAGCTTGCTGAGCTGTACCTCAGAGAGATAGTTGCGCGACATGGAGTGCCTATCTCGATTATTTCTGATAGAGATGGAATATTTGTATCAAGGATTTGGCAATCCTTCCAAGAAGCCTTTGGTTCTCAGTTAAATCTGAGTACTGCTTTTCACCCACAGACAGACGGCCAGAGCGAACGAACGATTCAAATGCTAGAAGATATGTTACGAGCTTGCGTAATGGATTTGGGTGGCATTTGGGACACTCACCTACCTTTGAAGTTCTTTATGGACCCAAGCGTCGATCACCGTTATGCTGGGCAGACGCGGGTGATAGACAGCTTGTTGGTCCCGAATTAGTTCAAGAAATGACAGACAAGATTATACAGATCCGAGAGCGCATCAAGGTGGCTCGTGATCGACAAAAGAGCTATTCTGACCAAAGGAGGAAACCTTTGGAGTTTCAAGTGGGAGATATGGTCTTACTAAAAGTCTCACCCTGGAAAGGTGTAGCACGCTTTGGGAAGCATGGAAAGTTGAACCCGCGATACATTGGACCGTTCAAAATCCTGGAGAGGATTGGTCTTGTAGCTTACAAGTTAGATCTACTTGCGGAACTGAATGGAGTTCATGATACATTTCATGTATGCAATCTGAAAAAGAGTCCAACTCAAGAAACAGTTGTCATTCCTGCCGATGAAGTTCACATTGACGACACACTCCACTTTACTGAAGAACCTGTTGAGGTTACTGATTGGAAGGTTAACAAGACGCGGAGGAGTAGTGTTAAATTCGTCAAGGTTCGTTGGAACGCGCGTCACAGCCCAGAGTTTACTTGGGAGCGTGAGGATCGCATGAAAGCGAAATACCCACATTTGTTCCCCAACTCCCCTGCAGCTAGTAGCAGAGCCTAAAATATCGGGACGAAATTTTCTTAACAGGAGTAGAATGTGACAACCGTTAAAAATCCAGGTATCCGTACAATTTAATTAACCATGATTAGTGCTTAATGACTGTGCTGAATTACAAATGACTATTTTCTGATTATTGCATCATACTTACATGTGCATCACATATTACATGATGTCACATCATATTTACATGCAAACCATATTGACATAAATGATGCACAAAGCACAGCTAGCACAGTTAGCGGATAACTCAGAAAAACGCTGACGAGATTCAGTACAAAGACAAACAGTGTTTTGAGACCCAATATGGGCCAGAGACTAAGTACTACACTAGTATAGTGTGTAGGAAAGTAAGAACCACAAAACTGCTTTTCTAAGAGATAGTTTGAGGGCCGTAAAGTGCCTAAAATCCACATAAAGTGCCGAATTCAGCACATTTCAGCAAAAATCAGCTTTTTAATAAGCTTGTAACATGCAAAAATATGACTAAATGGTCCTGAATGCTTTCCTAAGTGTTGGGAATTGAAAGGGTCACAAAAGGGTACATAAAGAACACTAAACGGAATTGTTTGACACTTTAACGAACCGGTATCTAACCGAACAATCGGACACTATCCGAAACACCAAAATTATACTAGAAGCATTGTTTTATTATTTCTGAGCTAGTTATGATCCCCGAACACCCTAATACACTATATAACACATGATATGCTTAAACACTAATCAATACACTTAAATCCTAACTAGATCTCCTAACTTGTCATTGAAACCCAATCAAGACCCCCCCCTCATGTTCACGGCATCAAGGGTGGACCCACCCTTGATCTTCCTTTGATTCATTAAGATTTGATTAAGATATGGTCTTGTACTTAAGAAACATGTTAACCATTGGACAATACTCTAAACTTGGATTATAAAGGAACATGGTGGATCAAGACCCTCATTCTCACACCCACACTTCTCACCACTCTTCTTCCTTCCTCCCTTCCCCCTCTCGGCCGAGAACAAGCAACACCATCACCACCATCATCATCTCATTTCCATACAAGCCATACACTCACAAAGGTGCAAGAAGGTCTACAAGAAAGCTTAGTGGTCTTGGAGATTGAAGGACCTCTCCCATTTGCTATTATCCACCACATTTATCATCTTCATCTTCTAGTGTTCTTCCCTAGCCCTTGTGCTAGTAGTAAGCTCCTTGTAACTTGATTTTACTTCATATTTAGTTGGATAAAAGATGTTATATGTTGTTAATCTTGATGAACACTAAAGAACATAATCATGAAACTTTAACATAAGCTTAAAACCATATGAAAACATGATGATTAGAGTGGATTTGCTTCTTGATGATTGATTATTTGTGTTAGTGATGTTAGACATCATAAGAAACCTACTAGATTGTGATTAAACACATAATCTAGTAAGTTAAGGTGATGATTTTGTGAAAGACCAGGATCAACATACTTTATGTTTCTCATGAACTTAAAGAATGAAAATGATTTTATGAATGATGAAGCATGTAACATGATTACTAGACATAAATTTGGATGATTTCAAAAATAGTTTTCCCAAGAAACCAAGTTAAATAACAAGATTTACATAGATTTGGTTCTTACTTAAACATACACTATTTTGGTGGTAAAATAAGTGTATAAACTCTTGTGAAACAAGAAGATGTCATAAAGAAATACTTTTGTAAAACATGTTCACAAGTTGTAAACACCTAAATCTTTCAAGAATGAAGTTTATAAAGAATTTAATACATTTTGGAGGGTAACTAAACCTACTAAACACACTAACAGGTTACTACAAGATTTTATGAAAGTTCAAGTTCATGATTGTTATGTAAATAGCATTGTTTTGGCAATTGGTAAGTGTAGGTTGATTGTTGATTGTTTGTGATGATTTTTAAAAAGAAAATGATATGCTTTGATAGCATGGACACCTCCATTTTTAGGGGAAACTATGGCAAAATTTTCTAAAAATATAAATACTTAGAAAAATATTTTCAAACCAATATTTACAAGTGTATTTTGATCATGAGTTTTCAATATAAACATTGCCATATATTTTGTTACAAAAAAATACAAATATTGGAGGTTGGTTTTTGTAAATAAAATAACTAAATATATATTTGAAAGGTATATATTTAGAAGACATGTGTGTGAATATTTGTATACTTTGTGTAATAGTTATATTATTTTAGGGTTTAAACTAATATGTCTTAACAAAATACCAAGAAGTTACAATCCAAAATATTACCAAAAATCACAAGGAATAAATATATAAGTTACACACATAATATTGTGAAACCGAACGAAAGAACGTAACTTACAAAATATTCCAGAAAATACCGTTACAAATACATTTTTGGTAAATAATATTTTGGATACAAAAAATAAAAATATGATTTTTGTAAATATTGCCAAGTTATATCATATTATCGACAAGGAGAAAATATATTATTTTTAGGAAGTAAAAATGTATTTTCTTGGAATTTTTAGAAGATATATGATTTTTGGAAAAATATATATTTTCTTGGATAAATATGGAATACATTATTTTGGGATAAAAATAAGTTTACATGCATCTTATAAATTTAGGCTTGAAAATACATTAATTTGGATATTCATTCCGGAATAATCACTTAAAAATTTAGTATAAGTATACTTAACATATACAAGATTACGAAGATACATGTATGAGATACCCCCATCCTTGGGAAGGAAATACTTGACAAGTATTATTACAAAAATACTATTTAACAATTACTCAAAAATTAAATATAATTTAAAGTTAAAATAATTATTATTTTAACAAGTAATTATAACTTGGAATAATATTGAAGACATGAAAGGTTAATTCTAAGGCAAGGCACTGCCCGTTCGTCTAATAGACCCTAGTACATTGTAGGTAGTCGTGTTTGCTGAAGAGATTTGAGTTACGAGTACCGAAGACGCAAAACAGTGAGTTCATGTCCCCCTTTTCTTTTAAATGTTTTCAGTTTTATAACTTCGGGGGTGAAATACATGTTACAATTGTTTACAAACATTTTATACATGGTATGGTTAGCTAAGGAGGGTTACTGCTTGATTATGTGAAAGGTGGGTACAACACTTAAGGCCATTAATCCTCGTCGTAGGACCGATGGACATGAGTGATATATCTATTTGGGTGTAGCGAATCCACACCCATGAGGACCAGGGTGGCCCATGTGGTGACTATGTCCACATACTAATTCCGTGGCAAAATCCGCTAGGTTTGAGTTTTCCTGCACCATTTCATACATACCATTGGCCTTGCAAACCATTGGTGATATGTTTTTCCTTATTGCTTCATACCAGGGCTTACATACATACAAACATACTTTAAAGGTTTATTCATACACAAACACATGAACTCGCTCAACTTTTGTTGATGTTTTTCAAATTACATGTATTTCAGGGAACTAAGTGGATATGGCAGGTGTTTGCATGTTTTCAAGCTGCGTCACAAATAAAAGATGTCATCCAAGTCATTAGGGTTTAGGAGATGTGTCTTAATCCTGGACGAGATACGTGGTTCTAAACTCGGGTTTATTTAGGATTTTTTGTCGAGTCTTCGTGAACCCATTAAAACATGTTGTGGTTTGTAATTTGAGTTTGGTGTCGATGTCTCAGACAATTATGTTGTGTTGATTTTCAAACTTAATTACGGATGAACATCTTATGGTTTTATCATATAGCGTTGTTATGATTGAATGGTATGGTATTAAGAAAGTCACACCAATAATCACGCTTCCGCAAAAGTCAGGGTGTGACACTTCGACTCTTGTGAATCGTAATCCTGTAATACCTTCTGTTTTGCTACTTGAATGCGGAGGAAACTGCAAGTTAAGTGGCACTGAGATGAGCGTGCAAATTGCCTTATTATTATGGGTGCACACATAATAATAATGTGAGGTGCATGTAAGTCTTAGTGAGGCTTAACGAGTGTGAGAAGGGTTCTGCCCTGTTGTGTGTAAACTTGGTAGTTTGTAGATTTCAACGTGATACTTGACTTTTAGCTCCTCTCCACTCTTAAATTTATTCCATCTCCTTATATAGAATCATGAGTGGACGAGGTCATGGACGTGGTCACATCGCGATGACCCAAGCTGAGCTGACAAACTTAATCAACACACATGTGGCTGAGGCTTTGGCAGCCTACCAGGCTGGTACGAAATGTGCCAAACACTCTTTAATCTTGTGTCATGTACACAACTCTTATCCCTATAATGTGTTTTCTTTCGTCCATTAGGTTAGCAAGCGCAAAACCAAAACAATCCACCTGCTTGTACGTTCAAGATGTTCATGGATTGTAAGCCACATACCTTCAGTGGGACTGAAGGGGCTGTAGGACTCCTGCGATGGTTTGAGAAGGCAGAATTTGTGTTTGCGATGTGTAACTGTCCTGCTGGGGACAGAGTGAAGTATGCTACGGGCACACTCGAGGATGGTGCCCTGACATGGTGGAATGCCCAGGTTCAGATGTTGGGCATCGAGGTGGTAAATTCCACTACTTGGGACGATTTTAAGGAGTTGATAAGGGAGGAGTATTGTCCTCGGGATGAGATTCAGAAACTGGAGAATGAGTATTATGATCTGAAGATGGTGGGATTCGAGATTGAGGCATACGTGAAACGGTCTCATGAGTTGGCTATCATGTGCCTGAACTTGTCCCGACCTCCGCACCGGAGAATTGAACTGTTCTTCAAGGGATTAGCTCCACGAGTGAAGGGTTTGGTTACTGCAGCTAACCTCAACAACTTACCTCAGATTGTCCGATTAGCTCACAAGATCACCGATCAGGAGGTGGAGAGTGGTTCGTTATCACCGCGTGTTTTTGCCACTACTGCTGCTACGACCTCAGTTACTACGTCTGTTAGTGATAACAAACAAAAGTGGAACGATGCTGACAGAGCAAACAGTGCCAATCAATCTCAGAAAAGGCCTGATAACAGCAACAACCGTAGTTTCAGTCAGTCGTCTTTAGTTAACCATGGCCAGGGAAGCAATCAGAGTCAAGGCTCCTATGTTGGTAGGAAGCCAAAGTGCAACAAGTGTGGGTATCATCATCATGGATCATGTGTTCGGGCCTGCCACAGGTGTGACAAGGTAGGCCACATGGCAAAGGATTGTAGAGCTCCGTACCCAAAGCAGCAGCAGCAAAACCAGTAACAGAATCAGCAGCAGCAAAGGCAATAGTCCCATCAGAATCAAGGCTATAAAAAGGGATGTTACCAATGTGGGGATGAGGGTCATATTAAACGGGATTGCCCTCAGTTGAATCAGAATGCCAACGATAACAACAACCATCAGAACAACAACAATGTTGGGAATAATAATAATGGCAACAACGGGGGCAATGGAACTCGTGGAAGGGTATTTACTATTGGTGCAGGGGATGCTAGGAATGACGGCAATGTTGTGACCGGTACGTTTTCTGTGAACAATCTTATTGCTTCTGTGTTATTTGATTCCGATGCTGATTGGAGTTATGTGTCCATAGAATATGGTCAACGATTAGTATTAGCCCCAACACCTTTAGAAGTTAAGCATGTAGTAGAACTAGCTGATGGCAAAACGATTGAAGCTTCGCATGTTCTGTTTGGGTGTAAACTAGATCTCGTGGGTCAAGTGTTTGACATTGATCTCCTTCCTGTTACTCTCGGTAGTTTTGACATAGTGGTTGGTATGGATTGGTTGTCTAAACATCAAGCTGAGATTCTATGCAAAGAGAAGATTGTGCGTATTCCTCTTCCTAGTGGAGAATCTTTATCAGTTCAAGGGCATCGCAGTGGTGCGATGGTTGGTATTATCTCAGCTATGCAAGCACAGACGTGTCTACAAAAGGGGTGTCCTGCTATTCTAGCTCTTGTCACTGATCCTCAGCCTGAAGAGAGAAAGATCGAGGATCTGCCAATGGTATGTGAATTTGCCGATGTATTTCCTGAGGAACTACCTGGTTTACCTCCTCACCGACAAGTGGAATTTCAGATTGACCTTGCGCCAGGAGCGGCCCCAATTCCTCGTGCTCCTTATTGTTTAGCACCTGGATAGTTGCAGGAGTTGTCTAATCAACTGCGAGAGTTATTGGACAGAGGCTTCATCTGACCTAGTTCTTCGCCTTGGGGAGCCCCAGTTTTGTTTGTAAAGAAGAAGGACGGGTCCTTCCACATGTGTATTGATTATCGGGAACTCAACAAGGTGACTATCAAGAACCGTTATCCATTGCCACGCATCGACAACTTGTTTGACCAGTAGCAAGGGTCAAGTTTTTATACAAAGATTGACTTAAGATCGGGCTATCATCAGGTGAGAGTCAGAGAAGAAGATGTACCTAAAACGGCTTTTCGAACGCGTTATTGGCACTATGAGTTTTTGGTTATGTCGTTTGGGTTGACGAACGCGCCAGCGGTCTTCATGGACCTCATGAACCGTGTATGCAAACCGTATCTCGACGATTTCGTTATAGTATTCATCGACGACATTTTGATCTACTCGAAGAGCAAGGAAGATCACGAGCGGCACCTACGTCTTATTTTAGAACTCCTGAGGAAGGAGCAACCCTACGTGAAGTTTTCCAAGTGTGACTATTGGATTCGAGAGGTACACTTCCTTGGACACATTGTTAATGAATTGGGGATACACGTGGATCTTGCAAAGGTTGATGCTGTTAGAAATTGGGCAGCACCAAAGAATCCTTCAGAGGTGCGACAATTTCTTGGTCTCACTAGGTATTATCGAAGATTTATTAAGGACTTTTCGAAGATCGCTCAACCTCTTACCTCGCTGACACAGAAGGGTGTTGTGTATTCTTGGGGAACGAAACAAGAGGATGCTTTCCAACTTTTGAAATAGAAACTCTGCAGTGCACCGATTTTGTCTCTACCTGAAGGTACCGAAGATTTCACGGTATACTGTGATGCATCTATTCAGGGTCTCGGCTGCGTGCTGATGCAACGCAACAAGGTGATAGCTTAAGCCTCTCGGCAGTTGAAGGTTCACGAGAGGAATTATAAGACACACGACTTGGAGTTGGGAGCCGTAGTATTTGCACTCAAGATCTAGAGGCATTACCTGTACGGTACTAAATGCACTATTTATACCGACCACAGGAGCCTCCAGCATATTTTCGACCAGAAGGATTTGAATATGCGACAGCTTCGCTGGGTAGAACTTTTAAACGATTATGATTGTGCGATCAAGTATCATCTGGGTAAGGCCAATGTTGTAGCTGACGCTCTCAGTCGGAAATAATCGAAACCCAAACATGTTCGCGCCTTGCAGCTTTACCATTCATTCTAACCTACCTGATTAGATTCGTGCTGCATAAACCGAGGCGTTAAAAGAGGGAAACATTGAAGCAGAATACTTAAGGGGCATGGAAAAACAACTTTTAGAGAGATCGGATGGTATTCTCTACTTCATGGAGCGTGTATGGATTCCTTTGTTTGGTAACCTTAGAGAACTTGTGATGGATGAAGCGCACAAGTCTCGATACTCTGTCCATCCAGGTTCGGATAAGATGTATTAGAATCTCAAAGTCATGTATTGGTGGCCGAAGATGAAAGCTAACATCGCGACTTTTGTGAGTAAGTGTTTGACCTGCTCGAAAGTTAAAGTGGAATACCAAAAACCGTCTGGGTTGCTGCAACAACCATAAATACCCATGTGGAAATGGGAGCAAATCGCAATGGACTTTGTCACTGGGCTACCAAGAACTCAAAGTGGGAACGATACAATTTGGGTGATCGTTGATCGTCTCATGAAGTCTGCGCACTTTCTAGCAATCAAGGAAACAGATAAGTTCTCGCAATTAGCTGTTGTATACCTCAAGGAGGTGGTTTTTAGGCACGGGGTGCCAACTTCTATTATCTCTAACCGCGACCCACGTTTTATCTCAGATTTGTGGCAGTCGATGCACAAATCATTCGGCTCGCATCTCGATGTGAGCACTGCTTATCACCCGTAAACGGATGGTCAAAGTGAGCGAACCATCCAGACATTCGAAGATATGTTACGAGCATGCGTGATTGATTTTGGCAAGGGTTGGGAGAAACACTTGCCTTTGATAGAGTTTTCTTACAACAATAGCTACCACACTAGTATTCAGGCAGCTTCATTTGAAGCCTTGTACGAACGAAAGTGTCATTCAACTCTCTGTTGGGCTGAGGTGGGTGACAGCCAGGTCACAGGCCCTGAACTTGTGTTGGAAACTTCATAAAAGATTGTGCAGATCAGGAATCGTATGGCGGCAGCACGTGATCGTCAGAAAAGCTACGCCGATAAGCGTAGAAAACCTTTAGAATTCGAAGTTAATGATCGCGTTATATTGAAGGTCTCACCCTGGAAGGGTGTGGTGCGTTTTGGAAAACGCGACAAGCTTAACCCACATTATGTTGGGCCATTCAAAATTCGGGAGCGAATTGGTAAAGTGGCCTACAAGTTAGAGTTACCTGCTGAGTTAGGTAACGTCCATGATGTGTTTCATGTATCGCAATTAAAGAAGTGTCTGTCGGATGAAACACTGATCGTACCGTTTCAAGAGCTGAAAATCAATGACAAGTTGCAGTTTGTCGAAGAACCAATAGAAATTATGGACTGGAGGTCAACGTCCGTAAGTACAGCCGTATTCCGATAGTGAGGGCTCATTGGAACTCAAGACGTGGACCGGAGTTCACGTGGGAACGCAATGATCAGATGAAGCTCAAGTACCCACATTTATTCCCAAAGGACAAGACCAAGCCTGGCAAATCTAAATCTAATGCAACTAGTGAATTTCGGGACGAAATTCCCATTCAAGTTGGGGATGATGTGGTACCCGCGGAAAATACACAGTCATCCTGATCTCAAAACCTCGCACCGTACTGTTTTGGATTGCTTGTCAAATTTCGGGACGAAATTTCTTTCAAGTTGGGGATGATGTGACAACCCGAAATCTCAAGACCTTTCCTTTATGTGTCGCTTATTTTAGAATCCTGTTCTATAAGTTGTTGCATTGTATTATTACACTGTTTTGATTGAATGTTGATAGAATGGTTATGGTTTAAGATTAAATGTTAATGCTTAATAATAAGTTAAGTCATCAAGGAATCAAGTGTGACCCTCCTGTGACGAAAGTGGCGTTTTGCCATGTGGGATCTCGACGAAACTCATGTTTCGTCGAGCAGGATGTTTCACCAAGCAAGTTTTACGGCCCAGTGAGGCCCAGGTTCTGTGAGGCCCAGCGTTTTAATATAAGTCTAGTTACACTCTTCGGCAAACCCTAAAACATCATTCCCCACTTTCATGTAACCGACGGCGATCTTTCTTGTCGCTCAAAGCTTTCCCTTCTCATTGAATAAAGTACTGTAATTCCGTTTCAATTTTCTGGTGAGTGCGACAACACTTGTTTTAATAAGTATTGCTTGTTCTAGGTTGTGTACAGATTGTTGATTTCTTATTGGCAGTATTGATCCTAAGTGTGTATAGTAGTTGATGTATTTTGTTTGATGATTGTTGTGTGTTAACAGTATTCATGATTGGATTGTATGTTTAAGAGTGTCGTACGAATCATAGGAAACTTACATGGCAACTGTAAAACGAATTCTTGTGAATTGATGTGTTGTTGATGATGCGATATGTTTGATTAGGGTTGCATGATTAAAGATGTAGCTATGATATATATAAACGAGTGGGTCAGAATGATAGATTGATGATATGTGTATTTGAATTATTAAGGAATTTGTTACATGTCGTTGATAACTGAGAATTGGATGATCGATCTACGTGTACGGAGAAACTGATGATGATGATTAGGTTTCTAGAACATCTCAAACTGTAACCATTGGATCTGTAAATGTTAACTCCATGAAACCCAGGAGTTTCGCCACATCATATGTTGACGAAACCTAGGAGTTTCGCCACACTATATCTCGACAAAACATATGTACTTTCATCACATGATAACTCGACGAAACCCTTAGTGTTTCGTCGCATGGGGTGTTTCGCCGGGGAAGTTTGCATGGACAGTAGGTTTTGATGGTTGTATAAACTACATGAAAAATAGTGAATGATTATGTTATGGTATCTACTATTAATGATGTTTGATTATGATCAAGTGGCATGATTTGGTTCATACACCTAGTACACTTAATTGTTAAGTATTATTACGGGCTTACACGTGAAATGTGGATTTGAATGAGTATATACCTACTATGTATCATTCGGGAATCACTGTGTGAAACGCATACTATCAATTATATGTGAACATGATGAATGTAAACTGACATTGCATACGCGAATACCATAGGCTGTTACTCTTCGAGTGTGAACAAGTAGTTAATCTTACTGAGCAAACTAAGGTGAGTTCACTGCTCTTTTTCCAAGCATGCGTCCCCGGTTGGGGACATCTGGTAAACGTTCAGGGAAGGGAATGTCGGGTAATGGGTTTGACTTGAATGTTAAACCTAGGATGTTGGTTAATGCATGTTTGTATCTATCATTCAAGTCCCTCCTACCGATCGTTGCTTGTAGGGCAACGGGGTACTAGTTAGTAGCGCTACTTAGGTTTGGCACCCTCACACGCACCGAGGAGGTCAGGAGTGAACTAGTGACCCCCATCTTGACCATTGCTTTGATAGAGGCAACAGGGTTTAGGGAAAATAATCTGGAGCCATCGGCGGTAAGCGTGTGATTAACAACAATGAATATGTGAAACGTTCTTAACTGGTAACTGGTAACTAAACACGATAACAAACTTTGAACTCACCAGCGTCGTCTGACACACTTGTCTGCGTGCTTGCAGGTCATTAGATTTCTGATTATGGACTTGCTGTCTGGGAATGCTGGAGTGGTCATGGATCGAGACTCTTGGATATTTGATACATTGATTTTGAACCCTTATGTTGAAACAGTTGTTTAACAATTTACTTTATGCTTCCGCTGAACGTTTTCTTGGGTTTAAATTTATAACTTGGATTTATCTTATGAAATGAATCGAATGTTTTATTTGAATATGTATTATTGGTTCAATGTCATTGGTGGCTTGGATCCTGGTATGTCACACGTCCCGCGGTGAAGCCGCATGCTGTATTTTGGGGGTGTGACAGCTTGGGTCTCTTCAAAGGCATCCCTTAGCAAACCACCTCTCTCCCACTTTGCCACCACTCCACCACCACTACAACACCCACATCCACCACCATCATCCATCATCCACCTTAGAGTGTGTGTAGTAGTCTCGGGATCCAAGATTGATTGTAAGAGTTCATGTCAATCAAAGGCCATGTTTGGCTAAGTCTCTTACATCACTTGGTGAAGACAACCATTTAATGTATTACTTTTGATTTTTAATCTTTTCGCACTTTTTATTTGGTTTTGTATTAATGACTTTAATAAGTAGTTTCTTATGTTGAAGGTGAAACTTCTTTATCATTTGTCCGTGGTGTCATGGCATTACTTTACTGTTTATATAAAGTAAAAGATTTTCACCATTCATATCTCTACGGTCTATATAGAGATATGTTGGCTACCTGGTCGGGGGTTAAGGGAATGATTTAGTAAAGTTCTTGCCTTGTTCAGTGTATAGATCCTGCAAGGACCGGGGTCAAGCTTAGTAGGACCTCCTTCAATACCCACAGGTATTGGATGGCGGGGGTGCGAATGGCTTGATCCCCTCATATGTAAACTACTATAAATACATTAAACTGGCTACTTGGGATTGTATCCCTGCTGACTCAAACCACTTAGCCGAGGGTAACGTCACCTTCAAAAGAGGGGCCTACAACTTTTCGCATTAATAACTTAATTAATTATCTTTCAATTTTCCGACCCTTTGGGATTGTATCATTGCTGACTCAAACCACTGGGTTGAGGGTAACGTCACCTTCAAAAGAGGGGCCTACTACTATAACTAACATAATCTCTTAAAAAGTGCAAAAGTGCGGAAATCATCAAAGGATACATTAAAGGCGAGTCGGATCCAAGTGATTCATCTTGTCTATCTGTTTTATTTTTATTTTTATTTCAGCATTTTTAGTTTTTATTTTTCATGCTTAAAACCTTTTCTCAAAAATTTTAGTTTGATTAGACGTTGAGGATAAACTGGTACTAAAAGCTCTTGTGTCTTTGGATGACCTCGGTATCTCACCAACGCTATACTACGCTCACGATGGGTGCACTTGCCCATGTGTGTGTTTAGTGTTAGTAGAATATCGTGTTTTATAAATTTAAAACTTGACTAATGTGTAAAATGGGCTCAAAATATCAATAAAAACATATTACGCTTCGCACACACCAAGTTTTTGGCGCCGTTGCCAGGGACACAAGGATTTTAAGAAAGTTAGGAATCAACGTCCTAATCGTTTTTCTTGTTTTTCTTTTTTTTTTTTATGATTTTTCTAGATTTTTCAGCTTCTGCAGACTTCAGCACGGGGCAGTGCCCTCTGAACACACCTCGTGCCCAATCTTTGGTACTGGCAATCCTGTTTTAAGTCAGATAGTAACCGAACACGAGTGATATTGATTATTTTTACTTTCTCTTCTCTTATTGTGCGTGGTGTCAAATATGTGGTGGATCTCACAAAGATTTAGAGTGTTATTTTCTTAATTACACTCTCCACTATACAGACCCATCGTTTTCCTGTAACCTTATGATGGGCGAAAGTAAAAACGATCCATAACTCTCTCCCAAGTGCCCTCAACCATTTCTTTTGGATGACATGATTTTAGAATTATGTCAGTTCGATGAAATAATTCTTCAATTATTAGAAGAACTTGAGACGGATACAAGCTATTTATCTCAAGAGGATAATCAAGGAGAATCATTGGGGACGCATTCGGAATCTAACAACATCGTCGAACCCAAAAGCACTTCTAACTCTTGTGAGGACTTGAGCGATAGTCGTCCCTGTATCGATTGTGCCATGAAGGACTCTCCATCGGTTTCCGCTGATGCGTTCATAGATCTGAGCGATTCGACATACACCTTCTTTAACGAGAGCCCGGATAAGGGGAATAAAGGTTGGTTTCGCCCACCGGTATTTAGCTTAGGTTTTACCCTTTCCGAAAACCTCTTGCGTTCATGTCTAAAGCAAGGGCAATTAAAGTACCTCAGGCACTTCGGTGTTGTTCTGTCCAGTAAGGAACCACCCGATCTGGACAAATTCCTTAAAATAAGACAAAAGCTCTCTAGCCACGGGGCCGTGACCAGGTCAACACGCCCCGTGCCCACGTAAACATTGACCACGGGGTCATGTCCAGGCCAACACGCCCCGTGTTCAAGATACGGACAAAATGTGTCAGAGTTTTGTCTGACCACGGGGCCGTGTCCAGCTGACACGGGGTCGTGGTCAACGTGCTGTCGTCTTCTATAAATGCAGCAAGATTCCTGCATATTTGGACCCATTCCAAAAACAAAGATCTGGTATGATCTTCACATATACCCTATAAGGTATATTCTAAAGAAGGTTCTCAACAACCATCTTGTCTTTACTACTTTTGTCTCTTGCCTTCTTCTTCAAAAACTCCACAAAACCTCCATTAAAGCTTGAAATCTCCATGTTTTCAAGCTTTATTGTGATGTTTGTTAGGTTTTTAACAAAGGAATCTTATCAAAAATAAGTTTTACAACACCGTTTTAAGTTAATTCTGCTCAGAAATGTCTCAAAGTTCAGAAAAATAATTTAAAACTACAAGATTCCTAAGTTCAAAAATCTACATATTGGTGGCCACGGGGCCGTGCTCAGCGAGCATGGGGCCGTGGCCGGAGTTACTGTTTCATTAACTTGAACTTTTTCGACTTGTTTTCTTAGAATGTCGAGGCAGAATAGCGGAACCTCTTCAGCTCACTCAAGGAACAGTCTCAGGGAAAGAAGGCCATCGACCGAAGCAACCCTTGTGCGTTACGTAATGGCGCTAAGAGAGGCACTCGATGAGATGACATTCGTAGAAGAAGTCCTAATCGACCGTATCAACTATCTAACGGTGGGGCTAGTAAATAGCTTCCAAGAAATCAACCTTTTTGCACCAAAGGTTGAACATTCTTGTAATGCCTCCTATGGAACCAATCTCCCTCAAGAAGATTGGAACTTGGCACAAGAAGTTATTAATCCCACCGGATGGGATGACATTCCCCTGGAACCTCCTCTTGACGCCTTACAAGAGGTTCTGGTGGACGTCGCACCTCCTCCACATGAGGAAGACAATGAGCCCGCTTTCCTTCTCCCCCGGGAGATAGAAGAGTGGCTTAACGATGTGTGAGGGGCCCTTTCCGGAAAGAAGTTCTAAAAGCCTTATTCAACCGAATGAATCATTTTTCAGAAATTTTGATCTTATAATAAAAAACATCTAGGCTAGGACTTCTTTGTGGTTTAAGATTTCTTGCATTATATGACCTACTTATCAAGTTTTTTGTATGTACTTTTTATTTTTCTAGGACTTATGTATTTCACTCTTTAATAACTGATGGTTTTTGAGTATTAAATGGTGTTTGAATGATGTTGTAATGGTTGAACACACTCGAAAAGGTGGAGGTTACCAAGGGAACTTTAAAACCACACCCCATGCACAAAAACAGAGTCTCCCAACAATTTTCCATCATTACAGCAAATTCAGCACGGGGTCGTGCTCAGCCAACACGCCCCCGTGCCCAAGGTTCTGCAGAAAATGCCCAGTTCAGGTAACTGGACACGGGGCCGTGCTCATTGAACACGCCCCCATGCCCAGTCTTCTATTTAAATATGATACTGGCAATCTGACCACGGGGTCGTGCCCAGACCAACACGGGCCCGTGGCCAGACGCCCAGTAACATAAAATTTTGTTTTTAACCACCTTTTTAAACATTCAATCAACCTAAAAACTTATTTTTGGGACACATTAAGGACAATGTGTAATTTAAGTGTGGGGGGATGCTAAAAC
The DNA here is from genome assembly GCA_030545235.1 of Helianthus tuberosus. Taxonomy (NCBI): domain Eukaryota; kingdom Viridiplantae; phylum Streptophyta; class Magnoliopsida; order Asterales; family Asteraceae; genus Helianthus; species Helianthus tuberosus. Next base: position 57,016,564 of record CM060427.1, read on the forward strand.
CTTGAATTTTGCAAGTCCTAATAACAAGCCTTACACAAAAATCTATTGGAACCGCTAATCACCCCAAATTTTTTCAATTTTTATTTTTATTTTTTTACTTGTCTTGGTTTAATTTGGGAGTAACAAGTTCTAAAGAGGTTATATTTTTACAAATTTACAACCGATAACGTTATGATAAAAAGAACCAACATAAGAAAATTATGAAAAGGCATGACAAATCTAGTTAAAATTTGATTATATATATTTAATCACATTATAAACCCATTCCCACAATAAGTGAGTTTTGAGCCTTTATTGAGCATACAAGCATACATCTTTAAACTAAATGATAGAGGCATAAGTGAGGGTGAATAGCCGCTTGGTTCTTACGACTCTAGAACTTGCCATGATGATACATTCCCGGTCCTTACCAACTTAAACCCAAGTAAGTAAATGATAGAGGCATTAGGACTAACCCATTTTCCTTTCAACACCGTTATTTTTCATTTTCTTTATCACTTACCCAAAATCCCTCTAGTTAACCCCTTTGAGCCTAAACCTTTTCTGTTGGATCGTCGTGTGGCCCTAACGAGTCAATCTGAAGAGTTCAACGTCAAAATCAAAGGCGGAATCAATGAAATCAACGTAACACATCTTGTTTTCCTCTAATTATCTTCTTATTAACCAATTCTGAGCTTTTACAGATTCAAATGACAAACGGACAGCACCTCGGCTCAGAAACAATGGTCTAATTCCGTTTCAAATGACACCACAACACAGGTATTTATAGACATGGTAATTCCGTTTGAAAGTGGCACTGGCCATTTCAAGCGGAATTAAACTTGTTAATTTCGTTTGAAATGGTCATGGTCACATTCAAACGAAATTACCCACTTTTACACAAACTAACCCTAATTTTCAACTTGTTAAGCACTGGTTTATCCTATCTAGACACAAGACTCTATAAAGACGAAGTTAACAGACATTAGTGCACCAACAGACTCCCCCTTGGATGTTGACGAAGTCTTTAGCATCCAGTCTTCAGTCTTTAGTCTTGATCTATCGTTCTCTGCTCTAAATTGTCTTGACATTGTAAAGCATCCTTCAAATCTTCTCTTCTTCCATCAACAGCTAGCATGAATCACAGAATCTGAATCTTTAACAACCTTCAAGCTCCCCCTTGAATGTAGATTCGGAAACTGTATCTGACTTTTAAATCTTTAGACTCCCCCTATCAGTTAGCTGGGAATTTGCTTAGCTGCTTTCATATTCTCATACCTGTTACCTGCACAATCTCTACCTAAATATAAGATATATGACACTAACAGTTTCAATCCAAACTTACCATTCAACTTCATTTGTTGGTCTTGTTAGAATTTTAGAAATCCACTTAAGTATCCTGGTCCAAATTAATGACCCTGATTACTCAATTTATCTACCAAATCCAACTTAATGACCTTGGTTGACCAGAGATAAATCACACTGACATTTTGAACAACTTTGTTCAAATAATTTTCTGAAATTTACAAGTTTCAAATTAATGAACTTGCTTTAACTTTGTAAATTCACAATCTTAACAAAGTAAGCTCACGACTCATCTTCCAACTCAGAAACTTCTTGCATCTGCTTCAATTTTCGAATCTGAAGATCAGCTTTCCACTTTGGTTTGTCGGAAAATAAAGCAGAAATGTAAAATCTTTTTGGATTTTTAATAAAGTTTATAGACTAGAAATGAATTACAGAAATAAAATGCTGTAAATGTAAACTATTTACAAACATATTTTTGGTAAGCGTGTTAGGGAATCATATCAGCTATTCGACAAGTCACAAGTACCGTTAAGCTTTGATTACATACTCAGAATTAAACAATTCACTTAGATTGTCGATATACTGATCTATTTAAATTCTCACACAATTTTCAATCTGTTCAGGATACGTATTTAGTGTATTAAGAACTTAAACTCATTCATGTGTCCCACCTCTTGAATATACTCCCGTATCCAGATCCCAATATTCAGTCTTACAGGTGAGTATACCACAGATGATATTGTAAAGGGGTTAAATTGCAAAGAACCATGAGAGCTCAGGTCAGAACTTCCGTTCAGCAGAGAGATGACAGCTTCGACTTTTGGTGGGTCCCCTTTAGAGGATCTTTTTTACAACAGCAATGATTTAGCATTTTTAATGTTTCATCATTTTTGTGCTGAGGGCGGTGCTATATTTCAAGCAAGCAGTAAAGTATTCTCCGGGGACTAGGCCATTGCTTCCGCAAAATCAGAAGTCCCGGGATAATACCCCAGATATCACTGAGTATAAAGACCTAGTATTTCAGAAAGAGGGATCCTTCAAACAAGATTTCAGGGGTTACCTATATATCTAAGTAGTGTTCCCCACGAAATAAGCCAATAAGGATTTAGGTTTATATCCCGAACAAACCTACTAAATATGTAAAAACCTATCGGCATATCATCAGCGAGACTTTTTAACTCTTTTAAACTTTACATATCTTTAGCATACTGTAACTGTCAAGCCGATGTACTATCATTTTCCCTTTTTACACAAGTTCTTTTCTGGTTTTCTATTGTTTTTTGTATTTTGAAAATATCTCATGTTTTTGGATTTTTTAAATTTTTTACTGTTTTTGTATTTTCTGAAAATATTACCCTATACTCCCCCTAAATACCAAAACAAATAAAAAAATCGACAAACCATTGCAGATTGCTTCTCAACATCATCTACAATGTCTCCATCATCAACGCCAAGAATTTCCTCCAACACCGATAAAAGCTTCATACCGTTCAATTTTAGCAAATATTGAAAACGAGTTTTATCAAACGCGTTGGTATGTAAATCAGCTTTTTGTTCGTCAGTGTGAATTTTCTCAATTCGTATCAACTTCTTCTAGATACAGTCGCGAATGGCGTGATGACGAATTTCAATGTGTTTCGTTTTAGCGTGATGAACAGGATATTTAGTAATGTTTATCGCTGCCTCATTATCAACAAATATAGGGGTGTTATGAAATTGCAAACCGTAGTCGCGCATTTGTTGCTGGATCCACAAAATCTGAGAGCAGCAACTGCTGGCAGATACATACTCAGCTTCACATGTGGATAGAACCACCGAGGTCTGCTTCTTACACTGCCAGGTGACCAAACGTGGTCCAAAGAATTGACATCCCGCTGTTGTTGATTTAGCATTAACTTTGCAGCATCCGAAATCGGAATCAGAATACCCTTCGAGCGTGAAATCGCCTTCTCTTGGATACCACAACCCCAATGATGGAGTTCCTTTCAGGTAGCGTAATATCCTTTTCACAATCACCATATGCGAAGCTCTCGGGTTAGATTGAAATCTTGCTGCGAGGCAGGTTGGATACATAATATCGGGTCTTGAAGCTGTCAAGTACATCAGCGATCCTATCATGGAACGGTACAACGTTTCATCTACCTTCTCTCCGGTGAGATCAGGGTTTATCCCATGGTTCGTCGCTAACGGGGTTGAAGCTGTAGTAGATACTAACATCCCAAATTTCTATAAGATATCATGAACATACTTCGTCTGATGTATGAAAATTCCCTTAAGCAGTTGATCAACCTGAAGTCCCAAGAAGAATTTCATCTCACCCATCGATGACATTTCAAATTTTTGCTTCATAACTCTTTCGAAATCTTTGCACAAATTTTCATTTGTAGACCCAAATATGACGTCGTCCATGTAAATCTGAACTATCAGAAGATGTCTGTCGACCTCTTTGGTGAATAGAGTGGCATCCACTTTTCCTCGGGTGAAGCTGTTTGCTAGCAGGTGTTGAGACAAAGTCTCGTACCAAGCTCTTGGGGCCTGGTGTAAAACATACAGCACTTTATCCAGCAAATAAACCTTGTCTTTGTGGATTGGATCGGTGAAGCCCGGTGGTTGTCCGACATATACCTCCTCTTTACCTTCCCATAGAGAAACGCCGATTTAACATCTAGCTGATAAACCTTAAAGTTTTTCCAAGATGCAAATGCTAGGAAGATTCTGATCGCTTCAAGTCTTGCCACAGGAGCATATACTTCGGTGAAATCTATACCCTCCTGCTGACTGAAACCCTGGACTACGAGTCGAGCTTTGTTACGAATAATAACTCCTATATCGTCTCTCTTACACTTGAACACCCACTTGGTGTTTATCTTCCTCTGACCATCAGGCAAATCTACTAACTTCCACGCTCCCAACTTCTCAAACTGACTCAACTCTTCTTGCATAGCATTGACCCAAGAATCTTCAGTTAGCGCCTCCTTATATGTTCGCGGTTCAATCTGCGAAATAAAACAACTAAGTGAAAACTCAGGAGCTACTGTAGAATAAAAACATGTAACCCTTGGTCAATTTGACGTCTAGTACGAACTCCTGATTGCAATTCTCCAATAATCAGCTCTTCTGGATGGTACGAAAGAGTTCTCGGCATCACCTCGCCTGGAACATCTACCTCTCCTTCCAAATTTGTGACATTCTGATTTGCACCTTGTTCACTGACTAGAATTGTTTGACTTGAAATCTGGATCTGCTCCCCCTCAGAATCTGAATCACCACGATCGAAAACCGGTCTATCATCAGATTCTTGATTATCGTTGATTGTCGTCTGATTGTCAAGAGATTGCTGAATATCATCATCTTCGCCAGCATTACTTGGACCTGCTTCATCATCGTTCGAAGCTTGTCGTTGAAGAATGTAAGTTTCTGTTGGGAATCTCTCCTGCGATTCTTCATACTCTCTCAAAATATCTAACTCGTCAAAGAAATCTGGTTCTTCTTCAATCATGTCAAACGAATACCACAAATTATCGTAATTAAAACGCCATGAGTCACCAGGATTCTGAGGCGGCATTGTATAGCCTTGACACTCAACATTGTGTGCTTCAATAATCTGCTTCAAGCTTGGAACAAAGACTCGTTTCAATGGACTTGAGTAACCCACAAATATTCCTTCAATGCTCTTTGCACCAAACTTTCCAAAAGGCTCTAGAACAGTGCAGGGAGACCCAAACGGTTCTAAATACTTCAGGTTCGGTTTGCGGTTGTTGATTAGCTCGAAAACGTTTTGTTGAATTTCATTACGGTGAGAACCCGGTTGAGTGTATAACAAGCAGCTGACACTGCTTCTGCCCAAAAATTGACTGGTAGCTTTGAATCAGCAATCATCGTCCTGGCCGTTTCAATTAGCGTCCTGATCTTTCTTTCTGCTACTCCATTTTGTTGCAGAGTGTAAGGAGCACTAAATTCTTGCAGTTTACCTCTCTCATCACAATACTTTTCCATCTTGTTGTTCTTAAACTCAGTACCGTTGTCACTCCTGATTCTTCTGATTCGAGTTTGGTACAAATTTTCAATTTTTCTGAACAACGCCATCAAACTTTCAAACGTCTCATCCTTTGTTTTCAAAAATGATACCCACGAAAATCTGGAATAGTCGTCAGTTACTACTAGACAATAGAGATCACCAGTTATGCTTTTGATGTTCACTAGACCAAAAAGATCCATATGAAGTCTCTCTAACGGTCTCGAAACTTAATTGACTTTCTTTTGAGGATGTGATTTCTTCTTTTGCTTGCCTTTGATGCAGCTAATGCACTCCCCTTCCAGATGAAAACCTTTCACATGAACACCAGTAACTAGGTCGTTATGCACCAGGTGATTCATTTTTCGTAAGTGAATATGGCCCATCTTTCGATGCCATAACTTTGATTCTTTTTCCGTTGCTCTTGACATAAAACAGTGAGCCTGACCCGTGGAAGTAGTTGCTACACTCATGTCCAACACGTACAGATCATTGACTCTGGGTGCTCTCATGATAACCCACTCTTCGGGAACAACAAATCCTGGTTTCAAGATCAAACATTCTTTGTCTGTAAAGTGCGTTGTATACATACGATCACAAATGTGAGAGATGCTAAGAAGATTGTTTTCAAGCTCGGCAATGTAATTTACTCTTTCAAACGTGACAATTCCATTAGATAGAGTTCCTTCACCAACTTTTCGACCACCTTGATTCCCTGCAAATCCCACATAACCTCCATTAAACCCTCTAACATCATACAGTAGGGTCTTCTTCCCCGTCATGTGCCGAGAAGCTCCACTATCCATAATCTAACGTGAAACAGATCTTGGAAGCTGCTGCACATATCACAAACACTTAGTTAGAAGTTGATGCCACCCAAGCCTCTTTTGACTCGGGTAACTTGACATTTAAGTGAGTTTTTGCAATGTAAAGTGGTGGAAAATTCTTGTCGTTTATCTTTAAGCTCTCCTCAGACCCAATCTCAACCTTTTTGTATAAAAAGAAATCATTTTGAAAAGCTTGACCAGATGATTGGTCTTTCTTTGGTACATTCTTCTTTTCAGAAGTAGTAGCCTCTTGTGATTCAAGTTTCTCATAGTAATCCAAAAGTACATGCATCTTCTTAGTTGAAGACGATGATTTTGCAGTCTCAGAAACCTTTGGTTTTGGAGAACTTGTCTTCTTGTCAACTGATTTTGGCTTCCATGTTTGTTGAGGCGAAGCAACCCATTTGTAAAACTTGTCATTTTTAGTTACCACTTTTTTAACAGGTTCAGCTTTGATCTTGATGTTATCATTTTTCAAAACTTTCTTCTCAACAACCATCGGAGCTTTTCCTTTTGCATCAACTTTCTTTTTCTGAATCTCAACTACTTCAGTCTTAGGCTTCAAGTTGGTACACTTTCGTGCAATATGTCCAACTTGATTGCATTTGAAGCATGTTCGGGTGTCAACTATCTGACTTGTGCCTTCAGACTGAGGCTGTGAAGCCTTCTTCTCAAAGAATTCTTCATTTGTTTTCGAAAAAATCTTAGATTCTTCATCAGAAAGTGAACTTGAACTCGAAACAAACACCTTTTTCTCAACAAATTTCTTGTTTTGAAAATTCCTTCTTTGATAATTCTTACCACCCTGATATCCACCGTGACCATCTGTTTTGATTTTTGTTATAAAAACGTGGTGGAACAACTGGTTTCTTGTAGTAAGCTTTATCTTTTTCAAAATTCATTTGCCTCTTTGTCTGTTTCAAACCTTCTATCTCAGACAGATCAATCTCAATCAACTTGAACACATTTCTCAATTTACCAACATTCACATTCTCTAAAGGAAAATCACGATCCGAATACAACTTATCCGATCCTGCCATCTTGTACATCACAAGATGTGGTTCTTCACTTAAGTTGTTTTTGGAATTTGATTTTGGAATATAATTGTTCAGAAAACATTCTTCATCCTCAGCTGAATCATTTTCAGACTTCAAAACATTTTCAGCCATGCTTTTAACAATTTCTGACTGAACACTATCCTCATCGGATGATGTATTGAATGTAACATCAATTGACTCTGGAAGTTTAACCTCATCAATTTCTTCATCATTAACCAACCCGAATTTCTTCTTTTAAAAATTATTTAAAACTGGTGGTGGAACCTGATGAAACCCAACCCCAGTTCCATCAAAGTATACATATTCGCCTGCTTTGTTCTTCCCAATTGGTTTAGGAACAATATGTTGGAGAACAAAACTTGCGGAGCTGTAACTGTTCAGTTTCAACTGAATGCGTTCATTTTCAATTTAGTTGTTGGTTGATTAACTCTTCTTTAACCCTCAGAACACCTGTCAACTGAACATTTTCTTTGTATATCTTACCATTTATTTCATCAGAATCTTTTACCGTGCGTTTTAGCTTCTCAAAATTTTCTAAAACTTGGCGATTTTCAAGAATTAGCTTTTCGTTTTCTTTCCTAATTCTTTCTACTTCAATTTTATCATTTTCGATTTTCTCAATTAATTCTTTTATTCGATCATTTGAAGCTTTTAACATTTTGTCACGGTTTAAGATCTGATCCTCAACATCTCTGACTTTTCCTGTCAGATCTTCAATCTTTTTACCACTGTAGTAAGCAATTTTACTACAAATCTTGCAGTCTTTCATGCAATTTTTGCAGTCGCTCTCAGTTTTAGCTTTCTTACCTAACTCATTGATAGTATCATTATGACTGACCTTGTTTTTGGACTCAGTACCAGAACCAGAAACTACCTCTAGTTCTTTCGCAGCAAACACTTTGTCAGCCATCTTCTTCAAATTCTCAGCAGTAAACTCTTGTGACGTGTCAATAATTCCGTCATCAATTTTCTTTGGCTGCTGCTCTTTCTCCTTTTCTTTTTCTTTTTCTTCAGCTTCTCCTCCCCCCCCCCCCACCATTCTCTCTGTAAGGCTTCTTCTTCTTCTTCAGCAACTTGTTTGGTGAGAGTTTCTACATCAATGGTCTTTGAATCAATAGCTATGTTACCATTTGGATCTAGGTAACATTCTCTATCAGCATCCCATCTTTTTGCCTTCTTTGCTTCATTGTAAATCTTAAACATTCTAACCATTCTGTCTATGGCTTTCGCCTTCCTGTTGATGTATTTCTCTTGTTCATTTCTGCTATCTTTGAAAGGAACAACTTTTGTTACAAACGCATAACCTACTGCATCCTCCTCTGGTAACACATCACTCCAATCGTATCCTTCATCATCATGAATAACAGCAAGAGCTCTTGATTTTTCTTTGGGGGTATCTTCAAGCTGTTTCATTCTGGGAGGTTCAGATTTGTTCTGATGGTAGATTCCTCTTTTGTAATAATCTTCACGGAATGGATTTGCAGTATCATCAGCATGTGCGTTTCGACACTCACGTTTAAAATGTCCCTTTTGTTTACATCGGAAGCACGTGACCTTTGATTTATCAAACCCGAGCTTTGTGGAAGGTCCACCAATAGAATGTCTGCCTGTAATCTCCATGAACCTTTGAGCTCGTCTGACCGCACTAGCCATAGACCACCTGATATTGATCAACTCCATCTCTTCTGGGTCGATCTGATCATAATCCTCCTTAGTAAGGTTAGTGTTTCTGATCTTTCCTGCAACAAGGCTCTCATATGATTCAAGAACATATGCTAAAAACACCATTTGCTGCTTTGCGGATTCCTCACTAAAATTTTGTGCATTCTTCAGATCCACAACAATATTACATTGAAATAGATTCTTTGAAGCTAATTGTTGTTGTTGACTTGCAGCAGTTGATCATGACCCTCCATGATAACCGCTGCTTGGACTTTCTTGATTCGACTTGTTAGAACTTTCGGCTGAGAAAGCTGTCTTCGGAGACACATTCTTCGGGATCATATTTCCTCGGTAATACAACTCAACATTCTGCTGGTATAAGGAATGATTGACTTTGAATGATTTCTTGAGCTCCAGCTCATGACTCTCAAGTCTTTCAATTAACAGATCAACTGTCAGTTTCTCCGACTCGATTGTATTCTTCAACATCAAAGCAAAGTATTGCCAGTCTTTCTCATCTGGTAACGAGTCAAACAATTTGTCAACCAATTCTTCTCGAGAATAACTGATTCCATGTCTTGCCAGCTCCATCTTTAGTTGTCCAAATCTTTCCATCATCTTAGATACAGATTCATTTTTCAAACAACCAAATAGATCAAATTCTTTTCTTAACAACTTCTTTTTGTTTTTTACTATCTCAGCACTACCCACACATTTCACTCTCAATTTCTCCCATAGATCTGTTGAATTTGTGTACTCAATCAACGCTATTATGTTGTCTCTCACAAACTGTTGAATCAATGCAATGCACTTTTGTTCAGCAACATATCTGTCTATCTCCTCATTAACTGTTAAATTTTCAAAATCTGATCTTCCCATAATGAAACCATTCTTCAACATCTTCCAACTTGGATATGCAAATGCTTTTAGCCATTCTTCAAACTTTTTGGCCCATTTATTGTAATCTTCAATCGCCATCAGCTTGGGAGGTTTGTTGTACGTCCCATAAGCACTCTCCACACTTAAAGCATCAGACAGAGTTTTCTTTGCACTCGGAGTGTTCTCATTTGTGTTGTTTGAAGTATCATCTTCGGTGTTTCCCACGAAAGCAAACATGTCACTGAAAGGATTCATAAACTCATCCATCTTCACGTATCTGAAACAATCAACAAACACTTAGAAACATTTTTGAAATTTTGAAAAACAGTTTCAAACGGAATTAGCCTTTCAAGCGAGATCAGCTTTTCAAACGGAATTACAACTCAAACGGAATCAAGTTTGATGCGGAATAGCTAATTTCGTTTGAACTCTCAAACGGAATCTAATTTCGTTTGAAATCAGTGGCAGTTTCAAATGGAATCAGTCACTTTGAAGCGAAATTAGTTATTTCATTTGAAATGACAGTATTTTCAAACGGAATTAGTTATTTCAAGCGAAATAACCTCAATATTTCAAACGGAATCAATTGGCTCGTTCAAACGAAATCAGGTTTTTGGTCCATTTTTGTCACTTTTAGCCTGAATTAAGGTCTGATTCTTTCAAGGATTAGTTAAACCTATGTTTCTCTTATTATGTGAGTAAATCAAGCCATTTTGACCGTTAAATTTTGTTCAAATCAGAAAAGAAGGAGTAGAAGTAAAAGAATTTCGTTGAAATCAAGCTGAATTGGTATGAACTCCTCGTCCTGAGCTATGATACCACTTGTTGGATCGTCGTGTGACCCTAACGAGTCAATCTGAAGAGTTCAACGTCAAAATCAAAGGCGGAATCAATGAAATCAACGTAACACAGCTTGTTTTCCTCTAATTATCTTCTTATTAACCAATTCTGAGCTTTTACAGATTCAAATGACAACGGACAACACCTCGGCTCAGAAACAATGGTCTAATTCCGTTTCAAATGACACCACAACACATGTATTTATAGACGTGGTAATTCCGTTTGAAAGTGGCACTGGCCATTTGAAGCGGAATTAAACTCGCTAATTTCGTTTGAAATGGTCATGGTCACATCCAAACGAAATTACCCTCTTTAACACAAACTAACCCTAATTTTCAACCTGTTAAGCACTGGTTTATCCTATCTAGACACAAGACTCTATAAAGACGAAGTTAACAGACATTAGTGCATCAACATTTTCATTTCTAAACCCACAAAACAAACACCTTTACCCACCAAAACCTTTTTCTTTTCAACCCTTTATTTTAGTAAAAAGCTCGGTTTTCTTGTGACGCTTTTTTATCAAAAAAAAAAAAATGAAAGTCTAGCAATAAACAAACAAGTTCCTCAAAGAAACTTTTTTTGAAGATGCTTAGTTTGAATAAAAGTCACAAAAAAAAAGTCTTACGACGACCGACGCTTTTTACGCTTTTAGCCATTTTTACTAACCACTAACCCAAAACCACCTACCTTTAGCCCAAGCCTAACCCTTTCCCCAAGTCCTCTTGATATTTACAAAGGTTTACAGTTAAAAAGAAGGAGGATTGATTGCTTGGCAAGCATATGGTAGAAGTAAGTTCCATGTCGGTCTCGAGTGTTTCACAAAAATACATCTTCGGCCGAGTGTTGAGTGATCTACCATGAGGTAAGTGAACTTGTATATAAATGGAATTTTAAAGACGCATGTTATGCCCAAATAAATAATTTCTCTTATGAAACGTTCTAAATAAATCATAATGAATATGATTGTAAATAGTATAAAAATAAAACCCAATAAAGATCTTGGATTCCCGACACTGAAGACAAGCCCAAAACTTCTCTTCTACGCATTCCATTTGGGTGTGTAAGCCACATAATAAAGAGTTTTGCTTGAGGACAAGCAAAGATTCAAGTGTGGGGGTATTTGATGTGTGTAAAATGCAACATATAAATTACATCAAATGAGGCATAAAACTAACCATTTTTAGTACTAATGTTGGAAAAAGTGTGTTTTTGTCTTCCTTTTGTATTTTCAGGACCAAATGAGCTTAAACGAACAAAAGGAACAAATATGCAGCAAAAACTAACATAAATACAAAGAAAAGGAATAAACGTGGCATGCCCGACCCCTCGACAGCATCTCCAAGGAAAAAACAAGAAACAGAAGGCTGACAACGACCCGTGTCCACTGGACACGAGGGCGTGGTCAGATGTCTATAGAAATGGACACAACTGTGGAAGCTTCTACGCCCACCACAGGGGACGTGCCCAGCTCAGCACGGGGCGTAGTCAACTCTAAGATTCGCATAATCTTGCAAATCTTGATAGTACAGATACGCTTCTGCACACGGGGTCGTGCCCAGTGAACACGGGGCCGTATGCAGCCTAATGCAGACAATTGCAATTAATGAAGGAAGAGAAAAGGGATGGCCACGGGGGCGTGTCCGCTGGACACGGGGCTATGGCCGTGCTTCTGTTCAGGCTATAAATAGGGGTGCTTGGGTCTCTTCAAAGGCACCCCTTGGCAAACCACCTATCTCCCACTTTGCCACCACTCCACCTGTTGGGATTGAACCCTACCAAAGGAACAGATAATTAAAGCCAAAACTGGGTCAGAGCAGTGGATCCAGAATAAGCAGATGTTACATACAAGTCTCTCCCCTTGAAAGTGGTTTCAACATCTGCTGACCTCCTATCTACTGATCGTACAAGCCACTGACCGTCAATCTGCTGCTCTAGTAAAGGCTGATGGAAGACTAAAGCTCTGCTGCTCAATCTACTGCCTTGAGTCAAGTACTGCTGATCCGGACAAGCAATGCCGGGTTCACAGCAGTGGAAGGATGCAGCAGTTGTTTAAGTGTCTTTTATGTAATGAAATGTAATAGCAGTAGTTAGTATAGCAGTGTTTGTATAGATCAGAGGTTAGAATTTGTTAGGAGGTTAGATGTCACTTTCATGGTGACGTCAGCTTAGATGCTCAGTGGTTTGCTAGTGCCTATAAATAGAACAGTGCTCTGTACTGTTCTATTAGCTCTTTGCAACAATCGTCTTCTCTGCACGAACAAACACTGAGCTCTGGCTGAGGGGGAGTTTGCATCAAACATTGCTTTGTAATCGTTATTGAAACTAAATTCAATCTTTCGGTTCATAGTGAAAAGTGTTTTGATTAAAGCAATACTCTCATTTGATTGTATTCAAAGTTTGTTTCCATCTTAATTCCGCTGCACAACTCATTCATTTCCATCTTAATTTCAAACGTAAAATACAATCAAAACCAAACTCAGATCCAATAATTGGTATCAAAGCTAGGACAGTCAAATTTGATTTAACAATCATTTTGACATAAATAGTTCAGCTCAAAATCGTTGATATCGATAGTTTGTTCGTTTTTGTTAAAAAACAGAGCAAGGTTTAATCACCATTAAAGATGATTAATCAGTGTCTGTAAAACAACCAGGATGACGTCACAATCACTAGATGATAAGAATAATGTTGGCTCGCTTTTTAAACCACCTATGCTTAAAAGAAATGAATACAACATCTGGGAGCGAAGGATGGGTCACATCCTTGCTCAACAGAACACTGGATGTTGGAGGTCTGTTGTTTTTGGTCCCCATGTTCCTATGGTGCCAAGTGCTGAGGATCCAAAGAAGTTCGTACCAAAACCTTATGAAAACTATACTGAAACAGATTTTCAGAAGTTCGAACTCGATGCCAAAGCATTTAGCATCATAGCATCTGCATTACCAAATGAGATCTATGTTGGACTGTTACATTGTAACAGTGCCAAAGAGCTATGGGATGCATTGAAGGAACAGTTTGGGGGAACCGAAGAAGTTATTGAAAACAATAGGGAAATTCTGAATCAGCAGTATGAAACCTTCTGTCACATTAAGGGTGAAACATTGACCCAACAATTTGAACATTTAGTTGTCTCATTAGTGAGCTAAGGCTTGTTAAGGTTGAATTTCCAAAATCAACTCAAAATAGCAGGTTTCTTAGATCGCTACCTGATAAATGGGACACAATTGCATTTGTGACTAGAAACTCTGTTGAGTTCAAAGATCTGACCCAACTTCATGGTAGACTCCTGACCTATGAAATGGAGTTGAACCAGAAAAAGAAGCTGCAAGAGTCTGGAAAAGCTACTGATGATTACTCATTCGGTAGCACAACTCTTCTGGGTCAGGAAGAATCTGGTAGCAGTAGTAAGGAATAGGGTTATGATCATTTCATTGATATAACAGCTGGTGGTAACTTTACCAACCCTGATCCTCACTCTGTAAATTATGCTTTCACTGCAAACACTGAAAACCAGATGTCTGATAATTTGTGCTTTGAACTCAATGATTTACAACATTTTGATCCCACTGACTTAGAGGAGATGGACATTTTGCATCAACTGGCTTTGCTTAGTGTGAGAACAAGAAAATTCTACAAAATAACAGGGAGAAAGTTCCCAGGGCTACATGGGAATCTAAGGGTTGGGTTGGATAAATCGAAAATCAAGTGTTACAAGTGCAATAGGCTAGGTCATTTCGCTAGGGAATGAAGGAGTGTTGGTGCATGTTATATGACAACAGCTTTGGTTTGGTCTTTGGATATTAAACAAAAGATTGGATCATGAAGACTTAAAGAAAAACGAGCTCTATGAAGTCCAATCAGTCCAAGTTTGTACTAAGTCTATTAGGCCCAAGTTTATGTGACAAATGTAATATGGGCAAAGCCCATTTCGAGATCTTGGCTGTGTGTATATAAACAGCCTTAGTCTTGAGTTATAGGGTTAGACACTTAAGACACTTTTGACAACTTGTGAGAGAGCATTCAAGTGTGAGAGGTTAAGAACAAAACAGAAATCGGCTGTTAGGTTCTTGTAGATCTTAGTGATTGTAAAACGATTCTAAGAGTTTGATAATCACAGAAGATCAGTTTGAAAGTTTGCGTGTTTGTGTGTTCGAGTTCTTGTTCTTCTACATAATCTTGTTTCTGTGTTCGAAGATCAATCAAGGGGATTCCGCACCCTTGATAGATTAACAGTCTTGTACGATCCATACGTGATTCAGGGACCTACAATTGGTATCAGAGCTTTTGCTCTTGTGCATGGTTCAAGACTGAAGACTAGATTCAAGTTGTGTTTCGGTTGAAGAAGTTTTGGTGTCTCATTCATAATTTTCGTGAAGAACAGCAAGAACAAGGAAGAACAGTTCAAAATTCTGAGTTTTGATCTGTTTTGGTAGTTGGTTGTTTGAAAATTTCGAGTTAAAGTTCTGGGTTTTTGCGAAGAACACGAAGAACACGAAGAACACTTGAAGAACAGTTTAAATTCGTGTACTTTAATCTGTTTTGATTATTTGTTTTGACTGTTTTCGTGTTTTTGTAGGAAATCTGATTGAGATTTTGCTTGAAAAGTTTCAAAAGAGGAAGCAGATTTCGTGTTGTTAGCTGCTGCATGTTTCAGGATTGGGTGGCTGGGTGGCCCAATCAGATCTTGAGCGATTTTAACAGTTATCTCGGTGACCGGCGAAGTTAAATCCAAAGGCGACTTTGGTAACCGTATAAATTTTCCACAGCGAAATTATCACGGTTTTCGGCGAATTTACAGTCGTCGTTATAGCGAAACTAAGCAGCGAACTTGACCAGCGAAATAAACTGATTCACCAGCGAAAGTAACAGATCAGCGAAATTAACCAGTTGGACCAGCGAAATTAACAGAACTCAGTGAAACTAGGAGAGAAATTAAGGGGTGGAATTTTGTACGGTTTTATCAGTCTGTTACGTTGAAATGTCGAACATGTCAAAATTGAACGAACTCTTAAGGATGGAACATGAAGTAGGCACGACGAACAAACCACCTAAGATGATGAAGGTGGAGAACTACTTGACATGGAAGGATAGGTTTCAATCTTTTGTTGAGTACCAGGACACGCGTATGTGGATATGCATAGACGACGGGTATGTGAACCCAACTCATGAGTTTGAGGGAAGACAACGTATAACTGCTTATGTTGATATGGATGCCGAACAAAAGAAAATGTATGAGGCTGAAAAGAGAGCCTTGGCAGCCATTAAAATGTCTTTACCTGATGGCATCAAGCATACCTTTAAGAAGTACACTACTTCAAAGGAAATGTGGGATGCACTAGAGAAGAGATATGAGGGAAATCCTGATGTCAAGAAGAACAAAGTTGATCTACTGAAGAAGCAGTTTGCTGTGTTCAAGTACATGAAAAATGAGTCACTTGAAGACGTCATCACTCGATACTACCATCTGATGTCAGAACTGGATAATTATGATATAGATTGCTATACTGACATAGAGAAAAATGACAAGCTACTGGATGCTCTACCTGCTAAATGGGATATCTACACTCTCATGATTAAGGGAGAAGCAGATTATGACACGAAGGAATTGGAAGAAGTAGTTGGAAAGCTTAGAGCTTATGAGCTTAGTATGAAGAAAAAGGACACTGGTTATGATCAGGTTCAAGATCCAGGGATATACAATGGGCTTACATCTTCTTCACCTCATGATGCTTCTAGCGACTCTGCAACTGCATTTCTTTCGTGTGATAAGGAGCAGGTCACAGTGAATGATGATGGTGATGTGTGTTTTGTAGCTGCTGCAGGAGGATCAACAGGAGTCAAGAGAACATCAACCTCAAAGCAAAGTAGTAGTGCAAAGTCAATGCCTATGAGTGTGAAGTCTGCTGAAGGACATCTTGCTCTACTTGCTTCTTTTGTTGCGTCTTATGAGAACTACATTCAAGGGAAAATATCTGATCCTGCCACTTTAGATGAAGATTATGATCAGATTGACCCTGATGATCTAGAAGAAATGGATCTGCAATGGCAGATGGCCATGATTTCGAGACGTGTGAAGAGGTTCATGAACAGAACTGGAAGGAAGTTTGTAGGAAAGAGCGTGGGTTTTGACAAGACCAAAGTCAGGTGCTTTAACTGTCAGAGTTATGGTCATTTCGCTAGGGAATGTCAAAAACAAAAGCATGAGAATACGAATCAAAGTTCAAACAATCGGAATGCTTCAAACAACTCTAACTCTAACTCTAACTCAAGGGCGTTGATATCTACTGCAAGAGAAGGCTCATATGACTGGAGCATTCACTTAGAAAATGATGAAAATGTCACTCAAGCATTCATGGCAGAGATCACTCCTGTCAATGATGGTGAAGCTACAGTAGATGAGGCTAAAGTTGAGAAGAAGAGTGAAGTTCAGGAAGATAAGGCTGATCAGACAACAGATGCTGAAGAGGAAAAGCATGAGTCTGAGCATGAAATGGAAGCTGATGAGAAAGATGAAATCATCAAAAGAATGGAAGCTCAACTTGCTGCTCTCATGGCCAACTCAGACAAATCGACAGGAGAGGTAAGTAACTCTGCCACTTCTGTTTGCTTAAAGTGTCGTGAACTACAGGGTGAAGTTGACAAATTGTCAACTCAAAACAAAAGTCTTGTGAGCGAAATGTCTAACGTAAAAGAATCAAATTTCTTTGCTAAAAGAAACGAGTCATCATATTTGAAAAAGATAAAAGGCTATGAAGCTGAAATTGAAGTTTTAACCAGCAAACTAAACGAAAAACTTCAAGTCATAGACTTAGCTCATGACATGATGGCTGAGAAAACAAAAGAGATTTCTGAAAAAAGCAAAGAGTTGTCAGATGCACAACTCAAAATTGTTGAACTTGAAAAGAAATTAGGTCAATTCAGGGATTCTACTTTTGTTATGAAACATATGATGGGTGGGTTAAAGAAGAGTAATGACAAGACAAGTGTGGGATTCCAGGGCTTTAATGAAGTCCCACCTCCTCTTAGTCATGACTATTCTTTCCTACCTGATGAGGATGAGCTTACAGACTGTCTGTCAACATCACCAAGTAGTTTCACATCCAGTCAAGGTGATGTGTTTGAAGATAATGATGCTAAGAAGGAAAATAACAGCAAACCTGTTTTGAAAAAGAAAAATACACCTTCTAAAAACAATAATCAAACTTTTGTTAAAAAGGTTAATTTTGTTCAAGGAAGTGATATGAAAATCGAAACAGCTGTTATCGAAAAGGTATCAAATGTAGAGTTTGCTAGAAACAAAAACATAGAAAAATCTGAAATTAAGCAAACTGAGCAAAATCCTTCCAAGGCATCATCATCAAAACCAGAATCTAGTTCAAAGGCTTCAACTAAGAAGTCTTCGAATAAGAGATCGTGCTTCAAATGTCACACAAAGGGACATGTAGCTAGCTGCTGTCCTAACAAAAAGGTTGAAGCACAAGTTAGTGAGAAACAAAGAGGGAAATCACCTGAGAAGCAAGGTGATAATGAGGAGAAAGTCTCAAATTCTCCAAAGAAATCTGCTCCAAAGCAACAACCGGGTGTTGCTAGTGGTGTAGATAAGGCTGAAAAAGGAACTCCACAAGTTCCTCGTTTCCAAAGAAATCAACCAAGATTTCAGCCTGAATCTACATCAGGCAGATATGGAAGACCTAGAAGTAACTCACCAAGAATGAATAATCAAAATTCAAATAATTTCAGAAGTCAAGGTCAATATCAAAATCGATACCGAAATAATGGTGGTCGAACTTTTTATAACAATGGCTTTAGAAATTACAATCAAGGTTCTTGGAATCAAAATCAAAATTTTCAAAGGTCACATAGTCCAAACTCAAATAGGTACCCTCAGGACCAGAGACCTTATAGAAATCATGCCCCATTTCCATCAACAGACCCAAGATCCAAGACTCCAGCTAGGAGTGATGGATACTGGATGGATGTTCCTGTAGTTGATGAATCTGGAAGACCCAAGACCATTAAGGCTTGGGTCCCCAAATCTAACTAATCTTTTGGTTGGTGTGTGCAGGAGCTGCTAAGGAGGATTATCAACTTATGGTATGTTGATAGTGGCTGCTCCAGGCACATGACGGGGGATGCGAGGTTGTTTTGCTGAATTTGATGGTGGACATGTAAATTTTGCTGGTGCTAAAGGTGGAAGAATTACTGGACGAGGAAAAGTGACGAATGGGAAGATCACTTTGGACAAAGTGAACTATGTTGAGCAGCTTAAACACAATCTGATGAGCGTGTCACAAGTCTGCGACAAGGGTCACTCGGTCCATTTTACCAAGTCTGAGGCATTGGTGTTGAAACCGGGTTTGGTCATTCCGGACGATTGGATAGTTATGCGTGCACCAAGGAAAAATGATACTTATGTCATGGACATGGGTGCCAAGGATCCAACTGCTGCGGTGGCGTGTTTACTGTCAAAAGCATCTGAAGCTGAATCAATGTTGTGGCACAGACGCATGGCTCACATTCACTACCGCAAAATGAATTACATTATTAAAAATGAGCTAGTGAAAGGGGTTCCATTGCTGAGGTTTCAAGTGGAAGATAAATGTCTTCCATGTCAAAAGGGAAAACAACACAAGAAACCTCATAAGTCTAAAACAGTAAATTCCATTAATGCCCCTTATGATTTACTTCACATGGATTTATTCGGTCCAGTGAACGTGAGGAGCATAGGTGGAAAGTACTATTGTCTTGTTGTCACTGATGATTACTCACGTTATTCATGGGTTTTCTTTTTAGGTACAAAAGATGAGACAGCAGAGATGCTGATAGATCTTTTTACAAAATTGGAAAACGTTCATGATGCAAGAATAAAGAGGATAAGGAGTGATAATGGCACGGAGTTCAAGAATCGAGTTCTGGATCTCTACTGTCTTCGAAAGGGAATTGAACATCAATATTCCGCTCCTTACACACCTCAACAAAATGGAGTTGCTGAGAGGAAAAACAGGACGTTGATTGAAGCCGCTAGGACGATGCTTTCAGATTCAAAGCTACCAGTTCTTTTCTGGGGAGAAGCTGTGAATACAGCTTGCTACGTCCTAAACAAAGTTTTGACCGTTAAACGTTTTAACAAAACTTGTCATGAGTTAATGTTTAATGAAAAACCAAACTTAACAGGCTTTGAACCATTTGGATTACCCTGCACGATTGTGCGAAACAAAGATAAACAAAAATTCGGTGAGGTGGCAGATGAAGGCTACTTTCTAGGCTACGTGCCTGGCACACCGAATAAAAGGGTTTTTAATCTAAAAACTGGTAAAATTGAGGTTGTTTTCAATGTAGAAATTACTTCTTACAAACCTCAACAATCAACGAGTGGTCCCGCTATATTATATGATTATGATAGTATGTTTAAGTCATTTAATATTCCAGAGGTTTCTGATGCAGATGCTTCTCAGCTAATTCAAACAGTGATAAGTGAAGACGATGAAGGTGAATTTATGCCTAGATCGAATGTAGATATGTCAGATGCTCCGGAAACTTCCCAAGGTGCTGCTAATCCTGATTCAAGCGATAGTGACTCTGAACCCATTCAGGGGGAGGATTTCATTAATCCGTTTGCAAATCAGAATATTCAGGGGGAGGTTGGATCAAACTTGGGTGATAATCTAGAAGTCGATGCTGTTGCTACTACACGAGCAAATAGAGATCATCCGGTTGATATGATTCTGGGAGATCCTACTGCAGGTGTTCAGACTAGAAGAAGCATAGAAGCAAATTCTGGGTTATTTGTTTCAATTGAGAAGACTGGGATAGTGAACGAGTGCTTGTATAGTTGCTTTATTTCCCAAGAGGAGCCGAAGAACATTCATATGGCTCTCAAAGACAATTCATGGGTTGAAGCTATGCAAGAGGAATTGGCCCAGTTTGCCAAGTTGAAGGTTTGGGAATTGGTGGACCTTCCAAAAGGTGAGAGAGAGATTGGCACTAAATGGGTATTTAGGTGCAAGAAAGATGAAAGAGGTATTGTCACACGCAACAAAGCTCGGTTGGTTGTCAAAGGCTTTAATCAGCAAGAAGGGATTGATTACAATGAGGTGTTTGCACCAGTGGCGAGGTTGGAGGCAATTCGTTTGTTTCTGGCTTTTGCTTCATTCAAGGGCTTCAAAGTTTACCAACTAGACGTGAAGAGTGCGTTTCTTTACGGGAAAGTCCAAGAAGTGGTGTATGTCTCACAACCAGATGGGTTCGTTGATCCAGACTATCCAGATCGAGTGTACAAACTTGATAAGGCTTTGTATGGGTTACATCAAGCTCCCAGGGCGTGGTACGAGACACTGTCTACACATCTGGTCAACAATGGTTTTGAAAGAGGTCAGATTGACAGTACACTGTTCATTAAGAGAAAGAAGGAAGATTTTCTGCTGGTACAGGTATACGTGGATGACATCATCTTTGGGTCATCTGACGAAAACATGTGTAAGGAATTTGAACAGGTGATGAAGAGCAAGTTTGAAATGAGTGCTATGGGTGAGCTGTCTTACTTTCTGGGATTACAAGTTGAACAGAAGGAGGATGGGATGTTTATACATCAAACAAAGTATGTGTATGACATTTTGGCTCGATTCAAAATGAATGATTGCTCTACTTTCAACACACCCATTTGTGAAAACCACAATCTCGGCCCAGATCATGAAAGCACTGAAGATGTTGATCCAACTCAATACAGGGCGATGATTGGTTCTCTAATGTACTTGACTGCTTCAAGACCCGACATCATGTTTGCCGTATGCTTGTGTGCCAGATATCAGGCAAATCCAAAGGAGTCACATATGAAAGCAGTGAAGCGGATTCTTCGTTACTTGAAGGGGAAACCTAAACTTGGGTTGTGGTATCCAGCTGATAGTGATTTGAGGTTCGTTGCTTACACTGATTCAGACTTTGGAGGATGCAAATCAAACAGGAAGTCTACAACAGGTGGTTGTCAGTTCTTAGGAGGCAGGATCGTGTCTTGGCAATGCAAGAAGCAATCCTGTGTGTCTACCTCTACGTGTGAAGCTGAATATATTGCTGCGGGTAGCTGTTGCTCTCAGGTTCTCTGGATCCAACAGCAGATGCGCGATTACGGTTTGGATTTCACTCGTACTCCTATTATGATAGATAATAATGCCACTATATCAATCACAAACAATCCCGTAAAGCACAGTAGAACTAAACACATTGACATACGTCATCACTTTATACGGGATTGTGCTGAAAAACGATTAATTGAATTGCACCGAGTTGACACAGAAGATAACCTTGCTGATCTTTACACAAAAGCTTTTGATCGAGCTCGCTTTGAACACTTAGTCGAACTCAATGGGATGAGGAATCCTGAATAACTGGTTTTTCATAAGAATTTTTGTAAATAGTTTACTGTTTTTCTTAAAAATCAAAAATACAAAAACATCGAAAAAAATTTCAAAAACACAAAAAACAATAGAAAAGCAAAAATGAGTTTCCTGGCGAGCAAAAGAGAAAATGATAGTACATCAGTGGTCTGTCTAAACCTCTTTAAACCTTAAATGAAATATGCTAAGCAGCTCTATATAAGATGTATCGGTAGGCTCACAATCATGTTAAAGTGTGCAGGGTGATATAAACTTAAATCGACTGAAGACCAGGTGGGAACCATTCATTGGCATATGGTCTTAGTACCGAAATTTCGTTTGAGAGATTGCCGAGGTTCTGAGATATTCGGTCTTTATGCTACTTATCATCTGGGTATCATGGTTGTATCTTTTACCGAAAAATATGACGGGGACGCAAGTCTAGATCTTCCATGATATCATACATACGTGTACATATTGCATTCGACCTCAATAAGTGATCAACAATCACATGTCCCCAAAATAAGTGATAATATATCACATTTTTCCGGGAGTCAAGTTCGTCTCTCTGCTGTACGAAAGTACTGACCTGTTCACGGACTTGCTCCTGTGCCCTCATGCATCTGAAAATCAAGTTCCTCATCAATAAGTGATTCTATCACATAGGGCTTGTTTTCAATCAAAATAAGTGAGTTTCTCACATCATATACGGTCAAACAGATGATAATCGGTATACTCACCGGTAAGATGAACCCTCGTGCATACCTTGATACGGGAATGTGTCGTGATGTGGATGAACACCGGTCGGTAAGTATAAATCATACCTTAACGTATCCCCTCGCCATGATTACATATGATAAGTTGAGCTTATGTGGACAACAATACCGATAATCGTTATAGGATGCTTATCAAAATGTTAACTAAAAGAACAACAAGAGCGTTTTGACATGACCGTACACTGATATGATTCTCTTACTCTCGAAACTCGCAAAAAGAATGTCTGTAAATATTTATTTACTGCTTTCAGTCTTTACTTTTGAAAATAAAAAATCCAAAAATAATGTCTTTTTCTGTTAAAATTCTTAATGTCCGGAAAACTGTTATTCTTGGAGGAGTTGTTACCGAAAGGGGGAGACTGTGTTAGAAAGTGGGTTCAAAATTTTTTAAATCATGCAGGTTATAAGGTGTTTGCTAAAATTTGTGCGTGTTGGTGCTGAATTGGAAAATGCTTAATCTGATACAGTTTAACTATCTCTAGTAAAATAATAATTCTTTAACTATGTTGAAAAATTCTTATGGTTTCTCGAGATGTTTGTTTTATAGTATACAGATTGAAGCAGTTTGTTGATGAGAAGTTGCTGTGAAGAGAGGAGGAGTTTGTTGCTGCTTGGTAGAATCCTCCTTCTACAATGCAGAGTGGATGCTGTGAAGACTTACATTGAATGCTGAATCAAAACTTGGAAGATTTGGTGATTGGATGCATCAGCTTAGGGGGAGTCTGTTGCTGACAAAGATGTTGCTGACAAAGACAGAATTCATGTTGAAGCTGACGCTATCCAAAGACCAAAGACTGTGAGATTCTGAAGACTAAAGTTTTCTTTGCAAGCTATTGTCAAGGGGGAGTTTGTTGGTGCATGTTGTATGACAACAGCTTTGGTTTGGTCTTTGGATATTAAACAAAAGATTGGATCATGAAGACTTAAAGAAAAACGAGCTCTATGAAGTCCAATCAATCCAAGTTTGTACTAAGTCTATTAGGCCCAAGTTTATGTGACAAATGTAATATGGGCAAAGCCCATTTCGAGATCTTGGCTGTGTGTATATAAACAGCCTTAGTCTTGAGTTATAGGGTTAGACACTTAAGACACTTTTGACAACTTGTGAGAGAGCATTCAAGTGTGAGAGGTTAAGAACAAAACAGAAATCGGCTGTTAGGTTCTTGTAGATCTTAGTGATTGTAAAACGATTCTAAGAGTTTGATAATCACAGAAGATCAGTTTGAAAGTTTGCGTGTTTGTGTGTTCGAGTTCTTGTTCTTCTACATAATCTTGTTTCTGTGTTCGAAGATCAATCAAGGGGATTCCGC
The DNA here is from genome assembly GCA_030545235.1 of Helianthus tuberosus. Taxonomy (NCBI): domain Eukaryota; kingdom Viridiplantae; phylum Streptophyta; class Magnoliopsida; order Asterales; family Asteraceae; genus Helianthus; species Helianthus tuberosus. The sequence goes on from CM060427.1 coordinate 57,040,590, forward strand.
ACCCTTGATAGATTAACAGTCTTGTACGATCCATACGTGATTCAGGGACCTACAAGGAGTCAAACTACTGGTCCTATAATCACTCATCCTAGCTCAAACCCAAGACCTCAAAATCAAAGCACTGTGCACTATACCCAATATACTCCTGCAGCTCATGTTAACACTGCTCATTATGCTGCTGCCCCTGTGCCTGTGCATTATGTCCAAACCACTGTTCCACAGATTCAATATGTTCAAACCCTTGTCCCCCAGTCACAAGTGCAACCTGTTGCACCTCAAACAGCTGCTCCAGCAGTGGTACAACCAGATCAGCAAAGCTTTTTCACTCAAGGCTTTGTTGACTGGAGCAGCATGCCTGATGAGCCTAGTGATGAAAATTTTGCACTCTATGCTTCTAATGAATCTTCTAATGATGAATTTTGTTTGATGGCATTAGAGTCAATACCAGAGGGGATTGAAACTGAAGGTGAACAACTAAGTGATGAAACAGTGAATGAGGTGACTGAAGCAGTGGTTACTGCTATGGCTGGTGAACTACTGCTGGGAGAAAGTTCAGGAACCCTGATTGAACCACTGACAGATCCATGGTCCAAAGAGGACAAAGAAGAAGAGGAAGAGAAAAGAGCAGGTGAGAAAGAAGCAAGAGCTAATAATGAAGAGGATCATCAATGTGATTGTGCAATGATGGCTGCTGCCAAGGTATCACCTCAAGTTCTTGAAAAACTGTGTTCAGACAATTGCATTATTGCTTTTGCTAACATCAAAGAGGTAAATGAAAACCTTAGGAACAAAGTCTTGTCTGATGAAGTCAAATTTGAAAAGTTGTTAAAAGAACTTAGAAACAAATTGGCTGAAAAAGATAAAGAGATTAGCAGTCTGAAAGAAGAGCAGAGCATAACCAAAACTCAACTCCAAACTATGGTAGAAAAATACCAAGTTTGTAAAAAGGAGTTAGAGTCCACCCAGATTACCTGTGAAAAATGGGTGGAATCTTGCAAAGGGTATGAGGTTATGCTTGAAAAACAGATTAAAAGCAATGTAAAATTTGGTGTTGGTTATAAAAAACATGATGATGAAAACACTGCTTTTGAAAAATCTGTTCAAACCACTGATGTAACCACTGAGTTCATCCCCACAAACAAGAATGGCCAAGAAGTGAAAATCACTGATAAACTTGGTAACAAAATCACACTTGATAGACCAATGGGATCCTCTACTTTTGAGGAGCTTGAAAATTATCCGTTTAAACCAAAATGGTCTGATGAGTGTGATATTCTTGAAAATTTCAAGCCCATGGACTTTACATCAACTGATGGTGTTAAGGCTCCAAAAGCTAAAGTCATTCCTCTCAAGGATATCCCAACAGAGGTTAAAACCTCTGCTGCAAAGGAGTCTGAAAAGAGAAAGAAGAAAGAAAAGATCAATAACCTGTTTTGTGAATTCTGTGAGAAAAGGAATCATCTAACAAAAGATTGTTTCCATTTAAAAGCTTATGATTTGAACAAAACAAGTGTCATTGTTCCAGCTGAGAGCTGCATTGTTTGTGGTAAAAACAAACCACAAAACTCAAGCATGTGTGTATCTCAAAAAACTTTGATGTGAAAAAGAATGAGTACATTGCTAAAACATCCTTGAGTCCATCAACATCATCTGTCAAATTCACCAAGAACCAACCACTGTTTGTGCCAGTTCAAACAGCTGTTACAAAACAGCTGAACCAAACATCTGTCAAAAGAGATGTTCAGGTTACTGATGCACCCCCTGCAAATCAGTTCAGAAAAGGCAAGGAAAAACAGTCTTACCAAAGGATTCCACACGTTTATGAGGCCTACAAAAGGCCCTCTAAACCAAAAGTGAACAGGCATCCTTTTGGGTACCAACAGGTGATTGGTCAAGACCCCCAACAGTGGTTAGCAAGAAACAGTACTAAAACTGTCAAAACCCCTGACCTAAACACTGTCCATCAATGTGCATCCATCCCAGACACTGTTGAGACCCCATCCAAAGCCTTATTGGCTTTGGAAACCCTAATGAACTAATCCTTTTACTTCATGTGCAGGGAGCTTCTGCCTGTTTAGATAGCCTTTGGTATGTTGATAGTGGAGGCTCCAGGCACATGACTGGATGTAAAGCCCTACTCAAAGATTTCAAAATTCATGGAGGGGGTGATATATCCTTTGGGAATAATAGTAAAGGGAAAGTTTTGGGGTCTGGTACAGTACAATCTGGCAATATAAAATTTGAAAATGTCAATCTGATAGATAATCTGAAATTCAACCTCCTGACTGTTTCACAAATGAGTGACAAGGGGTATGGGTCATTCTTCACAAAGGAGTGTTGTAGGATTGTTGGACCAGAAATGGTCAAAAAGATTGACGCAATAATAAAAACTAGTCAAACAAAACTTGTTGCTCAAACAAGTGGCAATGTTTATGTTGTTGATATGTCAAAAGAGTGTCCCAGAGCTGATGCATGTCTGTTCTTAGCTGCCTCTAACAAAGAGACAGAACTTTGGCACAGAAGGTTGGGGCACACAAATCTTAAGACAGTCTCTGAAATTTCAAAAAATGGTTTGGTGAGAGGCCTACCACAAAAATTGTTTTCATGTCCTGAACATTGCATTTCCTGTTTAAAAGGAAAACAACATAAAAGTTCTTATAAGTCCATTGAAGAGTCCAAAACAACCCAGTGTTTGCAAATGCTTCACATGGATTTGTTTGGCCCACTTCAAGTCATGAGTCTCAAAAAGAAGATATATTGTCTGGTTATTGTTGATGACTTTTCTAGGTTTACATGGACTTTCTTTTTACACTCAAAACATGAGACTGCAGTCATTTTTCAAGACTTTGTGACACAGGTTGAAAAGCAATTTGACCTTCCAGTGAAAAGCTTCAGGAGTGACAATGGCACAAAATTTAAAAATAAGGAGTTGGATGCCTTCTGTGTGAAGAAAGGGATTGTAAGGCAGTACAGCATCCTTAGAACACCAGAGCAAAATGGGGTAGTTGAAAGAAAGAACAGAACTTTGATTGAGGTTGCCAGAACCATGCTTCCTGATTCAGGTTTGCCATTAACTTTCTGGGCAGAGGCAGTAAACACTGCTTGCTATGTCCAGAACAGAGTTTTAATAAACCTCAGGCACAAAAAGACTGCTTATGAAATTCTGTATAAAATCAAACCACTGATCTCATACTTCAAAGTGTTTGGCTGCCCATGCTTTATTTTGAACTTAAAAGATTCCATTTCTAAATTTGCAGCCAAAATTGATTGTGGTTATCATCTGGGATACTCAACCACTGCCAAGGCCTACAAAGTTTTTAATACACGGACAAAGGCAGTGGAGGAGACCTTGAATGTAAAGTTCAATGAACTTTCTTCAATGCCAGCAAATCCTGCAGATCTGTTTGATCTTAATAAATTCACTTTTGAAAATACTGCTGTCAAGACTAACAGTGCAGGTCCATCAGAGGATTCAACACCAGACTATGGGTATGAAATCATCATCCCTCAAAGGTCTGTTAAAATGGGAAGAGCATCAGATGTTCAAAACAGCTGTCAAAGCTCAACCACTGCTACCTCAACAGTTGTTGATCAAAGTAGCCCATCAACCACTGCTTCCACATCCTCAAATACTGCTGACAAAAGTCCCCAAACAGTGGATAAAAGTCAGCACGTGTCCACTTCACTACCTCCCATTCCACCACATTTTGAAGCCACTGCTGGATCATCAAAGTCCCCAGCAGTGGTTAGCTCAGATGATACACATTTGCAGCCTTCACCAACAAATGCCATCATACCATACCAAGGAGATTTAATCTTCTTGAGATCTCATCCACCTGATCAAATCATTAGCAACATCAATGAAGGGGTGCTCACAAGAAGCCAAACCCAAAACATTTGTCTTCTTGCTGGTTTTCTATCACTCCATCAACCAGTCAAGTACCAAGAGGCACTGAAAGACAATAGCTGGGTAGAAGCCATGCAAGAGGAACTCCAACAGTTTAAAAGACAACAAGTATGGGAGCTTGTACCACTGCCAGAAGAGGTTAGTCCCATTGGCACAAAGTGGGTCTTCAAGAACAAAACTGATGAAAGGGGCATTGCTGTCAACCACAACATGAAGGTGTTCCAAATGGATATCAAAAATGCTTTCCTCTATGGTACATTTCAAGAAGAGGTATATGTGTGTCAACCTCCAGGTTTTGAGGATCCATTTTATCCAGATCATGTCTACAGGCTGAACAAAGCCCTGTATGGCCTGAAACAAGCACCAAGGGCCGGGTATGAAACTCTTTCCACCTTTCTACTCTCAAATGGTTTCAAAAGAGGTACCATTGATAAAACACTGTTTTTAAAATGGAGAGGAAAGGATTTAATGATTGTCCAAATTTATGTGGATGACATTATTTTTGGAAGCACATGTAATGCAATGTGTGAAGAGTTTAGGGAACTCATGACAGCTGAGTTTGAAATGAGTGCAATGGGTGAGCTGCAATGCTTTCTTGGTCTCCAACTTCAGCAACTGCAAAATGGAACTTTCATTCATCAAAACAAATATGCAAAAGAACTTTTAAACAAATTTGATATGAATGATTGTAAACCATGCAGCACACCCATGGCAACAAATAAGCTTGTCATGTCTGATGAAAAGGATGAGCTAATTGACCAAACTCTATATAGAAGCATGATTGGGTCTTTGTTGTACCTAACTGCATCTAGGCCAGACATCATGTTTGCAACATGTGTTTGTGCAAGAAGTCAACCAGCCCCTAGAAAATCCAATCTTATTGCTGTAAAAAGGATATTCAGATACATAAAAAGTGCTCCCACACTTGGTATCTGGTATCCAGCTAATGGGAATATCAAGCTTTCAGGATTTTCAGACAATGACTTTGCTGGATGTAACACCACAAGGAAGTCCACATCAGGAGGGTGCCAGTTTCTAGGTGATTGCTTAGTTTCATGGCAAAGCAAAAAGCAAGCAGCTGTTTCAACATCCACTGCTGAATCTGAATATATTGCTGCTGCAAGCTGTACAGCCCAACTCCTGTGGCTTCAAAATTAGTTGCTGGATTTTGGTATCACTGCCTTAAAGACACCACTTATGTTGGATAGCCAGACAGCAGAAAATATCATAAAAAATCCAGTTTCCCATTCAACCACCAAACATATCGACATCAGACATCACTTTGTGAGGGATTGCTATGAAAAAGGTTTGATTTCTCTACATCATGTTCCAACTAAAGACCAGCTGGCAGATGTGCTAACAAAAGCATTAGACACTGCCACCTTTGAAAGCTTGGTCTCTAGAATTGGCATGCTAAAAATGGAATAACAAGCAAACTCTTGTTTTTCCATGAATAAAAGCATTAAAATGTTTTCAGAAAATAAAAAATCCATCCTTAAAAATAGCTAAAAAATGAAATTTCCATTAAAATCCTTAAAAGTCTGCCATAACCACTGATTGTTCAAAAGTCTGCTCTACTTCAAAGTCTGTCCACTGCTGAAAGCCATCCTCTGTCCACCTATTTCCCTGATAAACTCTGTTATTCCAAAGCAGTGTCTTATCCACTGATATGCTATCCACTGATAGTGAAAATCATCCACTGCTTTCATTATACTTTTGTAACCGCTGCCATGTCAGCCTTCACTTTTTCCTCTATAAAACCCCCACTTCACACCAAAACAGGGTTTTACTGTCGAATTGAATTCTCAAAATATTCTCTTCTCAAAACAGTTTTTCTTCAAGTTCCTTCCAAAATTTCTTCGATCATCATCTCCAAAATGACAAAATCGAAGTCATCTGGGAAATCCACTTCCAAATCATCGTCGAAAGCGGCCTCTCAAAAGGTCAATACCACTGAAATCCCACACAAACCATCTCACAATCTTCTGGGTCTTCTCTCAAAACCCGGCACCACAGATGCTTTCGATTCCATCATCTCTAAAATGGCTAAATCAAAGTACAAAACTTTGTTAATAGCCGATGCACCAATTTACTTGACAACCCAAAGGGAGTTTTCGAAGAATGCAACCCTTGAAACACAAGGAGACGCTGTAATAGCCATTAACTCTACTCTAAAGGGAAAACCTGTCAAGATTACACCACAGTCAATTTCAGAGGTCTTTCAACTCGAGGATCAGCAAGGTAAAACTTCTTTCCCTAAAAACGAGTTGAAAATTGACTTCATTGAGAGAGGGTATGCAGACACAATGATGAAGAAAGCTACCTTACAAAAGGGTTTCTTTCCTTCTGCAACAAGGTTTTTATTCCATACCCTCCTCATGTGTCTTTCAAACAAAACCACTTCTTTTAATGAAATACCATTAAAGATTCAAAATCTGGGATATGCTATTCTTCAAGAAGAAAATTTTAATTATTCTCGGGAAATCTTTAATGACTTGGTTAATAATGTTGAAACAAAATCATTCCTACTGTTTCCAAGGTTTCTAAGTTATTATTTTGAAAAGAAATTCAGTAAGGATGATATTGCTGTAATAAACCAAGGTGATTATATTCAAATAAACAGTTTAACTGCTGAAACTTTTTCAAGAATGTTAACACCTTGCAAAACACAAGCAGAGGTGCCTGAGCAGATTTTAGCAGCTGCCACTGCTCCTCAGGTATCTGCTGCTGAGCCCACTGCTCAAGGTGATCAAAGCAGCAGAACAACTGCTTTGAAACCCACACCTAAAATCACCAAAAAGCCAAAAAGAAAAACTCAAAAACCCCCCAATCCCATCAAAAAGGAAACTCTGGAGGATGAGATACCAGAGCTACTGCCTGTGACAACACAAATGTCACAAGAAACCACTGCTGCTACTTCCTCACAGCAGTTGATACAAATATCTCAACCCATAACCGAAACTCCTCCTGCTTCTTCACAAAAAGAACAGGTTGTACACTTAGGGCCTCCACATCATGATGCTCTGAAATCACTTGGTTTCATCATCCACAGCTCAACGCCCGGAGCAAATCCTGTTTCTATACCAAACCTCACATCCACAATTCCCTCACCAACTAAACTGCTGTTGGATGCAATTGATTTGAACCAGGCACTAACCAGTCCTTCTCAATCACCTATCAATGAGAACATACCTCAACAAATGACTGGGTCTGATGTATCAATCTTTGCTAACCCACCAACACAACCTGAGGAGGTTACACCCCTTGAGTTACACGTAACTCTTGGTGGTAGTCCAAGTGAAGCAGCCACTACAACTGTTGAACCCACTGGTTTACAGTTGGACAATGGTTACATTAATAAGACTTCCTTGGAGGCAATTCCTTACATAGCACCTCTGCCAACCACCAGTGGATTTATTTATCCTACTGGCAACATCAAAAGGTTGTCAAGTGTTGAAGGAAGAAGACCTCAGTACCAAGAAAAAGGGGCATCAGTGGTTAGTGTTTGGAGTACACTCCCTACCTCAACCACTGATAAAACCACTGATAGTGGGAAATCAGATGATCCCATTAAATTGGGTGATGATTTAAAATATCAGGATTTGACGGAACGAGTTGACAAATTGGATACATCTATGGCAGATATTAAAGATATGCTACAACAGGTGTTGACAATACAAAAGATGCAATCCACTATTGTTCCACCTCAAGCACCTGCTCCACCACAAGCATCTGCTACAAATGAGCTCTGGAACCTATTCCAACCTTTTCTCCAACAACAAAAAGAAATGGTTGATCAGCAACATGAACTACATGTCAAAGAGCTGAGAAAAATAATGGAGTCTAGGTACAAGAACACTCAAGCAGATATTAAGGCAATCAAGGCCCAGTTATTGTAAACCACTGGCACTGCTCCTCCAACAGTACTCTTCATTGATCAACTTCCAGAAGATAATGCCAAAAAGGGGGAGAAAATTCAGGAGTGGAAGAAAAAGGGAATAGATGATGGTTTGTACATTGAACCTGAAAGAGATGCTATAACCAAAAAAATTCCTGTGCCAGATGGTAGTAAAAAGGTTGATGCTACTCAAGAAGCACTTGATAAAGGAGTAGCAAGTGTAAAAAGAGATAGAATGGCAAAAGATATTTCAAGATGGAATGAGGAGAAAAGAGCTTTCATGGAACTATATGCGCAGGGTTGTTCTGGGTTAAAGGATTCTAAAAATCCTAAGACAAAAAGAAAACCTAAGTCCATCCCATCCAGAATTCCAAAGCACATTCCAAAACCACCATCCAAAAGCCATCAGCATCAAACCTCCACCCAAACAGTTGTTGGAAGAAAAAGGGAATAGATGATGGTCTGTACATTGAACCTGAAAGAGATGCTATGACCAGAAAAATTCCTGTGCCAGATGGTAGTAAAAAGGTTGATGCTACTCAAGAAGCACTTGATGAAGGAGTAGCAAGTGTAAAAAGAGATAGAATGGCAAAGGATATTTCAAGATGGAATGAGGAGAAAAAAGCTTTCATGGAACTGTATGCGCAGGGTTGTTCTGGGTCAAAGGATTCTAAAAATCCTAAGACAAAAAGAAAACCTAAGTCGATCCCATCCAGAATTACAAAGCACATTCCAAAACCACCATCCAAAAGCCATCAGCATCAAGCCTCCACCCAAACAGCTGTTGTAACTCCTGATGTATCAACTACTGCTGGTACTTCAGAGGTTCTAACATCTGTTATCACTTCAACACACACCACAACCACTGTTTTACCACCACCACCATCACCACCAAAAACAATCTCACCACCACTTTATCCTGCCAAAAAGCAAAAGACAACAGATGTTACAACATCTGCTGTAATGACAACAGTGGTTGAAACACCAGTTGTTTCAACAACTGTTAGTCACTCACAAACCACTGCCACTCAATCTACCACCACTGTTCCACCCAAAACATCATCAGCCCCTCCTAAACCAAAAAAGGAGAAGGCTAATCCTCAAAGATGGTGATCATTCACCACCACCAACATCTTCAAAATCCCTGTCACTTGTCACCATTCCAAAACCCATACCTCTCTCTACAGCTCAAATTCTAAAGCCATTACCTCCTGTTGGTGTCTCATTTCCTCTGGAACTCATTCAGTTAGGGAAGAAATCAAATCCTTTTATTATGAGGATGACCCAGCTAAAAGGAGTTTGCCATCAGTTGAAGGATATCCCAGGCCAAACAATATTGAAGAATACTTGAAACTCAAGGCCAAGCAAGCAGAGGATATCGCAATAAAAAATAAACAAGGGAAATCTGATAGGAAATTTCAACAAAACTATCAGTTTCTACTCACACAGGTCAGAGCTATGGAGCAATTTGCCAAAAATGTATGTCAGCAAATCTCAGAAAGGGCAGATGAGTCCTTGAGAAAAGACTAAATTGAGAACATCATGACCTACAAGAAATACAAGGGGGAGAAACACATGTATAAAAACTGGACCATTTCTGAGCTTGAAAAAGAGGCAGCCATGATTCAAGAAATGCTCAAAAATAAGGTCAAGCAGACTCCTCCTGAAAAATTCAAACAAATTGAAGGTGATAAGATTTTAGAGTTGAAGAGAATGAAAGAGGAGCTGATAGCAGCTGATTATGGGTCAAAGAACTCAGTGACAAAGTGGGGAGAAGATAGGGTCAGGGCTACCTACAAAAGGTTAGAGGAACTCAGAAAGAAAGATCCAAAAGTTCCACAAAAGCCTGACTACTCCAAAGCAGAGGCCTCAAAAAGACCACCAAAGCTGCAAGACAAAAGAACCACTGCTCCAGCTGGTGCTGCCATCTACAAAAGAAGGAATCAAAACCAGTCAGGTGCTGAAACAGTTCAAGATCTAAAAGCTGGAAATGTTGTTGTAAAAGCAGGCATTAAATTGATGATAAAAGAAGATCTTGAATTGGAACAATCTGCAAGTACTGCTCAGCCAGTCATGAATAGGCCAGCCTCACCAAACACCTCTGCAAATAAACATCTCCCAAGAAACCCACCAGGCTAAAAAAATACTAAAGTGGAAAACTGACAAACAGACCTACGTATTGATTTTGCTCAGGTCTGGTGGAGAAGTGAAGAAAATATCAAGGGAACAAGCTCTTGGCCCGAGTCTTGAAGATTTGCAGGATCTCCTTGATCTTCCACTTAGCAGGGATGATGATGACACATATGCCCTAGACTTTGAACTACAATTTAAAGGTCAAATAAGGGAACTGTTGATGAGGCAATAAACTTCCACAATAATGAAGAGTTTTGGCATTATCTGTTCCAGGGGGAGATTGTTGGGATTGAACCCTACCAGAGGAACATATAATTAAAGCCAAAACTGGGTCAGAGCAGTGGATCCAGAATAAGCAGATGTTATATACAAGTCTCTCCCCTTGAAAGTGGTTTCAACATCTGCTGACCTCCTATCTACTGATCGTACAAGCCACTGACCGTCAATCTGCTGCTCTAGTAAAGGCTGATGTAAGACTAAAGCTCTGCTGCTCAATCTACTGCCTTAAGTCAAGTACTGCTGATCCGGACAAGCACTGTCGGGTTCACAGCAGTGGAAGGATGCAGCAGTTGTTTAAGTGTCTTTTATGTAATGAAATGTAATAGCAGTAGTTAGTATAGCAGTGTTTGTATAGATCAGAGGTTAGAGTTTGTTAGGAGGTTAGATGTCACTTTCATGGTGACGTCAGCTAAGATGCTCAGTGGTTTGCTAGTGCCTATAAATAGAACAGTGCTCTGTACTGTTCTATTAGCTCTTTGCAACAATCGTCTTCTCTGCACGAACAAACACTGAGCTCTGGCTGAGGGGGAGTTTGCATCAAACATTGCTTTGTAATCGTTATTGAAACTAAATTCAATCTTTCGGTTCATAGTGAAAAGTGTTTTGATTAAAGCAATACTCTCGTTTGATTGTATGCAAAGTTTGTTTCCATCTTAATTCCGCTGCACAACTCATTCATTTCCATCTTAATTTCAAACGTAAAATACAATCAATACCAAACTCAGATCCAACACCACCACCACTACAACACCCACATCCGCCACCATCATCCATCATCCACCTTAGAGTGTGTGTAGTAGTCTCGGGATCCAAGATTGATCGTAAGAGTTCTTGTCAATCAAATACCATGTTTGGCTAAGTCTCTTACATCACTTGGTGAAGACAAGCATTTAATGTATTACTTTTGATTTTTAATCTTTTCGCACTTTTTATTTGGATTTGTATTAAAGACTTTAATAACTAGTTTCTTATGTTGAAGGTGAAACTTCTTTATCATTTATCCGTGGTATCTTGGCATTACTTTACTGTCTATATGAAGTAAAATATTTTCACCATTCATATCTCTACAGTCTATATAGAGATATGTTGGCTACCTGGTCGGGGGTTAAAGGAATGGTTTAGTAAGGTTCTTGCCTTGTTCAGTGTATAGATCCTGCAAGGACCTGGGTCATGCTTACTAGGACCTCCTTCAATGCCCACAGGTATTGGATGGCGGGGGTGCGAATGGCTTGATCCCCTCATATGTAAACTACTATTAATACATTAAACCGGCTACTTTTGTATCCCTGGTGACTCAAACCACTTAGCCGAGGGTAACGTCACCTTCAAAAGAGGGGCCTACCACTTTTCGAATTAATAACTTAATTAATTATCTTTCAATATTCCAACCCTTTGGGATTGTATCCTTGCTGACTCAAACCACTGGGTTGAGGGTAACGTCACCTTCAAAAAAGGGGCCTACTACTATAACTAAGATAATCTCTTAGAAAGTGCAAAAGTGCAGAAATCATCAAAGGATACATTAAAGGCGAGTCGGATCCAAGCGATTCATCTTGTCTATCTGTTTTATTTTTATTTTTATTTCAGCATTTTTAGTTTTTCTTTTTCATGCTTAAAACCTTTTCTCAAAAATTTTAGTTTGATTAGTCGTTGAGGATAAACCGGTACTAAAAGCTCTTGTGTCCTTGGACGACCTCGGTATCTCACAAACGCTATACTACGCTCACGATGGGTGCACTTGCCCATGTGTGTGTTTAGTGTTAGTAGAATATCGTGTTTTATAAATTTAAAACGTGACTAATGTGTAAAATGGACTCAAAATATCAATAAAAACATATTACGCTTCGCACACCAAGTTCAAATCCCACAGATGACTGAGGTTAAAAGAAATTTATCGTTTGAAAAAAAAGTCTAACAACCCCTTGGCTCCCTCACAAAATATTAGAACGAAAACTAGTTTATGAAAATAGATTCAATTTATCACTTTTGAATCTTAGCGTGTGCGAGTATATGCGAATCATTTTTTATAGTTTACCCTTTACACTGTTCATTTACAATATTTAAACAAACTCTTATAGTTTTTTGAGTAAATTGTGGTTTTGGTCCCTATGGTTTATAGGCCACTGCAGTATTTTACAATTTTGAAACTTATTGCAACTTTAAAACCAATGTTTCCATTTTATTGAAATTTTAATCCACCTTACTAACTTCATCCGTATCCTCGTTATAACCAAGTCACATGTAACGCTTGTGCAGGGGTAAAATCCTAAATAGCATAAATTGAACAAAACAAAAGAACAAAAATCAACTTTCTGCCGGTTACGTGATGCTAATATTAGGCATTTGGTTAAAAATCGGTTGTTAAAAAAGTTAAACTGTTAGAACAGTGATTTTGTTGTTAAGTATAAACTATATTACAATTTATGCGAGTGCACACGCAGTAGCGACGATGTCAGCCGCGCGCAGCGTGGTCGAGTACACATACAGCAGCGTCATCAGACGCAGAGCAACATGTGTTGAGATATTTGTTGGTGCCATTGCCGTTAATCAGCATGTGTTCCGGAGATTCTTGAAGTAGGTAACCCTGTAGTGATATATTTGCCGGTGTTGTTGCTGTTAGTCATATAGAAATTGGATGAATAATTAAAGTCAAGATTTGTAAACTCCTTATATATTTAGAAACCACAAGCTAAAAATGCAATAGCAACTACAAGATAAAAAGGCAAGAAAAAATGAAACTTATTGATACGAATCATGAATAAGAACATAATGTTAATAAACCATTAAAAAATATAGAGTAAATCACATAAATTATCCTTTATTTATGTAGGACCGTTATTGACAGTCGTGTGAGTCAATCAGAGCTAGCAACTACCGAAAATGCAGCGGAAATACAAAATCGGCATGAATCAAAGCAGAAATGGAGTAGAAATAGAAGCAGTCACTTTAAACAGGTTTTCTCATTAATTCTTCAAGAAATATACGGGCAACAGTTCGGCTGCACACTGAACATGAAGTTCCAAAATGAGAAAACAACTTGGGTATTTATAGGGGAGGAGGTTTAGCTTATGTGAACATGTCCGTATAAGCGAAACCATCTAGTTGGGGTTTTGCTTATATGTCACATGTCCATAAAAGCGGAACCTCTACATTAAAACCCAATATTTACACTTTAAACCCCTATACAATACCTAATTAACACATCTAGACCCTATACATTCAACAATTAAGACTAAGACGTAGGCTTTAGACATTCGTGCACCAACAAACTCCCCCTTGGATACAGCCGGAGTCTTCAGTCTTGGTCTTCAAACTTTACAAGGACTTGAACTTCTCATCTCTTAGACTTAGGCTTCTTCAACAGCTTCCTAAGCTTCTCTTTCTCTTTCACAGGCTCCCCCTTTCATCAATCTTCTGTGATTTTTGGGATCTACACCTGGATTACTAGCAACAAGCTTCCTTTTGCATCAAACTCATCTTCAGACTCCCCCTAAGACTCTGCTATCGGGATCTTAATCTGGAACTTTCACCTGCAAACCTCAAACATTTATAAGAATAAACATTTTAAATGTCCAGAATAGATGATTTGGTTCTTTCACAATCCTATAAAGATTTGACTATATAAAGAATCCAAACAACTAAACTTAAAACTTTACAATCAAATTTTAAACCTTTTAATTTTCAAAATTATTGTTCAGTGACATATGAGCAAAACCAGGATACTGTTTTTCAAAAAATTTACATTTTGACACTTTTCAGATTAAACACCGTCACACCCAGTTAACCAAGTCCAAGTCAATGACCTTGGTCAACTGCTTGGCCTACCAAGTCCAAGTTAATGACCTTGGATGACCGAATTATGAAGTACACATATATTTCATTCTGAAAATAGTTCAAATGAATGAACTTTTGAACATTTTGAACTTTCATACACTTTTCAACTGTCAAACACTGTACCAATCATTGTACTTCATCACCAGCTTACCCAGCCCTCATCAAACACAAACATGATCTGCACTAAGCTTTGATCGACCGATTCCCAATGTCAGTTGTCGAAAATAAAATGAGAAACTAAAATCTTTTTGGATTTTTAACTGGATAAACTCAAAACTGTACACACAATCTTTTTGTGAGCGTGTTAAGGGATCATATCAGCTGCCGACTAGACACAAGTACCGTTAAGCTTTAGGTGACATTTTAAGCATTAAACAGTTTGCATTGATTGTCGATATACTGGTCCATTTTAAATTTTCACACAAAGTTCAATATGTTCAGGATATGGATTTAATATTTTAAGACTTAACTTTCATATGTGTCCCACCTCAGAATATACTCCCGTATCCAGATCCCAATATTCAGTCTTACAGGTGAGTTTTAACACAGATGATATCTGTAAGGGGTTAATAAATTATGAAGAATCATGAGAGCTCAGGTCAGAACTACCGTTCAGCAGAGAGATCATGACTCGACTTTTGAGTGTGTCCCCTTTAGAGGATCTTTTTTTACAACAACATTGCTAAGAAATTTTATTGTCTTATCATGTATGCTGAGGGTGATGCTATGTTTCAAGCATTTGCGGAAAGTATTATTCGAGGACTAGGTCAGAACTACCGTTCAGCAGAAGTCCCGGAATAATACCCCAGATATCACTGAGTAAACAAACCTAGTATATCAGAAAAAGGAATCTTTCAAACGAGATTTCGGGGGTTACCCATATATCCGAGAGATGTTCCCCACATAAAAGCAAGTAAATTTATGTTTATATCCCAAACATATCTACTAAATGTGTAAAAACCTATCGCCATATCAAGTACAAGACTACTTAACACATTTATACATTACATTTCTTTAGCGTATTGCACTGTCTAGCTGATGTACTATCATTTCCCTTTTATACACAAACTCATTTTTACTTTTTCAAATGTTTTTGGTTTTTGTAGTTTTTATCATGTTTTTGTAATTTTCTGCAAACTTTCTCCCCCTAAAAAGAAAAACATATTTTTGTGTTTTTGTTTTTATCGAAAAACAGAAAATAAATTGTACAAACAAAATTGACAACACGACAAAAGTTCACGTCAGCTCGCCGCCCAACTCGGCTTCACATTCAATAACCTTCCCAGATTGCAGATTTTTCATCCCGTTCAATTTCAAAAGATAATAAAATCTCTTTTTGTCAAATGGTTTAGTATAAAAATCCGCTTTCTGATCATCGGTGTGCAAGTGTTCAATCCGAATTAAATTTTTCTCGTGACAATCACGAATAAAGTGGTGACGGATCTCAATGTGTTTTGTTTTTGAATGGTGAACCGGATTTTTAGTAATGTTAATAGCTGCTTCATTGTCCACATAAATTGGAGTGTCTAAGAACTGCAACCCGTAGTCGCGCATCTGCTGTTGGATCCAAAGGATCTGCGAGCAACAGCTGGAGGCTGAAACGTATTCAGCCTCGCATGTAGAGAGCGCTACTGCGGTTTGTTTCTTGCACTGCCAGGTGACTGATGGGTGGTCCGTAGGACAACCCTTAAAGCCTTTAAATAGAATAAAATTTCATACTTTGCCCGGTTATTTGCTTGAACTTGGTAACCACTTGATGATTTGATTTGCAGGTATTAAAGTACCTAAGATGCAAGATTTTTATTTTTCAACATGACATCAATCACATTAATTCTTTGAGGGCTGCTACATATTCACTTAAAATGGACTTGTGAAGATCAATTGGGCCGTGCCATATTGGGCTTCTGGTGGACAACTCTTGAGACATACACACATCTTTGGAGGTGGACTTGATTGGCGGCTGACAGAGGCATAAGCATCACGTGAACTTGGCATTCAACAAGTCAACAACAACACATCATCCATCATTAATTATTAAAAGACACACACATATGCTAATTGGCAGACCATCACGTGGACATTGGGCTGCACATGGGCTTCGATATATAGGGTTGGAACATTAATATTGGCAGCCAACTTTGAGATACATCAACTTGAATTCACGTGAGGTTCTTTTTGGTTTTCAATTAATCATCATCATCAAAGTCATGTGGAAGGCTGAGCTTATCTTTCATTGGGCCGCCACATCTTAAGAGACAACGGTTGGGCCTTCACGTGATTCATGGGGCTTGGAGTTTTGGACGCATGTGATCATTAACGCAGACTTGGAACTTGTGAGCTGACTTTCCATATCATGTGCACATACAAGACAAGGAGAATCACAAACAATAATCATCATCATCACATGGCACATGTGGATTACAAGGATAGTCAAACAAGCAGCAACATTCATGTGACTTTTGAGGTTTCATTAAAATGACAACTCAACAATCATCATCATCATAAACATTCATGGCAGACAATAAATTGACGTGATTGTCGTGGGTCACGCAAATTTAATCCCAAATACAACTATAGATAGCGGTAATAGGGTATCGAACTCAGGGAGTATGTGGAAGATGTGTCGATTGTATAGCTTTGTACTTAAACTAATATTAGACTAAATTGCAGAAATTAAAATTCAAGAGTTTGGTTTGTTGATTTAGAAAACTAAATTAAACTAATGCAAATCAAATGTAGGTTTTAAGACAAATTAGAAGAGAACAATGATCACCCTAGGTTTCAGTTTCTTTAAACAATTGTGTGCAATTTCACTAGAAAGAGTTATATAGACATAACTCGTGTATATGTGATTGAAGTGATAAAAGGGAACAAAGTACTCGGATTAGATAACGCGAGGTTGTTTCCCGATGACCTATTAACCAATAACCAACCCTAACCCTTCCCGTGATATCTCGGTTGCCAACGGCACCAAGAACGTACGATTAAGACTAGAAATTGCAATATTGATTAACACACTACAAACAATCAAACATACACCATGACATTCAAGAAACGCAAGATATCATTCTAGAAATGCAGAAATTAAACACACAAAAGTTTCAGAAACATTCACCTAGGATGATCACCGAAGAGTTTAGCCGGACATGGCTCGGTGGATCATCATAACAAGCAATTCAATGTTCATACAAATCAAAAACACAAACCGAATGTTTGAAATTGTTCCAAACCAAGCAAGACCAAGCAAAATCGCCCCCAAGGTGTCCAATAACCGTCCAATGATGAGATATCATGAAAAGACACCCAAAAACCAACTTAAATGTGGCAGTTACGGATTGGCTCGCTGAAACCACCGTAAATTACGGCTCCACCGTAATTTACGGTGGACATAAGAATGTTACGGCTTAACTCTACTGATTTACGGTGGAGTCTTGGTGGAATTCAGGTCCACCGTAATTTACGGTGAGACCGTAAATTACGGTGTCAACTCCAACAACTCAATTTATTGTCTGCCATGAATGTTTATGATGATGATGATTGTTGAGTTGTCATTTTAATGAAACCTCAAAAGTCACATGAATGTTGCTGCTTGTTTGACTATCCTTGTAATCCACATGTGCCATGTGATGATGATGATTATTGTTTGTGATTCTCCTTGTCTTGTATGTGCACATGATATGGAAAGTCAGCTCACAAGTTCCAAGTCTGCGTTAATGATCACATGCGTCCAAAACTCCAAGCCCCATGAATCACGTGAAGGCCCAACCGTTGTCTCTTAAGATGTGGCGGCCCAATGAAAGATAAGCTCAGCCTTCCACATGACTTTGATGATGATGATTAATTGAAAACCAAAAAGAACCTCACGTGAATTCAAGTTGATGTATCTCAAAGTTGGCTGCCAATATTAATGTTCCAACCCTATATATCGAAGCCCATGTGCAGCCCAATGTCCACGTGATGGTCTGCCAATTAGCATATGTGTGTGTCTTTTAATAATTAATGATGGATGATGTGTTGTTGTTGACTTGTTGAATGCCAAGTTCACGTGATGCTTATGCCTCTGTCAGCCGCCAATCAAGTCCACCTCCAAAGATGTGTGTATGTCTCAAGAGTTGTCCACCAGAAGCCCAATATGGCACGGCCCAATTGATCTTCACAAGTCCATTTTAAGTGAATATGTAGCAGCCCTCAAAGAATTAATGTGATTGATGTCATGTTGAAAAATAAAAATCTTGCATCTTAGGTACGTTAATACCTGCAAATCAAATCATCAAGTGGTTACCAAGTTCAAGCAAATAACCGGGCAAAGTATGAAATTTTATTCTATTTAAAGGCTTTAAGGGTTGTCCTACGGACCACCCGTCACATCCCCACACTTACCCGTTGCTTGTCCCAAGCAACCCATTCAAAAACTATTTCAAAACCAAAGCGATCAAACATGCAAACCAAGCTAAATGTGCCATCCTTTTACTAACTTTCAATCATACCACAAGACACACCCCTCACAAAAATCTCTCGGTGACAAGAAATATTAGCACATAATGCTAAACCACTCAATGTGTGTGTGTGTTTGTGCGCGACAATAAGCTTGTATACAAATCAAATTTCCTCCTAACAAATATCTAACATGCTTTATAATCAAAGGGACTTGCGGGTTGTAACGGGGCTAGGTGTCAAGGTAGGAAAATTATGGAATACATATGAAAGAGCTAATTGATTTGACCCGGTTTTTATTTCTACCACTACGAAGCAAACACCAAAAATAAGTACAAAGCTTCTTGACATTCTCAACTCTATTGCAACTAAATACTTCTTTTTGTATTTTTCATATTTTTCTCTCTCTTTTTTTTTTTTTTTTTTTCATATCGAACTCAACAATATATACAAGAACATCAATACTACCAACTAAATTCCTAAACCGGGTCGTCTCAATAGGTATAGTTTTGTAAGAAGTAGGTTTGGGTCACAACCGAATGGTCTAAGGCTCAACATGGCTTTCTAAGGACCAAACCCCCACCCCTCACAATACCAAGCTCATATATGTAACGTATGAGGTCCAACCCACCAATCCCGCACTCTCACACATCTAGACGAGGCTTCCTAAAAGTCCCCCTATCATTTTCAAAAGCATGCTAGCTCTAGGATTTAACAAGAATTCATAAACAAGTTCTATTAACACACAACGCACACCGCCACTCAAACAATGAAATATCAATAACAATCATGTGTGGCTCAAATCCTCACCAAGAAAAGACTAGGAATGGGTGTCGGTGTGTCAAGTGGAACAATATCAAGTTTTCAAATTTTGACAATTTTCGCTTGGATTTACAAAATTTTTAAAATTATCAAAAATTTCCCCCATCCCCACACTTGGGATACATTGTCCCAATGTATGGCTTTGAGGGCTTTGATCACTAAAATTCATTCAACATCAACAAAAGCTTTAAATCTCAAACCCCAAATTTCTTTTTGGATTTTTTTTTTTTATATTTTTTTTCATATATTTTTTTTTTAATAAAACAAAACACCACCAAACAAACTAACTACCAATATTTCAAAGCTAAGGAACACAACAAGACTAAGGAAAGAGTACATCGACCTGGTGAAGTTTGCCACAACAGATGTTGTAGATAATCCGACTTCCTATCACCACCTTCACACAAATATCCGCACATCTTCCCCACACTTGAGCGTTGCCATGGCCCTGAAACAAAGAAAACTAAAGAAATAACAAGATCAGTGAAAAACCTCGGGTTGCCTCCCGAGCAGCGCTAAGTTTCGCGTCTTCAGCCAGACCGTGCCACCCCCATTTATGGTGGCTCAAAGAACCGGTTCCTATCACTTCCATCACTTCCTTGTGCCATTGAGAAAAATGCATCCATCTTGTTTTGACTCAGTGGGTAATCAAATACGCTCTTGCTTGACCCCATATATGCTTCTTCACGGTCCGGTGGGTGTTTTTTTTCTCATTCGTTGTAACACATTTTTCATACAATCACTAGACTCACCACCCTTCCCTTCAATGGACTCATAACTAATCACTCTAGTTTGAACATCAAAAAACAACTTACGGTTCTTTTCGGTCATGGTAATAATCTCGTCTCTACAATTAATTTGAGCATTTGCCGTGTATAGAAACGGTCGACCTAAAATTACCCTTTGTTGTGATGCCATGTTGGTAGAAGCATAGTCCAAAACTAGGAAATCCACCGGGTATTCAAACTCTCCCAGCTAAATTTTAACATTCCTAACCATTCCCCGTGGACGCCTCCAACTTCCATCCGCCAAGCTCACCATGGTGTCTATACCTTCAAGTGGACCAAAGTCATACATATCGTATAGATCGCTTGGTAGCACACTAACGCTTGCCCCGTAATCCAACAATGCGTGAGGAATTTTTAATTTTCCCACACGGATAGGCACGATTGGCGCTTCACACTCTTTATCATTCTCAACTTCGGCATCTTTTTCCAAACCTGCATTCACTTGACAAGAAGATGTTAGACATTTTTCATTAAATTCGGTACTAGGAACGGTGCTTACCACATTGATGTTAATGCCTTTTATGTTCTTGGGATTTGGCACCGTATCACTCGGTAGCTGGCCTTTTGCTTTCTTTAACATCGCCACGTCACTTGCAAGTTGACCCATTTGAGTGGTCAACGATTGGATGCTTTTGTCACGAACCTCGTCCTTTTGCATCCGAACCTCATCACGTTGGTTCATTCGTTGCATTTCACTTTGCATCGCCTTCAACATCTCCATCATCTCATTTCCACCCGAAGAGCTTTGACCCGTTTGATATTGCCTTTGAAATCCTTGGTTTCCTTGGAAATTCGGGTTAGCTTGATTTGCAGAGTTCCCATAACGAAAATTCGGATGGTTCCTCAACCCGGGGTGGTAAGTGTTAGAATTCATATTGTTGTAGTTTCTACCACCCCCTCCTTGACCTTGACCTTGAATAGCATGCACCTCTTCATATTGCCCTTCCACCATCCATTGGCAATTTTCAGCCGCGTGACCTATTTCATTACACAAAGCACAAACATCATAAATTTGGTTAGTAGTTTGAACATTACCATCATCTATGGCGTGCACTTGTGATCGGGCAATGGCTGGTCGAGCTCTTCTTGAGGCTTGAGCTTTCCTCTTTGATGTAGTTGCCATGCTTTCCAAGAACTCCCAATCATCATTCTCATAGTTTGTTCCAAAGGTCCCACCGGTAATGGACATCAAGTCACGTGCATCTTCGGCACTCAACCCCTCATGAAAGGCATTCATCAACTCCCACAATTCAATTCCATGGTGAGGGCAATTTTTAATCATCATATTGAAACGCTCGAATGCCTCATGAAACATCTCACCATGTTGTTGTTGGAAGCTTCTCAACCCCTTTCTAGCATCGTTTGTCTTTTGGGCGGTATAAAATTCATCGAGGAAAGTTTGTTGCATCTCCCCCCATGTGTAAATAGATGCCGAAGACAAAGTGTAGAACCACTTCTTTGCCTTATCCTCCAAAGAAAACTGAAATAAGACCAACTTGACTTCATCGGCCGAAAAACCTTGACTCCCAAAAGTGTTGCAAATTGAGTCATAGGCCTCTAAATGGAAGTAGGGTTCCTCCGTTGCTAACCCTTTGTATTTCGGCAAACTTTGCAACGAATTGGTTCTTACTTCAAAAGTTCTCCCTTGGTTGTTGTGAGGGATAACCACCGGTGAAGGGTTTTGAGTAATGATCGGCCTGAAATGTGCCTCTATTCCCCTTGCTTGTTCCCTAAGATGCCTTCTTGGAACACCCAATCGACCCCTTGGACGAATAGGACCCATTGGTCTTGGTATAGGCCCTTGTGGTGCAATTGGTTGTTGGGGCATCGGTGGGTATTGAATCGGCCTTTGAAATTGTGGTTGTACATTTTGTGGCCGAATTTGTTGCAAAGGTATAGGGCGTTGTATTGGTGGCCCTTGTGGTCTTGGCCGAATGTGTTGTGGTATAATTTGTTGTTGTGGCACTCCACCTACACTTGCCATCCCTTGAGATTGACTTTGCACATACCCAAACTCTCCTTGATCACCATAACCTTCATAAGCGTACCCATCTTCATCATAGCCCTCAAAATCTTCGTATCCTTCCTCATATCCATCTCCTTGAATTCCCGAAGTTTGCCCAAATGGGATGGTCGAATACTGAAAACCCGATTGTTGTGGTTGTGGTCTAAAAGATGAAGTAGTATGCACAATAGTTGAATTGGGTGCAATTGTGAAGGTGGATGATGATTGACCCGTAGTTGGGGGAAAGAAGTGGGATAATGGTGGGATTGTGGCGGAAGGGTTATAGGTGAGAGTAGGTTCGGCTTGAGTAGTGTTTGGTTGTGTGGTGTTGGTATTGGTTGGTGTAGTATCATGAATTGGAGTAGGAATTGTGGTGATGTTTGGAATAGTGGTGTTTGGTGAGGGTTTTGTGGATGTAGGAATGAAGGATGAGGTCGTTTGACCCGTTGTAGGTGGTATTTGTGGTTCGTCCATGATGTTTCTTGGTGTAATGGGTGAAGTAGGTGAACCAACAATTCTGTTTTCGCGCAGTAAAACTCGGCTTTGCCTTAATGTTCTTTCGATTTCCGGATCAAATGACAATGGTGACGCTTTGTGAGAGCCTCTAGTATGCATGCACCTGTAGAACCTGCACACTAAACACACCAGTGTAAACCCGAAAATAACAAAACAAAACTAACAAAAATGACACACGTTGCGCACTACTCCCCGGCAGCGGCGCCAAAATTTGACGTGATTGTCGTGGGTCACGCAAATTTAATCCCAAATACAACTATAGATAGCGGTAATAGGGTATCGAACTCAGGGAGTATGTGGAAGATGTGTCGATTGTATAGCTTTGTACTTAAACTAATATTAGACTAAATTGCAGAAATTAAAATTCAAGAGTTTGGTTTGTTGATTTAGAAAACTAAATTAAACTAATGCAAATCAAATGTAGGTTTTAAGACAAATTAGAAGAGAACAATGATCACCCTAGGTTTCAGTTTCTTTAAACAATTGTGTGCAATTTCACTAGAAAGAGTTATATAGACATAACTCGTGTATATGTGATTGAAGTGATAAAAGGGAACAAAGTACTCGGATTAGATAACGCGAGGTTGTTTCCCGATGACCTATTAACCAATAACCAACCCTAACCCTTCCCGTGATATCTCGGTTGCCAACGGCACCAAGAACGTACGATTAAGACTAGAAATTGCAATATTGATTAACACACTACAAACAATCAAACATACACCATGACATTCAAGAAACGCAAGATATCATTCTAGAAATGCAGAAATTAAACACACAAAAGTTTCAGAAACATTCACCTAGGATGATCACCGAAGAGTTTAGCCGGACATGGCTCGGTGGATCATCATAACAAGCAATTCAATGTTCATACAAATCAAAAACACAAACCGAATGTTTGAAATTGTTCCAAACCAAGCAAGACCAAGCAAAATCGCCCCCAAGGTGTCCAATAACCGTCCAATGATGAGATATCATGAAAAGACACCCAAAAACCAACTTAAATGTGGCAGTTACGGATTGGCTCGCTGAAACCACCGTAAATTACGGCTCCACCGTAATTTACGGTGGACATAAGAATGTTACGGCTTAACTCTACTGATTTACGGTGGAGTCTTGGTGGAATTCAGGTCCACCGTAATTTACGGTGAGACCGTAAATTACGGTGTCAACTCCAACAACTCAATTTATTGTCTGCCATGAATGTTTATGATGATGATGATTGTTGAGTTGTCATTTTAATGAAACCTCAAAAGTCACATGAATGTTGCTGCTTGTTTGACTATCCTTGTAATCCACATGTGCCATGTGATGATGATGATTATTGTTTGTGATTCTCCTTGTCTTGTATGTGCACATGATATGGAAAGTCAGCTCACAAGTTCCAAGTCTGCGTTAATGATCACATGCGTCCAAAACTCCAAGCCCCATGAATCACGTGAAGGCCCAACCGTTGTCTCTTAAGATGTGGCGGCCCAATGAAAGATAAGCTCAGCCTTCCACATGACTTTGATGATGATGATTAATTGAAAACCAAAAAGAACCTCACGTGAATTCAAGTTGATGTATCTCAAAGTTGGCTGCCAATATTAATGTTCCAACCCTATATATCGAAGCCCATGTGCAGCCCAATGTCCACGTGATGGTCTGCCAATTAGCATATGTGTGTGTCTTTTAATAATTAATGATGGATGATGTGTTGTTGTTGACTTGTTGAATGCCAAGTTCACGTGATGCTTATGCCTCTGTCAGCCGCCAATCAAGTCCACCTCCAAAGATGTGTGTATGTCTCAAGAGTTGTCCACCAGAAGCCCAATATGGCACGGCCCAATTGATCTTCACAAGTCCATTTTAAGTGAATATGTAGCAGCCCTCAAAGAATTAATGTGATTGATGTCATGTTGAAAAATAAAAATCTTGCATCTTAGGTACTTTAATACCTGCAAATCAAATCATCAAGTGGTTACCAAGTTCAAGCAAATAACCGGGCAAAGTATGAAATTTTATTCTATTTAAAGGCTTTAAGGGTTGTCCTACGGACCACCCGTCAGTGACTAGTCGAGTTCCGAAGAACTGACACCCAGCAGTGGTGGACTTTACGTTTTGCTTGCAGCTTCCAAAGTCAGAATTAGCAAAACCAGATAAAGTAAAGTCACCCGATCGAGGATACCACAAGCCGATGCTTGGGCAGCCTTTCAAATACCGTAAGATACGTTTCACTATGGTCAGGTGTGACTGCTTTGGATTTGACTGATATCTGGCGCAGAGGCATGTCGGGTACACGATGTCTGGACGGGAAGCCGTGAGATACATCAGAGAGCCAATGATAGATCGATACAATGTCTCGTCCATCTTCACACCATTTTCGTCTGGACAAATTCCATGATTCTATGCAAGGGGGGTGGATGCAGGACTGCAATCTGTCATGTCAAATTTGTCGAGGACGTCCTTCACATACTTCGTTTGGTTAATGAAGATTCCGTCGGGCATTTGTTCCACCTGCAGCCCGAGGAAGAACTTCATCTCCCCCATTGAGCTCATCTCGAACTTTTTCTTCATCACCTTTTCCAATTCTTTGCACAGGTCGTCGTTGGTGGATCCAAAAATGATATCGTCAACATATATCTGCACAATCAACAAATGGCCTGCCTCTTCCTTGGTGAACAAAGTGCTGTCTACTGTCCCTCTTGTGAACCCGTTGTCCAGCAAGTATGTCGAAAGCGTCTCGTACCAGGCTCTCGGGGCCTGGTGAAGTCCGTACAGTGCTTTATCCAGTAGATACACCTTGTTTTTGTGCAGTGGATCTGTAAACCCCGGTGGTTGCCCCACATACACTTCTTCTCTGATAGTTCCGTAAAGGAAGGCAGATTTGACATCAAGTTGATATACTTTAAAATCTTTCCATGACGCGAAGGCTAGAAAAATCCGAATTGCCTCAAGTCTGGCAACCGGTGCGTAAACTTCATCATAATCTGTTCCTTCCTGTTGACTGAAACCTTGAACCACAAGTCGCGCTTTGTTTCTCACCACAACACCTCTGTCATCACGCTTACATTTAAAAACCCATTTCGTCTTGATTAGCTTTTGATTCTTAGGCAGATCAACAAGTCTCCAGACGCCCAGCTTTTCGAACTGTTGCAACTCCTCCTGCATTGCATTCACCCAGCTATCCTCAGTCAATGCCTCTTTGTAGGTTCTGGGCTCTATCTGCGAAATAAAACATTTTAATGAGACTTCTTTCTGCATATCAGCAATAGATGAATAGAAACATGTAAGAGCTCGATCTATTTGATGTCGGGTTTTAACACCACTTTGCAGGTCACCAATAATCTGTTCTGAGGGATGATAAGACAACGTCCGTGGCATAGCATTGTCAGGCACATTTACTTCCGATTCCAAGCTCGATATGTCAAGATCAACGGTTTGATCCTCAGCTTCCGTTGGATCCTCGTCAAAAGTCGGAGCGGGTTCCGCTTCTGAGTCGTCAGATTCGTCAAACGATGGAACTGGTTCCTCTAGTGGTTTGTGAGCTGTTCCACTTGGTCCTGCTTCATCATCATGAGTACCCAAGGTGGGTTTAGAAACTTCTAGCGGTCTAGATACTTGCTCCTGTGACACATTTTGCTGATACATGTACATAAGAGCTAGTTCCTCCTCACTCGGCTCGACCGGCAGATGAAACAACTCCTAGAGCTTATCGTAGTCGAACAGGAATCTTTGTCCAGGAAGTTGTGGTGATGGAGTGTGCTTCTGAAAATCCACGTGTTGGACTTGAATCACCTTACCCAGGCATGGTACGAACACCCTCTTGAGTGGGCTAGCGTAACCTACAAAGAAACCCTCATTAGATTTAGCGCCAAATTTACCGTTTTCATCAATAAAAGTACAAGGAGACCCGAACGGCTCCAAAAACTCAAGATTCGGCTTATAACGGTGCAACAGCTCAAAGCAAGTCTTTTTATACTTCTTGACAGCGAGAACTCTATTCAATGTGTAACAGGCTGCTGATACTGCTTCACTCCAGAAAAAGATTGGTAGCTTGGAATCGGCAAACATTGTACGGGTTGTTTCTATTAGGGTCCGATTCTTTCGTTCAGCTACGCCGTTTTGCTGTGGTGTGTACGGCGCACTGAATTCATGAAGAATTCCCTTCTCGTTGCAGAACTCGTACATCTTGTTGTTCTTGAATTCCGTTCCATTGTCGCTCTGAATCCTCCGGATTGGCAGTTTATACACTGTTTCCATCTTCTTGAAAAGCACCATCAAAGACTCAAAAGATTGATCTTTTCGTTCCAAGCACACTACCCAAGAAAATCTCGTAAAGTCATCAGTCACCACCAAGCAATATAAGTCTCCGCTGATGCTCTTTACGTTGACAGGCCCGAAGAGATCCATGTGCAATCTCTCAAGAGGTAACCTGATTGTATTCATCATCTTCAATGGGTGTGACATCCGAGTTTGCTTTCCTTTCTTACACGCTACACAATCATCATTTAAGTGAAAATTCTTCAGATTAACACCATCAACCAAATCATTGTGTACCAAAAAGTTCATTTTGCGAACATGAATGTGGCCCATCTTTCGATGCCACATAATCGAATCCTTTTCTGTCGCTTTAGTTTTTGACACAAAACACTGTTTCTGATGAGATGTTGGCGTTGCGACATTCATATCTAGATAATAAAGATCATTCTCCCGCGGAGCACGCAACAGCACCATCTCATCAGGGATTTTAAACACTGGTTTCAACCCAACACATTCAGTTTTAGTAAAGTGTACACTAAACTCTTTATCACAGATTTGTGAAATACTGAGTAAATTGTTTGTTAACTCTACTATGTAGTTCACTTGGTCGAACAAAATTACGCCATTTGACAGTGTTCCTTGACCAACGATTCTTCCACCTTGATTCCCTGCAAATCCAACATAGCTTCCGTTTATGGATTTGACATCATAGAGCAGAGCAAGCGTCCCAGTCATATGCCTTGAAGCTCCACTATCCATAATCCACTTTGACAGTATCGACTTGGGCAGCCCCTGCAAATATCATATCAAATTATTCAAAAAATGAACACCATGACTTCTTAACTGCTGAAACACTCCCAAACACTACATCACACTTCTCATCAGTCTTAGGAAAGTTAAACGTGACATTCGAAACATCAGTTTTAGCTTTTTGTTTTACTTCATTTGTGATCGGGGGAAACTCTACAAGAAACTTATCAAGCTCAAATTCAAATTCATGATTATCATTAGCACCCACTTGTGATTCATAAAATTCCTTTACCACTTGTGATTACCATTTTTCCAAAAATATTTAGAACATTTGGATTAAAGACTTTTGAATCAAAATTTAACTCATTCTCCATTTTCTTCACCTCAACTGATTGTTTTGGTTTAACCACCCATGATTGAGTTTCAAAAAAATTTTCTTCGGATAAATCTTTGAAGTTTTTTGTGACGTTGAAGATTCGCCAATCTCGAATGCCGATTTCGGATTATCTTCCGACTTCAATGATTCACCTCTTTTCAAGATGCGGATTGGTGAAACCATTTGTTTTTTACCCTTTTTGTCAACTGGTGACTTTGGTCGAGGTTTTTGAACAACAGGTTTAATGACAGGTTTTTCGAAAACTTTCTTGCATTGTTTTGCCATGTGCTCGATTTCATTGCAGCGATAACAAACTCTTTTGTCATACTCGACAAAAGTTGACTTGAATGACTCTACTTTCAGTTTCTTAGCCGCATTGAAATCGTCAACTGCTTTTTGACTAAAAATGTATTCCTTCTCATCATCCACACTTGGTCCAACAACAAAAATATCATTCATTTTATCTTTTGGCTTGACAACCTTCTTAGCCGTCTTTTTCTCAAAACCAATTCCTTTATTTTTAAAGTTGTTACCATTTTTCTTGTTACCATTACCTTCCCATTCCTTTTTCCCCGAGTTGTTGACACGTGTTGTAACAAATGACTTTTTAGGTTTCGAAAAGAATTCTTTGTTGTTTACCACATCAATGTCCATTTCAACCAATTTGAAAACTTTCTCGACATTTTCAATCTTAACATTCTGAAGAGGATACTCGAAATCAGAATAAAGCTTGTCCGTTCCAATCATAGTGTAAACCACCATAATCAGATCATCATTCGTACTCTTGTCTGATTTCGGTATGAAACAATCTAAAAAGTTACCCTCATCTTCAGAATCAATAACAGACTTCTCAGAATGAGATTTCATAACTTCAACATCAGAGTTATCACTCTCTTCATCTAACACCTGATCAACAACAGTCTTGATGACCTGTGACTCGCTGTCTGTGTCAAACGCAGAGAATGTAACATCTATGCTCTCTGGCAATTCATCCTCAATTGTTTTCAACTTGAGATTCAATGCAGATTCCACCCCATCTGGATATTTTTTAGTATAATGATTCCACATTGGGGGTGGAACACTGTTAAAGACCGGTGCAGCACTGGGCTGTTGTAGAACAATTTGTTCAAGAACATAGGATGATGCAACATAGCTCATCAATTTCTTATCAATTCGCTCATTTTCAATTTTAGTCAATTCCAATTCTTTCTTTAATGATGCGATTGTGTCAATATGAAAATTAACTTCCACTTGTTTATCAAAAAGTGTTGCTTTTGCTAGTTTTGTGGCTTTATCATTTTCGACACTTTCTTCTTTAATCATTTTAATTGATTTGGCTAGTGTATCATATGCTTCTTTCACTTGTCCTAGATCAAATTTTAACATGTCAGCATGTTCTTTCAATTCCTGAAACTTAGTGTCTTTTTCAAGACACTCCATGCACGGTTGTAAACACTTTTGGCATGGTGTTTCAGATATTGAATTCACTCTCTCAACAATTTCTACTTCATGAGCAGTTTTCACTTCCTGTTTACCGACATCTTTGAACTCTGACTCAGACACTTTCTCAGATTTGACCTCCTCAATTCCTAACTCCTGATCCGACTCCTTTTGAACTGAATCGATACCGACAGACTCGGACTTCACAAGTTCTGTGTCTACCTCTTTCAGTTTCGCCATGAGAGCCTTTTCAGCAATTTCTTTCAAAATGTCTTCAGTCATTTCCTTTGTCACATCGATCATTTCTTCAACAGATTCTTTCTTCTCTTCAAACCTTAGGCATGATCCGGTCCTTGGTTCTTCAAAGTAACCTGCAAAAGATTCAGAAATGTTAGGAGGCAATACAGATTTCATTAAACTTCCCAAAACCTCCTGCTCAGACCGATAAGAATACACTTCAGCAGCTATTTCTTCAAAATTGTCCGCCTTTTCAGCAGAAACCTCTTCAACAACTACAGAAACATCTTCAGTAACTGTTTCCAGTTCAGACACCATCTCAGAAATTTCAACAACTTCAGCCATCATTGCCTGTCCATCGCTACCGGGGATATATTTATCCCAGCTGAAACCTGCAGCTACCTTTTCATCGTCTTGATTCACGATCAGCGCTTTTTCCGGTTTATTCTCAATTTGTGGCCTTTGAACAGTTGGCTGTTGATTTGGTCGGTGATAAATCGCTTGCCTGTAGTGGTCGTTGGTGAACGGGTTTTGATGATTGTTTACTTCACGGTTGGGACATTCTCGTTTGAAGTGACCACGTTCTTTACATTTAAAACAAGTAACTTTCGACTTCTCGAAACCTAACTTCTGATCGGGGCCTGATAAACTGTTTCGGCCTGTAATTTCCATGAAACGTTGAGCCCTCCTCACCAGACTAGCCATGCCCCATTTGATGTCAATCAATTCAAGTTCTTCGGGATCAATTTGGTCGTAATCCTCCTTCGTCATATCAGGATTACCGATTCTCCCTGCTACTAAGCCCTCATAAGCCTCAAGAACGGAAGCAAGCATTGCTATGTGCTGTTTTGCGGCTGTTTCCGTGATCTCATTTCCATTCTTTATGTTTACCGCAATATTGCACTGAACCCCAGAAACGTACGCCTGATGATTTGATCCTGTTGAGCTTTGAGGTGAAGGTTGTTCCTGAGCTTTGACATTTGGTTCAAAGTTCGAGAATGGTGAAAAATTGCCGGATTGAGGAGTGTTTGAAGAAACACTTGAAGTGTTATCAGCAATGAACCCTGTCTGTATTTTTGGGCTTTGATTGGTTGAAACTGAAGGGTTGCCTTTGTAATACAGAGACACATCTTGCTGCACACTCGCTAAGTTCATTTTCTTGATTTTTAACAATTCCAGCTCGTGAGCTTCAATTTTTTCTATGAAACCACTAAGATTCAGATTACCAAAGCCTGGAGTGTTTTTCAACATCATCAAGTAAGTACCCCACTCATCATATGGCAATGCATCTGCCAATTTGTCGATTAATTCTTCATTTGTCTTGGTAATTTCCAATCTCTTCAACTCCAATACTAAATGGCAATACCTATCAATCAAACTTTTTGTGGTTTCACCTTTCATGTAAGTGAAAATGTCGAATTCTTTCTTTAACAACGCCTTTTTGTTCTTGAGCATGCATTCACTTCCTTTAAATTTTAATTTCAATGCCTCCCAAATAGAATAAGCATTATCATCGTGTTGCAGTAACACCAAAATATCCTCCTTGATTGCTTGCTCAAGAATGCTAACCATCTTTTCTCTGCTTTAAAATCATTCTGCTCTGTTTGCGTCAAACTTCCAATCGTTTTCGGTTGATTTTGAGCATCTACCGGTGGAGTATATGGTGCCTCAACCTTCATCCAGCTTTCAAAGTGGTTAGCCTGAACCCAGTTTCTAAATCTTCCAGACCAACTTGAGAATTCATCTAAGTTCATCAATTTGGGTGGTTTCTGCATTGTTCCCAATTCATTTTCCATATTAACGTTCTGAATAATACTTGCTGAACTCTGTGTAGCCGTCAAACCGTTTCCCGCAAACAAGTTATAAAAATCTTGATGTTCCATTTTTAGTGACAAATTTCGAAAAATGATTAACTTTTTTATTAACAGATTGTTTTTATAGAAAAACTTTTAACACAGACTGAGTTTCCAACACTCGATCACGTACGAAATGGACTAAACGCTCAAACCATGACTTTAACACTAAAACAGGTCAAATAAGCGAAATTTTTTACCGGTTAATTTTTTAGGTAACTTCAAACAATCTAAACGATTTTCAATCAATGCTCATTCAAACTGACATTATCACATGCTTTGTAGTTTCGAGACAACTGCTTTACTTAGTCAACATAATCATATTTTAAACAGAGCTAGCAACTACCGAAAATGCAGCGGAAATACAAACCCGGCATGAATCAAAGCAGAAATGGAGTAGAAATAGAAGCAGATCACTTTAAACAGATTTTCTCATTAATTCTTCAAGAAATATACGGGCAGCAGTTCGGCTACACACTGTACATGAAGTTCCAAAATGAGAAAACAACTTGGGTATTTATAGGGAAGGAGGTTTAGCTTATGTGAACATGTCCGTATAAGCGAAACCATCTAGTTGGGGTTTCGCTTATATGTCACATGTCCATAAAAGCGGAACCTCTGCATTAAAACCCAATATTTACACTTTAAACCCCTATACAATACCTAATTAACACATCTAGACCCTATACATTCAACAATTAAGACTAAGACGTAGGCTTTAGACATTCGTGCACCAACAATTTAAATACTAAATTGCATATTTTGTCATTTTTCTTTAAAAATGACGCAAAATGTCCATTATTTTCTATTTTACACACCCTTTGTCCTTTAAGGTAAGTATTGTTAACTTTCAGCTAACTTTAAGGTAAAAAGATCATTTTGTCCAAATGTCATAGTTTAAAATTTATTTATAAAGGACATAACTTGTAATTTATTTAAATTCTTCTATTTTATTTATTTTCTTTTTATTATATTAAATTTATCACTATTGTTTTATCGATTACTTTAAAAATTGTAATTCATTAATTAACATATTTTTTTTAAATATATGTTTTTATAATTTAATTATTTTATTTGTTTAATTAATTTTTTTTCTATTACAAATAATATAAATTTTTATTCTATGTTTTACATAAACCATTGGTGTAACCAAGTTATTTTTATCACTTTTACAATTATTATATGTTATACAAACGAAATTTACACCAAAATATGGAGAAATAAGCAAGTCGGTCGCGCGTTATGACATGTCAGTTTAAACTATGATTTTCTATAAAAAAATGGAAATTTGTAACATCATTTTTAAAACAACTAGTTATTTTAGACGTGTTATAAAACGTCCAACGTACGCTCATATCAAAATACAACATTGTGGCATGTTTTTTTATCTATGTTTAAACCGACTCGTCGTAACACGCAACCGACGTGCTTATATTTCTCCATATTCTGTTGTAAATTTCGATTAAATAACATATAATAGTTATAAAAGTGATAAAAAATAACTCGATCACATCAACGGTTCATATAAAAACATATATATTTTATAAAATATTTGTTAATTGATAAATTAAGAAAATTTTTAAGGAAATCGATAAAACAACAGTCACAATTTTAATAAAATAAATAGAAAGAAAAACGAAAAAACTAAAAGAACTTAAATAAATTACAAGTTATGTGTTTTGGTAAAATGGTATTTTTACTTTAAACTTAACTGAAAAGTTAACATAGTTAGCTTAAAGGACAAAGAGTGTGCAAAATTAACAAAATAAATGACATTTTGTGTGATTTTTAAAAACAAATGACAAAGAGTGCAATTTAGTATATAAATAAAGGATAATTTGTGTAATTTAGCCAAAAATATATAAACAAATCACACATGCACACATTATGTAATTGTAATCTCTCCACAGAAAGAATATTAACTTTTAACTTTAAATTTATGGCTATGGCTGTTTACAAGAGTTAAATAACATTATTTCTTTAAATTTATAGGTATTTATGATTTTACCCCTACACATGTCTGACATGTGAGTTGGTTATAACTAACATACGGATGGAGTTAGTAAGGTGGATTAAAATTGCAATAAAATGAAAATATTGGTATTAAAATTCCAAAAATTTTCAAAAATGTAAAATACTGCAATGCCCTATAAAGCATAGGGACCAAAACCGCAATTTACTCTAATTTTTTATAACTATTCAAGTCTTTTCAAGCCACATGGGTGGGGGCGCACGCCCCTTTTAATTAAAAGGTTAAAAAACAAAATGAGTTTATAGATTTTTTCGATGTTTTAAAAACCGGTTCAAATTCGCCGGTTGTGCCGGTTGAATCGTCCGATAGAACCAGTTAAACCGAATGATACACCCGGTTAAACCATTTCTGAGCAAAATCCGGTACGGTATACAAATCGGATTTTAAAACATGGGATTTTTTTATCAAAACAGAATTAATTTGATCAAAACAGAATTTAAAAAGAGAGAGAGAGAGAGAGAGAGAGAGAGAGAGAGAGAATTACATATATCCTCTTAAATACTCTTCTAATTTCATATTTATCCAAGCTAAAAGTTAAATAGCATATATATCCTTCCTTATTAAAAAAATACATATTGACAATATTGCCCATTGCAAAATTAAAAAACCCTATAAACAATCGGTTTACACGCAACGGCTCTTAAAGCCATATCCATCAATGATGAATGTTTAAGATGAAACTAGTATTTTTTCCCGCCCCGCGTTTTGGCGGCGCATGACAGGTGGGAACATATAGTGAGATAAAACACGATTCGTAAAACGCAGTGCTTAAAAGACAATTACAAAAAAAAAGTGTAAAACACAAAGGTATACACAAAGTGTTAAACATAATGCCTAAGAAAAACACAATCCATTGGCATTTGCAAAAGTATGAGTTGTAGCCTAGGGGTTACAATTGCAATTTTTTTAAAGTTGGGCGAGTGTAAAAATGGAGTAATGGTGCAAGGGGTAAAAAATCAAAGTCTAAAAAAGACAAAGTGTAAAAGTATAGAGGTGGTGGCAAAAATGTGTAAAAGATGAGGGGTGTTGGTGAAAATGTAAAAGAAGAGGGTTGGTGGCGTAACTGTATAAAAGCTATGGGGGTGATGGTGGAAAACCAAAGTAGAGGGTTGGTGCTAACAAAGTTTGAAAGATGAGGTAGTGGTTTTTGAAATTCAAAGTAGAAGGCTTAGGGACTAAATTTGTCATTTTATAAAACTTTGAAGGTACCAAAGTCAAGGGGTTAAAATTGCAACATCTTGAAAGTACGGGGGTAGGGAGGCAAAGCCGGTGGGAAACCCACCGACTTTGTCTTTTAAGATTGTACTAGCGATAAGGCCTGCGCGCGTTGCGGCGCGAGGACATTGTAAGTATCGAATAGATTTGTTCAAGTGTTAGGTAATGCGTTAAGTATATGTGTAAGTCCCAAAACTACAAATCGGATATCTAGAGAACCGTCTGGTACACCAACAAGAATTTCAAACTTGACAAGAAGAACTAATGAAAAGAACAGCAACCTTCTAATGACCTAGATTCACCCTATTTATAGTTAAATAGGGTGACCTAGTTACAAGTTGGGCAAGGCCCACATACACACTATTAATTAAATAAGCCTAAATCACTTAAATAGCCCACATGGCTTATCCCAATATTATCTAACCCACTACAAGGCTAAGCCCAATAGCCTATAATTGTGTTTGATAAAGATAAGCGTAAACCTACTCAATTATAGGGCCTTACAATATCCCGCTAGGTTTATGCTGTCTTTATCAAACTGTTGCATATCTCATGTCTCCGTGGAAAGATACTTTATCTCTTAATCTTCAAACTTGGGCTCTTTGTTCTTGTCAATCATGATCAGCTTTGCTTGAAAAACTTGTTGAAAAGAATGCAAGCGGAGGATTCTCAGCAACTCATTTCTTTGTCAATATCTTCTCTTTCAAGCAGGTTCACATGTACTTCTTTAAATGTACTATCACTGTCAGATGATGACTCGTATTTGGTTCTTCTGACTCAGGTACATCTTGCTATTGTGATGCTTCAAGCTTTGTCAGCAACCAACAGCATATCAACCTTCAACAACCCCTGTTTCTTGATTTGAATTTTAAATTTTGCACATACTCAGAAATTCATAAACAAACATTTCTGTGCAACAGAGGGAAATACCACATGAACACTTGGTACATCCAAGTATTTGTACTCGGATTTCACAATTCAAATTTCATTCAATTATGATGATCAATCAAATCTTCAAGAACGGTTAAAAAAATTTAATAAAACAAATAAACACTCATTTTTGGATTTTTGATTTTTTTTAAATTTGAAACACAAATAAGCAAAGAAACTAATATACAATTACAATTTGCAATGGGATCAAATCACAGTGTTCAGGCCAGACTATACTTATCAACACTAATTTACTTTGGATGATCAGAGCGATTTCCAGTATATTTTCCACTTAAACTTATCTCCATAGGCCTTTTGTGACAACTACCAAATTTGCATGCATCCGTACAATTAATTAGACAATAATTAATGACTGTGCTAATTTACAATTTATGACTTGAATTGTTTTCTGATTACTGCCATATACATACATGTGCATCACACAATGCTTAATGTTATATCATTACTGCATAAGGACTTTATTGACTTAGACGATGCATGAAACACAGTTAGCATAGTTATCAGACAAATCAGAAAAATGCTGACAGAGTTCAGCAGATAGACAGACCTTGTGTTGAGACACAGAATGAGCCACAAACCAAGTCTTATACTAGTATAGTGTGTAGGAAAGTAAGGATCATAAAACTGCCTTCCTAGAGATAGTTTAAGTGCCGGAAAGCGCCTAAAAACTCTCGTACATTGTAGAATTCAGCAAATTCTGCAATTTAACAACTTAATATCATACAAAATTATGGTTAAATGGCCCATAATACTTTCCTAAGTGTCGGGAATCGAAACAGTCACAATAAGTAACATAAAGCACACTAAACTACAAAGTTTAGCACTTTAACGAACCGGTAACCAACCGAACAACCGCACACTATCCGAAACATCAAAATTTCATTACAAGCACTGTTTTAACATTGCCAAGCTAGTTACGGTCCCCAAACATAATAACACCTCCTAAAAATATCTAATAAATAAATCCCTAACCATACACTTGATTTGTAACCAAGACCTAACCATTTAGTTAAAACCTATCCTATACCCCCCCCCCCCACCTACAATCGGCTAGACAAGCATGGCCACTCAAGATTTTGTTGGATTAATTAATTAGATCTTCCCCCCCCCCTTTTGAAGCATAAGATACACTAAATCTTGAGAAGTTGGTGTTTATAATTAACCAAGATATCTTCACCTACACATTACTTCACAACTCAACACCCACATTCTTCTCTTCTCCTCTCTTTGGCTCACGGCCAAGAACAACAACAACACTAACATCATCATCGACCATTTTTCCATCCATTCCACATATGTACAAAGGTGTAAGAAGGTATATTAGGGAGCTTGGGGCTTTCGAAAGTTGAAGGACCTTCACCGTTTGCTTTTATCCACCTGTATTCTCCTCTTGATCATCCCTAGCCTTGTGCTAGTGGTAAGAACCATGATCTCTTCATTTTACATCTATTTTAAGTGGTTAAAAGATGATATAAGATGATAATCTTGAAGAACACTAAGAATCATGAGAAGTAAACTTGAACATAAGCTTAAAATTATAAGAAATCATGTTATTTATGTGATGTTATACTTGATGATTGTTGTTGCTTGTGTAAATGATGTAGATGATCATATGATCTTGCTAGATCATGATTAAAAACATGATTTAGCAAGATGAGAGGATGATTATGTTAAGAAATCAATAGATCATCCTTATGTAAATCATGAACTTATAAATTATTTTTCTTGTAAAATGATGATCAAAGTAAGTTGTGATACTTGTAGATCTAGAAATTTTATGGATGATTTCTAAAGAAACCGAGCTAAAAATATAAGTTTTGTTAAAACTTGGTTCTTACATAAACAAACACTATTTTTGGTGGTTAAACAAGTGTAGAAACACTTGTGTAACAAGAAAATTTCATAAGGAAACATTTTTGTAAAACATGATTGCAAGTTGTAAACATCTAAATCCTTCAAGAATGATGTTTTTAAATAAACGACCACACTTTAAAGGGTAACTAAACTCACTAAACACACTACCAAGTTACTACAAATTTTCATAAACTTTCAAGTTCATGAAGTAGTAGAAAATGCATGATTTTGGCAAGATTGGTAAGTAAAGGTTGTTTAGTGTTGATTGTAGATTGATTGTGATGATTCTTACAAAAGAAAATGATATGCTTGAAAGCATGGAAACCTCCATTTTTAGGGGAAACTATGGCAAAATTTTCTAAAAGTATTAACACTTGGAAAAATATTTTAAACAAATATTTACAAGTGTATTTTAACCATGAGTTTTTTCATATAAACTTTGCCATAATTTTTGTTACAAAAATATAAGTGTTGAAGGTTGGTTTTTATAAATAAAAGTGGCTAAATATATATTTAGAATATATATATACATTGAAGACACACATGTGTGATTATTTGTATATTTTGTGTAATAGTCATATTATTTTAGGACTTGAAATAATATAACACATTAAAATACCAAGGATTACAATCCAAAATATTACCAAAATCCCAGGGAATAAGTATATAAGTTACACACAAAATATCGGCGAAACCGAACAAGAAATGTAACTTACAAAATATTCCGAAAAATATATTCACAAAGTATATTTTGGTAAATAATATTTTGGACACAAATGAATGAAAATATGATTTTTATGATTCTCACAAAGTTATATCATATTTTGACAAGAAGGCAATATTTGATTTTTGGTGAATGAAAATATATATGTATTTACTTGGAATTATTAGAAGATATATTATTTTTGGGAAAAATATATATTTTCTTGAGTAAACTTGAAATACATTATCTTTGGATGAAAATAAGTTTATATATTTTCTAAAGTTAGACTTGAAAATATATTATTTTTGGAACTTATATGAAAATACAAATATTTTGCCAAGAGAAAAATTATAAATAATTTTTCTAAGTGATATTTCTTGAATATATATTTCGGAAATATATATATATATATATATATATATATATATATATATATATATATATATATATATATCGGTGGACTTTTGTTAAAAATAATATTCCGGAAAGTTTAATATAAATTGAAGTATGTGACTACTTAATGAATACAATAAAATACGTATTCTCACGCGTATAAACACACACCGGAATACGACACCAATACATGGAAAAATATACAAATACAAGATTACAAATACACCCATCCTTAGGAAGGAAATACAAGCATCAATACTTGGGAAGTATTAAGTTAATATATATTTCTTTAACAATTATTCCAAAATTTAATAAATATAATTTAAGTTAAAATATTTATTATTTTGACAAATAATTATTTAACTTGGAATAATAATGAAGACACTTGGAAACGTAACTTAAAGGCACTAATTTATGCTAAGTCAAGGCACGACCCGCTCGTCTAATAAGACAATAGTACATTGTAGGTAGTCGTGTACCACAGAGGAAACTTTGAGTTACAGGCGGATTCAAAGAACGCAAAACTGTGAGTTCATGCCCCCCTTTTCTTTTAACTGTTTTTAGTTTTATAACCTCGGGGGTGAAATACATGTTACAACTGTTTACAAACATTCTCATTTGGTATGGTTAGCAAAGGAAGGGTACTGCTTGATCATGTGAGTGGTGGGCATAACACTTAAGGCCATTAATCCTCGTTGTAGGACCGAGGGACATGAGTGATAGATCTATTTGGGTGTAGCAAGCCCCACCCATGCGCACGCCGAATGAGCCATGTGGTGACTATGTCTTACAGCCGGAAGCCCGGTGTAAAGTTTGCTAGGTTTGAGTTCCCTGCATCACGTCACAAACATTAATGTTTTAGCTACACATTAATTGATATGTTTTTCCTTGTCTCTTTCATACCGGGTTTTCAAGTACATATAAACATACTTAAAAATGTTGCAAAGGTTTATTCACAAACGCACACATGAACTCGCTCAACTTTTGTTGATGTTTTCAAATTACATGTATTTTCAGGAAATTAAGTATGGATCTGGCGGGCGTTGGAGTTTCAAGCCATGTTGAGAATAAAAGATGTCATCCGTGTCCTAGGGTTTAGTTAGTGTGTCTTATCCTGGACGAGACACATCTTTCAAAACCTGGTTTTTAACTAAAGTCTTTTGATGAGTCCTTATGGAACTCTAAATAATTTATATGGTTTGTAACTCAGATTTTAAGTCTATGTTTCAAGACAATGATGATGTAATGTTTTAATACTTAATCAATGGATGAACATCTTGGATTTATCATATAGTTGTTTGTTATGGTTGAATGCAATGATATTAAGCAAGTCACACCAAATCACGCTTCCGCAAAAGTCGGGGTGTGACAGTTTGGTATTAGAGCTTCGATTGTAGCGAACTAGGATTCCTTCTCGAGTCTAGACTACAATCATTAAGGCTCTCACGAAAATGTTTTTACAACATGTTTTCATTGCATACACGGAACGCCCAGATCCAGGAAACAAAGCAATTTTATAAAGAAAAGAAACAAAACACATTTCAAGGTTTATGTTTGTGATTCAGTCTGAGAGACTGGGTGTTTCAGTCTGAGAGACTGGGTGTTTTAGTCTGAGAGACTGGGTAGTTCAGTCTGAGAGACTAGGTGTTTCAGTCTGAGAGACTGGGTAGTACAGTCTGAGAAACTGGGTAGTACAGTCTGAGAGACTGGGTGTTTCAGTCTGAGAGACTGGGTAGTTCAGTCTGAGAGACAAGGTGTTTCAGTCTGAGAGACTGGGAGGTTAGTCTGGGAGGCTAGGTAGTTCAGTCTAGGAGACTGGGTGTTTAGTCTGGGAGGCTAGGTAGTTCAGTCTGGGAGACTGGTTGGTTTAGTCTGGGAGACTGGTTGGTTTAGTCTGGGAGACTAGGTGGTTTAGTCTGGGAGACTAGGAAGGATAGAAAGTTTCATGAAGAATAATGTGAATACATGATTACATGATAAATTACCTTTGTTTGCAATATACTAAGTGTTAGTGATTACTATGAGTATACATGCTATGATTAGTATGTACCGGCACACATGTCACCTTCATCCGAGAGCGAGTCGTCAGAGGTTGACGACCCTATGGCCACCGTCACAGATAAAGAGGCTGCACCTGCGCCAGAGATATTTATGTTAGACACTGAGAATGACCCTGACCTGCTGACCAAGGACGAGGACGACTTCCAACCGTTCGCGCTACCAGACCTTGGTGATGGTTTACCTTTGTTGATGGCTTCCCTGACGAGGTCCTTTTTTCATCCTTGTTTCAGTCCATAACCGCCTCATCACTGGTCATCCCGATGGTGAGCACACCATGGATCCGATCCTCGATGTTGCGCCTCCTGTGGACATTCCTTCCAAAGATTGGCTACTCGACGAGTAGTTGATGATGCCATTGATTTGTTCATTGATGGTCCTCCTGATAACGCCCATGATGATGGAAAGTTAGACGAAAACATTGTTACTAATTTCACTTCTTGAGATCCCTGATATCAAGTTATCCTCTGATTCTAGGTTACACTCGATTTCAGACTCCTTTGAGTCTGCGACATTTTCCGCTTTACAAACGGTCAGATTGCCGCTTTTTGCTACTAACTCAGATGACGACGCCACTATGTCTGCACTATCACCTGCTCGAGATCCCACACCTTCACATGACCCAGAGCCTGCTCCTGAGCCAGCTCCTGTTCCTTTTGGGTCAGCTTGATGTTGCACCTACTGATCCTGAGCCCTTGCTTGATCATGACTGATGTGTGCAAAATGCAACATATAAATTACATCAATTGTGGCATAAAACTAACCCTTTTTTAGTACTAATGTTGGAAAAAGTGTGTTTTTGTCTTCCTTTTATATTTTCAGAATTAAATGAGCTCAAATTAACAAAAGAAGCAAAAAAGGCAGCTAAATCTAACATAAATACAAGAAAAGGAACAAACGTGGCATGCCCGACCTCCACGACAGCATCTTCCAAAGCAAAACAAGAAGGCAGAAGACTGAACACGCCCCGTGCTCAGTGAGCACGGGGGCGTGCCCAAGTGTCAGCCTAAAAGACAAAGTTGTAGAAGCTTCCATCGCCCACCACAGGGCCGTGCTCAGCGGGCACAGGGCCGTGGTCAACTATAAGATTCGAAGAATCCAGGCAAATCTTGATAGTACAGATATGCTTCTACACACGGGGTCGTGCCCAGCGGACACGGGGACGTGGTCAACTAATGTAGACAAAAGCAATTAATGAAGACAGAGAAGAGGATGGACACGGGGCCGTGCCCAGTGGACACGGGGCCGTGCCCGAGCTTCTGTTTAGCCTATAAATAGGAGTGCTTGGCTCAAGCTCAAACCATCCCTTGGCACACCACCTCTCTCACACTTCACCCACCACCCACCACCACCATAACACCATCATCCACCACCATCATCCATTGTCCATCATAGAGTGTGTGAGTCGTCTCGGGATCCAAGATTGATCGTAAGAGTTCTTGACAATCAAGGCCATGTTTGCCTAAGTCTCTTACATCACTTGGTGAAGAAAAAGTGTCTAGTGTAATACTTTTTATTTTTAATCTTTTTGCACTTTTTACTTGGTTATGTATTAATGACTTTCATAACTAGTTTCTTATGTTGAAGGTGATTTTTCCTTATCGTTTGTCCGTGGTGTCTTGGCATTATTTTACTGTCTATATAAAATAAAAGATTTTCACCATTCATATCTCCACGGTCTATATGGAGGTATGTTGACTACCTGGTCGGGGGTTAAGGGAACGGTTTGGTAAGAGTCTTGCCTTGTTCAGTGTATAGATCCTGCAAGGACCTGGGTCAAATTTAGTAGGACCTCCTTCAATACTTAACGGTATTGGATGGCGGGGGTCCAAACTCTTTGACCCCCTCATATGTAAGCTACTATTAATACAATAACCAAGCTATTTAGGACTGTATCCCTGCTGACTCAGACTACTTAGCCGAGGGTAACGTTGCCTTCAGAAGAGGGGCCTACCATAATATGCATTAATAACTTAATTAACTATCTTTCAATAATCCGACCCTTTAGGATTGTATCCTTGCTGACTCAAACTACTGGGTTGAGGGTAACGTCGCCTTCAAAAGAGGGGCCTACTACAATAACTAAGATAATCTCTTAAAAAGTGCAAAAGTGCGGAAATAATCAAAGGTTACACTATACACGAGTCGGAACCAAGTGATTCATCTTGTCTATCTGTTTTATTTTTATTTTCAGCATTTTAGTTAGTTTTTATTTTTCTAGTTTAAAACCTTTTTCTAACTTTTTGATTGATTAGACGTTGAGGATAAACCGGTACTAAAAGCTCTTGTGTCCTTGGACGACCTCGGTATCTTACCAACACTATACTACGCTCACGATGGGTGCACTTGCCCATATGTGTGTTTAGTGTTAGTAAATATCGTGTTTTATAAATTTAAAACTTGGCTAAAAAAGTGTAAAAGGGCTTAAAATATACTTAAACTTATATATACATTTCACACGCATCAAGTTTTTGGCGCCGCTGCCGGGGACACAAGGATTTTAAGAAAGCTTAAAATCGACGGCCTAATCAGTTTTTCAAAACCTTTTTAAAACGCGCGCACATTTTTTTGCACTTTAGTTTAGTTTTGCATTTATAGTAAGTTGAACACGGGCCGTGCTTAGTGAACACGGGGCCGTGCTGCACATTTTTCACAAAATACCCAGATACAGTAGTCTGAACACGCCCCCGTGCTCAACGAAATCAGTAACTCTAATTAAAATGCCCAGATACAGATTCTGTACACGGGGCCATGTCCACTTAACACGGGGCTGTGTCCAGCCTC
Source organism: Helianthus tuberosus (assembly GCA_030545235.1). Lineage (NCBI taxonomy): Eukaryota > Viridiplantae > Streptophyta > Magnoliopsida > Asterales > Asteraceae > Helianthus > Helianthus tuberosus. The sequence continues at coordinate 57,084,097 of CM060427.1, forward strand.
TGTTTCCGTTTTATTTTTGTTTTCTGAACTCGAGACTTGGTTGTGGTCTGCTGAGTGATTCTTATGGATCAATACTCAGGAGGTTACAACTACACCAATGAGGAGGATGATTGTAGGAATAATTATTGCACTAATTGTGGTGACCCACACTCTATTCAGTATTGTGACTTATATCAACCATCCACTTCATACGCCTACTATGAGGAGCCCATGTACGAGCCATCAACTTCATACACATCCTATGAAGACCAAAGGTATAAACCTCCTCCCTCATACTCATATTTTGATGAACCAAGGTATGAGCCCCCATGTCACACCCCAACCGATGGCAGAAACATCGGGATGAGACGAAGTGTGTATAGATTGCAAGAGACTTCATAACACTATGTGACAATATTTAATTAAATTCAGATTTCATTGCAAGTGCTAAATTGTCATACAATAATCCAAACGAAATACAACATTGTTTCAACAAATAACATAACATTAAAAGATAAACGATTCGTAGGTGTGTATCTAGTCCACCCTATACTTGTTTCATCTTTCAATATACTTCAACAATTTAACCTGTAACATGTATTAAAATAGAGTTTCAATGCAAAGGCAAAGGCCAGTATACAAGTTTGTTAATATAGCATAATAGAATAAAAACTCAAATCCAACATGATTCATAATAATATGTGATTACTAGTATGCAATTTTTGGCGTACAATATGATCAAACTCTAGAATACAACGCATAAAATAGCCTAATCCCAATAGTTTAGCGGGGTGGTAATGTTTAACTTAACAATACCCAAAAGTTTAACGGGCGGGGCGTTAATCCTATAGCGCTATAATTGTTAAGGTGGGCGAGCAAAGTTAATGAGCATATAACGTTCCAAATCGTTCACATAGCATACGAGAATAACAAGTAAGTCACATTAGTTTCATGCTTGATCAAGGATTGAGTATGTTTAGTTTAAAAGTTGTTTGCATAATTATACATGTTGCATCCCAAAGTGTAAAAAGGGAAAAAAGGATCGAGTATACTCACGGTGGTTGCAAGCTTTCCTACTTGAAATCCCGCGAGTGAGTTGGTGGATGGATTAGTTTGGAGCACCTAGTCCTTCTACACGAGGAAACATTGGTGTGTGAGTTTGGCGTTTAACGGAAGATTATGGATTCGGATTTAACATAGCATAAAGTACAATATAAAAATAATCATCTTTAACTTATAACTCTTATATGACACTATGTAACCACTAGGGTTATATTGTATTTCATAGGTAGTACACCTATTAGAATCATATCAAGGTTTTAAGTCTTAGATGATATTCTACTACTTTAACATATAAACACAAGTTCAACATTAAAGGTTCGAATGAGTATATATACATATCTAGGTTACATATTATTTAGTCCAATAATTCATGTAGGAGGTAGAAGATTAGGATCTTCATTTAGGCACCTCGAGTTATCATGGATGTCATGTATGGGGTAGGAAGAACAAGCTTCCATTTAGTAACCCCTTGAATGTTCACCACTTCACTTGATGTAAAAACAACCAATGAGGGTCACGAACTAGGATTTGTACAATAATGTAAGCAACCTAACTAAAGAGAAATCATCAAATCATGTGAGGATTTTATGTTTGGACAACCCAAGTTGTTCCATAATCACTCTACACCAGGACCTAAGCTTGAACATGACTTGTGGGCGAAATACCCTAAATAAAACAGAAAGTATTTGAGGTTTATCCTCTGATTTTACATGTCTCAATCATGTTATTACACCTAAATAACCATAGGAAAGGTTGTAGGCATTGTTACATAAGTTTGAGGTGTGTTAGACACAAGAATTATAAGTTTTTGAATAACATTAAACAAAACAGAAAGTTTAGGTCCTTTTTAGGGCAACCCCAAACATGATTTCTCCAGGGAAAAACCAAGGATTCAAACCCAAGGACATAACAAAGCAATAGAAGAAAGAATCACGTGATTTGGAGTGAAAACAAGCAAGTTACACTCACTTTTGTTAAGATGTATGAATTTGTCCAAGAACTCTGATTTGCAACAGATTGAGAGTGGATTTGTCAAGATTAGAGAGTTGTGAAAGTCTAAAATGGGTTGGAGAAGGTGTGTATCTATAGTGGAAGAGCTTAGAGGTGATTGGAGGTGATTAGAGGTGGATTAAAGGTGATTGGGTGAGATTAGAACTTGGGATTTCGTGCATAACAACCGAAGAAACACAAAGTCTGTCAAAACAGGGGCCTAGCGTGACGCGAGGGGGCTTGGCGTCACGCGGCGCCCTAGCTTCGACAAGTTTTGATTTGTTGCACTTAAGTCCCTGTAGTTTATGTTTGAGTCCCTTTTGATGCCTTTTTGATAGTTTAGGGACTTGTTTGGACATAAAAGCATAGTATAAGGCATAATCAAGCATGGCGATCATAGTCAAAGTATAATTGAGCGTATAAGTGTCATAATCAAGTATCATTTTCGTTCAAAACACGTTTCATGCATAAGTTTAATTTAATTACAAATTTAGCACATAGTTTTCGAGAATATCGTTTAAGTATCAATTGATCCACAAAATCAAACATACGAGCATATATAGAGTGTGTATAACATATTTGTAACAGAATACGAGTTTCATTAATGATCCAAGTCTCGGTTTTACAATGATTACGAAGAAAGAACGATTAGAAGAATACAAGGTTTCCAAGAATAGAAATACGAACAAAACTTTCTATAAATGGAAAGTACAAAAGAGCCGGGCGTTACAGTCTCCCCTCCTTTAGGAAATTTCGTCCCGAAATTTAGGAAGATGTAGCGAAAAGATAGGGATACTTCATCTTCATATCACTTTTAAGTTCCCAAGTAAATTCGGCGCCACATTTTCCTTCCCATCGAACCTTGAGGATAGGAATTTTACTGCGCCTCAATAACTTGACTCCTTGATCCATGATTTCGACGGCTTTTTCCACAAAGTGCATGGTTTCGTTGATTTTGGAGATCTTCGAGAGGAACATGAAGTCCCTCATCAGCGAGACATTTCTTTAGGTTGGAGACATGAAACGTCGGATGAACGTTGTTGAGCTCTTGAGGTAAATTGAGTTGATAAGCCACCGCACCAATCCTTTCGAGTATCTTGAAAGGACCAACATAGCAAGGGGCAAGCTTTCCCTTTTTACCAAAACGAACCACTCCTTTCCAAGGAGACACTTTGAGTAGAACCTGATCCCCAACGTTGAATTCCATCGGTTTGCGTCCCTTATCAGCATAGACCTTTTGACGATTTCGAGCCTTGAGTAGATTATCACGGATTTGGTGAATCTTATTCGTTACTTCTTGTATGATTTCAGGGCTAGTAAAATGTTTCTCACCAATCTCGTGCCAGTTTAAAGGAGATCGGCATTTGCGACCATACAATGCCTCGTATTGAGCCATTTTAATATTGGAGTGGTAGCTATTGTTGTACGAGAACTCGACCAAAGGTAAATGAACATCCCAACTACCACCAAAGTCGATGACACAAGAACGGAGCATGTCCTCTAGGGTTTGGATAGTACGTTCAGTCTGTCCATCCGTTTGAGGATGAAAAGCTGTACTGAGATTCAAATGAGTACCCATAGTGGACTGAAAAGTTTGCCAGAGACGCGAAGTAAATCGACCATCGTGATCAGAAATGATGTCGAGAGGAATACCATGATGGCGTATGACTTCATCGGTATAGATGCGAGCAAGTCGTTCAACCTTGAAATCTTCACGAATAGGAATGAATTGAGCGGACTTGGTCAAACGATCGATGATCACCCAAATGCTATCGTGACCAGAGGGTGTACGAGGGAGTTTAGTTATGAAGTCCATCGCAATGCTATCCCATTTCCAAATGGGGATTTCAGGTTGTTCGAGTAGACCGGAAGGTCGTTGATGCTCGGATTTGACTTTCGAACAGGTAAGACACTTAGAAACGTACACGGCAATGTCTCTCTTCATACCGGGCCACCAATAGGATGTACGTAGATTATGGTACATCTTGTCGGCACCAGGATGAATTGAGTACTTGGATTTGTGTGCCTCGTTCATAATGAAGTCTCGAAGGTCTTCACGATCAGGGATCCATGCACGATTGTCAAGGTATAGGATACCATCGGCTTTGGAGACGAGGTCGTGTTCTCTAGCGCCATGTATCTCAACATGGAAGTTACTTTCATTAATAGAGGCGTACTGAGCTTCGCGAATGCGGCGTGGAAGATCATTCACGAGTTGAAGACAACGAATACCCTTCATATGAGTTTTGCGACTAAGGGCGTCAGCTACTACATTCGCTTTACCTGGATGGTATTTGCTTTCGCAGTCGTAGTCGTTTAACAGTTCCACCCAACGATGTTGACGCATGTTCAGTTCCTTTTGGTCGAAGATATGTTGAAGGCTCTTGTGGTCAGTGAAAACCACACACTTAGTACCATAAATGTAGTGTCGCCAAATTTTCAACGCAAAAACAACTGCGCCAAGTTCAAGGTCATGGGTAGTATAATTTTTCACATGTATTTTGAGTTGACGTGAGGCATAAGCGATGACTTTGTCTCGTTGCATGAGAACACAACCAAGACCACGATTCGAGGCATCACAATACACCACGAAATCATCATTCCCATCAGGGAGAGCAAGAATAGGGGCGTTGCAAAGCATGTCCTTGAGAGTCTGAAAAGATTTCTCTTGTTCAGGACCCCAAGTAAGAGGAACGGCGATTTTTGAAAAGTTAGAGATGAATCGGCGGTAATAACCCGCCAATCCTAAGAAGGAACGGATTTCAGAAGGACATTTAGGCGCGGTCCAATTTTTCACTGCTTCGATCTTCGCAGGGTCAACGTGGATTCCTTTTTCACTAACAACGTGTCCAAGGAATTGGACTTCTTTAATCCAAAACTCGCATTTGGAGAACTTAGCGTATAAGTGTTCAATACGTAAGAGCTCGAGTATAAGACGAAGATGACGTTCATGATCGGCTTGAGATTTAGAATAAATGAGAATATCATCAATGAAGACGATCACAAAACGATCCAAGTAGGGCTTACAAACACGATTCATAAGATCCATGAACACAGCGGGTGCGTTGGTCAAGCCAAAAGGCATAACCACGAACTCGTAGTGCCCATAGCGAGTCCAAAAAGCGGGTTTGGGGATGTCCTCATCGAGAACACGAAGTTGGTGATAACCAGAACGAAGATCGATCTTGGAGAAATAGGTAGCGCCTTGAAGTTGATCAAAGAGATCGTCTATACGCGGAAGAGGGTAACGATTTTTTACGGTGAGTTTGTTAAGCTCACGATAGTCGATGCACATGCGGAAAGAGCCATCCTTCTTTTTGACGAAGAGCACAGGAGCACCCCAAGGTGAGGTACTTGGACGAATGAAACCCTTATCGAGGAGTTCTTGAAGTTGCGTAGATAATTCTTGCATCTCAGAAGGTGCAAGACGATAAGGAGCTTTAGCAATAGGAGTCGCACCAGGTACGAGGTCAATACGAAAGTCAACAGATCGAGGTGGAGGAGGACCAGGCAAATCTTCAGGATAGACGTCAGGGAAGTCACGCACCATTGGAACATCACTTAAACTCTTTCCCTTGCCCTTTTCTTCCACAACGTGGGCTAAAAAGGCAAGGTACTGTTTGCGTAAGTATTTGTTCGCTTGTGTGTAGGACATCAACTTCAGTCCCTTTGAAGGTCGGTCTCCATAGACGTGCAAAACATCGCCAGATGGGAGGGGTAAGCGAACGTATTTCTCGTGACAAGCGATTTCAGCATGGTTCTTTTGGAGCCAATCCATGCCTATGATGACGTCGAAACTACCCAGTTGCATGGGTATGAGGTCGATAGGAAAAACGTGTTCGTTAAGAGTAAGACGACAATCATGAAGAACGGAAATGACTAGGATGGATTTGCCATTGGCGACTTCAACGGAAAACGACTTAGGTAGCTTAGAGCGTGTGAAATTTAACAACGATTCGAATTCTAAGGACACAAAGCTTTTGTCCGCCCCAGTATCAAACAGTATCGAAGCATAAAGATGGTTAACAAGGAACGTACCGTTAACGACATCATTGTCGTTGCGCGCTTGATTTGCGTTCAGGTTGAAAGCGCGTCCACGAGGAGGTTGTTGTTGCTCTTGATTCCATTGTGGGCATTGAGGACGAAGATGATTAGTATCCCCACATTTGAAACAAGCCCTAGCTGGTCTTGTGTTTTGGGGAGCAGGTGGAGCTTGTTGTGCTTGCTGAGCTTGTGGTGCTTGCTGTTGTTGATAGCGACAAAAGGCGGTGTCATGTCCATAACGGTTACAATTGGTACAATGATGACACCTGGCATTGGCGGGGTGGTGATAGTTACAAGTGGCACACTTGGGGTGAATCCCAGTGTACGACTTTTAGGTGTTATCAGGAGCAACAGGATTTGGGTTAACGGGTGGCACAATCGCATTGCAAACCGGGTTCGATTGCTTTCGCTTCTTCCCTTATTGCTACTCGACTGTTGGGTAATTTGGTTGGATGGCTTGAAAGAAGCGGGGTTTGCGGCTTGTTTGAGTACACGGTTGTTGTTCAGGGAAGCGGCCAAACGATAAACAGCTTCGATATTGTCGAGTTTGGCAGCCTCGATCGTATCGCGCATAGCAGAGGGTAACCCATTGATATACTTCCTTATCTTACGGTCGGTGGTCATAACGAGGTGAGGAGCAATGAAGCTAAGTTGTTTGAAACGGGTGGTATAAGCTAGGTTCTCATCTCCCACTTGCTTTAGCACCCAAAATTCTTCCTCTAGTCTTTGTTGCTCATGCGGAGGGAAAAATGTCACACCCCCAAAATCCACACGCGGAGTATCACCGCTTGGAGGCGTGACTGACCAGGATCAAGCCACCAATCATATTGAACATAGTAAGTATTAAATGTAAAGCAATCAAACCAATATGAAAGGTGTTCAAAACATATGTATAAATTCAACGTTTAGCGGAAGCATAAATAAACCCAATCATAAGTAGCAATTTCAATTGTTTAAATGTTGTTCATAACATCCACAATCTGTGCCCACAACGACCGTGCCTCCCGTGCAAGCTCCATAAGTACCTAAGGTCCTGCAAGGCATGTAACAGAGAGTCAACAACTAGTTGAGCGAGTTCACAGTGAGTTTGTTTAGTTATAGTGTTCATAATGTAGTTCGTATGTTCATCTAGTAATCATGTATCGTATATATCGTATCGCGGCCCTCTAGGCATGTTTGCGAAGTATAGTGGGGATTTCCCATGTTTGCTAGACTAGGTATAGTAGTATCGCGGCCCTTCCTGGCATGTTTGCGAAGATTAGAGTATATAGTTCGCGGCCCTTCTTAGGCATGTGTGCGAAGATTGTCATAATATCGCGGCCGACCCTTGGCGTGTGTGCGAAGATCGTTTAAATTAGTATAACCAGTCTAGTCTGTTCTTATCCATAATCCTTCCTCTACCGGGAATCATATATCTAAGTTCCATAAACTGTACGAATAAATAATCCAACCCATTCCCATCCTGGGAATCCCATGCCTTGGCTGTGTGAACTCACCTTGGTTTGCTCGGTATGCTAAGTGTATGCTCGCAAGTAATCAATCACGTCCTAAAGTATGCACGTATGTGAAATCAGTTTGTGTTCAAGTTGTGCACGTATAAACATGTAACACGTAATCACAATCATCTACAAGATGGTTACACTTAACAGCAGTTAAATATTCCAGTTAACACTTAACAGAATTAACCCAAGTTACTGTGCAGATTTCTGTCCGGCGAAACACACATTATGGCGAAACACACTTCCGGCGAATCACAATATTGGCGAAACACATTATTGACGAAACACCTTCAGTTTCGTCGTGGCCTTGTTCGGCGAAACAGGATTCTGATTCGTCGACGACTCATGGCGAAACACATTTTGTTTCGCCGAGATTCCTGTTTCGTCGAATGTCGGATTCGTAGACACAGTTACAGCAGTTACGAAAATACACAGAAACCCTAATCATGTTAGCAGCCGACATCAATAACATCGATCATGCAGAAATCATTCAACACAGAATCATTGTAACATCATCATAACATAATCATCGGACCACTTTAACGTCTAGCATGAACCCTAGCTTACGTATACAACATATCGATTACAACATCACATCATCAAACCCTATCAAGATGCTAACTTGCATTCAGAATCATATCATAATAACAACATCCAGAACCGAGTATTCAATCATATTAAGTTTCGCATAAAACCATTTATATCCGACTACAATATTCATATCGAAATCCATATCATCATCATCATAACAAGAACCCTAACATTTAACATGTGTCAGTTACAATTATACGTCAACATAGCAGAATCACATGGCACAGAAACACATACATGGATGAAAGATCAATCAAGACACATAGGATTACTAACCGAGATGATGGTTTTGATCGCACAAGAGTTTCTAGTGGGTTCTAGCTTGTCGTCACAGTAAGAGAGCTCTAGGGTTTCGGTGGTGTTGATAGAAAGTGTAAAATGATGATGTTTTACGTAAAAATACGCAGAATAACGTTCTGGGCCCAAGCTGGGCTTTGTGAGTTACTGGGCCGGCGAAACAGCTTGTTTCGTCGGAATGCATGTGGCGAAACAGCCTGTTTCGTCGGGTATGTTCATGGCGAAACAGCCTTGTGTTTCGTCGGGTTCTTAACAGTTTAAGTTCTACAAACAGTACACATGTTATACAATCACACATAATCATGCAAACACACTAGGTTTTATCATAACACAACCATAAAGTCAAAGTCAACGTGCATTAAATGCGAATAAAGAATGTCGGAAATTCGGGTTGTCACATTATCCCCAACTTGAAAGAAATTTCGTCCCGAAATTTAGCATGCGGTTACTGAGGAAAGCTAATGGTGTGACGTTGTTTACCTGTATTGTATCGCGGCTCCCCGAGCATGTTTGCGAAGATTACTGGTTTTCTTGGGGTGTCACATTATCCCCCCGTTGATTTGGAATTTCGTCCCGAAATTCTGCATTGGTAGCTTCAGCCTCAGTAGTAGTTGCATTGGTTCCGAATAACTGTGGATATTTTAGTTCCATTTGATCTTCACGCTCCCAGGTGTACTCTGGGCCGCGACGGGAGTTCCAACGAACTCGTACAAGAGGGATTCTCGTGTTCTTGAGGACCTTAACATCCCGGTCCGTGATTTCTACAGGTTCCTCGACGAAGTGCAACCGCTCGTCGATAGTGAGTTCCTTCAAGGGAACTATGTGGGTCTCATCTGATGTACACTTCTTCAGATTCGACACGTGAAAGACGTTGTGTACTGCACTGAGTTCAGGTGGTAAGTTCAGTCTGTAGGCCACTTTGCCTATTTTCTCAATAACTTCGAAAGGTCCAACATATCGTGGATTTAGTTTGCCGCGTTTGCCAAAACGAACCACACCCTTCCAGGGTGAAACTTTAAGTAGCGCTCGATCCCCAACCTGGAATTCGAGTAGTTTTCTATCTAAATCAGCGTATGCTTTCTGACGGTCGCGAGCTGCCGCCATGCGTTGTCGTATTTGTGCAATCTTTTCTGTAGTATCGACTACCATTTCTGGACCCGTGATTTGACTTTCCCCCACCTCTGCCCAACAGAGAGGTGACCGGCACTTACGGCCGTACAATGCCTCGAATGGTGCAGCTTTAATGCTTGTGTGGTAGCTGTTATTGTATGAAAATTCCACAAGTGGCAAATGTTTTTCCCAACCATTGCCAAAGTCTATTACGCATGCCCGAAGCATGTCTTCTAGAGTTTGTATAGTGCGCTCAGACTGCCCATCTGTCTGAGGATGATACGCCGTGCTCATGTCTAAACGAGAGCCAAAAGATTTATGCATTGCTTGCCACAGTTCTGAAGTAAAACGTGCGTCTCGATCAGAGATGATAGAGGTTGGCACACCGTGCCTCGAGACCACTTCTTTCAAGTAGATGTCTGCTAGCGTAGAGAACTTGTCTGTTTCTTTGATGGCCAAGAAGTGAGCAGACTTTGTGAGTCGATCCACGATCACCCAAATAGTATCATTTCCACGCTGAGATCTAGGTAGGCCAGTAACAAAATCCATGGAAATTTGCTCCCATTTCCATTGTGGTATCTCTGGTTGTTGGAGTGGACCTGACGGTTTCTGATATTCTGCCTTGACTCTCGCACAAGTCAAGCATTTACTAACGTACGTGGCTATGTGGGCCTTCATGCTAGGCCACCAGTATGTAGTTCTGATATCGTGGTACATTTTATCCGAACCAGGATGTACCGAGTAGCGAGACTTGTGAGCTTCATCCATTACTAGCTCGCGTAAGTTGCCGTACAGTGGGACCCAAATGCATCCTGTGACGTAGTAAGCACCATCTTCCTTCTGTTCTAATCGTTGTCTTGAGCCGCGTAGGGCTTCAGCCCTGACATTTTCTGGTTTCAATGCTTCTATCTGAGCATCTCGTATCTGGGAAGGAAGGCTAGACTGTATGGTGAGTTGTAAAGCTCGTACGCGCTTAGGCGCAGTGTCTTTTCGACTGAGGGCGTCAGCCACAACATTGGCTTTGCCTGGGTGGTACCTGATTGAGCATTCGTAGTCGTTTAGCAGTTCGACCCATCGTCGCTGTCGCATATTCAGTTCCTTCTGTTTGAATATATGTTCGAGGCTTCTGTGGTCAGTGTAGATAGCACATTTGGTACCGTACAAGTAGTGTCGCCATATCTTAAGTGCAAAAACAACTGCTCCCAGCTCTAAATCATGCGTAGTGTAGTTTCGTTCGTGGATCTTAAGCTGGCGCGAAGCATAAGCAATAACTTTATCCCTCTGCATCAATACACATCCAAGACCTTGGATGGATGCGTCGCAGTAGACTACAAAATCATCCGTGCCTTCAGGCAATGAGAGGATAGGTGCGCTACAGAGTCTATCCTTTAAGTGTTGGAACGTTGTTTCCTGTGCATTACCCCAACGGTAAACAACACCTTTCTGTGTCAGTAGTGTAAGCGGCTGGGCAATCTTTGAGAAGTCTTTGATGAACCGTCTGTAATAACCCGCCAAACCCAAGAATTGGCGTATTTCTGTTGGTGTACGAGGCGCAGGCCAGTTCTTGATCGAATCTACCTTGGATGGATCTACATGAATCCCATCCTTGTTCACCACGTGGCCTAAGAAGTGGACTTCACGAAGCCAGAAGTCACATTTGGAAAACTTAGCGTATAGCTGTTCCGTTCGTAGAAGTTCCAGTATAAGTCGTAAATGATGCTCGTGCTCCTCCTGACTCTTCGAATAAATCAGGATGTCGTCGATGAAAACAATGACGAACTTGTCGAGATAGGGTTTGCACACCCTGTTCATAAGATCCATAAATACGGCAGGCGCGTTCGTTAGCCCGAATGGCATGACCATAAACTCGTAGTGGCCGTAACGAGTTCTAAACGCTGTCTTGGAGACGTCCTCATCCCGGACTCTCAGCTGATGATATCCTGACCTCAAGTCTATTTTGGAGTAGTAGCTCGACCCTTGCAGCTGGTCGAATAGATCATCTATGCGCGGAAGAGGATAACGATTCTTGATCGTCACCTTGTTGAGTTCACGGTAGTCTATACACATCCTGAACGTACCGTCTTTCTTCTTTACGAATAACACTGGAGCTCCCCAAGGCGAAGAGCTAGGACGTATAAAACCCTTTTCCAAGAGTTCTTGTAGTTGCTTTGACAGTTCTTCTAATTCAGTTGGAGCTAGACGATAAGGTGCTCGAGCTATGGGTGCTGCTCCTGGAGCGAGCTCGATCTGGAATTCGACTTGACGATGAGGCGGTAACCCAGGTAATTCCTCAGGAAACACTTGAGGAAAATCGCGTACCACTGGAATATCCTCAATCTTCTTCTCTTTCTTCGATGTATCAGTGACGAGAGCTAGAACAGCTGTGTGACCCTTGCGCAGACACTTCTGAGCCTTCAAGAAGGAAATGATGCCACTCACGACACCACTCTTGTCGCCTTGAACTTCGAGAGGTTCCTTGCCCGACCGAGGAATACGAATAACTTTTTCTTTGCATAAAATCTCCGCTTGTTGTTGAGATAACCAATCCATACCAATGACGACGTCAAAGCTACCCAAGGTTATAGGAATGAGATCAATGGAGAAAGTCTGACCAGCGAGGATAAGATTACACCCTTTAACTATGTGTGTGGCCTCTAGACTTTTACCGTTAGCTAACTCTCCAACATGTTTGGTGTTTAAGGGAGTTGGTGCACGTTTTAACATTTCACTAGCTTTTAGGGACATGTAACTTGTATCCGCACCAGAATCAAATAGTACAGTAACATAAAAGTCGTCAAGGAGAAACTTACCCATAACCACGTTGGGATCATTCCTGGCATCACCCTGCCCGATCACAAACATACGGCCTCTAGCACCATTGTTGTTATTGTTCCCACCGTTGTTGTTGTTCCCATTACCCTGATTGTTGTTGTTATTATTGTTCTGGTTCTGGTTTAACTGAGGGCAATCCCGCTTGTAATGACCCTCAGCCCCACACTGGTAGCATCCCCTATTTCCATGCTGCTGCTGCTGTGGCTGGTTTCGTGGAGCAGGTGGCTGTTGTTGCTGGTTCTGATTCGCAGGTCGTGAACTCCTGCAATCTTTAGCTTCGTGCCCGTTTTTGAGACATCTCTGACAGTAGGCCTTGCGACACTGCCCACTGTGATGTTTGTAGCACCTGTTACACAGTGGATGATTTCCCCGATAACCACTCTGTCTCTGCCCACCAGAAGTTTGCTGACTTGGGCTCTGGTAGTCATTAGTCTTGCGTTGCTGAGCCTGGGACTGAACTATGGCTGAACCTTTGCTGGAATCTCCATCCCATTTCCGCTTGTTGTCATTGAGAGTAGCAGGAGTGACCGGAGTAGTAGCGGTAGTAGTAGTGCTGATGCGTTCAGGCAACTTGTTCTGCTCCACCGCCTGATCCGTGAGACGGTGAGCCAGCTGTACAACCTGCTGATAAGTGGCGAGATTTGCTGAAGTGACGTGACTCTGGATCTCTGGCACTAGACCCTTGAGGAACAGTTCGATTCGCTTGATTGGAGGGTCCACCATCGTAGGACACAATAGAGCAAGTTCATTAGATCTTTTGGTGTATGCCTCAATCTCTGACCCCTTCATCTTGAGATTGAAAAACTCGACCTCCAGCTTATGAATATCATCCCTGCTGCAATATTCCTCTTTGATCATTTCCTTAAAGTTGTTCCATGGGGTAGCGTTAGCAGCAACCAACCCCAGCATTTGCACCTGAGCTTTCCACCATGTGAGAGCTAAACCCTCTAGGGTACCGGTGGCATACTTCACCCTGCGTGCCTCAGGGCATTCACACATTTCGAATACAGTCTCGATCTTTTCAAACCAGTGGAGGAGTCCGACTGCTCCCTCCGTGCCGCTGAAAGTACTGGGACGACAGTCCATGAACGTTTTGAAAGTGCAAACAGGTGCTTGACCTGTTGTGTGCGTAAGAGTAAACAAAAATTTTAGCACAAGAGTTGGTTTAGGAATGTAGGATCTAAGGACCCTAGTGTGAGTTTCAACTGCAGGGTATACCTCCTGCTTGTGCGGCTGCAACTGCCGCAGTAACTTGTTCAGCGATGAGAGCCGTCAATTGGGCTTGTGTCATGTTGATACGTCCAGACATGATCTTCATAGTAAAGATAGCATAAGTCAGAGAGGATCGCGAATCGTGCGATGACAGAAGAGTGTGAGCATATAAGCGTTCTCAAGCAGTAACGAATAGTAAACAATGTAATCTAAGCATACCACGAGCAAAGTTCTATGTAATTCTAGCAAGTAGGCAATAAACATAAACCTTATTACCTAGGATGTTGAGTCTTGCACGTGGAGCGAGGCGTCGTTGTGGATCGTTGAGCACTGTACTGGTTATAGTCTGGTTTTAATAAAAACGTTTTTCCCATATTAAAACCAAGTTCTCTATAACCAATGGCTCTGATACCAATCTGTCACACCCCCAAAATCCACACGCGGAGTATCACCGCTTGGAGGCGTGAGTGACCAGGATCAAGCCACCAATCATATTGAACATAGTAAGTATTAAATGTAAAGCAATCAAACCAATATGAAAGGTGTTCAAAACATATGTATAAATTCAACGTTTAGCGGAAGCATAAATAAACCCAATCATAAGTAGCAATTTCAATTGTTTAAATTTTGTTCATAACATCCACAATCTGTGCCCACAACGACCGTGCCTCCCGTGCAAGCTCCATAAGTACCTAAGGTCCTGCAAGGCATGTAACAGAGAGTCAACAACTAGTTGAGCGAGTTCACAGTGAGTTTGTTTAGTTATAGTGTTCATAATGTAGTTCGTATGTTCATCTAGTAATCATGTATCGTATGTATCGTATCGCGGCCCTCTAGGCATGTTTGCGAAGTATAGTGGGGATTTCCCATGTTTGCTAGACTAGGTATAGTAGTATCGCGGCCCTTCCTGGCATGTTTGCGAAGATTAGAGTATATAGTTCGCGGCCCTTCTTAGGCATGTGTGCGAAGATTGTCATAATATCGCGGCCGACCCTTGGCGTGTGTGCGAAGATCGTTTAAATTAGTATAACCAGTCTAGTCTGTTCTTATCCATAATCCTTCCTCTACCGGGAATCATATATCTAAGTTCCATAAACTGTACGAATAAATAATCCAACCCATTCCCATCCTGGGAATCCCATGCCTTGGCTGTGTGAACTCACCTTGGTTTGCTCGGTATGCTAAGTGTATGCTCGCAAGTAATCAATCACGTCCTAAAGTATGCACGTATGTGAAATCAGTTTGTGTTCAAGTTGTGCACGTATAAACATGTAACACGTAATCACAATCATCTACAAGATGGTTACACTTAACAGCAGTTAAATATTCCAGTTAACACTTAACAGAATTAACCCAAGTTACTGTGCAGATTTCTGTCCGGCGAAACACACATTATGGCGAAACACACTTCCGGCGAATCACAATATTGGCGAAACACATTATTGACGAAACACCTTCAGTTTCGTCGTGGCCTTGTTCGGCGAAACAGGATTCTGATTCGTCGACGACTCATGGCGAAACACATTCTGTTTCGCCGAGATTCCTGTTTCGTCGAATGTCGGATTCGTAGACACAGTTACCGCAGTTACGAAAATACACAGAAACCCTAATCATGTTAGCAGCCGACATCAATAACATCGATCATGCAGAAATCATTCAACACAGAATCATTGTAACATCATCATAACATAATCATCGGACCACTTTAACGTCTAGCATGAACCCTAGCTTACGTATACAACATATCGATTACAACATCACATCATCAAACCCTATCAAGATGCTAACTTGCATTCAGAATCATATCATAATAACAACATCCAGAACCGAGTATTCAATCATATTAAGTTTCGCATAAAACCATTTATATCCGACTACAATATTCATATCGAAATCCATATCATCATCATCATAACAAGAACCCTAACATTTAACATGTGTCAGTTACAATTATACGTCAACATAGCAGAATCACATGGCACAGAAACACATACATGGATGAAAGATCAATCAAGACACATAGGATTACTAACCGAGATGATGGTTTTGATCGCACAAGAGTTTCTAGTGGGTTCTAGCTTGCCGTCACAGTAAGAGAGCTCTAGGGTTTCGGTGGTGTTGATAGAAAGTGTAAAATGATGATGTTTTACGTAAAAATACGCAGAATAACGTTCTGGGCCCAAGTTGGGCTTTGTGAGTTACTGGGCCGGCGAAACAGCTTGTTTCGTCGGAATGCATGTGGCGAAACAGCCTTTTTCGTCGGGTATGTTCATGGCGAAACAGCCTTGTGTTTCGTCGGGTTCTTAACAGTTTAAGTTCTACAAACTGTACACATGTTATACAATCACACATAATCATGCAAACACACTAGGTTTTATCATAACACAACCATAAAGTCAAAGTCAACGTGCATTAAATGCGAATAAAGAATGTCGGAAATTCGGGTTGTCACAAAAAACTCGTCCATCATTAAGGCCTTAACTTCTTCCCAAGTCAACGCATAGGCCAGTTCGTTCGAGCGGATGTTCCTTTCGTCCGTCCACCATTCGAGAGCTCGGGCTTGGAATACCCCAGTCGCACTACGCGTTCTGAGCTCATCGGGGCAATCACTGTTGATGAACGTGACCTCCATGCTATCAAACCACTCGAGCATGGCGGTCACCCCATCATTGCCGGTGAATGGCTTGGGATTGCACGATGAAAAGTGCTTGAAGTTGAACGAAGCGGGCTTGCGTATTTCGACCTTAGAGTCGACGGAAGAGTGAGGAGTTTCAGAAGCTCGAATCTCGGTAATGACCTTTGGAACGACGCGCGCAAATTGATCGGCCATGAAAGCCATCATCTTCTTCGTAGCACGGGACTTTGACTTCTTAGACGAGTTGGAGTGACGAGAAGACATCTAAGATTCAAAAGAATGAAAAGGTGAGACTTGATCATAATGTTTGTTTAAGAAAATTGTTTGCATAAATTGATTCACATAGCATAAAGTGTCACATAGCATAAAGGGTTCAAATTAATTCACGTAGCGTAAACAGTTTAAACGTCACATAAAGCATAGTCATGAGTCCAACATAGCATATCATGGATAAATGAAAGCATTGTAAATTTAGTTTGTTCACGAGGGATTATTATTGTTTGTGATTGCGATGACGTGCTAAATGATTAAAACGAAATTTGAAATGAACGAACGTTCAAGTGTAAAATCACATATAAATTGAGGTACATAAAAGAGAGGCTCAACAAAACATTGGATTGTTTCGGGTAGATAAACGTCGACTATTCCAAAGTGGGTCGAAAGTCCTTTCGAATTAAAGAAAACGTGCTTTGGCCTATAGGTAAGATACTCTCGTCGAGAAGCGATTAACGGTATCTTACCCTTCCGGTTACTACACATCTCTAATCGATTGAAACAATCGGGACTTTGGCGAGATTAAAAATCGAGGAATGGGACTTAATCGACGAGTTGCGGGTTTCACCCCTATCTTGACGATTTCATACCCTAAATGTGGTTGGTACTCGTCGGGTCAAAATATAATTTCGACACTTTGACGAGGGTCCACTAGAGTTGAAATGGAAATTACCATTAAGTTGTGGATTTCACTCCTAGCTTAATGGTGGAATTTCGTGCAAAAATAGTTTAAGGTAGAATGAGAGTCGTTTACCAAATTGTGGGTTTCACGCCTATTTTGGTAAAATTGTCTCGTTTGTGTTACAAGAGTATATGTAACACCCCGAAAATATAAATCATTATATTAGAAATTTAAGAATTTCATAAACAAGAATTTACCATCTATAAATTTTAACCTAGTTAAAATTACAAGCCTAGAAATAACTAACACTAGGTTAAAAACACTAGTACTTAAAGTTAGATGATAAATGAGGGACTAAGCTTGCCAAAAATGAAAGTTAAATGCTGAATTATAACAAAACTCACCAAACACACCATTTGAGATGTGTCTGGTCGATCAAGTGAAGCAGGGGGCGATCCCCACTCCTCCAAAACCCTAAAATTTCATTAATCTTGCAAATTGAAGGATTAATCCAAGTTGAAATCGAAAATTGAGCTTAGAATCGTAATCCTCATCACAAGAGGATTGTAAGGTATGCAAAATCTGATGAAATCTCTTAACTTGAACTTCTCATGATTTTGGAAAATCTGAAAATTTGATGTTGCATGTGTGTTATTTGGTTAGAATAGAATTGATATGGTGTTTAGAAGTGAAACCTAGCCAATTACATATGAAATCATGCCCAAATTCAGGAAATTCCATGAACACCTTGAAGGTGGGATGTGGGTTTTACATGATGATGATGAACACTAGGGTTTAGAATGATTTTTCTACTGTAATTCGATCTTAGAAGGTAATTTCAGAAAAGTATGATGTTTAAATGCTATATGATGGCTTTATTGAAGTTAAGTTAACTAATTAGCAAGATATAAACATGAATATGAAAGATGTAGAAATTCTGCCCTTATAGTGTTTGTTGAAACGCCTCAAAGAAGGCTTGAAACTGAATTGTTAAGTTAAAAACGCATAACTATGATGTATGACAAAGTGTGCGTTATGTAAGTGAAACCAAGAGTTCTAAACATGTCTTGAATTGAACTCTATAGGAAAGGATACCGGAACGTCAAGTGGACAAGCCGGTGGTGAATTGCGGTTGAAGGGCGTACACTAAGGTATGTAACTTAACCCGTTACATTAAGTAAATTTTAATAATTGTAATATGCATAGTGGAAATTTAGAATAAAGGTTGCTATGAGTTAAAGCAGTGACGTCGCTATATTGAATAATTGGTCAAAAGTTGGTTAGATCTCGTTGGTAGTCGTCATAAGGAAGGAGTTCCGTAGACGAGCCAAACGGGTCGAATAATCAAGTAAGGCATGGTTAATGCTCCGGATTATAACGGATTGATCTTTGTTATAGGTTAATATATATATAGCATGTTAGAAATATGAGAATTCAATGTATAGGTTGTTAGAAAAAGCGAAATCCGAGGGTTGGGTTTGAGTACAATAAACAAAACAAGCAAATGATGGATTTCCAGCAACTACCGTAAGTTACGGAAGTACCGTAACTTACGGTAGGGATCAAATGTTTACGGTAGTTTTCCCCTGATTTACGGTGACCAAGGAATTCCAAAATCTACCGTAACTTACGGTCACACCGTAAGTTACGGTGGAATCAGAAAACAAAACATTATTTTGTAATTTAGATTTTGATGTTGGATTTTGTATTTATGTGCTATATAACTGTGTCAGATCTAATGTTTCAAAGATTTTGACCATAGGTAACAAGGTGGATCTTACGGATGGCGGTCAAGCGAATGATGAAGAACCGAACACGATTTTTGAAGCTTCCGTAATGTCTTAATCATAATTAGATTTTGTTCATGGGTTGTAAACAATTTCTTAAACAAATTTTGAATGTTCCAACTTAGTCATTAGTTGACTAAGGTTTATGCTACTTATGAAACTTATGTTAATTTAATATCTTTTGGTATAAAATGTATAAGATTTCGTGATTTATTTAAGTAAAAATTTAAGGGTGTTACAAGTTGGTAATCAGAGCTCAAGGTTGTCAATAAGTGTTTGGTTCAAGCTTGATCGATCGTCCGGTAAGAACTAACTTATTTTGTTAATAAATTATGTACTACGTAAAGAATGAGAAATGAACAAATATGCATGAAAAGAGTGTGTAAGCTCACTCAAAAACAAGAAATGCATGAAACAAGAATGATTAAATCAAGTTATGAACTTGATTGAATTGAAACAAGAATGATTAAATCAAGTTATGAATGATTAAATCAAGTTATGAACTTGATTGAATTGAAACAAGAATGATTAAATCAAGTTGTGAACTTGATTAAATCAAAACAAGTAAAGCATGTGTTATAAATGGAATGTTTAACTACCTATGTAAACATTTCAGAAATAGAGATGGCTGATGGAGGTAATGATAATGCGGTGCCAAGAGTCACCGAACAAATGAGGGAAGTGATTGCCGAAGAGGTTGGAAAGGCGATCGAAAACAGTTTGTCGGGCTTTATTGATAAAATTCAAAACACAGTTTTATCAATAGTAGAAGAGAGAATCAAGAAACTGGAAGATGATTCAAATTCAGCAAAGGAAAAGCATGGTGGACGAAAGCCTTGCTCATACAAGGAATTCATGGCCTGTAAACCACCAATATATAATGGGGAGGTTGACCCAATAGTGTGCCAACGATGGCTAAGTGATATAGAAGGGGTATTCGAGAGGACCCATTGTGACGAAGATGACTACGTAGCCTATGGTATGGGTCAACTAAGGAGTCAAGCGAAAGATTGGTGGGATAACAAAAAGAGAGAGATTGGTATTGAAGCTGCTAAGGTCATGACTTGGGAAGAATTCAAGACGCCATTTCTTAAGCATCATAGCCCCAAAGCGGTTATGAATAAAATCAAGGAGGATTTCATGCAACTTAGGCACAAGAATGAGACCATAGACAAGATTACGGCAACGTTTATGGATAAGATGAAGTTTTGCGATGATCTAGTGACGAATGAAGAACAAAAGATATACTACTACCATAACATGTTGAGTGCTGAATATAGGGAATTTATCACCCCTTCCAAATACGAGACTCTTACCGAGATCATAAATGATGCTCGGGAAAGGGAGATCGAACTGAAAAAGAGCATTGAAAGGGGTGAACGGAAAGCACAAGATGTAAACCCAAGCCCTACTAAGAAGGCACGAACAAACGAAAGCGCAAAGAAATCTGATAAGAAAGGCGGATCGCCAAGTTGCAGAATCTGCGGGAAGGGTCATAAAGGCGAATGCCGTTACAAGGATAAGCCTTGTCCCATATGCAAGAAAACGGGACATATGGCTATATCGTGCCCGGAGAAAGTGACGGTTTGTTACAATTGTTATCGAACGGGTCATAAAAAGTCGGAATGCCCGGAACTGGTTGGAAAGAAGGATGAGCAGAACCCGAAAGGTGAAGCCCCTAAAGCAAAGGCAAGATCTTTTCAATTGACCGCCGCAGAAGCAAAGGTTGAACCTGACGTGGTCTCAGGTATATTTGCTGTAAATTCGATTCCTGCGCGCGTGTTATTTGATACGGGTGCGAATAAATCCTTTGTTTCATATGGATTTATTCGACGTCCTTCATTTGTTCTAACAAAATTACATGTGCCCTTAGAAGTAGAGATAGGTAATAACAAGAGCTTCATTGTTTGTGATGTATGTAAAAACTGTAAACTGAGCATTGATGACGAAGAATATTTGATAAATCTAATTCCGATGTCAATGGGAGAATTTCAAGTGGTCGTTGGGATGGATTGGCTATCTCAACACCATGCAAAGGTCGTGTGTTTTCGTAAAGAGATAAAACTAACATCTCCGAGCGGGAAACACGTCACCATTTATGGCGAAAAAGGAGGCAACCCTATAGTATGCTCAATGTTGAAAGCTCACAAGCTTATGAAGCGAGGATGCAAGGCATTCATAATATACGCTAATGAGCCCGAAAAAGAATCACGAAAGATTGGAGAGGTACCGGTAGTACGAGATTATGAAGATGTGTTTCCGGAGGATTTACCGGCGATACCGCCTGAACGGGAAGTAGAGTTCGGGATCGAATTGATTCCGGGCGCGAAACCCGTAGCAAAAGCCCCGTACCGACTCGCACCGTCGGAATTACAAGAGCTGATGTCCCAAATTCAAGACCTTCTTGACAAGGGATTCATAAGGCCGAGTATGTCTCCTTGGGGCGCACCGGTATTGTTCGTGAGAAAGAAAGACGGGAGCATGCGCATGTATATCGATTACCGGGAGTTAAACAAACTCACGGTAAAGAACCGATACCCGCTCCCGAGGACAGATGATTTATTCGACCAACTACAAGGTGCGAGCTGGTTTTCAAAAATTGACCTTAGATCGGGGTATCACCAATTAAAGGTCAAAGAAGAAGATGTGCCGAAGATGGCTTTCCGCACGAGATACGGACATTACGAATTCCTCGTGATGTCATTTGGACTAACAAACGCACCCGCGGCTTTCATGGACCTCATGAACCGGGTTTGCAAGCCAATGTTGGATAAGTCGGTTATCGTGTTTATCAATGATATCTTGGTGTATTCGAAAAGTGAAGCTGAACACGCACACCACTTACAAGAAGTGTTAGAGACACTTAGACGAGAGAAGTTGTATGCAAAATTCTCTAAATGTGCCTTTTGGTTACGAGAGGTACAATTTCTTGGCCACGTCATAAGTGCCGACGGAGTATTGGTGGATCCGTCAAAGATAGAGGCTGTGTCAAAATGGAATTTTCTGAAGAACCCTTCGGAAATTAGAAGCTTTTTGGGGCTTATGGGATATTATAGGAGATTCATTCAAGATTTCTCCAAGATTGCGTAACCGCTAACAAAGCTAACACGGAAGAAAGAAAAGTTCATTTGGGGTGCTGATCAAGAGAAAGCATTTCAAACGCTAAAAGAAAAGTTAACTCAGGCTCTGGTATTGACATTGCCGGACGGAGTCGAAGACATGGTGGTTTATTCGGATGCTTCATTATCGGGGCTCGGTTGCGTGTTGATGCAACGGGGCAAGGTAATAGCCTATGCCTCAAGACAATTGAAGATACACGAGAAGAAATATCCCACGCACGATCTCGAGTTGGCAGCGGTGGTATTTGCATTAAAAATATGGAGGCACTTGTATGGGGTAAAGTGCACCATATTCACCGACCACAAGAGCTTAAAATACTTCTTTGATCAGAAGGATTTAAATATGCGACAAAGGCGATGGCTGGAAATGGTGAAAGACTACGATTGTGAGATACATTATCACCCCGGAAAGGCAAATGTGGTAGCGGACGCTCTGAGCAGAAAAGCAGACTACGTCCCAATACGAGTGAGGTCGACGCAACTCGTGGTGACCTCGGGTATACTTGAACGCATTCGAGAGGCGCAGTTAGAAGCAGTAAAAGAAGAGAATTGGAAGAAAGAAAGAATAATCGGTCAATTGAAAGACTTGTCGGATGGGAATCACGGGTTGAAGACTCGATCCGGAAGGATATGGGTGCCACATACTTGTGGAGTGAAGGCGCTTCTACTTAATGAAGCTCATAAATCCCGTTATTCAATTCATCCGGGTGCGACCAAGATGTACAATGATTTGAAACAAAATTATTGGTGGCCCGGAATGAAGAGGGATGTGGCGAAGTATGTGGAAAAATGCTTGACATGTTTACAAGTCAAGGCGGAGCATCAGAAACCATAAGGCAAACTCCAACCGTTAGAAATTCCGGTTTGGAAATGGGAACATATCACAATGGACCTACTGACCAAGTTTCCTAAAACGAATCATGGTTTCGATGCCATATGGGTAGTGGTAGATAGATTGACGAAAAGTGCTCACTTCATTCCGATCCGTGAGACTTATACGTCAGAAAAGATGTCAGAGGTTTACACGAATGAAATAATAGCACGTCATGGGGTGCCGGTATCCATTGTGTCTGATAGGGATACCCGGTTTACTTCAAATTTCTGGCGAGATTTCCAAGAGCAAATGGGGACCAAATTGTTCATTAGCACTGCGTACCATCCTCAAACGGATGGACAAAGTGAAAGAACAATACAAACATTGGGGGACATTCTGCGGGCGTGTATAATCGACTTTGGAGGCAGTTGGGATGTTCACCTACCGTTAGTCGAGTTTTCGTATAACAACAGTTACCAATCTAGTATTAAGATGGCACCATACGAAATGCTTTACGGTAGGAAGTGTCGAACCCCGGTATGTTGGGGTGATGTGGGTCCACGTGAACTCGCCCACCAAGATATAGTACGAGCCACGAATGAAAAGATCGATATAGTTCGGGCACACTTAAAAGCGGCTCAAGACAGGCAAAAGGCGTATGCTGATAAAAGGAAAAGGCCAATCGAATTCCAAGTTGGTGACATGGTCATGCTAAAAGTTTCCACATGGAAGGGCGTTATTAGATTCAGAAAAAGGGGGAAGCTAAGCCCAAGGTTTATTGGGCCATTTAAAATTATCGGAAAGGTTGGCAAGGTAGCTTACCACCTCGAGTTACCGGAGGAACTAAGTGGGATCCATGGCACGTTCCACGTGTCACAATTAAGAAAGTGCCTGGCAGACGAAACGGCCTATATCGATTACGATGATATTGAAGTGGATAATAGTCTGAATTATGCGGTGAGACCGGTGGAGATTTTAGACCGAAAGATCAAACATTTACGAAATAAACAAATTGACCAAGTCAAAGTCAAATGGGAGCATAGGAAAGGTTCGGACACTACGTGGGAGTCCGAAGAGGAGATGCGACGGCTTTACCCTACTTTGTTTGGTACGTAATTAGGTTTCGGGGACGAAACCCTTTTAAGGGGGGTGGACTTGTAACACCCCGAAAATATAAATCATTATATTAGAAATTTAAGAATTTCATAAACAAGAATTTACCATCTATAAATTTTAACCTAGTTAAAATTACAAGCCTAGAAATAACTAACACTAGGTTAAAAACACTAGTACTTAAAGTTAAATGATAAATGAGGGACTAAGCTTGCCAAAAATGAAAGTTAAATGCTGAACTATAACAAAACTCACCAAACACACCATTTGAGATGTGTCTGGTCGATCAAGTGAAGCAGGGGGCGATCCCCACTCCTCCAAAACCCTAAAATTTAATTAATCTTGCAAATTGAAGGATTAATCCAAGTTGAAATCGAAAATTGAGCTTAGAATCGTAATCCTCATCACAAGAGGATTGTAAGGTATGCAAAATCTGATGAAATCTCTTAACTTGAACTTCTCATGATTTTGGAAAATCTGAAAATTTGATGTTGCATGTGTGTTATTTGGTTAGAATAGAATTGATATGGTGTTTAGAAGTGAAACCTAGCCAATTACATGTGAAATCATGCCCAAATTCAGGAAATTCCATGAACACCTTGAAGGTGGGATGTGGGTTTTACATGATGATGATGAACACTAGGGTTTAGAATGATTTTTCTAGTGTAATTCGATCTTAGAAGGTAATTTCAGAAAAGTATGATGTTTAAATGCTATATGATGGCTTTATTGAAGTTAAGTTAACTAATTAGCAAGCTATAAACATGAATATGAAAGATGTAGAAATTCTGCCCTTATAGTGTTTGTTGAAACGCCTCAAAGAAGGCTTGAAACTGAATTGTTAAGTTAAAAACGCATAACTATGATGTATGACAAAGTGTGCGTTATGTAAGTGAAACCAAGAGTTCTAAACATGTCTTGAATTGAACTCTATAGAAAAGGATACCGGAACGTCGAGTGGACAAGCCGGTGGTGAATTGCGGTTGAAGGGCGTACACTAAGGTATGTAACTTAACCCGTTACATTAAGTAAATTTTAATAATTGTAATATGCATAGTGGAAATTTAGAATAAAGGTTGCTATGAGTTAAAGCGGTGACGTCGCTATATTGAATAATTGGTCAAAAGTTGGTTAGATCTCGTTGGTAGTCGTCATAAGGAAGGAGTTCCGTAGACGAGCCAAACGGGTCGAATAATCAAGTAAGGCATGGTTAATGCTCCGGATTATAACGGATTGATCTTTGTTATAGGTTAATATATATATATATATATATATAGCATGTTAGAAATATGAGAATTCAATGTATAGGTTTTTAGAAAAGCGAAATCCGAGGGTTGGGTTTGAGTACAATGAACAAAACAAGCAAATGATGGAATTCCAGCAACTACCGTAAGTTACGGTAGTACCGTAACTTACGGTAGGGATCAAATGTTTACGGTAGTTTTCCCCTGATTTACGGTGACCAAGGAATTCCAAAATCTACCGTAACTTACGGTCACACCGTAAGTTACGGTGGAATCAGAAAACAAAACATTATTTTGTAATTTAGATTTTGATGTTGGATTTTGTATTTTTGTGCTATATAACTGTGTCAGATCTAATGTTTCAAAGATTTTGACCATAGGTAACAAGGTGGATCTTACGGATTGCGGTCAAGCGAATGATGAAGAACCGAACACGATTTTTGAAGCTTCCGCAATGTCTTAATCATAGTTAGATTTTGTTCATGGGTTGTAAACAATTTCTTAAACAAATTTTGAATGTTCCAAATTAGTCAATAGTTGACTAAGGTTTATGCTACTTATGAAACTTATGTTAATTTAATATCTTTTGGTATAAAATGTATAAGATTTCATGATTTATTTAAGTAAAAATTTAAGGGTGTTACAGTATACAAATAAACAAAGTGTATTCATGTTAACCTTAGGAAAGGCATATAAATTTAATCAACAAGAAGTATAGCTAGGAAGCATGCTTTGTAGAGTACAAAGTTTTAAACAACAAATAAGAGGCAAAATTCCTAAAACTATAGATTAGGGCAAAAGCATGGCAATTTTTCCTAATTCCCTATAGTTATGGCTCTGATACCAATCTGTCACACCCCAACCGATGGCGGAAACATCGGGATGAGACGAAGTGTGTATAGATTGCAAGAGACTTCATAACACTATGTGACAATATTTAATTAAATTCAGATTTCATTGCAAGTGCTAAATTGTCATACAATAATCCAAATGAAATACAACATTGTTTCAACAAATAACATAACATTAAAAGATAAACGATTTGTAGGTGTGTATCTAGTCCACCCTATACTTGTTTCATCTTTCAACATACTTCAACAATTTAACCTGCAACATGTATTAAAATAGAGTTTCAATGCAAAGGCAAAGGCGAGTATACAAGTTTGTTTATATAGCATAATAGAATAAAAACTCAAATCCAACATGATTCATAATATGTGATTACTAGTATGCAATTTTTGGCGTACAATATGATCAAACCCTAGAATACAACACATAAAATAGCCTAATCCCAATAGTTTAGCGAGGTGGTAATGTTTAACTTAACAATACCCAAAAGTTTAACGGGCGGGGCGTTAATCCTATAGCGCTATAATTGTTAAGGTGGGCGAGCAAAGTTAATGAGCATATAACGTTCCAAATCGTTCACATAGCATACGAGAATAACAAGTAAGTCACATTAGTTTCATGCTTGATCAAGGATTGAGTATGTTTAGTTTAAAAGTTGTTTGCATAATTATACATGTTGCATCCCAAAGTGTAAAAAAGGCAAAAAGGGATCAAGTATACTCACGGTGGTTGCAAGCTTTCCTACTTGAAATCCCGCGAGTGAGTTGGTGGATGGATTAGTTTGGAGCACCTAGTCCTTCTACACGAGGAAACATAGGTGTGTGAGTTTGGCGTTTAACGGAAGATTATGGATTCGGATTTAACATAGCATAAAGTACAATATAAAAATAATCATCTTTAACTTATAACTCTCATATGACACTATGTAACCAAAAGGGTTATATTGTATTTCATGGGTAGTACACCCATTAGAATCATATCAAGGTTTTAAGTCTTAGATGATATTCTACTACTTTAACATATAAACACAAGTTCAACATTAAAGGTTCGAATGAGTATATATACATATCTAGGTTACATATTATTTAGTCCAATAATTCATGTAGGAGGTAGAAGATTAGGATCTTCATTTAGGCACCTCGAGTTATCATGGATGTCATGTATGGGGTAGGAAGAACAAGCTTCCATTTAGGAACCCCTTGAATGTTCACCACTTCACTTGATGTAAAAACAACCAATGAGGGTCACGAACTAGGATTTGTACAATAATGTAAGCAACCTAACTAAAGAGAAATCATCAAATCATGTGAGGATTGTATGTTTGGACAACCCAAGTTGTTCCATAATCACTCTACACCAGGACCTAAGCTTGAACATGACTTGTGGGCGAAATACCCTAAATAAAACAGAAAGTATTTGAGGTTTATCCTCTGATTTTACATGTCTCAATCATGTTATTACACCTAAATAACCATAGGAAAGGTTGTAGGCATTGTTACATAAGTTTGAGGTGTGTTAGACACAAGAATGATAAGTTTTTGAATAACATGAAACAAAACAGAAAGTTTAGGTCCTTTTTAGGGCAATCCCAAACATGATTTCTCTAGGGAAAAACCAAGGAATCAAACCCAAGGACATAACAAAGCAATAGAAGAAAGAATCACGTGATTTGGAGTGAAAACAAGCAAGTTACACTCACTTTTGTTAAGATGTATGAATCTGTCTAAGAACTCTGATTTGCAACAGATTGAGAGTGGATTTGTGAAGATTAGAGAGTTGTGAAAGTCTAAAATGGTTTGGAGAAGGTGTGTATTTATAGTGGAAGAGCTTAGAGGTGATTGGAGGTGATTAGAGGTGGATTAAAGGTGATTGGGTGAGATTAGAACTTGGGATTTCGTGCATAACAGCTGAAGAAACACAAAGTCTGTCGAAACAGGGGCCTAGCGTGACGCGAGGGGGCTTGGCGTCACGCGGCGCCCTAGCTTCGACAAGTTTTGATTTGTTGCACTTTAGTCCCTGTAGTTTATGTTTAAGTCCCTTTTGATGCCTTTTTGATAGTTTAGGGACTTGTTTGGACATAAAAACCTAGTATAAGGCATAATCAAGCATGGAGATCATAGTCAAAGTATAATTGAGCGTATAAGTGTCATAATCAAGTATCGTTTTCGTTCAAAACACGTTTCATGCATAAGTTTAGTTTAATTACAAGTTTAGCACATAGTTTCCGAGAATATCGTTTAAGTATCAATTGATCCACAAAATCAAACATACGAGCATATATAGAGTGTGTATAACATATTTGTAATAGAATACGAGTTTCATTAATGATCCAAGTCTCGGTTTTACAATGATTACGAAGAAAGAACGATTACAAGAATACAAGGTTTCTAAGAATAGAAATACGAACAAAACTTTCTATAAATGGAAAGTACAAAAGAGTCGGGCGTTACTGTCTCCCCTCCTTTAGGAAATTTCGTCCTGAAATTTAGGAAGATGTAGCGAAAAGATAGGGATACTTCGTCTTCATATCACTTTTAAGTTCCCAAGTAAATTCGGCGCCACGTTTTCATTCCCATCGAACCTTGACGATAGGAATTTTTCTGCGCCTCAATAACTTGACTCCTTGATCCATGATTTCGACGGCTTTTTCCACAAAGTGCATGGTTTTGTTGATTTGGAGATCTTCGAGAGGAACATGAAGTCCCTCATCAGCGAGACATTTCTTTAGGTTGGAGACATGAAACGTCGGATGAATGTTGTTGAGCTCTTGAGGTAAATCGAGTCGATAAGCCACCGCACTAATCCTTTTGAGTATCTTGAAAGGACCAACATAGCGAGGGGCAAGCTTTCCCTTTTTACCAAAACGAACCACTCCTTTCCAAGGAGACACTTTGAGTAGAACCTGATCCCCAACGTTGAATTCCATCGGTTTGCGTCCCTTATCAGCATAGACCTTTTGACGATTTCGAGCCTTGAGTAGATTATCACGGATTTGGTGAATCTTATTCGTTGCTTCTTGTATGATTTCAGGGCTAGTAAAATGTTTGTCACCAATCTCGTGCCAGTTTAATGGAGATCGGCATTTGCGACCATACAATGCCTCGAACTGAGCCATTTTAATACTGGAGTGGTAGCTATTGTTGTACGAGAAGTCGACCAAAGGTAAATGAACATCCCAACTACCACCAAAGTCGATGACACAAGAACGGAGCATGTCCTCTTGGGTTTGGATAGTACGTTCAGTCTGTCCATCCGTTTGAGGATGAAAAGCCGTACTGAGATTCAAATGAGTACCCATAGTGGACTGAAAAGTTTGCCAGAGATGCGAAGTAAATCGACCATCGTGATCAGAAATGATGTCGTGAGGAATACCATGATGGCGTATGACTTCATCGGTATAGATGCGAGCAAGTCGTTCAACCTTGAAATCTTCATGAATAGGAATGAATTGAGCGGACTTGGTCAAATGATCGATGATCACCCAAATGCTATCGTGACCAGAGGGTGTACGAGGGAGTTTATGTATGAAGTCCATCGCAATGCTATCCCATTTCCAAATGGGGATTTCAGGTTGTTCGAGTAGACCAGAAGGTCGTTGATGCTCGGATTTGACTTTCGAACAGGTAAGACACTTAGAAACATACACGGCAATGTCTCTCTTCATACCGGGCCACCAATAGGATGTACGTAGATTATGGTACAACTTGTCGGCACCAGGATGAATTGAGTACTTGGATTTGTGTGCCTCGTTCATAATGAAGTCTCGAAGGTCTTCACGATCAGGGATCCATGCACGATTGTCAAGGTATAGGATACCATCGGCTTTGGAGATGAGGTCGTGTTCTCTAGCGCCCCGTATCTCAACATGGAAGTTACCTTCGTTAATAGAGGCGTACTGAGCTTCGCGAATGCGGTGTGGAAGATCCTTCACGAGTTGAAGACAACGAATACCCTTCATATGAGTTTTGCGACTAAGGGCGTCAGCTACTACATTCGCTTTACCTGGATGGTATTTGCTTTCGCAGTCGTAGTCGTTTAACAGTTCCACCCAACGACGTTGACGCATGTTCAGTTCCTTTTGGTCGAAGATATGTTGAAGGCTCTTGTTGTCAGTGAAAACCACACACTTAGTACCATAAATGTAGTGTCGCCAAATTTTCAACGCAAAAACAACTGCGCCAAGTTCAAGGTCATGGGTAGTATAATTTTTCTCATGTATTTTGAGTTGACGTGAGGCATAAGCGATGACTTTGTCTCGTTGCATGAGAACACAACCAAGACCACGATTCGAGGCATCACAATACACCACGAAATCATTATTCCCATCAGGGAGAGCAAGAATAGGGGCATTGCAAAGCATGTCCTTGAGAGTCTGAAAAGATTTCTCTTGTTCAGGACCCCAAGCAAAAGGTTTCTCTTTTTGAGTCAACGAAGTAAGAGGAACGGCGATTTTTGAAAAGTTCGAGATGAATCGGTGGTAATAACCCGCCAATCCTAAGAAGGAACGGATTTCAGAAGGAGATTTAGGCGCGGTCCAATTTTTCACTGCTTCGATCTTCGCAGGGTCAACGTGGATTCCTTTTTCACTAACAACGTGTCCAAGGAATTGGACTTCTTTAATCCAAAACTCGCATTTGCAAAGCATGTCCTCTAGTTATCATGGATGTCATGTATGGGGTAGGAAGAACAAGCTTCCATTTAGGAACCCCTTGAATGTTCACCACTTCACTTGATGTAAAAACAACCAAGGAGGGTCACGAACTAGGATTTGTACAATAATTTAAGCAACCTAACTAAAGAGAAATCATCAAATCATGTGAGGATTGTATGTTTGGACAACCCAAGTTGTTCCATAATCACTCTACACCAGGACCTAAGCTTGAACATGACTTGTGGGCGAAATACCCTAAATAAAACAGAAAGTATTTGAGGTTTATCCTCTGATTTTACATGTCTCAATCATGTTATTACACCTAAATAACCATAGGAAAGGTTGTAGGCATTGTTACATAAGTTTGAGGTGTGTTAGACACAAGAATGATTAGTTTTTGAATAACATCAAACAAAACAGAAAGTTTAGGTCCTTTTTAGGGCAATCCCAAACATGATTTCTCCAGGGAAAAACCAAGGAATCAAACCCAAGGACATAACAAAGCAATAGAAGAAAGAATCACGTGATTTGGAGTGAAAACAAGCAAGTTACACTCACTTTTGTTAAGATGTATGAATCTGTCCAAGAAATCTGATTTGCAACAGATTGAGAGTGGATTTGTGAAGATTAGAGAGTTGTGAAAGTCTAAAATGGGTTGGAGAGGGTGTGTATTTATAGTGGAAGAGCTTAGAGGTGATTGGAGGTGATTAGAGGTGGATTAAAGGTGATTGGGTGAGATTAGAACTTGGGATTTCGTGCATAACAGCTGAAGAAACACAAAGTCTGTCGAAACATAGTATAAGGCATAATCGACAAGTTTTGATTTGTTGCACTTTAGTCCCTGTAGTTTATGTTTGAGTCCCTTTTGATGCCTTTTTGATAGTTTAGGGACTTGTTTGGACATAAAAGCATAGTATAAGGCATAAGCAAGCATGGCGATCATAGTCAAAGTATAATTGAGCGTATAAGTGTCATAATCAAGTATCGTTTTCATTCAAAACACGTTTCATGCATAAGTTTAGTTTAATTACAAGTTTAGCACATAGTTTCCGAGAATATCGTTTAAGTATCAATTGATCCACAAAATCAAACATACGAGCATATATAGAGTGTGTATAACATATTTGTAACAGAATACGAGTTTCATTAATGATCCAAGTCTTGGTTTTACAATGATTACGAAGAAAGAACGATTACAAGAATACAAGGTTTCCAAGAATAGAAATACGAACAAAACTTTCTATAAATGGAAAGTACAAAAGAGTCGGGCGTTACACCCCATACTCATACTTTGAGGAACCAAGATATGAGCGACCACCTTCGTATGCTTATTATGAGGAACCATGGCATGAACCACCCACCTCGTATGAGTATTATGAAGAACAAAACTACGACCCTTATCCATCATATGCTTATAATGAAGAACAATGGTGTGAACCATCTACTTCATATGGGTATTATGAGGAACAAAGGATCGAACAACCGGATTCAAGCTTTGAAAATCCCGATCATTTTTCTATAACCGAAGTGACCGATAGGATATTAGAACACCTTAGAGTTATCGATCGCTATATAAAAGAATCTTGCGCAAGGGAAGAGGAGTCCCGCGCAAAAGAAGAATTAAATAAAGAAGAGATAACTAAAAGTGTAAAAATGGAAGAACAAATAAGTGAAAAACTGACACATGAGTTAAACAACGAAAAAGGTGAGTCCGACAATGTTAAAATTCAAGAAGAGTCTAATTTTGAAGAAATTAATCTCTTGTCACCTTCTTTTGAAAATCATTGTTTAGTTTCCACTCATGCTAAGTTTTTGAAAGAGTTAAACACTAACACTAAAATTGACGAAATGGTAAGTGTGAAGTTAACTAATGATCAAACCTCACTAATAAAAGAAGATCCATTTGAAATTAACATTACACCGATTCCATGTTTCTTTCAAAATTAGTTTATTAGAAATGTAACAATTGATAAAGATCTTTGTGTTAACATAATGCCTAACTATATTTTTGAAAAATTAAGTATTAGTGATTTTTCTCCACTTCAAATACCCATTTTTCTATCCAATCGGAAGGTAATAAAATCAATCGGTGTAGTTGAGGATGTCTTGGTTCAAACAAATCAAATGGTAATCCCGACCGACTTTGTCATCCTCGATGACGCTCCTCTAGTGTTGGGACGACCATTTGTAAAAACTCACGAAGCTTTGAAAAACCGGAAATACAACAATCTACCTCTTCAATTAGTGGCATTTAAAAAGAGTGTCGATCTTGAGCGATCAATGAAATATCCATTCGGCAATAATGACCCCCTAATTGAAGATGAAGATGAACCACCCGATACAAGTGAAAAGATTGACCACTTTGTTGAAGAAGAGGTCGCCATAGAACAAACTTTTAAAGTTCTTGATCAAAATGAGCAACCAAATAAGGAGTCTCCTTAAGACTCACCTCTTGAGCTCAAAGAACTTCCAAAAGGTTTGGAATATGCTTTTCTAGACAAAGATGGTAAATTACCTGTAATTATTTCTTCTAAATTAGATAGCCTAGAAAAAGAAAAATTAATTAGTCTTTTGAAAAAACACAAAAATACGATCGCTTGGAAGCTTGTAGATATTAAAGGAATAAGTCCTTCCATGTGCACGCACAAAATTTTAATGAATGGCGACTACAAATCAGTAATACGACCACAACGTCGAGTAAATCCAAATGTTCAAGAAGTGGTTAAAAACGAAGTCATCAAATTACTTGACGCCAGACTTATCTATCCTATCTCCGATAGTCCTTGGGTAAGTCCCGTCCAAGTAGTTCCAAAGAAAGGAGGTATGACGGTAATAACTAATGAGAAGAATGAATTAATACCAACAAGGACCGTCACAGGATGGAGAGTATGTATAGATTATAGATGATTAAATGAAGCAACAAGGAAAGATTACTTTCTTTTGCCCTTCATTGATCAAATGTTGAAAGATTACCCGGTCATATATTTTACTGTTTCTTGGATGGTTTTTCAGGTTACTTTCAAATCCCGATAGCACCCGAAGACCAAGAAAAGACAACCTTCACATGCCCCTATGGAACTTTTGCTTATCGACGCATGCCGTTTGGTCTATGTAATGCCCCTGCAACATTCCAACGTTGCATGGTAGCCATCTTCCATGACATGTTAGAAAAAACAATGGAAGTCTTCATGGACGACTTTACTATCTTTGGGGATTCATACGACCAATGCCTCGATAACCTTGAATGAATGCTATCCCGATGTGAGGAAACTAACCGTGCCCTTAACTGGGAAAAATGCCATTTCATGGTAACGGAGGGAATAGTACTCGGTCACAAAATCTCAAGCGAAGGAATGGAGGTGGATCGAGCCAAAATAGACACCATTTCTCGACTACCACCCCCATCCTCCGTTAGAGCTATCAAAAGTTTCCTAGGGCATGCCGGGTTTTATAGGCGGTTTATCAAAGACTTTTCAAAAATTTCAAGGCCTCTAACAAAATTACTTGAAAAAGATGCCCCTTTCATCTTTGACAAGGATTGCAATCAAGCATTTCTAACCCTAAAGGAAATGTTAGTCAATGCACCTATCATGATAGCGCCCGATTGGAAATTTTCTTTCGAAATCATGTGTGATGCAAGCGACTTTGCAGTTGGAGCTGTCTTGGGACAAAGAAAAGAAAATCATTTCCACCCGATTTATTATGCTAGTAAAACACTTAATGATGCACAAGAAAATTACACAACAACTGAAAAAGAATTGCTAGCTGTGGTATTTGCTTTTGATAAATTCCGTTCTTATCTTGTTCTTTCTAAAACTATAGTCTATACAGATCATGCAGCCATTCGATATCTCTTCAAAAAGCAGGACGCAAAACCACGTTTGATTCGGTGGATTCTACTCCTCCAAGAATTTGATATTGAAATCAAAGACAAAAGAGGAGCAGAAAATACCGCAGCAGATCATCTTTCACGCTTAGAAGACCCATCTGTGGAGGCAACCAGGGACGAGCAAATCAACGAAAAATTTCCAACGGAGTCCCTAGAAATGGTGGAATACAAGGAAGAACCATGGTACGCCAACTATGCCAACTACCTAGCTAGCGGTATAGTCGCAAAAGGTTGGCCACATCATCAAAGAAAGAAATTCTTTGCTAATGTGAAACATTATTTTTGGGAAGATCCATATCTTTTCAAAATGTGTGCCGACCAACTCATCCGACGATGCGTCCATGGTAGCGAAGCACGAAGAATTCTCCGTCATTGTCATGAAGGTCCATACGGAGGGCATCATGGTGCTGCTAGTACCGCACGAAAGGTATTTGATTCAGGATTTTATTGGCCAACCATTTACAAAGACGCCCAAAGTCTTGTCAAGACATGTGATGCTTGCCAAAGAACAGGTAATATTTCTTCCAAAAACGAAATGCCACAAAATGGCATTCTTGTTTGTGAAATTTTTGATGTGTGGGGACTCGACTTTATGGGACCTTTCCCACCGTCAAAAGGAAACAAATATATACTTGTGGCAGTAGATTACTTGTCTAAATGGGCCGAGGCCGAGGCACTTCCAACAAATGATGGAAGAGTCGTGGTAAGATTTCTTTAAAAAAATTATTCTCTCATTTTGGAACACCTAAAGCATTAATAAGTGACAGAGGTACCCATTTTTGCAACCATCAACTTGAAATTTTTTTAACAAGATTTGGGGTCTATCATCGGGTCTCAACAGCGTATCACCCTCAAACAAACAGACAAGCCGAAGTGACTAATAGAGGTTTAAAACGAATACTTGAAAAAACCGTAGGGTTAAATAGAAAAGAATGGGCAGATGATGCTTTATGGGCTTTTCGAACTGCTTATAAAACAACAATAGGTACAACCCCATATAAGCTTGTCTATGGAAAAAGTTGTCACTTGCCAGTAGAAATTGCACACAAGGCCTACTGGGTAATTAAAAACGTAAACTTAGATTTAGAATTTGCTGGTAAAAATCGATTTTATCAATTAAATGAATTAGACGAACTTAGGAATTATGCATACTCAAACTCCGAAATTTATAAGGAAAGAATGAAAATTTTGCATGACAAACATATTAAACCTAATGAATTTCGAGTAGGAGATCAAGTTCTTTTGTTTAATTCACGACTTCGACTATATCCTGGTAAATTAAAATCTAGGTGGTCAGGACCTTTTTCCATCACCCATATTTTCCCACACGGTGCAGTAGAAATTAAATCTCGGAATGGACCTCCATTCAAGGTCAATGGCCAACGGCTGAAACTCTATCAAGGATTTATTGAGAATGAAGAGGAAGAAATCTCACTTCAAACGGTCGATGAGTGAAGGCAACAACATCATACCTGGTACATTACAAACCAACGGGATGACATCATAATCAGTAAGTCTTCTAACCAAGTTTTGGGAAACAAAGGGCACTCACACGAGCACCAAAAAAAAAGCTTTGCTCGGCACGAGGCCGTGTCCGCTGGACACGGGGCCGTGTCCGCGCAACTGTCAGGATAAAACCCCTTTTTCATAACAGTTACACCATTCCACACGCCCCGTTTCCCCGAAAAAGCTCTGGTTCCAGGCGATTTTCCGCAGATTTTCGACGTCTCCTAACATTCTAACAACATCAAGGTATGATTCTATCACTATTATTAGTTAGATTAAGCATTATACAGTTTTTTTCCGAAAACTCCATTGTTTTATGCTAACTTTTGGTGTATTCTTTCAGATGGCAAGGAAATTCACGAGGTTCAACGCAAATGAGCTCGATGCTAGGGCTAGATACGAAGTACTTCAATCAAGACCGGAAGAATACCCGAGACAAGCATGCATGGATTTGTTAGCATTGGTGAACCAACTTGACCGTTTCAACAACCTAGTCACAGGACCACTGAGAGTCACCTTGACCACTCGACTTCGCTCGGTCCACGAGTGCACTATGGAATTCTATAGCACCTTCACGTTCAATTCAAGGTGTGACCCATTTGACAACGATGGGGTAGCATTCCGATGTGGTTGAACTAGGTACTCGATTTCAATGGCACAATTTGGGTCGATCATTGGGTTGTATGCGGAAGAAGACGCGGGTAATGAAGAAAACACCGGAGGGGTGCGAGAGTTGGATGAGAACGAACGCCAAGACGCATGGGCTTAGATTGGTGAAGGGCACTACAACCCGAGCAGCACTAAGAGCACTAAACTGAGGGACACGCTTTACCGTTACATTCATAGAGTTCTCGCTTACTCTCTTAGCCAAAGGCATGATAGCAGTGGCGTTGTTGGGTTGAGAGATTTGGTGGTTCTTCATTGCATTCATACCCGCCGGCACCTAGATGTTCCGTACCTCCTGCTCCGTAACATGCATCTGAACCGACTTGCTACTTCACCAACCCCTATCTTCTTCGGGGGGTGTATATACCGTCTCTTCAAGCACTTCACAAACATACCTAGATCCTTCGAGAGGAGTCCATGGTCGGGAAGAGTGGATGTACACATCTGCCGCTCCATGAACTTAATTTATGAGGCTGAAGACGGGTCCGTTAGCTTCCAAAGGATGCAAGGGCACGCATGGAACTCGCAAGAGGAACTTGTCCTTCACGCTCCACAACATCATCAGTATCAATACCAGCCCCATGGTGATCCGGGCCAGTCCTCCTCACAAGGAGGTGGTTTTCCTAATTTCCAAAGTTTACACGATTTGTTGCAGGAAAACCTCATGTGCACCAGGAACACCTATAACATGGCAACCAACACGTACAACCGGGTTGGAGCAATCGAGAGTAACATATCCGATATCTAAGATGATATTGGAAATATCCGGGAGTACATTGCGGGGCATGGTGGAGATGATGATGATGAGGACAAAGACATGGACTAGGCGGGAGGAGCAGAGGCGGAAGCGGTTGTTTGGTGATCCCACAGGTTAACCCCCCTTTTTATCTTGAACAATTTCCGTCCTGCGTGCCGTGTGTTGAACAATATACTTTCTTTTAACTCTTTTTATTTTCTGCATTTCTTTTTCTTTTTAACTTTGTGACATGGATGTTGAACTGGGTAATTTAGGATATTTGCTATGGTTTGGTGTAGTGTTTATTGCTAAAACAGGTACACACGAGGCTTAGAGCACTAAACCTTAGTGCTACTAAAGCCGGGACAGGAAAACTAGAGCCAGAAACCTGTTTTTTAACCCTGCAGATTGCCTACACGGGGTCGTGTCCAGCCGACACGCCCCCGTGCCCACTTCCCCATACCTGTTGTTTGTCTAAATCTGCAGACTTTTGCCAGACACGGGGTCGTTTCCAGCCGACACGCCCCCGTGTCCACCTTCTGTAAGTTTTCGTTACTGGCACCTGAACAAGGGGTCGTGTCCAACGAACACGGGGTCATGTCCAGGCGGCCAGTAACACAAATTTTTTCTTTTTCACACCTTTTACACATTCAATCAACCTAAAAACTTATTTTTGGGGACACATTGAGGACAATGTGTAATTTAAGTGTGGGGGGATGCTAAAACTTTGAATCTTGCAAGTCCTAATAACAAGCCTTACACAAAACTCTATTGGAACCGCTAATCACCCCAAAATTTTTAAAAAATTTTCATTTTTTTTACTTGACTGGGTTTACTTTGGGAATTTCAAATTTCTAAAAAGGTTATATTTTTACAAATTTACAACCGATAGCATCGTGATAAAAAGAACCAACATTAGAAAATTATGAAAAGGCATGACAAGCTTAGTTAAAATTTAATTATATATACTTGATCACATAAAAACCCATTCCCACAAAAGTGAGTTTTGAGCCTTTATTGAGCATACAAATATATATCTTTAAATTAAATGCTCATTCTTCGTTTCTTGTGTGAATAGCCGCTTGGTTCTTACGACTCTAGAACTTGCCACGACGATGCATTCTCAGCCCTTACCAACTTAAACCCGAGTAAGTAAATGATGGAGGCATTAGGACTAACCCTTTTTATTTCTACACCATTTTTTTTTACCACCTACCCAAAATCCCCCTAGTTAACCCCTTTGAGCCTAAACCTTTTCATTTCTTAACCCAAACCAAACACCCTTTCACCCACCAAAACCTTTTTATTTTTAACCCTTTGTTTTAGTGACAAGCTCGGTTTTTCGTATAACTTTCAAAAAAAATGTTGATGATGAAGCAAAAGAAATAAACAAGCAAGTTCATCAAAAATAACTTTGTTTGAATTATGGCTTCATCAAAATAAAAAAATAAAAAAAAGTCTTACGAAAACCGATGCTTTTTACGCTTTTCGCCCTTTTCTACTAACCACTAACCCAACCACCTACCTTTAACCCAAGCCTAACCCTTCACCCAAAATCCGCTTGATATTTACAAAGGTATATAGTTAAAAAGGAGGAGGATTGATTGCTTGGCAAGCCTATGGTAGGAGAAAGTTCCATGCCGCTCTCGAGTGATTCACTAAAATACATCTTCGGCCGAGTGTTGAGTGATCCCCCGTGAGGTATGTGAACTTGTATATAAATAAAATTTTAAAGAGACATGTTATGCCCTAATAAGTAATTTATCTTATGAAAAGTTTTAAATAAATCATGACGAATAGGATTGTAAATAAATAAAAATAAAACTTAATAAAGAATCTTGGAAATCCCGACACTCTATGACAAGCCCAAAAACCTTCTCTTATACCCATTCCATTTGGGAGTGTAAAGCCACATTATAAAGAGTTTTGCTTGAGGACAAGCAAAGATTCAAGTGTGGGGGTATTTGATGTGTTCAAAATGCAACATATAAATTACATCAATGGTGGCATAAAACTAACCATTTTTAGTACTAATGTTGGAAAAGTGTGTTTTTGTCTTCCTTTTGTATTTTCAGGATTAAATGAGCTCAAATTAACAAAAGAAGCAAAAAGGCAGCTAAATCTAACATAAATACAAGAAAAGGAACAAACGTGGCATGCCCGACCTCCACGACAGCATCTTCCCAAGCAAAACAAGAAGGCAGAAGACTAAACACGCCCCGTGCTCAGTGAGCACGGGGGCGTGCCCAAGTATCAGCATAAAAGATAAAGTTGTAGAAGCTTCCATCGCCCACCACGGGGCCGTGCTCAGCGGGCACGGGGCCGTGGTCAACTATAAGATTCGCAGAATCCAGGCAAATCTTGATAGTACAGATATGCTTCTGCACACGGGGTCGTGCCCAGCGGACACGGGGCCGTGGTCCACTAATGCAGACAAAAGCAATTAATGAAGACAGAGAAGAGGATGGACACGGGGCCGTGCCTGAGCTTCTGTTCAGCCTATAAATAGGAGTGCTTGGCTCAAGCTCAAACCATCCCTTGGCACACCACCTCTCTCACACTTCACCCACTACCCACCACCACAAATAACACCATTCTTATATACCTCTTGTATATCCATACATTAATTACATGGTACTTAGACTTAGATTTATAGCCCATAGACGTCAAAAGAACGATCAAAATCATGTTTGGGAGGCCCACCGTGGTCCACGGATAACAAACCGAAGCCTACTATACCCAA
Source organism: Helianthus tuberosus (assembly GCA_030545235.1). Taxonomy (NCBI): domain Eukaryota; kingdom Viridiplantae; phylum Streptophyta; class Magnoliopsida; order Asterales; family Asteraceae; genus Helianthus; species Helianthus tuberosus. The sequence continues at coordinate 57,124,360 of CM060427.1, forward strand.
ATCAACTTAGATAACAAATTTCAGGTTTTTGAACATGGGGTGTCGGCGACGGCCCTTGCAATTGCCCGTAGCCCAAAACTTCCGTAGACAGCCAAATAACCCGTCAGCCAAAAACTGACTTTCTAGAGCCCGTCGGCGACGCCCCTAAGGCCGTCGGCGACGCCCTCTAGATTTTGCATTTTTCTGCAGTTCTGTTTCGTCGTCCGTACGCACTAAAACACGCATAACTTTTGAACCATTTACCCGTTTAACCTCCCGTTTCTTCCTACATGCTTGTAAATTCACATTCTATCATATGAACTTGAAATCCAACATCCGGTTTAAGGAAAATAATCACTTAAAGTTCTCGGCTTTATATACCCGCTTTCACTTATTCGACCCGTTCATGTTTTCGTCAAACTACTCATTTGTTTTAACCCAAAACTTACATAAACGTTATAACTATAATACTTTTACATTATCCGGGGTACGTACTTGGGATTTATGCACCCGATAACCGGTATGCGTTAAACCTATTCATGTCATTCATTTATACGAAAGCAAACTTTGTTAATACAATTTCAAATGCGAAATTGTTTGTCCATTAACCATGACTCACAACCGAGTCTTTAGACTATTAATCCGCGTCTCCGATTCTTGGTTAGCGTACTTATGTACAATTCTACCCATACCCGGTTATAGTACCGTAATCAATTACTTATACAACCCTTCCTGTATAGTAATAAAACCACATTTTGACCCATTCGGCCTACTTAACGTAAATCATCAATTTCATACAACCCTTCCTTATTTGACTTCAATTATCATGCCTAATTAACTAGAACATAACCTTACTTAACAAACTAAGAAGTGATTCGGAAATCACTTACCTTGTGCATTCAACCCGAATTCTTGTATAAGTTCCATCTAAAACACATTCTTCAAGTTAGTATACTACTAATTACATCATTACCTCATCTCATTCATATATATCATGCCATTTCATACAATCTCACATCTTAACTTCACTTAGATATTTCATCATACACTTGGTGTGCGTACACCATTTAGTGCACATTGTACAACCAACTAAAGCACATTCTTCCTAGTTCATCCATGAATTAACATAATCTTTCACAAATCATTATCATAACCAAGCATCATATGTTTTATATCAAATTATCCATCTAACTACTTTCTATAACGCTACTCTAACATCAACATTACACAATTCATCATAAATCTTCACTAAACTTCATCTTCCTACAAATTCCAAGTGGGTTTTATCCCAACTCATCAATACAATCAAAATTAAGCACAATACAACTTTACAGGTTGATATTATCTAGTATTCAATGTCAATTTCATTGAACATTCACGGATTACACATAACCCACTTCATCAAAATCACCAAAACAAGAAATTAAACTTACTTGATGTCAAGCACACTTAGCTAATCAAAGTTCCTGTCTCATGCATTCGATTAATCTTTGATTTCCCTTTCAATTTGAGGGATTTAGGGATGTTAGGGTTTTGAAGGGAAATGTTTCCCCTGGCCTCATCTCACGATCGCACATACACACATATGAAGCACTGGTATTTTTTGTTAAGTGTTTTGATGAGATATTGTTCCTTTTAACCCCCTTATCTTTTCATAACATGTCACTTTCCCCCATTTCTACATACTAACCTAGTAAACCTTCATGTATACATAAGAATTTTAGATTTACTAAAATTTATAAAACTTTAATAATGGTAGAAATCCATGTTTACCATTTCTTTTCGACAAAATATTGCGATTAAAACATTATAATATGTCTTACGAAATTTGGGGTGTTACACATATTCAAATTTATTTTTGAAAAAGTTATTTTGTTTCGAGTCATAGTAGACTTGTTTGGTCTACGACTCCACTAAGTCGTTTATTGGTTTCAACACCTTGTGGTGATGCTTTCACAAAATTGAAGCTTGCGCTAATTTGGTTACGCACCTCATACACGGATTTAATTGTTTATTTATTGACTTGCTCTAAGTCCGTTTTGTTTATCACGATTAAAGCGTTCTCAACACAGTTGTGTGTTAAGACAATGGTATATAGATTCATTTCATATCACGGTGTACCCCCTAATGATTCTTTCATTGTCAATCGAATGCCTTGCGGTACTTATTACTTTTTCATCTTCGATCGAAAACAGTGGCTCTTTGATGTTCTATATTCAATTGAAAGGTCCAACTATGCCGTTTGAATCAAATCCTCAGGATTGTTTCATTACACTTTCATTTGATCTCAAGCACGGTGAACTTGTTCAGTCACCGCTATTATTGAAATATGTCAATTACGACACCTTGTGGTGTCATTACAAATTTGTAGCTTGTGCTAATCATGGTCAACGGCTTCACACAAAACTACACATACTTTTGTTTGACTTATCATTTAAACATTCCTAATGCAAATACGAATTAAGACAATGATACACCAGATTCGCTTGTATTTCATTCGGTGTATTTTCGCAATTTAAGAATGTCAACAAACTAATCCTCACCATTTATTTATTCGAAAGTTGACACATCATTTTCTTGTTACTATCATATTCGAGTTGTTGATTTTGAGTTCATATAGCGGACGCTATGGTTTTTGAAAACTCATTTGCATATTGTGACCGATTGTTTGAAAATCCATTGGTCAAAACTCCTTTGTTGCACCCTTGTTAACTAATTTACACTAGATTATACATCTATACATCTAGTGTCTCTTGACATCTAATTCTGAAACACATACCTTTTAAACTGCTGGATTCTAAATGTTGTAATATATCATTGGATGCACCTGCTTCGAATAAGTCTTGATTCGGTTTTGTGATTATCTACCTCAGTATTATTCATATACATACACGCATAATGTAACCCTAAGGAGTTAAGGTAGTATAAATTTCGAGGACGAAATTTTCTTAACAGGGGGAGAATGTGACAACTGCCAAATTTGCATGCATCCGTGCAATTAATTAGACAATAATAATGATTAATGACTGTGTTGATTTACAATTTATGAGTTGAATTGTTTTTTGTTTACTGCCATATACATACATGTGCATCACACAATGCTTAATGTTATATCATTGCTGCATAAGGACTTTATTGACTTAGACGATGCATGAAACACAGTTAGCACAGTTATCAGACAAATCAGAAAAATGCTGACAGAGTTCAGTAGATAGACAGACCTTGTGTTAAGACACAGAATGAGCCACAAACCAAGTCTTACACTAGTATTGTGTGTAGGAAAGTAAGGATCATAAAAACTGTCTTCCTAGAGATAGTTTAAGTTCCGGAAAGCGCCTAAAAACTCTTATACACTGTAGAATTCAGGAAATTCAGCAATTTAACAACTTAATATCATACAGAATTATGGTTAAATGGCCCAGAATACTTCCCTAAGTGTTGGGAATCGAAACAGTCACAAAAAGTAACATAAAGCACACTAAACTGCAAAGTTTAGCACTTTAACGAACCGGTAACCAACCGAACAACCGGACACTATCCGAAACATCAAAATTTCACTAGAAGCATTGTTTAACATTACCAAGCTAGTTATGGTCCCCAAACATAATAACACCTCCTAAAAATATCTAATAAATAAATCCCTAACCATACACTTGATTTCTAACCAAGACCTAACCATTTAGTTAAAACATAGCCTATACCCCCCCCCCCCCACCTACAATCGGCTAGACAAGCATGGCCACTCAAGATTTTGTTGGATTAATTAATTAGATCTTGCTCCCCCCTTTTGAAGCTTAAGATACACTAAATCTTGAGAAGTTGGTGTTTATAAGTAACCAAGATATATTCACCTACACATTACTTCACAATTCAACACCCATATTCTTCTCTTCTCCTCTCTTTGGCTCACGGCCAAGAACAACAACAACACTAACATCATCATCGACCATTTTCCATCCATTTGACATATGTACAAAGGTGTAAGAAGGTATATTGGGGAGCTTGGGGCTTTCGGAAGTTGAAGGACCTTCACCGTTTGTTTTTATCCACCTGTTTTCTCCTCTTGATCATCCCTAGCCTTGTGCTAGTGGTAAGAACCATGATCTCTTCATTTTACATCTATTTTAAGTGGTTAAAAGATTATATAAGATGATAATCTTGAAGAACACTAAGAATCATGAGAAGTAAACTTGAACATAAGCTTAAAATTATAAGAAATCATGTTATTTATGTGATGTTATACTTGATGATTGTTGTTGCTTGTGTAAATGATGTAGATCAACATATGATCTTGCTAGATCATGATTAAAAAAATGATTTAGCAAGAAGAGAGGATGATTAAGTTAAGAAATCAATAGATCATCCTTATGTAAATCATGAACTTGAAGTATAAAGTGTTTTTCTTGTAAAATGATGATCAAAGTAAGTTGTGATACTTGTAGATCTAGAAATTTTATGGATGATTTCTAAAGAAACCGAGCTAAAAATATAAGTTTTGTTAAAACTTGGTTCTTACATAAACAAACACTATTTTTGGTGGTTAAACAAGTGTAGAAACACTTGTGTAACAAGAAAATTTCATAAGGAAACATTTTTGTAAAACATGATTGCAAGTTGTAAACATCTAAATCCTTCAAGAATGATGTTTTTAAATAAACGACCACACTTTAAAGGGTAACTAAACTCACTAAACACACTACCAAGTTACTTCAAATTTTCATAAACTTTCAAGCTCATGAAGTAGTAGAAAATGCATGATTTTGACAAGATTGGTAAGTAAAGGTTGTTTAGTGTTGATTGTAGATTGATTGTGATGATTCTTACAAAAGAAAATGATATGCTTGAAAGCATGGAAACCTCCATTTTTAGGGGAATCTATGGCAAAAATTTTCTAAAAATATTAACACTTAGAAAAATATTTTAAACAAATATTTACAAGTGTATTTTAACCATAAGTTTTTCCATATAAAATTTGCCATAATTTTTGTTACAAAAATATAAGTGTTGGAGGTTGGTTTTTATAAATAAAAATGGCTAAATATATATTTAGAATATATATATATACATTGAAGACACACATGTGTGGTTATTTGTATAATTTGTGTAATAGTCATATTATTTTAGGACTTGAAATAATATAACACAATAAAATACCAAGGATTACAATCCAAAATATTACCAAAATCTCAGGGAATAAGTATATAAGTTACACACAAAATATCGGCGAAACCGAACAAGAAATGTAACTTACAAAATATTCCGGGAAATATATTCACAAAGTATATTTTGGTAAATAATATTTTGGATACAAAGGAATGAAAATATGATTTTTATGATTATCACAAAGTTATATCATATTTTGACAAGAAGGAAATATATGATTTTTGGTGAATGAAAATATATATGTATTTACTAAGAATTATTAGAAGATGTATTATTTTTGGGAAAAATATATATTTTCTTGAGTAAACTTGAAATACATTATCTTTGGATGAAAATAAGTTTATATATTTTCTAAAGTTAGACTTGAAAATATATTATTTTTGGAACTTATATGAAAATACAAATATTTTGCCAAGAGAAAAATTATAAATAATTTTTCTAAGTGATATTTCTTGAATATATATTTTGGAAATATATATATATATATATATATATATATATATATATATATATATATATATATATATATATATATATATATATATATATATATATATATATATATATTGGTGGACTTTTATTAAAAATAATATTCCGGAAAGTTTAATATAAATTTAAGTATGTGAATACTTAATGAATACAATAAAATACGTATTCTCAAACGTATAAACACACACTGGCAAAATATACAAATACAAGATTACGAATACAAATACACTCATCCTTGGGAAGGAAATACAAGCATCAATACTTGGGAAGTATTAAGTTAATATATATTGCTTTAACAATTATTCCAAAATTTAATAAATATAATTTAAGTTAAAATATTTATTATTTTGACAAATAATTATATAACTTGGAATAATAATGAAGACACTTAGAAACGTAACTCAAAGTAACTAATTAATGCTAAGTCAAGGCACGACCCGCTCGTCTAATAAGACCATAGTACATTGTAGGTAATCGTGTACGCCAGAGGAAACTTTGAGTTACAGGCGGATTCGAAGAACGCAAAACTATGAGTTCATGTCCCCCTTTTCTTTTAACTGTTTTCAGTTTTATTACCTCGGGGGAGAAATACATGTTACAACTGTTTACAAACATTCTCATTTGGTATGGTTAGCTAAGGAAGGGTACTGCTTGATCATGTGAGTGGTGGGCATAACACTTAAGGCCATTAATTCTCGTTGTAGGACCGAGGGACATGAGTGATAGATCTATTCGGGTGTAGCAAGCCCCACCCATGCACACGCCGAATGAGTCATGTGGTGACTATGTCTTACAGCCGGAAGCCCGGTGTAAAGTTTGCTAAGTTTGAGTTCCCTGCATCACGTCACAAATATTAATGTATTAGCTACACATTAATTGATCTTTCTTTCCTTGTCGCTTTCATACCGGGTTTTCAAGTACATACAAACATACTTAAAAATGTTGCACAAGTTTATTCACAAACGCACACATGAACTCTCTCAACTTTTGTTGATGTTTTCAAATTACATGTATTTTCAGGAAATTAAGTATGGATCTGGCGGCGTTGGAGTTTCAAGTCATGTTGAGAATAAAAGATGTCATCCGTGTCCTAGGTTTTGGTTAGTGTGTCTTATCCTGGACAAGACACATCTTTCAAAACCTGGTTTTTAACTAAAGTCTTTTGATGAGTCCTTGAGGAACTCTAAATAATTTATATGGTTTGTAACTCGGATTTTAAGTCTATGTTTCAAGACAATGATGATGTAATGTTTTGATACTTAATCAATGGATGAACATCTTGGATTTATCATATAGTTGTTTGTTATGGTTGAATGCAATGATATTAAGCAAGTCACACCAAATCACGCTTCCGCAAAAGTCCGGGTGTGACACCTTTTTCAAGTAACGGTCTGCAACTGATTTATCATGTTTTTCAATTTAATTTATATGAACACTCAATTTAAATCACAGTCAAATCCTAGAATTTTAATCAGAACACGCTATCATACATGCAGTTTCCCTACCACATATTTCACAAGCCCGTTCTAAGATTTTGAAACCTTGACTGGGACTGGATTGAGAAGAGAACATAATAGATCATTTGCAATGAGATGGATATAATATACATATCAAATGAGTTTTCTCAGTTTGATATAGGTTTTTCGGGTTTCTTTTGGGCACTAGAGGGCCTCTTTACGGTGTAATTGATCTATAGCGCGACAACGTACAGCTAGGTCTTTGCTCACGCAAAACAAAGGAGATACACGAGTTGGTCGGAAAAGATTTCAGAACTAGAACGAAATTGTGTGTATCAGGACGTCATACACGCATTCAAATAGCCATGTCCTAATTCCAAGTGATGTTCTTTCCTGATGTCATAGAATAATATTAGTGTTCTACGCAGAAGTAGTTAAAGAGTCTAGCCATCAGGATAAATCCTACCAACATATCGCTTTAGAGTCAGACCATTTCAATATTAGTCTTACATGAGTCAGCCTTATTCCACATAGAGAAATTATTTCATTTCCCATTTATGCAACAAAATCTTTTTAATTTTTCTGTTTTTCTAATGTTTTTGTATTTTCCTTTTTTTTAAATATATGTACAGACAGATAGATATCCCCCTAAATTTGTGCGTAAATCTTAGGCACAAATTTACCTAACAATGAAAACGTATGTACAAAGAGAAACACAAAAGAAAATGAAAATATTTTTGTTTTTTTTGCCTAACCATTCCATCATAAGATTCAATGACTCATCAGTATCAAAATTTGATCACAAAATTTAAATTGTACCTTTTTCGCCAATCTTGTCTTACTTACTTCTCTTATCTCCTCAAAAAGAAGCATATCTACTGTAAAAGAATATACCTTATTACAACAGTGAGATGTTACCCGTTATGTATTTGGAACAACCGCTATCAACATCCAAGGATTGTCAACAGCTCCTCCTTGGTTGTCCCTGAAAAGTAAGAAGATTAGCAAGACATTGGTACCCAGGTCATCGTGGTCCCGGGTATTACTGAAGCATCAACATATGACACTTCTCAAAAGCACATGTTCCCTTTTATTTCAAGGATTGGTGATGTTGCTGCTTTGTGTTTGCCTTCCAAACTTGTTTAGGCTTCTCTAATTTCTTAGGTGCCTTGGGCAAAACAGTTTGCTTTTCAACCTTATCGTTTTTCAAAACTTGTTTAGGTTTCAAAGCTTGTTTCATTTAGCTTTTGCAGCATTCCAATCCCCATCAGATGGTTTAACTTGGGGATACTTATTCATCATTGCCTTAGGCTTTTCAACCTTCATTGGCTTAGAATAAGATCTATCCCTAGGTGTAATCTTCTGATGATGTGTAAAGTATGGCACATAGGGACGATATGTGCAATTCCTTGCAATGTGACCAGGTATGCCGCAGTTGTAGCATGTTTGCTTCTTTACGTAAGGAGCATATCCCGATCCATTTGATCCAACTGATGCCGAGTATGAGTTATAAAATTTGGTAAGTCCCAAAACTACCAACCGGATATCAAAATTACAATCAAAAGCGCGGAATACTAATGAAAGTGAAAAGAACAAGAACGTGTATTAATTGAATAACCAAAGTGCACACGGTTTCTATAGAACCATCTGGTACACAAACCAAGAATTCGAAAACTGATGAGAAGAACAATAATGAATAGCAACCTTCTAATGAACTAGGTTCACCCTATTTATAGTTAAATAGGGTGACCTAGTTACAAGCTGGGCCTAGCCCAGATGCACAATATTAACTAAACAGGCCCAAATCATTTAATTATCCCACATGGCTTATTCTAATATTATCTAACCCACTACAACGCTAAGCCCAATAGCCTATAATTGTGTTTGATAAAGATAAGCGTAAACCTACTCAATTGTAGGGCCTTACAATATGAAAACGTGTGTTTCGACATATTTGATTGAACTCAATATAACCTATATAAGTATTGCTATTGGATCACAACGTAAAGTAAATTGAATCTTTGTCGTACAATCATAACTTATTCTATAGGATGAATTAAAGCTTTGAAAAAAAAGAAACCATAATTTGACTCCACTCTGTCCAGAACAAAATTTATGAAAACGTACATAACATAAGTAAGAAAACGTATTATAGTAAAAAAAAAAGTATATCCAGATGTAGACCAACTCGAATTGATATAGACGCATACATAAAAATATGCACGTAAAAATGATTTTTTTTTAAACAGAAACGTGTTATATTTGACCTAACTTGTTTACAGAAAAAGTTTATGTCGAAACGTAGACACCGTTAAATTTATACTGATACGTATATAAAAATATGCACGGAAAAATAGTTTTTTTAAGTAAAAAATGATATCGGTAAACAAAAGAAATTAACGAACGAATGTTGTTGAAGGAAAATTAAATTAGTAAAAAGCTAGGGGCTAAAGATATCAATTATTAAAGTAGAAGAATAGTAAAGTTAGATAAGGGACTAAAATTGATTACTCTAAAAGTGGAAGGGCCATAGCAAAGCTAAGGGGCTTGAAATACAATTATGTAAAACTTTAGGGGGGCAAGGCAAAGTCGATGGGTATCCCCACTGACTCTGTATTTTAAGTAAGTATAGAATAGGAACAGAGTTTCAAAACTTTAAATTTCTAATTTTCTATTCAATTTGACAATTGCCACTCAATCGAATTGCAGTGAATTCCCAGTTGCAAACATGGCATCATCAGTAATTTCTTCGAGAACAAAATCATTTGCCTCGTTTTCATTGGGGTTCAATTTAGGAAGGGTATGGTTTTGTTTAGAAAGTTTATCATTTTCAAATTATTATTTTTAATGCATTAATTTATAATAAAATTTGTTATTTTATATAGAGTAAATTACAAAAATCATTCTTTATATATGTCACTTTTTGCAAACTGTGTCCTTTGTCTTCAATAATTACAGAAAACATACTTTATGTTTACAAACCCTTACACATTATGTCCTTTATCCCTAACTCAGTTAATTTTCATGGTTAAGTCTGACCAGTTGGACCCCACATGAGGGTATCTTAGTCATTTTACCCTTAATATTAAAATAAATAATCATAAAAAATAAAAATCTACCAAACTCAAATCAAACTCGACACCTGCTATGGTTGTATCTTGGTAATTTTCTTTGTTTCCACCACCTACCCCCACCGGTCGCCACCACCAACACCACCCGCCTGCCACCATGTCACACCCCGATATTTCCACATATTACCGGTGGAGAGTATCGTGACGTAGTTGATATCATCATAGACAATTAACACAATTATAGTACATCGGAAGGCTTGGTAGATAATTACTATTACAAACCATAATGTCCGAGTGTTCGAGATAAAAGAATATACAGACTGGTTGTAATACAGATCCATGGCAGATCATAAAAACAAATACAAGAAAACTGAAATAACAGACTTCAGGCATCTAAGGATTTGCAAGATCCTCTTATTTGACACCAAGTAGCTCCAACCTAATTTCGAGAGGTACCTGTTATGGGTCATTTGCTGCTTATATATCCTGACTAATATTCTGGCTTTGATTGTTTATTTGTGATCAGGATACCGGATCAGGATATTGGTAACATCCTAAAACAATATCCTGGTACTAACTAATTAGCTCACGTGCAGATTATTGTAACAAGTCTCTAACGGTCAGGAGGACTTCTTCCCCTCAAGACTCGGGCAAATCGGTTGGGTTATAGACGTTGAACCCGGAAGAAGTGGACTATAACGTTTACTTGAGGAATATTCGAAGCATCCCGGTTTAATAGGATAGTTTGTTATTTTCGTTTCACTATAAATAGATTGATCGGATCAGGTTAAGGCACACATTCTTACGCACACTTTTACTCTCCTATTGCAAGCAATCACTACACTCAAACACTTGTACTCAAATTACATTGTAACACCTAGTTGATCCGCATCATATCCTGCATTGTATCCTGATATTTGAAGCAATAGAAGAACAAGGCAGCTGCGATTGTCAGCTCCTGAGGTTTTATGCCGGCGATCTAGATTGATCAAGGGCTTTCCTCGTACATCTTGTGTCGTCCTTTACATTTTCGCTCATTGTTTGATCATAGATACAGCTCTATATCCTGAGCCGTATCATGAAACTGTTTTTGCAAATAACTTAACTAGCATATTTTCAACACACATTTCTAGCACACTACCTCACTTAACTAATTTGATCACTTAATTGCTTCGGTAATTTTTGACCAAAACAATTTGGCGCCCACCGTGGGGTGAGTGGTGTTGTTTCTACTAAAAGCTTTTGCAGAATCATTACATGGTTTTCTATTTTCAAAACATTTTGCTACACTATTTTCAATGGCCTCGAGATCAAACAAGAGCTCTTCCACCGTGTCTTCTACAACCTCTGCAACAATTGGTTCGGTGCTTCCACCACCTCCTCGGAGAATGCAAGCCTCTTCACAGGGAACTGAAAGTCATGTGGCTCGGGATGTTATCCCCGCTCGCAATATCCAGGGATCTGATCCTGTTTTGGCTTCTAACGAAGAAATTCTAAATTTGTTTGGTAGTGTACAGGAACAGATGAGGCAGCAGCAGGAAACTAATCAGATGCTGATGAGAGAAATACAACTATTGAAATCCGGCTCGAGTAGGCCTGCTAAAGATACTGTCACTCCCTTGCAACCCAGGGCTTTGAACTTCAGTTCTGCAGTTTATACTGAGGATAACCGGGGGAATATTGTGCCTAGCCATTCCCAGAACCATACTCCTGAGATACCTTCTTCAGTAAGAGTATAAACTGTGAGAAGCTCAGGATATGATTCAGGATATGGCCAGAATCCCCAAGCTGGTAATGTATCTAATAATAATAATACTCTTGCTACTAATGGTGTTGGATCTTTGCAAGATGCAGGTATGACATCAGCATTTTCCAATGAGCTTCAAAAACTGAAGGACATGATATCCAGTGTACCTGGGGTGGTTCAGCCAATTCCTGAAGTGTCCCAGGACAGCCACAGGATATCCCAGTTTGCGTATCCCATTTGTGATGCTGAAATCCCAAAAAGATTTCAAACCCCCAACATGAAACTCTATGACGGAACTACGGATCCTGAGGAGCATATTACCCAGTATAGGGAAAGGATGGAAATCAACCCTATCCCTCCAGATCTCAAAGAAGCATGCTTGTGCAAGGGTTTTGGTTCTACCTTAACAGGATCAGCCTTGAAATGGCTCTTAAACGTTCCTCCTCACTCAATTACTTCATTTGCTCATTTATTTAATAGTCAATTTTCTTGCAGCCGGAGTTTTGAGAAACTAACCAGCGATCTTTACAGGATAACTCAAGGACCTCAGGAATCCTTGAGGGATTATGTGAACAAGTTTAGTCGGGAATCCTTAGATATCCCACATCTTGATGTTGCAACAGTTGTGAAGGCTTTTAAGATGGGATTACAAAAAGATTCTCAGTTTTACCAGGATCTTGTAATGAATCCCTGCAGGAACCTGGATGAAGCTCGTAACAGGGCTTTGAGATACATTCGCCTGGAGGATGATAAAAAGATGCAAAAAAGGATGAATTCGTCCACAACCTATGAGTCAACCAACAAGAAATCAGAATCCTCGTATAAACCATACCGCTCTAAACCGTATGGCAGAAATGATGGCAAAAAAGTGAATGATGTTGAAGACGAGGATCCTAAGGAGTATCCTGAGTTGTCTGAATATTGTTTTTCTGTTAAAATACCTGAACTAACGTATGCTATGCAGGGTTTAGGAGATAAAGCAATGTGGCCCCGAAAGAATCAACAAAAGGCTGATTGGAAGGACAAGTCCAAGTGGTGTGCCTTCCATGAGGATTTTGGGCATGTTACTGAAGATTGCATCGCTTTAAGAAAAGAAATAAGCTATCTCTTGAGTAAGGGATATCTGAAGGACCTCTTGGGAAGAAAGAAGAATAAGGGCAAGGATCCTGAGAAGGATCCTGAGCGTGCGGCATCACCTCTTGCGGATGCAAAAATAATTAACCTTATTTCAGGAGTGTTATGGGTGAAATTCTGAGCCCATATCCTGACACTATATCTTGATTTCATGTTAATTGTTTATGATCAGGATACCGGACCAGGATATTGGTAACATCCTGAGGCAGTATCGATCAGGATACCAGACCAAGATATTGGTAACATCCTGACGCAGTATCCTGGCAGTTACTAATGATTTTCTTTGGTTGCAAGGTACCAATGTTAAAGGACTTGATCTACCTGAAGATTCGCTCAAGATGGTTGAAAAATGGACGTTGATGGTGGAAGAATGGGTCTTGTAACGGTCAGAATAGAATAAAGGCATATTCCGCGAGAATATCGGAAGCTGGTCAATGCTATTGAAGTTGTAATGGTCATATGAGCTGAAGACCCAGTTTTATAGTCAATAAGCACGTGGAAAACAAGTAAAAGCAGTCCCCCAACGTTCAGAATGGAATATTCCAAAGTAACCCGGAATAATAGGATAGTTTGTTAGTTTTTGTTACTATAAATGGGAGCGATCGGATCTTAGGCAGACACAACTTTTTCCACACACTCTCTTTCACAGACTTTGCTCTCTAGCTTCTAGCAATCACTACACACCAACACTTGTAATCAAATCACGTTGTAACACCTAGTTGATCCACATCATATCCTGCACTGTATCCTGATATTTGAAGCAATAGAAGAACAAGGCAGCTGCGATTGTCAGCTCCCGAGGTTTTATGCTGGCGATCTAGATTGATCAAGGGCTTTCCTCGTATATCACGTGTCCACCTTTACATTTTCGCTCATTGTTTGATCATAGATACAGCTCTATATCCTGAGCCGTATCCTGAAACTGTTTTCATATCTAATTTTGTCAACACATTTTTTACACATATTTCTAGCACACTACCTCACTTAACTAATTTGATCACTTAATTGCTTAGGTAATTTTTGACCAAAACAATTTGGCGCCCACCGTGGGGCGAGTGGTGCTCTCTTTACTAAATTTTTTTGTGAAATCGCTAATCGGTTTTCTATTTTCAAAACTTTTTGCCATATTATTTACAATGGCCTCAAGATCAAACATGAGTTCCTCCACTGTGTCTGCTACGACTTCTGCTACTACCGGTTCGGTGCTTCCACCACCTCCTCCAAGGATGACAGCTTCATCAAGACCTCAGGATATTATCCCTACTCGCAGTATTCAGGAATCTGCTCCTGTTTTGGCTTCTAATGATGAAATTATAACCTTATTTGGAAGTGTGCAGGAACAAATGAGGCAGCAACAAGAAACAAACCAAATGCTATTGAGGGAAATACAACTCCTGAAGTCTGGCTCGAGCAGATCTGCTGAGGATATTGTCACTCCATTGCAACCCAGGACTTTGAACTTTAGTTCAGCTGTGTATACTGAGGATAACAGGGGGAATATTGTGCCCAGCCTCCCGCATAATCATACTCCTGAGATACCCTCCTCGGTCAGGATGTCAACCATGAGGAGCTCAGGATATGCTTCAGGATATGGGCAAAATCCTCCAACGGGTAACGTGTCAAATAATAATAATACTCATGCTACTAACAATACTGGATCTTTGCAGGATACAGGTGTAACATCAGCACTCACTAGGGAACTTCAGAAGTTGAAGGACATGATATCTAGTGTACCTGGAGTGGTCCAGCCGATTCCAGAGGTGTCCCAAGACAGCCACAAGATATCTCGCTTCGCGTATCCTGTTTGTGATGCTAAGATCCCAAAGAGATTTTAAACCCCCAACATGAAGCTTTACGATGGAACTACGGATCCTGAGGAGCATATTGCTCAGTATAGGGAAAGAATGGAGATTAACCCTATTCCTCCGGATCTCAAGGAAGCATGCTTGTGCAAGGGTTTTGGTTTCACCTTAACAGGATCAGCCTTGAAATGGCTCTTGAATGTTCCTCCATATTCGATTACATCTTTTGCTCACTTAGTAAATTTATTTAATAGCCAGTTTTCTTGTACTCGAAGTTTTGAGAAATTAACAAGTGACCTTTACAGGATAGCACAAGGGCATCAAGAATCCCTAAGGGATTACGTGAACAAGTTCAGCCGAGAATCCTTAGACATCCCACATCTTGATGTTGCAACAGCTGTGCAAGCTTTCAAGATGGGGCTGCAAAAAGATTCTCAATTTTACCAAGACCTTGTAATGAACCCATGCAGGAACTTGGATGAAGCTCGGAACAGGGCCCTGAGATATATTCGATTGGAGGATGACAGAAAGATGCAAGAGAGGTTGAACTCATCTAACACTTATGAGTCAACTAACAGGAAGTCAGAATCCTCATTCAAGTCATATTGGCCTAAGCCATATGGAAGAAATGAAAACAAAAGAGTAAATGCTGTCGAAGATGAGGATCCTGAAGAATATCCTGAGTTGTCTGAATATTGCTTTTCTGTTAACATTCCTGAATTGATGTATGCCATGCAGGGTCTAGGAGACAAGGCTAGGTGGCCTCGAAAAAATCAACAAAAGGCTGATTGGAAAGATAAGTCAAAATGGTGCGCTTTCCACGAAGATTTCGGACATGTGACTGAGGATTGCATTGCCCTAAGGAAAGAAATAAGCTATCTTCTAAGCAAGGGATATCTGAAAGATCTCTTAGGAAGAAAGAAGAATAAGGGTCAGGATACTGAGAAGGATCCTGAGCGAGCAGCATCACCTCCCACGGATGCCAAGATAATCAACTTCATTTCGGGAGGATCCGACATTTGCGGGACTTCGTATTCGGCAGCAAAGAGACATGCAAAAGAAGCTAAGGCCGAAAGGGGAGACAAGCCTGTCAGAATGACTACCCTCACGACTGACAAAGTGATCACATTTGATGCTGATGACAGGGATACTGTCCAGGATCCTCACCATGATGCTCTGGTAATAACATTATATGTGGCTAACCATTTTGTACGCAGGATATTGGTTGATAATGGCAGCTCCGTCAACATAATCCAACTAGAGACGCTGAAGAGAATGAATGTATCTCCAATGGATATCACTTCAAAGTCTACCGTGCTTGTTGGGTTCAGTGGAAAGGCTAGAAACACAGTGGGAGAGATAAAGTTGCCAGTATACGTTGAAGGAGTCAACTCGATACAACGTTTCTGTGTGATGGATTCTCTATCCTGCTATAACATCATACTAGGAAGACCGTGGATTCACGATATGAAGGCTGTGCCGTCAACATATCACCAATGCATCAAGATACCTACTGTTAGGGGAGGATTTTCTAACAATTAGTGATCCTTATTCGTTATCCTAACTAGTGATCCTTACTTCTGTGACAGGTGGTGATCCTCAGAAGGGCTTTAGGATCAGGATCATGGATCACTTCAAGGATCCTCATACTGACGATTGTTTACTCATGTTTTATAACATCTCGCAGGTATAACAAGCTTGACCAAGTCTTAGCGACATTCTTGGAGAATATTCCCGAAGTATTCTGCACGTGATAGATCAAAACTAGACGTTATGGAGAACGTGGAGGCTTGGCCCGAAAGTCGGAGAGTTTGTTAGCTAGATATTTTTCTTATTTTAAAGGGAGTAACGAGCTAAGTTAGGGAGTTAGTGACACTTAGTCATTTTTGGCAGTTACACACACTCATACAAGCGCTCATACAAGCTCTCGTTCAAACACTTAGCGATTTCATACACTTTTTACACATTTCACCGTAGTAATCCTTGTATCTAGCTCGTTACTATCCGAAGTTGTAAACATTTAATCATTTATTTGAGCTTGGTGATCGGTAGTTTCCATCACCCGGGGTTTTTTGTGCCGGAGATCAACTCTTGATCAAGGGCTTTTTCCCCGTATAAATCCTTGTGTTGTTTGTGCATTCCACATTGAAGTGATCCTCATTGTTGTTACACATTTTGAGCATCATACCCCGTAATCTAGAGTTTGGTTGCAATATCATCATCAGATTTTTTGACCAAAACAGTTTGGCGCCCACCGTGGGGCAATTGGTGCTTTGCCTTAGAAGAATTCGCATTTCTGTGCTCATTTCGGCTCACTACAACCAAGCAGATGGCTTCCTCATCGAAGAATGCTTCAAACTTGATGCCCTCATTCACTTCCTCACAAGGCGTTCCTCCTTTGCCTCCACCACCTTCTGGATCCCAGAAGAATACAGAGAATGCTGCGAAGAAACCGACTCCCATTTTCTCAAAACCACCTACTTCTTCTGTTTCAACTAATCCTACTACTAATGATCTCTATGCTTTGATTTTGCAGATGAGGGATCGTGCACAAGAGCAGGATAAAACCAACGAAAGGATCCTCCGGGAGATTGATGAAATTAAGAAACAGAAGAAAACGGCAGAGGATCATTCTCCACTGATGCCCAGATCTTTGAATTTTGATACTCCGGTGATTATTTCTCAGCCATCAGTGATTCCAGACATTCAATATGTGGGTGGACCAAAAGGAGTACACTACCCAACAACAGCTATGACCCAGGCACTAGGTTCATATTTTCAGCCAGCGGGATCCTATCCTCAGCATATGGGATCCCTCACGAGTACAGGAGGATATTCAGGAATGCAGCAGTATCAAGGATCCTCCTTTGTTCCAGGATCATCCCAGGTTCAAGGATCCTCCTTTGTTCCAGGATCATCCCAGGTTCAAGGATCTTCCTTCTTCCCAGGATCATCCCAGGTTCAAGGATCCTCCTTCTTCCCAGGATCATCCCAGGTTCAAGGATCCTCCTTCGTCCCAGGATCATCCCAGGTTCAAGGATCCTCCTTCTTTCCAGGATCATCCCAGGTTCAAGGATCCTCCGTTGTTCCAGGATTGTCCCAGTTTCAGGGATCCTTCCAGATGCCAGGATCCTTGAGGAGTTTGCAAACAGGAAGTTCAGATGTCCATCAAGGAGATTTTATTCCAATGCAGACCAATGCCTCTGCTGGTCCCTCGATCATTCCAGAGTCTCAACAATATGGATTAACCTCCATACTTCCTAACTTGAATCCAATGGGAGGTAACACTTTTAATAATTCTCATACTACTAACCATGGTCTTATGCAGGATCCAGGTATCAATCATGCCATGGCCAGAGAATTGCAAAAGCTAAAGGATATGATATCAAGTGTCCCGGGAGTAGTCAAACCTATCCCCGAAATTGCAGATGGGAGCCACAAGATATCTCGTTTTGCACCACCAATCTGTGATGCTGAGATACCCAAGAGGTTCCATGTGCCTACAATGAAACTGTATGATGGTTCGACGGATCCTGAAGAACACATAGCACAATACAGGGAGAGGATGGAGATCAATCCAATCCCAGAAAAGTTAAAGGAAGCATGCCTATGCAAAGGATTCGGATCCACTCTTACTGGATCAGCTCTCAAATGGCTGCTAAGTCTTCCTCCCTATTCTATTACCTCATTTGCAAACCTAGTTAACTTGTTTAATACTCAGTTTTCTTGTAGTAGAAAATTTGAACGATTAACTAGTGATTTATATAGGATAACTCAGGGTCATAATGAATCATTAAGGGATTACATTACCAAATTTAGTAAAGAATCCTTAGACATTCCCAACTTAGATATAGCCACGGCTGTTGAGGCCTTCAAAATGGGATTACTTAGGGATTCCTTATTTTATGATGATCTTGTTATGACACCGTGCAGGAACCTAGATGAGGTAAGAACCCGGGCCCTCAGGTTCATTCGGCTAGAGGATGACAAGAGGATTCAGGAGAGGATAACAGGATCCTCAAAGCAGGATAAGCAAGGATCCTCATTCAGAAACAACAAGTTCAGATCCTACAACAAATCTGATAATCAGAACGTGCATTCTATTGATCAAGAAGAGGATGATGAGGATTATCCTCCAATTTCTGAATATTGCTTTAGTGTTGACAACAATGAACTAATCCTTGCCATGCAGAACCTAGGTGATAAGGCTAGATGGCCAAGAAAGAATGACAGGCCAGCTGCAACTAAGGATAAATCAAAGTGGTGTGCATATCATGAAGATTTTGTGCACCTCACAGAAGAATGCATTGCATTAAGAAAGGAAATTGGATACTTGTTGAGCAAAGGGCATCTAAAAGAGTTGTTGGGTAGAAAAAAGTCAAGGACTCAGGATCCTGAAAGGATCCCTGAGAAGGCTCCAGCCCCTCCAGCAGATGCACAAGTGATAAACTTTATTTCTGGGGGATCCGACATTTGTGGCACATCCTTCTCAGCAGCTAAGAGGCATGCAAAGGAAACTAAAATGGATAATGGAGAAAGACCAGTTCGAACATCGAGTGTCTCCGAAGGAAAAGTCATAACCTTTGATGAAGAGGATCGTACTGATATCCAGGATCCTCATCACGATGGTTTAGTTATTACTCTTTTTATATCTAACTGTTTTGTCCGCAGGATCCTAATAGACGGAGGAAGTTCAGTGAACATTATCCAGCTTGATGTTCTAAAGAAGATGGGTATCCCTGAATCAGAGATCATACCAAGATCCTCCGTGCTCGTGGGATTTAGTGGAGAAACTAAGAACACTCTGGGGGACATTAAACTCCCAATATATATTGAAGGCTTACACTCTTATCAAAAATTTTGTGTTATTGACTGTTTATCTTGTTGTAATGTTATCCTTGGCAGGCCCTGGATACACGATATGAAAGCAGTCCCATCTACTTACCATCAATGTGTGAAGCTCCCTAGTCCTTGGGGAATAGTAAAGATTGAAATGCGATCAGCAGGAAGCTAAGAATTGCTACATTTCATCGATGAAACCAGCTTCGAAGTCAAGGGAGCAATAGCAATCAAGGTATCCTCCAAGGAATGTCTTGGAGGCCAGAGAGCAGGATGTGGTAGAAATCCTCATGGATCCTGATGATCCTGAATCCAAAATCTATATCGGATCAGGGATCCTTGGCGAAATGAAAGAAGACCTCATAACCTTCCTCAAAAGGAGAAAGACTACCTTTGCATGGAAACACGAAGACATGACTAGTATATCCAAAGATTTTATCACTCACAAACTCGGCATCGATAGATCCTTCAAACCAATCCATCAAAGAAGAAGGAAGTTTGCACCAGAAAGGAATGCCATTATCCAGGAAGAGGTAGAAAAATTGCTCCGGGCAGGTATGATTAGAGAGGTCAAGTATCCAAGATGGTTGGCCAATGTGGTTGTTGTTCAAAAGAAAAACGGAAAGTGGAGGGTATGTGTCGATTTTACCGATTTAAATAAGGCATGTCCCAAGGATCCTTTCCCTTTACCCCACATTGACTCCATGGTGGATGCAACCGCGGGTCATGAACTGTTAACTTTTATGGATGCTTCATCTGGATTTCAACAAATCCAAATGGAACCATCCGACCAAGAGGATACAGCCTTCATGACTCCAACTGGTATATATTGCTATATTGCTATGCCGTTTGGATTAAGAAATGCAGGTGCAACATACCAAAGGCTGGTGAATATGATGTTCAAGGATCAGATCGGACAAACTATGGAGGTTTACATAGATGATATGGTGGTAAAATCCATAAGAGCTGAGGATCATCTGAAGGATTTGGAGGAAGCATTTAATATCCTTGACAAATATAATATGAAGCTTAATCCTTCAAAATGTCATTTTGGTGTTAAAGCAGGTAAATTCTTAGGATACATGGTGACTAAGAGAGGCATCGAAGCTAGCCCGGAACAAATCAAAGCAATAGTGAACATCAAATCTCCGGTCAATGCTAAGGATGTTCAAAGGCTAACAGGAAGGATAGCAGCCTTGAACAGATTTATATCCAAGTCCTCCGAGAGGTGTAAAGAATTCTATGATATCCTAAGGAAGAACAAGAAGTTTGAGTGGACAGAGAAGCATGAAAATGCTTTAAAAGCCCTCAAAGATTATCTATCCTCGGCCCCGGCTTTGATGAAACCAGAAAAAGGTGATGTGTTATCCTTGTATCTTGCTGTATCCTCAAAAGCGGTAAGTGCGGTCCTTGTTAAGGATCATGAAGGTACACAACATCCTGTCTATTATGTAAGTAAAAGTTTACTTGATGCCGAATCCAGGTATTCACACCTTGAAAAGCTTATCCTTGCATTAATTATGGCATCTACTAAGTTAAGACATTATTTTGAAACTCATGTTATCATTGTTAAAACTAATTTTCCAATTAAGAATGTCCTCAGGAAACCAGAGATGTCAGGAAGGATGGCTAAGTGGGCAGTGAAGCTGAGTGCATATGATATAAGATATGAGCCTAGAACAGCCATCAAATCCCAAGCATTAGCTGACTTTGTGGCTGATTTCAGTAGTGATCTACAAGAAGAAGCTGAGTTAGAAGTCCAGCAGCTAGAGGAGACCAAGGATCCTTGGATACTCCACACTGATGGATCCTCAAATGTCAAAGGCACAGGGCTTGGAATACTACTAAAATCGCCACAGGGGGACATAATACCCCATTCTATAGCTTGTGAGTTCCAAACCACTAATAATGAGGCTGAATATGAAGCCTTAATTGCTGGTTTGCAAATTGCAAAGCATATGGGGATCAGGTATCTTGAGGTACACGTAGATTCTTTGTTAATTACAAATCACTTTAATGGATCATATGCTGTTAAAGGTGAAAAGCTAACCAAATATTTGGAGATAGTCAAAAGTTTGGCACTCTCTTTTGTTTCCTTTAGTTTGTCACAGGTACCAAGGGAAGAAAATACAGAAGCTGATGCATTGGCTAACTTAGGATCATCTTTGAAGATCCCAGAGGATATCAAGATTCCTATTATCCATATCCTGACCCCGGCTATCGAGGATCACCAGACTATGGAGATAGGAAATGATTCTGCAGTAATCCCTAGTGAGGATACTCGATCCCATCCAGGATCAGGATCATGGATCTCACCAATTATGAGATACTTACAACATGGAGAGATTCCTACAGGAGAAAACCCTAGGGCTTTCAAATCTAAGGTATCTCAATTCACAATTTTAAATAATATGTTGTATAGACGATCTCTTGCAGGACCATACTTGAGATGCATTGAGGATCCTGAAGTTCAGGAAGTTTTAAAAGACTTCCATGAAGGAGATTGTGGAAACCACACTGGGGGCAGGGCATTATTCTCAAGGATCCTGAGGACAGGATACTACTGGCCAACCATGAAGAAAGATGCTGTGGAGTATGCTAGAAGATGTGATCCTTGCCAGAGACACAGCAATATCCTTCATCAACCAGCTGAATTATTGCATCCTATATCCTCCTCTTGGCCATTTATGAGATGGGGTATGGATATAGTTGGCAAGCTCCCTAAGGCACCTGGTGGAAAAGTATTCATGCTAGCTATGACTGATTACTTCTCCAAGTGGATAGAGGCTGAAGCTTTTGCCCAAGTTAGAGAAAAGGAAGTTATATCCTTCATTAAAAGAAATATTATAACTAGATTTGGTATCCCTTCTGAGATTATATGTGATAATGGTTCCCAATTTATTGGGGGCAGAACCACTAACTTTTGTGACAGCTGGGGGATTAGGATGATAACATCAACACCAGTCCACCCACAAGCTAATGGCCAAGCAGAATCATCCAACAAGATCATCATCAACAATTTGAAGAAAAAGCTTGGATCCAAGAAAGGAAAATGGGCAGAAGAACTACCCTATGTGCTCTGGGCTGACAGGACAACCCCCAAGAATGCTACTGGTCAAACACCATTCTCTTTGGTGTTTGGAGCAGAATCAGTGATCCCAACAGAAATGGTGGTTCCTACTGCTAGAACAAGTACCCGTGATCCTGAGGAAAATGATGAAAACTTGGCTCAAGACCTGGATACTATTGAAGAGATCAGGGATATGGCTAGGATCAGGATGGCCAGTTATCAACAAAGAATGGCTGGTGCTTACAACAAAAATGTCAGGATCAGGAGGTTTCAAGTTGGAGATATGGTGTTAAGGAAAGCATTTCAGAATACCACCAATCCTGCTGATGGAAAATTGGCTCCAAAATGGGAAGGCCCTTATTTGATTGAAGCTGAAGCAGGAAAGGGGGCATATAGATTGCTAACCATGGAAGGTGATTTGCTACCAAGAGCTTGGAATGCTGTCCACTTGAAGAAATATTTCATGTAAGCAGGATCCTTATGGCATAGGTGATCCTCACGATAGGGATATCCTTAAAGGATCCTCAAAGTATCGGTGATCCTTATTCAGGTAATATCCTAATCTTGAACTATTTCATTTCTTTATTTTCTCATATTAGGATAAGGATCATGTATCCTTTATCCATTTCTCACGTGAGTTCAAGTTTTGAAAGTTCAGGTATCTTTAGCACAACATTGGTTATCCACAGAAGCAATCCGTCTTATGGGTCTAACCCCAGTTATTCGGGCTTGTCCCCAGATTCCGCCTGTAGCGCACGATGATCCTGGTATAGTTCAAGGCTTTGGGACCAGTACTCGTTCTAGGGGCTGATAATTCCATTGTTCTGGCTATGCTTAGGATCCCACGTATAATGGTAGACGTACCATACATCCGGTCATAAGGTTTCTAACGTTTTCACGTTAGCTAAGGTTTCTAACGTTTTCACGTTAGCTAAGGTTTTGGCATCTTCATGTCACTAAGTTTGGATAGTCGCCAGTTGGGGCCATACTCCAGTTTACATACGATCCTTGGGCTTGTCCCCAGTTATCCTTGGGCTTGTCCCCAGTTATCCTTGGGCTTGTCCCCAGTTATCCTTGGGCTTGTCCCCAGTTGCTAACTTTTTTCTTATATTGGCTTAGTCCCAAGTTATGCTCTATTTCAGGTTCTTGAAGATAGGCAGCTAGGGATCCTTGATCCTTATTTTACTTTAAGGTTTATCTTATAGTTATCCTTATTATGATTAGGATTCTAACTTGGATCCTCAGGTATGATCCTTAACTTTTTTGGTTTTATTCATTATTCATTTGAATAACCCCTATACTTGACAACTGAACTTGTGTTTTTTAAACTATACCATTTTTTAAAACTTATCGGATATGGGATATGTGATCCTTGTTCATATCTTAAACTTTTTGGATATCTTTTCTAGTTTTTCAAGGCTTGATAAGTATAAACAAATTGAACATTATAACAATTGGAAAATAACATACTAAAAAGGATAACAACACAAGATAAGCGACAAAAGGTTAAGTTTTTATTTATTAACATAAGGCTAACCCTTTAAAGGTTGTCAAAATTACCTACCCGAGCTTCTACCAGCAAAACGTGGCCCGTCCGCTGGGGTAGGTAAAGGGTGTCCATGATAATGAGTTCAAAAGTAGTGCAGGAATATAAAGGCGGCAGGATCACAATGGCTTCATCCCCCAAACAGAGGATCCCTCCACCAATTGCAATCCTGCCTATTGTCCAAAGGATCATACGTGATCCTTAATCCTAAAACCTATTGTTCAAAGTACAACCCATGAAATTGTCTTAAACATCACAACCACAAAAAACAACCATCAAACTAAAAAATTGGGCTCCGGCCTTGGCACATATATCCATCATCGCCCAATTGTGCAGCTCACACCTTGGCTGCATCACCACCAGCATCATCACCACCAGCCTGATCCTTCCCACTGCCACTTGCCTCAATTGCCAGGACATCAGCTGCCTCCTCCTCATCATCCTCAAGATCAGCCAACCTTGCCTTCCAGCCTTCAACATCCCAGCTGTCTTTGTCAAAAGCAGGGTCTTGAGCTTCCTGGGCCATCTTCAACTTAGTCTGATACATTGTGATGGCAGCAGAGAGCTTGGCATTTTCGATGAGGTCTTGCTTTTCATAATCAAAGTTAACCAGCACCTTGGCCATTTCCTGCTTGGTATCCTGGAGTTCCTTCCGAGCATCAGCAAGTGCAAGATCTTTGAGCACGCCAACCTGTTGGAGATCAGCTATTTTCTTGTCCAGCTCCTCAATATTGCCCACGTAATCCTCGATCTCAGCAAATTTCTGCAGAAAGAAGATAAGGCAGTTCAAAGTCAAGTGATCCTCATAAGAGCAGGATACCTAGGCAAAGTTAAGGATCCTTACATCATTGAAGTATTCAAGGAATTGGTGGCGGATCAGTGGCAACCCTTGAAGATCCTCAGCATCAGAAGTTTTCCTCTTCTTGACACCCTTTCCTTTAGTGGGTGCCCTTGGAATGGAGATGCTAGGACTGGTAGTGGACCTCTTCTTCCTGGGTCGTACGAGATCAAGGTCAGCTGTGTTGAATTGGGAAACAGGCTTGACAGGTTTTCCAGCGCCTACACATTCAAAGCAAGATGAGTATCCTTATCCTATTTCAATTTATCTATTTATTTTAATATTTAAACTATGCAAAAGACAGGATACTTACTCGACATGGTAATGGAACCTGAGGATACTTCTTGTGAGTCTTGGGTGTCTATCTTGAATGTCCTTGTTTCAGGATCAAGCTTCCAAAAGGCAGCGAGCCTATCCTTGGTTTCAGGTGATGTGCGGATACGTGAAACGGTGATAGCTGCAAAACAAGAAAGCAAAAATATAAGTTATCCTTACAATCAAAGAAAGTTCTTGGTGATCCTTATCAGGATCCTCCATCCTACCATGGGTAGCCCAATTTTTAGGAAGATCCTTTCCATCCTGGATAGAATCTCTCTTGACAAAGAAAAAGCGACGTTTCCAGTCTTTGTCATTCTTGGTGACTTTCAGAAGAGGATGATCTGCACCGGGTTTTCGCTTGAGCAAATAACGATGGGAACCAAAAGTAGTAAGATCATACAGCTCCGCCAATTCTGACATGCCCAAAGCAATGCCTTCCTGTTCGATGATCCTCTCCAAGGTATACAAGACCCTCCAAATCATCGGCATGGCTTGGATATAAGAGATGCCGGTAAGGGAAAAGAAGGATTGTGTAAACTCTGGGAAAGGATAGGTGTATCCTATGGTGAATGGAGTGGCTGGAAATGCGACCCATGTTTCTGAAACATAGTCGCTAAGGGTAGTAGGATCAAAGGGTCTGATAAAGGCATCCGCCGGAAAACAGCAACGGATTTTGTCTATCTGTGCGTCGTTAAAACAACACTTTTCATTCGCTGAGTCCTTGATGATTTTCTGGCTTTCCAAAGGGCTATCCTTCTTGTGATCTTTGCCCGGAGAACTTCGGAGCAGCATCTTTGACGGAGATAAAGATAGAGAAACAGAGCAAGAGAGGGAAAAGGATAGAGAGAGAGAATACCTGAACGTCTTCGGAATGTGGATTATAAAGGGAGTTTCTCTGAAAATTTAAATGCATTTGATCCTATCTATATCTCTATTTATAATCATGATCTTGCAGGTTGTCACTTCCGTGACATCATCATCGCAACGACTAGTTCAAAATTAACGGCTATATATCCGTTAGTTTGTTACGGATAAGATTAAGAAAACATAACTCGCTAATTTTACAATTTCACTCCTTATATTTTGGGGGCAATTATTAGGGGAGGATTTTCTAACAATTAGTGATCCTTATTCGTTATCCTAACTAGTGATCCTTACTTCTGTGACAGGTGGTGATCCTCAGAAGGGCTTTAGGATCAGGATCATGGATCACTTCAAGGATCCTCATACTGACGATTGTTTACTCATGTTTTATAACATCTCGCAGGTATAACAAGCTTGACCAAGTCTTAGCGACATTCTTGGAGAATATTCCCGAAGTATTCTGCACGTGATAGATCAAAACTAGACGTTATGGAGAACGTGGAGGCTTGGCCCGAAAGTCGGAGAGTTTGTTAGCTAGATATTTTTCTTATTTTAAAGGGAGTAACGAGCTAAGTTAGGGAGTTAGTGACACTTAGTCATTTTTGGCAGTTACACACACTCATACAAGCGCTCATACAAGCTCTCGTTCAAACACTTAGCGATTTCATACACTTTTTACACATTTCACCGTAGTAATCCTTGTATCTAGCTCGTTACTATCCGAAGTTGTAAACATTTAATCATTTATTTGAGCTTGGTGATCGGTAGTTTCCATCACCCGGGGTTTTTTGTGCCGGAGATCAACTCTTGATCAAGGGCTTTTTCCCCGTATAAATCCTTGTGTTGTTTGTGCATTCCACATTGAAGTGATCCTCATTGTTGTTACACATTTTGAGCATCATACCCCGTAATCTAGAGTTTGGTTGCAATATCATCATCAGATTTTTTGACCAAAACACCTACCCCTTGGGGAGTTGTCAAAGTTGATAGTGATCAGCAGGAGGCGAAAGAATGCTACTCATCCTCGATGAAATCCTCAACCAAGCCTAGTGCAGCATAGCAATTAAAGACGCGGGCCCAGGATATCGTGGAGGATCCGGAGCAAGATGTGAAGAAAGTTATTTTGGATCAGGATAACCCCGATATTTCGGTGCTGGTAGGAACCAATATCCCTCAGGATATTGAAAAACAGTTAATTAACTTTTTGAAATGCAGGATGTCAACGTTTACATGGAAGCATGAGGATATGACAGGCATATCCAAAGACATCATCACTCACAAGCTTGGAATTGATAAATCATTCAAGCCTGTTCAAAAAAAAAAGGAAGTTTGCTCCTGAGCGGAATACGATTATTCAAGAGGAAGTTGAGAGATTATTGAAGTCCAGAATGATTAGAGAGGTTAAGTTCCCAAAGTGGCTAGCAAATGTAGTTGTGGTACAGAAGAAAAATGGGAAATGGAGAGTTTGTGTAGACTACACAGACTTGAACAAAGCTTGTCCTAAAGACCCATTTCCTCTTCCCCACATTGATGCAATGGTAGATGCTACTGCCGGGCATGAAATGCTGACCTTCATGGATGCATCCTTAGGATTTCAACAAATCCAAATGGAGCCTTCTGACCAGGAGGATACTGCCTTCATGACGCCAACAGGTATTTATTGTTATACAGCCATGCCTTTTGGTTTGAAAAATGCAGGTGCAACATACCAAAGATTGGTAAACATGATGTTCAAAGACAAACTGGGGGACACCATGGAGGTGTATATTGATGATATGGTGGTGAAATCAAAGAAAGCTCAGGATCACCTCCAGGATATTAAAGGAGCATTTGATATCCTGGATCAGTATAACATGAAGCTGAATCCTGCTAAGTGCCATTTTGGAGTGGGGGCAGGAAAATTCCTAGGATATATGGTGACCAAAAGAGGAATAGAAGCAAGCCCGGAGCAGATTAAAGCCATCTTGGATATTAAATCGCCCTCAAATATGAAGGAGGTTCAACGATTAACAGGGCGAGTGGCAGCATTAAATAGATTTATCTCAAGATCCTCAGAAAAATGCAAAGACTTTTATGATATCCTGAAGAAGAACAAGAAATTCGAATGGGGTGAGAAGCATGAAGCGGCCCTACAGGATTTAAAGCAATATCTTTCAACCACACCTCTTCTGATGAAGCCCGAGAATGGTGAACCATTATCCCTATACCTCGCGGTATCAGGGAATGCTGTAAGTGCCGTCCTTGTAAAGGACCATGAAGGTCAGCAATATCCTGTTTATTATGTTAGTAAAAGCTTGTTAGATGTTGAAACTAGATATTCTCATTTAGAAAAGTTGATACTAGCATTAGTCATGGCATCAACTAAACTTAGACATTACTTCGAGACACATAGGATACATGTTAAAACAAATTATCCTGTTAAAAATGTGCTTAGGAAACCAGAGATGTCAGGCAGGATGGCTAAGTGGTCAGTAAAGTTGAGTGCTTATGATTTAGTATATGAACCTAGGAATGCCATAAAGTCTCAGGCTTTAGCTGACTTTGTGGCTGATTTTAGTAGTGACATTCAGGATGAGGTAGACCTAGAAGTTCAACAGTTAGGAGAATCCTCAGGATCCTGGACATTATATACTGATGGTGCATCTAATATAAGAGGAGTAGGATTAGGAATACTACTAAAATTGCCACAGGGGGACATATTACCCCAGGCTATTAGGTGTGAATTTCCTGCTACCAATAATGAAGCGGAATATGAGGCTTTAATTGCAGGATTAGAGTTGGCTAAGAACATGAGTATCAAAAATTTACAAGTATATGTTGACTCTTTGTTAATTACTAACCATTTTAATGGATCCTATGCAGTTAAGGGTGAGAAATTGATTGAATATCTTGATATTCTCAAAAAATTGGCAGGATATTTCGATGTTTTTACACTTGAACAGGTACCAAGGGAGGATAATGCTGAAGCGGATGCCTTAGCAAATTTGGGATCATCGATCAGGATACCTAGAGGGACCCAAATACCAATATTACATGTCATATATCCTGCAACGAATCCTCAGGATAAAGAAGTAGCGGGTATTCGGGATCCTGGAGTAGAATATCCTGAACAGGATCCTAAATCCTGGACAGCTCCAATTCTGAAATATCTTAAAGATGGACACATCCCCGAAAATGAAAATCCTAAGGCATTTAGGATGAAGGTATCACGATTCACTATTATAAATAATATTTTATACAAGAAATCTCTTGCAGGACCGTATTTGAGGTGCTTGGAGGATCCTGAAGCCAAAGAAGTACTTCAGGATATACATGAAGGGGATTGTGGTAACCATACTGGGGGCATGTCGTTATTTTCGAAAGTATTGAGGACAGGATACTTTTGGCCAACAATGAGGAAAGATGCTGCAGAATATGCTCGAAGATGTGATGCATGTCAAAGGCATAGTAACATACTACATCAACCAGCTGAACCACTATATCTTGTAGTTTCCCCTTGGCCATTCATGAAATGGGGGATGGATATAGTGGGGAAGTTACCAAAAGCTCTGGGAGGAAAAGTATTTATGTTAGCAATGACGGATTATTTCTCTAAGTGGGTTGAGGCTGAAACATTTGTTCAAGTTAGAGACCAAGAAGTAGTATCCTTCATAAAGAGGAATATCCTGACTAGGTTTGGAGTACCAGCTGAGATCATTTGTGATAATGGGTCCCAGTTTATAAGCAAAAGGACTACTGACTTTTGCAAGAGTTGGGGAATCAAAATGATCACATCTACTCCGGTACATCCTCAAGCGAATGGACAAGCTGAATCCTCGAACAAGATAATAGTTAATAACTTAAAGAAGAGGCTTGGAGCCAAAAAAGGAAGATGGGCGGAAGAGTTACCCTTTGTTTTGTGGGCTGATAGGACAACGGTAAAGAATGCAATCGGCCAAACCCCGTTTTCCTTGGTATTTGGAGCGGAGGCAATGATTCCAACAGAAATGACGATACCTACTGCAAGATCTATGCTACAGGATCCTGAACAGAATCCTGAAGTCTTATGTCAGGATTTGGATACTATAGATGAAAAGAGAGACGCAGCAAGGCTAAGAATGGCGGCATATCAACAAAGGATATCCAGAACATACAACAAGAATATAAGGATTAGAAGGTTCAAAGTTGGAGATTGGGTGTTAAGAAAAGCTTTTCAGAATACTACCAATCCTGTTGATGGAAAGCTGGCTCCGAAATGGGAAGGGCCATATGAGATTTAATCAGAATCAGGAAAAGGTGCATACCGACTCAAGGATATGGAGGGGGATATGTTACCAAGATCCTGGAATGCAATACATTTGAAGCTCTATTTCAAGTGAGTTAGGAATTTAATTTCTAACTCAGGATGGTATGAATGTTATATCTTTTAATGTGTTTAATATTATTTATTGCTTTGAACCCAATACTAACTTAAGCATCGGAGGGGTGTTAGCTTGACACCCACCTTAGTTTAAGGATGTTTTGCAGTATATGCTCCAGGATATAGCTCCAGGATGTTCACTCAGGATACTTCGGAAGATTAGAGGATTGGGCCCCTCTCTCACGTATAAGGGATCCTGATCCCTTCACAGGTTTAAAGGTATTCACCTTTCTTCAGAATTGGGTTTAAACACCTCGCCTGGAGCGCAAGTTATTCGGGAATAGTTCAAGGTGGCGGGACCAGTCCATGTAAAAGTGGCTGACAATTTCGTTACTGTTGGCTATATCTTGAATCCTAAAGGTATATGAGGATTGATCACCCTCTCTCACGAAAGGGTATTTTCATACTCTCTAAGGTTTAAAGGTTATCACCTTTCTAAGTCTTGGAGTTTATACACTCCCGCCTGTAGCGCATGAAAATTTGGGATTTTCCCCAGGATTAAAGGTTTT
The DNA here is from genome assembly GCA_030545235.1 of Helianthus tuberosus. Lineage (NCBI taxonomy): Eukaryota > Viridiplantae > Streptophyta > Magnoliopsida > Asterales > Asteraceae > Helianthus > Helianthus tuberosus. Next base: position 57,155,585 of record CM060427.1, read on the forward strand.
CACCTTTCTAAGTTTTGGGGTTTCCACGCCCTCGCCTGTAGCGCACGAAACGTGGGTAAAATCCCTAGTAAAACTCAAAGACTTAAAGGTTTTCACCTTTTCAAGTCTTGAGGTTCTTATACTCCGGCTTAAATGCCTGGAAAATGGGTTTAGTCCCAATAAAATACAAAGTTTTTGGATAATCCCAAAGTATATTTTCAAAAAACACAATCATTTACAAGTCTACATAAATTTTTGAAAAAAGGTTGCTAAGTTTAAACAACTGGTTGAAGAATTGCTAAAGGATCATATCCTGGTACAACATACTGGTCCTGCACAGACAGGGGACATCTGTGATGGAACATGACGTATGCTGATACTATATCGTACTGGGGACATTTATGCTGGAGCAAGAAGGAAACCTATGCCAACACTATATCCCACTAAGGCATTGTAAGGAACTCAAAGGATCAAGTTTGGGCATAATTCGCCAAGTATCCTGGACTGGGGACACCTTCGGTGGAATGGTTGCGAAAGGACTGGAATGAAAGGATTGAGATGTCTTCGGTTTCGCTTGCAGGAAATTAAAATTGTTCTAAGTACAGGACGACCAGATGATTCAGACCCTACAAAGCAAAGTACAGGTATCGTTAAAGAAAAACTAACCATGATACAGGTTCAGTATATGTGTACGGGATACAGGATTTGGATATTTACCTTATTAAGGAAGGAGGTCATGGGCTCGATGGATTCCATGAAGCAAAGGTCATCATGAGAGAAACCTTCGGCAACAACAGTGGACAGCTTAGAGCGGGTGGTAACAGATGATTCTTTTACCAGGACAGGTTTAGAGTAACTGTCAAGCTCCTCAAGATTGAAGACAACAGGGACCTTAGCAGAGTCTACAGAAAAAGGGAGTAGTTTCAATCTTATCATATTATGTGCTGATTAACCAAACATATGCAGGAATGTTCAAAACAGATATCCTTACCGGACGTATTGGAATGACTGAAAAATATATCTGTTGGAATCAGGATATCCAACAGTTATATTTTTGGGGACAATTGTTATGGGTGAAATTCTGAGCCCATATCCTGACACTATATCTTGATTTCATGTTAGCTGTTTATGATCAGGATACCGGACCAGGATATTGGTAACATCCCGAGGCAGTATCGATCAGGATACCAGACCAGGATATTGGTAACATCCTGACGCAGTATCCTGGCAGTTACTAACGATTTTCTTTGGTTGCAAGGTACCAATGTTAAAGGACTTGATCTACCTGAAGATTCACTCAAGATGGTTGAAAAATGGACGTTGATGGTGGAAGAATGGGTCTTGTAACGGTCAGAATAGAATAAAGGCATATTCCGCGAGAATATCGGAAGCTGGTCAATGCTATTGACGTTGTAACGGTCATATGAGCTGAAGACCCGGTTTTATAGTCAATAAGCACGTGGAAAACAAGTAAAAGCAGTCCCTCAACGTTCAGAATGGAATATTCCAAAGTATCCCGGAATAATAGGATAGTTTGTTAGTTTTTGTTACTATAAATGGGAGCGATCGGATCTTAGGCAGACACAACTTTTTCCACACACTCTCTTTCGCACACTTTGCTCTCTAGCTTCTAGCAATCACTACACACCAACACTTGTAATCAAATCACGTTGTAACACCTAGTTGATCCGCATCATATCCTGCACTGTATCCTGATATTTGAAGCAATAGAAGAATAAGGCAGTTGCGATTGTCAGCTCCCGAGGTTTTATGCCGGCGATCTAGATTGATCAAGGGCTTTCCTCGTATATCACGTGTCCACCTTTACATTTTCGCTCATTGTTTGATCATATATACAGCTCTATATCCTGAGCCGTATCCTGAAACTGTTTTCATATCTAATTTTTTCAACACATTTTTTACACATATTTCTAGCACACTACCTCACTTAACTAATTTGATCACTTAATTTCTTAGGTAATTTTTGACCAAAACAAGGAGGATCCGACATCTGCGGTACATCATATTCTACAGCGAAGAGACACGCAAAGGAAGCCAAATTAAAGAGGGAAGATAAGCCAACCAGGATGTCAACCCTCATAACTGACAAAGTGATCACGTTCGATAATGATGACAGGGATACTGTCCAGGATCCTCATCATGATGCTCTAGTAATAACGTTATATGTTGCTAACCATTTTGTGCGTAGGATATTAGTGGATAATGACGGCTCAGTCAACATAATCCAGCTGGAAACGTTGAAGAGGATGAATGTATCCCCAATGGATATTACTTCGAAGTCCACTGTGCTTGTTGGTTTCAGCGGAGAAGCTAGGAATACCGTAGGAGAGATAAAGTTTCCCGTGTATATTCAAGGGGTCAACTCAATGTAGCGTTTTTGTGTCATGGACTCTCTATCCTGCTATAATATTATATTAGGTAGGCCTTGGATCCATGATATGAAGCCTGTCCCATCAACCTACCATCAATGCATCAAGATCCCTACTCCTTGGGGAGTTGTCAAGGTGGAAAGTGATCAACAGGAAGCAAAGGAGTGTTATTCTTCTTCGATGAAATCATCAACAAAGCCTAGTGCAGCATAGCAATTAAAGATGCGAGGCCAGGATATCATGGAGGCTTCAGAGCAGGATATAAAGAAAGTTATCATGGATCAGAATAATCCGGATATCTCGGTGCTCGTAGGAACCAATATCCCTCAGGATATTGAAGATCAATTGACTAACTTTTTGAAATGCAGGATGTTGACGTTCGCGTGGAAGCACGAGGATATGACAGGCATTTCCAAGGATATTATAACTCATAAGCTCGGTATCGACAAGTCATTCAAGCCTGTCCAACAAAAGAGAAGGAAATTTGCTCCGGAGCGAAATCTGATCATCCAAGAGGAAGTTGAAAGATTACTAAGGAGCAAGATGATTAGGGAAGGAGCAAGATGATTAGGGAAGTGAAGTTTCCAAAATGGCTGGCAAATGTAGTTGTGGTGCAAAAGAAAAATGGGAAGTGGAGAGTTTGTGTGACAACCCATGATTTACGGCTCTTAATTACGTGATTAACAAGTGATTAACGCGATAATAAATAGTGCTTACGACGCTAATTAACTTAAACAGGCCCTTGGAGTGCCCATAAACGTTTATTCAACTACAGTGCACATATGGTGATTTACGAGAAATCTGCTGAATATTACGCGACAACGAACTGAAACCGTACGAAATATTGACAACGCCGACAAATACGGATTTTCTACGAACATTTTATGTCTATGAAATTAATCTTGTGAATTTATTAGGCTTCCGTGCGACACAAATGCAACGTGAACTAAAAACACGATGGTAGGAAACGCATCGGCAACGAAACGGAAGCAACGGAGACGCCTGTCACCTTCGAAACTTACATTTTACGCTATATCTAGCTCCGTAATAAAATTTTAACATCCGTAGTTCAGACCGGATCGAAAAACAGTTCAAAACGGCGGACGACGTAATATTACACAAACTCTCATCGTAAACAACGAACAAAAGCGCGAACGTCTACTGACACTGTGTTATGTATATTTAGCCCAAACATATTATTTTACGATCTCAGATAATGATCGGGTTTCGAAGACGGGCTCGTAGGAGAGACGGGCCACTTAAACACAGGGATTAGGTTTGTGGGCCTTGGGCCTAAACCCAACACCCACAAATTAAACCTACCAGCTAAATCCTGATCAAATCTTCAATATATTATTTGTTTGACCTTTAAGACTACATATATTTTGCCTAAATATTCATGTGATCTTTTAAATCTTTACTCACAGGACAAAAGAAAATCACATGAGACAATACACCCACAACTAAGGATAAAAGGTCATCCTCTCCAATCTTCTCTTCACAATCAGAACACAGAGATCTCATCTCTTTGAAAACCCAACAGAGCTTCCACCTTTCATCTTCAAATGTGTGAAACTCTAATTCAAGAATACAGCAGCCATATGTACACATATACACACTAGATTGATGTTAACAACAACCTTCCACCCTCTGTCTCTTCTCGGGCCGGCGACCAGAGCCGCTGTCAGGCGGGCTCCTCCGGCCGCTGGTTCTCCGGCAACACCCCCACACCCCCCCATCGCCTACCTCCCTCCCCCTCGTTGCTCCTTCGACGAAGACCACCGGCGGTGGTGGAGCGATTACGAGACGAGAGAGAGAGAAACCAAGAGAGAGAGAGAAGCACGAGGAGAGAGAGAAGGAACCGGCGGTCAGAGACTCGATCCGGTGGTCGGCGTCAAGGACCGGCGGTCCTTGACATTATCCGACGAAATTTCCGTTTGTTCGAGTTCGGGTTCGTCTCAAGTTCCGATTTTGGCTCTGATTCTCATGGTCGGTTCAACCGGGTTCAGATGGGATGTTGTTTCGGTTAAAGTTTTGGTCTCGGCTCGGAGACAGGTCAACAGGACTCAACCACGGGTCAGCGGGTTCGACTCATGGATTCCGGTTCTCGGCTCAGGTGCAGTTCGGTTCTTCTCAGATTTCGGATCAGGATCACGGGTCAGACTATGGCTTTCAGTTTTGGTTCTGGTTCGAGTCAACTCGGTTAAACCGAGTTAACTCGGTACGGGTTTGGTCAAATTCGGTCAAAGGAGGTCAGAGACGGTTAACAGCAGCGCGGTTCGGGTTCGGTGCAGGATTCGGTGTTCGGGTCAGATTTCGGGATTGGTTGACTCGGTCAAACCGAGTCAACTCAGTCAAACCTGGTCAACACAGCGAGTTGACTCAGTCAACTCAACCGGTCAACCCGGTCAAACTCAGTCAACTTTTCGCGTTTTGACATGAAGAATTGGTAAATATTCAACATCGCGATTTATTTATACTATTTTTATATAACTTCAATGTTACGTGATAACGAGCTCGAACCGATATGTTTATAGTCGACATTATATGAAAAATCTGACGAACTTGATATATATTACTTGACTCTTGATTGAATTTTGTTAAAATAACGACAACTTGGTTGTCCGGGGCGTCCAAAAACAGAGGAAACTCTGCCCGTTTTTCGAGAAAATCCGTAAAATAAAACGAGTCTTATTATAAAAACAAAACTGTCAAACGAATACATACACAAAGGTAAATTTTGCTTTCGAGGACACTTAATGGAATTCGAGGTTATAATATTTCAAACCTTGAAATTTCCAAACGCTTTTACAAATAAATATGATGTTATATTTATTTCGAACGTCGTCAACTTGTATCCTTTTTATAAAATAAATATAGCTTATATATTTATTTTGAATATCAAACAACACGACTTTGTTGTATAGAATAAATATAGTTGTATATTTGTTTCAAACACGCGAAATCTTTTATAAAATAAATATAACTTTTATATTTATTTCAAACGCCTAAATGGCCTACGACATATAATACGAGTTTATTATATATTCTTTTACGAAACATTCGCTATATACGCGTACGACTTCTCAAAACGATAAACACTATCCTATCGATATATTTGTATTTTGTGTAAATATTTATATGTTCGAATTTCTCGAAAACTAAGTACTTTCTAGACTTAGTAAACGAAACTTAACAAGTGTAACATAATTATTTTTATTAAGTTAACAACATATCAACGGATCGTTCGGATAACGATTTGGTAAAGCTCGGTGACACGTAGTTTAGTTACTATGTTATTTAGAAACTTATTAGATATTCCGTGTTAGGAATATTGTAGAATGCACGCTAGCGAGTCTCACTTTGGAAACGACATCACGGAGTCGTACTTAGCTAGCTTTGCACAGGAATATTCAGGTGAGTTCATAACCCCACTTTTTACGGCTTTACATTTTTATAAATGTTTTCGGGGTGGAAAGACATGCACGTTTTGCAAAAACATACCAAGTTTAGAACAAACGCAAAACTCGTATTTTCTAAATCATATTACGAAGGGATTTCGAGGAACTCAAATGATTTACGAAAGGTTTATACTAAATATACCGGTTTTTACAAAACAAATGCTTATTTTCGAAATGTGAATGATTTTCGGTTAGGGTAACCAGGGATATTTGGATAGGGTAACCAGGAATTTGGAACCAGGAATTTGGTCAGTGTGACCAGGGGTCTGGTCAGGGTGACCAGGGATTTATTTTATACATGGTATGGTTAGCGTAAGGAGGTTTACTACTTAGATCATGTGAGTGGGTAGGAGCAACATGAGGCCATTAGTCCTCATGGTAGGACCGAGGGACAGGAGCGGTAGATCTATCTGGGTGTAGCGAGCCCAGCCCCAGGCCAAACTAGAAACGGACCTCGGGGTGACTTCGTGCCCGACGCATAAATCCGCTAGGTTTGAGTCTCCCTACTTGCACTTCACACATATCAATGGCCTTGCAAACCATTGGTGATCTCTTTTTCCTTATTTGCTACATACCAGGGACATATATATTTACGAAACTACTTGTTCATACAAATTAAAATACCATGTTTTATACAAAATTCAAAGCACATGATTATGCGGGTAAGGAGTCAAAGTCAGGGTGGGCATTGACGGTTATATGAACATTACAAATACAAGGCTTTACAAATACATGGTTTTATGAACATAACGTGTTACAAACACAACGTTTCCATATAACTTGGCAAGAAAATGATTTTTAAATTCATTTTCTCAATACTATTTCAAAAACCGGTTTTCCAAAGATTTATTTCAAATCTTTCACAACTCAAAAGATTTATTTCAAATCTTTTACAAACAAACTATGAACTCGCTCAACTTTATGTTGACTTTTTCGCATGTTTCTTTCTCAGGTTACAGTTCTAAGACAAGGCACGGTTGGAATAGGAGAACCATTCGAGAATTCGAGTACTTAGCAGACGTTCAGTTTCTAGAAGAATTAGCTTATTTGCTTCCGCTGTGCAATGAAGATACCAGTCCAGTCACGCCAATGCTCTGATATTTCGGGGTGTGACAGATTGGTATCAGAGCTATAGGTTACAGCGAATTAGGTTTCTGTTGTGATACCTAGGCTCTAACCTTACTTTTCTCTGGGACTTAGACTATTAAGACGTTGAATACATACAGAACGCATAGTACTCGAATATGGTCCCCAACCGTTGCCGAAAAGCAAACAGTCAAAATTTTGTTTTCAAACATACGCTAAAGTTGTGTTTTACACACGGTACACGAAACAATTACATACACAACACTCTGAGAGTTTAGGAAACATGCATTTAAGACCTTCGGAAAAGGAAATTCAGTCGGGTGGCTGGATCTGGTCTGAGAGGCTGGGAGGATAGTCTAGTGGGACTAGGAGATTCAGTCTGAGAGGCTGGGAGGATAGTCTAGTGGGACTAGGAGATTCAGTCTGAGAGGCTGGGAGGATAGTCTAGTGGGACTAGGGAGTCAGTCTGGGAGGCTGGGAAAATTGTCTAGTGGGACTAGGGAGTCAGTCTAGGAGGCTGGGAGGCTAGTGGGACTATGAGGACTATTTAATTGCTTATTGGTTATTTGTGCATATGTGTGTTTATTAAAGGTCATCACGTAGGAACCGCGAATATTAACTCGGGCACACACTATTATCCATATTGTCTATGATATTTTAACTTCCCGAGCAAGCATCCTACGCATAACAAAACGCTAGCGCATGAGAATACATAGAACTCAAATTTTACGCCAACGAATGTCGGGGTACATCACCTTCTACGCGGCACACAACGCTAGTGCACAGGTATACGTGAAACTTAAGCTATACATTAACGGAGATTGAAATACGACATACACGACCATCGAGGCGAGGCCTTTGAGAAGGAACGATGACGCAAATTTAACGACGACGCTAGATCCCTGTCAGCAGGAGAACTAACGATCAGGAAACGACAACTTGTCACGCGATCCTGCAACGACACGAATCACGCCAGGAAGAAGACGATTGTCTCCGCATCCCCCCCCCCCTACCTAACTAATGACAAGTACGATATGTTTGACATTCCATGGTAATGTCACCTAACAACCGGTCATCACACGCAACCCCAGGTAAAGTCCTTAAATTTCTTTTATTGAAATTTCGACTCTCATATTTACTGAGTAGATTTTCGTATCTCTACTCCTCTTAATGGACATTGTGCCACAATCATTATTATTGACTTGTGAATTCGAATGACCCACATTATTGTAACTTTGGCTCCTTTGTTATCAAGTTAACACATTTTCTTGAAAATTTCTCTTCTTTTCAAGTTACATACATGGTTTTTCGTTGTAACCATGCCTAAAGTTTTCTTGTCAATACATATATTTTTGTCGGATTGCGCCGAAACCAAGTTCAATTGTTTGAACTTGTCCGTTACACTTATTCACTTCAGAGCATCATATGATGTATTGGGAGCATCATATTCAAATTCGTTTTAACAAGTGTTTCATTTGTTCCGAGTCGAAGTAAACTTGTTTGGCATTCGACTCCGTTAAATTGTTTGTTGATTCCGACACCATGTGATGGTGATTTTCATTAATTTGAAGCTTGCGCTAAACTCGTTTACGCATCTTATGCACGGATCTAAATATTTATTTATTGATTGTTTTCCAATCCACTTCGATTTATTATATCCAAGCGGTCTTAATACAATAGTATGTTAAGACAATGGTGCACAAATTCATTTTTTCATTCCGGTGTACCTACTAACGGTTCTTTCATTATCGATCGAAAACTTTGTGATATCCATTGCTTCTTCACCTTCGATCGAAAACATTATTTCTTTGATGTTCAAATTTCAATTGAAAATTCTATGATTTCATTTGAAACAAACTTTCGAATTCACCCTATTACGCTTTCATTTGACTTCAAACACGGTGGATTTGTTTGATCACCGCTATTATTGAATTATTTGAATCACTACGACACCTTGTGGTGTCAGTACAAACTTGTAGCTTGGGCTAATCATGATTGAGTGTTTCATGCAAAACACAGGTGATACTTGTTCGATCACCCCTATTATTGAATTGTTTCATTCATTGCGACACCTTGTGGCGTCGGTATGACTTGCAGCTTGCGCTGATCATGATCGAACGTTTCATGCAAATTATTACATTTGAGATTGTTGATTCTAAGTTCATCCAGTGGATGTTATTGCTTCTAGAACTCATTTACATGTTATAAACGTTCATATGGAATTCGATTGGTCAAAGTTCCTGTTCATTGTTGGATCCTTGTTAACTTAGTCGCACTGGTGACTGTATCATTACGTCTCGTTTCCTTTGACATCAATTACTGAGACACATTTCTTTTAAACCGTTGGGATTCCTATTGTGGAGGAATGTCATTAAATTCACATGACTCGAATAAGTCTTGTTTCGATTACGCGGTCATTCACTTTGTTAATATTCGGACTTACCTGCGAATAACACAATTCTGAGGGGATAACATAGTCTAAATTTCGAGGACGAAATTTCTGTAACAGGGGGAGAATGTGACAACCCGTGATTTACGGCTCTTAATTACGTGATTAACAAGTGATTAACGCGATAATAAATAGTGCTTACGACGCTAATTAACTTAAACAGGCCCTTGGAGTGCCCAGAAACGTTTATTCAACTACAGTGCACATATGGTGATTTACGGGAAATCTGCTGAATATTACGCGACAACGAACTGAAACCGTACGAAATACTGACAACGCCGACAAATACGGATTTTCTACGAACATTTTATGTCTATGAAATTAATCTTGTGAATTTATTAGGCTTCCGTGCGACACAAATGCAACGTGAACTAAAAACACGATGGTAGGAAACGCATCGGCAACGAAACGGAAGCAACGAAGACGCCTGTCACCTTCGAAACTTACATTTTACGCTATATCTAGCTCCGTAATAAAATTTTAACATCCGTAATTCAGACCGGATCGAAAAACAGTTCAAAACGGTGGACGACGTAATATTACACAAACTTTCATCGTAAACAACGAACAAAAGCGCGAACGTCTACTGACACTGTGTTATGTATATTTAGCCCAAACATATTATTTTACGATCTCAGATAATGATCGGGTTTCGAAGACGGGCTCGTAGGAGAGACGGTCCACTTAAACACAGGGATTAGGTTTGTGGGCCTTGGGCCTAAACCCAACACCCACAAATTAAACCTACCAGCTAAATCCTGATCAAATCTTCAATATATTATTTGTCTGACCTTTAAGACTACATATATTTTGCCTAAATATTCATGTGATCTTGTAAATCTTTACTCACAGGACAAAAGAAAATCACATGAGACAATACACCCACAACTAAGGATAAAAGGTCATCCTCTCCAATCTTCTCTTCACAATCAGAACACAGAGATCTCATCTCTTGGAAAACCCAACAGAGCTTCCACCTTTCATCTTCAAATGTGTGAAACTCTAATTCAAGAACACAGCAGCCATATGTACACATATACACACTAGATTGATGTTAACAACAACCTTCCACCCTCTGTCTCTTCTCGGGCCGGCGACCAGAGCCGCTGTCAGGCGGGCTCCTCCGGCCGCTGGTTCTCCGGCAACACCCCCACACCCCCCCCCCATCGCCTACCTCCCTCCCCCTCGTTGCTCCTTCGACGAAGACCACCGGCGGTGGTGGCACGATTACGAGACGAGAGAGAGAGAAACCAAGAGAGAGAGAAGCACGAGGAAAGAGAGAAGGAACCGGCGGTCAGAGACTCGATCCGGTGGTCGGCGTCTCGATCCGGTGGTCGGCGTCAAGGACCGGCGGTCCTTGACATTATCCGACGAAATTTCCGTTTGTTCGAGTTCGGGTTCGTCTCAAGTTCCGATTTTGGCTCTGATTCTCATGGTCGGTTCAACCGGGTTCAGATGGGATGTTGTTTCGGTTTAAGTTTTGGTCTCGACTCGGAGACAGGTCAACAGGAGTCAACCGCGGGTCAGCGGGTTCGAGTCATGGATTCCGGTTCTCGGCTCAGGTGCAGTTCGGTTCTTCTCAGATTTCGGATCAGGATCACGGGTCAGACTATGGCTTTCAGTTTTGGTTCTGGTTCGAGTCAACTCGGTTAAACCGAGTTAACTCGGTACGGGTTTGGTCAAATTCGATCAAAGGAGGTCAGAGACGGTTAACAGCAGCGCGGTTCGGGTTCGGTGCAGGATTCGGTGTTCGGGTCAGATTTCGGGATTGGTTGACTCGGTCAAACCGAGTCAACTCAGTCAAACCTGGTCAACACAGCGAGTTAACTCAGTCAACTCAACCGGTCAACCCGGTCAAACTCAGTCAACTTTTCGCGTTTTGACATGAAGAATTGGTAAATATTCAACATCGCGATTTATTTATACTATTTTTATATAACTTCAATGTTACGTGATAACGAGCTCGAACCGATATGTTTATAGTCGACATTATATGAAAAATCTGACGAACTTGATTTTTATTACTTGACTCTTGATTGAATTTTGTTAAAATAACGACAACTTGGTTGTCCGGGGCGTCCAAAAACAGAGGAAACTCTGCCCGTTTTTCGAGAAAATCCGTAAAATAAAACGAGTCTTATTATAAAAACAAAACTGTCAAATGAATACATACACAAAGGTAAATTTTGCTTTCGACGACACTTAATGGAATTCGAGGTTATAATATTTCAAACCTTGAAATTTCCAAACGCTTTTACAAATAAATATGATGTTATATTTATTTCGAACGTCGTCAACTTGTATCCTTTTTATAAAATAAATATAGCTTATATATTTATTTTGAATATCAAACAACACGACTTTGTTGTATAGAATAAATATAGTTGTATATTTATTTCAAACACGCGAAATGTTTTATAAAATAAATATAACTTTTATATTTATTTCAAACGCCTAAATGGCCTACGACATATAATACGAGTTTATTATATATTCTTTTACGAAACATTCGCTATATACGCGTACGACTTCTCGAAACGATAAACACTATCCTATCGATATATTTGTATTTTGTGTAAATATTTATATGTTCGAATTTCTCGAAAACTAAGTACTTTCTAGACTTAGTAAACGAAACTTAACAAGTGTAACTTAATTATTTTTATTAAGTTAACAACATATCAACGGATCGTTCGGATAACGATTTGGTAAAGCTCGGTGACACGTAGTTTAGTTACTATGTTATTTAGAAACTTATTAGATATTCCGTGTTAGGAATATTGTAGAATGCACGCTAGCGAGTCTCACTTTGGAAACGACATCACGGAGTCGTAATTAGCTAGCTTTGCATAGGAATATTTAGGTGAGTTCATAACCCCACTTTTTACGGCTTTACATTTTTATAAATGTTTTCGGGGTGGAAAGACATGCACGTTTTGCAAAAACATACCTAGTTTAGAACAAACGCAAAACTCGTATTTTCTAAATCATATTACGAAGCGATTTCGAGGAACTCGGGAATTTGGTTAGGGTAACCAGGGATATTTGGTTAGGGTAACCAGGGATATTTGGTTAGGGTAACCAGGAATTTGGTCAGGGTGACCAGGGGTCTGGTCAGGGTGACCAGGGGTCTGGACAGGGTGACCAGGGATTTATTTTATACATGGTATGGTTAGCGTAAGGAGGTTTACTACTTAGATCATGTGAGTGGGTAGGAGCAACATGAGGCCATTAGTCCTCATGGTAGGACCGAGGGACAGGAGCGGTAGATCTATCTGGGTGTAGCGAGCCCAGCCCCAGGCCAAACTAGAAACGGACCCCGGGGTGACTTCGTGCCCAACGCATAAATCCGCTAGGTTTGAGTCTCCCTACTTGCACTTCACACATATCAATGGCCTTGCAAACCATTGGTGATCTCTTTTTCCTTATTTGCTACATACCAGGGACATATATATTTACGAAACTACTTGTTCATACAAATTAAAATACCATGTTTTATACAAAATTCAAAGCACATGATTATGCGGGTAAGGAGTCAAAGTCAGGGTGGGCATTGACGGTTATATGAACATTACAAATACAAGGCTTTACAAATACATGGTTTTATGAACATAACGTGTTGCAAACACAACGTTTCCATATAACTTGGCAAGAAAATGATTTTTAAATTAATTTTCTCAATACTATTTAAAAAACCGGTTTTCCAACGATTTATTTCAAATCTTTCACAACTCAAAAGATTTATTTCAAATCTTTTACAAACAAAGTATGAACTCGCTCAACTTTATGTTGACTTTTTCGCATGTTTCTTTCGAGGGTTACAGTTCTAAGACAAGGCACGGTTGGAATAGGAGAACCATTCGAGAATTCGAGTACTTAGCAGACGTTCAGTTTCTAGAAGAATTAGCTTATTTGCTTCCGCTGTTCAATGAAGATACCAGTCCAGTCACGCCAATGCTCTGATATTTCGGGGTGTGACAGTTTGTGTAGATTACACAGACTTAAACAAAACTTGTCCCAAATACCCATTTCCTCTTCCTCATATTGACTCAATGGTGGATGCTACCGCCGGCCACGAGATGTTAACCTTCATGGATGCATCCTCAGGATTCCAGCAGATCCAAATGGAGCCTTCAGACCAGAAGGATACTGCCTTCATAACACCAACAGGTATATATTGTTACACTGCTATGCCCTTTGGTTTGAAAAATGCAGGTGCAACATATCAAAGATTGGTGAACATGATGTTCAAAGACAAGCTGGGGGACACTATGGAGGTGTACATCGATGACATGGTAGTAAAATTGTAACACCCTAACAGGTTTAACCTTAAAACAACGCAGCGGAAATTCGAGTCTGAAAATTTCTTTCATGACATACATCTTGACATTCTAAAAATTCATTTTCTAATATAAGAACATAAATTATCGAAACTAAATTAAATATTTAAACATTCCCGTACAATCCGTCTTGTGACTCGATCTTCGATCTCTACTCCTTAGTAATCCTCATGGCTTGTACTACCTGCGCTCACCACATAGAATTCATAACGTTAGTACGTATCATAAGCATACAAGACTTGTTCACGTTTACTTTTCATTTCATTAACTCTTTACATCCCGGCTTTCCTTCTGATCATACGATCCGTAGTGAGACTTCCTTGGTATTCCTGCGTTACACTTCATCACCAGGCACGCTATCATTATCGTTAGTACTCAACTTCATTGAATGCATGCGTGCATACTTTCATACAATCTATACATACACTTACGATCACACATAGCAACATACATACCTATATACCTACATACATTCGTACGTGCATACCTAAATACATCCCTTCATACATACATACATACATACTTACATACCTACATACATACATACATACAAACCTACATACATACTTACATACATGCGTACATACTTATTCCATACCTTCTCACAACTTACATACGTACATACCTTCGTACATACTCACTTGGCTACATATACATACCATCTGCATACACCCTTACATACATACACTTATACTTATACGACATACATACGTATATACCTACATACATACCCACATTTATATTTTCAATCACCCATTGCAATATACCCGACTCATACCTTTCTACTCATATACGTCTTCATATATCCTTATGTGCTCGCTTACACACTATAATCTTACATACATTCGCGCATACCCGCTTACATATACTTCTACATACGTGTATAGAGATAAACAACATCCATACATACCTATCCACACGTACGCTTACCCTAATGGTCACAAAAACATGAGTTAAATTAGTCATACATAACTTAAAACGCGTTTAAACGAGTTCCCAAGCCAAAACTGAGCAAACGAGCAACTTTCGACGACCAGGGGGGGCTCGCGTGACGCCAAGGCCCTTGGCGTCACGCTAGGCCCTTGTTTTCACAGACAACTTGCAGCAACTTGCTGCATATTCCCAGCGCGATCCCGTTTCACGGAAACGGTCATAACTTCTTCGTTATTGGTCCGTTTTACCCGATTCTTTTTCCTACGCGTCCGTAATTTAATTCCCCATCTAATGGTACTAAAATCCAACATCCGACTTAATAAAATTTCATACTTTTAACTCTTCGACTTATTACCCTTTTACCCAACTTTGACCCGTTCATGCATTCATCAACGTAACTTATTCGTTTTACCATAACCTCTTATAAACATAATGATATCAATGACGTCTATCATAAATTACCAAAATCTTGGATGTCTTGCATCCTCTTAACACATTATCATTCATATGTTCATTTCGACCCGTTAAGGGTATTCGCACATTAATTGGTCTATGACTAACCAAACCATCATCCCCACTTTCATACTTGTCCAAAACATTACACTAATCGAATAAC
Source organism: Helianthus tuberosus (assembly GCA_030545235.1). Classification (NCBI taxonomy): domain Eukaryota; kingdom Viridiplantae; phylum Streptophyta; class Magnoliopsida; order Asterales; family Asteraceae; genus Helianthus; species Helianthus tuberosus. The sequence continues at coordinate 57,170,839 of CM060427.1, forward strand.
TTGTTTCTAAGCTACTTTTAAGATCGTTTTCCCCAAAATACCCATCAAGGGCAGTTTGGTCAACCTTAAACCCATCATTTACGACGAAAGACTTTAACACATATTTGACCTCAAACATCTTGTTTAATTCATTACAACACTGTATTACTTACTTGTACTAAGAAGTGATTACGGAAATCACTTACCTTATGCGTCCGCGCTTGTATCCGATTCCTTGCCTCTTCTTGACCCGTTAACACTTCATTCTTGAGCCCGTCTCGACGTGATTCCTATACTTTCATTTCATCGAAATCACGCTCTTATTAGCATACACCTTTGTACATGTAACAATCATATCACTCGCATAATTCACACTTAACTTTCCTTAGTCATTTCTAACAAGCATTAAAATACTCAATCAACTTCATATAATCATATCCGTATACGTTAAACTCATGTAACTCATCATGTCATTACATTTAACACGGATTGCTATAACATGTATCATACGACTTCCCATCAACCTACATTTACGACAACGAGTCAAATCATGTTTCTTATACTTAGTTGACTTTCAAAAGTCAACCATTAACCATACTTAACTATCGACTTATCATCATATACCCGTAACATCATAATAGACTATACAGACGACACTATATACATCTTATCATATGCTTGGTGTGCGTACCACCTTTTAAGCATAACGTACAACTAATTCATGCATGAATCCTCTAAACTCATACATAACTCATCAAATCCTTCTACTAATCATCATATATCATTCCAAATGAACATTAAACATAACATCATCATATTCCTATACTTTCATTTAACAATAATTCATCATACCCACATAATACATCAATCATTCAACAAAACTTGAACATAGGAGGTGATTTTAGTCATCCTCTTCACCCTAATTAACGGGTTTCACCTCTAATCATCAAATTAACGCAAACCATACATAACCCATGTTCTATACGAGGATTCTAACCCTTGTACATGATCAATTTCATATTAACTCACGGATTAGAACATAACCCACTTCACCCATGATCACCAATCTTAGATTTAAAACATACCTTATGATCCTCTCGTGTTGGTGATCATTAATCCATGCTCGGTTATCGATTTGGGCCTTGATTCATTCTTCAAATTGAAGCTTTTGAAGAACTAGGGTTTTGGGGCTCTTGAGAGCCCCTGCTCGATCTTTCCAGAACACACGTATGTGTGTGTTTGTGTGTGTCAAGTTATTTTATAACTTACTTTCATTTGTTCCACTTTAGCCCCTCGGGTTTTACCTTTAAAACATAACTGACACTACCTTCATCATTTAATACTTCTGACCATACCCTTAACTAGGTTAAATAGCCTAGTTATTTATTTCATGACGTGTCACATAAGAACATACGACAATTATTAACATTCAGATTTTTGGGGCGTTACAAGTCTACCACCCTTAAACAAGGTTTCGTCCCCGAAACCTTTCTCACTTTCATCAAACACACATTATCTTTTCTTCTAGTCCATCCATACGACTACTAGCCCATACTTTCCTGATCATTCTTTCTTATATCATTTTCATTTACTTGACCTGTCAATAACTGGTCAATACACATACTCTTCCGTCCTTTAATATGATCCTTTCTTAATGGATCTAATATCTCCATCTCGCCCCTAAAAATTTACATTCTCTACATACTCTGTATAACATTTAACTTTTGTTTTGTTATCACAACAAAACTATTATTACATAATCACGCCTACGTGCTTAATTCTAACGTTAACCTCATTCTACATTTTCTACAATTACGTATACCTTGCATACCTTTATTTTATCTTTATCTCATTCCGTTCATTTCACATTACTATTGCTTCCACTTCATGCATTACTTAATTCGCGTGTATAAATAGTTCATATCTCTCCAATCGTGAGTTAAACATTTTACTAACCTCTTTTTCATCTCCCAAATCACGATCCGCAACCCAGATCGATCATCTTCTCCTCGAGTACTAGCCGTACAGGCCAGGTTTCGTTCATTCGCATAACGAGCTTCCGCTCGTGCACGTCCTTTCACCAATACGATTGGTTTCATTACATCAATAGTTCTAACATTATCATCAACAACATCAGCGGTTAGCATATGTCATTCAAACATTCATTACACTAGGTGATTACCCACCTATAACTCTTCTACAATTTCCTACGTGCCTGCTATAACGTGCCACACATTCTATTTCTTACATACAATCCTTTCGTTCAATTAATCATTTCGCCAACTGAAGTACACGCTCGTACTTCCTTCCATTCATGCTTACTTGCGAAAACCTTATTACATCGTCTCAATATTTCTTACCAAACTTACCATTCCCGCCCCTACTTAAATTATTGTTCGGGTCACAGCCCGTCATCATTCCAACTTCTAAGAGTCAATTACTCACATATCTTACACGTAACTTATAGTACAAAACTTCGTCTATTATACTATCACTTTTTACTTTATACTTATTCTCTATGACCCGTTCGACTCAATCATGGTCAAACTATCGACATCTTCTTAGGCGGATTAATTTCATCTTTTTATATTTTTGAATCCGTCTCACGGATTCAGACGCATCATTCATGCTTTTTCATTCATTGAATCCGCCTTACGGATTCAAACATTACATTCATGCCTTTTATCCTTGAACCCGCCTCGCGGATTCACACATTACATTCATACCTTCCTCCTTGAATCCGTCTCACGGATTCAATCATTACATTCATACCTTTCCTCCTTGAATCCGTCTCACGGATTCAAACATTCATTCTTACCTTTCATCCTTGAATCCGTCCCGCGGATTCAAACATTCATTCTTACCTTTCATCCTTGAATCCGTCTCACGGATTCAAACATTTCATTCATACCTTTCATCCTTGAATCCGTCTCGCGGATTCAAACATTGCATTCTTATCTTTCATCCTTGAATCCGTTTCACGGATTCAAACATTTCATTCATACCTTTCATCCTTGAATCCGTCTCGCGGATTCAAACATTGCATTCTTATCTTGTTGATCCGTACTTAATCATGGATTCAACATTCTTCATTCTTATCAGGCATGTTTTTCATTCTTACATAGTACTCTCAATTTCCCGAGAGTCTTACTTCCCATTTCACCCACACGCCCGGCTGCTACCCAACTCTACCGGACATACCTGTAACAATTATCATGATCTCACGAACGTCATACGTTTCTCGTGTACTGGCCAGGTACACAATCCACATAGTAGTTTTGTGCCTTCATGTAATTGTCACCTTATGTCCGTAGACTTAGGTTTCGGCGCGTGTATCGCTTCCAATACTTCATTACTATACTATCATTGTCTTTCATCTTAAAATTTTCCTTCCCTTAATGAACTTTACCATTACCTACATCCACATATTAAATTCACGTACCTGGGCTCATTTGCCTATTTGTCTTATTACCTCTTTGTCTGCCTTAGTGTTCATCCTAGACTGCATTCACGGATCATCCTCTTCCAACACTTATGCTTACCTTGCACATACAAAACCGTCAGTTTCTTTATACGTATACATAAATACATACTTTCATCAACCTTTACCTTTGGATCTTGATCGAGTCTTAGATTGTACGGATTTCTTATCTCAAGAGCACACAAGTTTGAGTTCAAGTACTTACCTTCTCGTACTTGATTCCCTCAAACCAGGGCTCTGATACCAACTTGTAACACCCTAACAGGTTTAACCTTAAAACAACGCAGCGGAAATTCGAGTCTGAAAATTTCTTTCATGACATACATCTTGACATTCTAAAAATTCATTTTCTAATATAAGAACATAACTTATCGACACTAAATTAAATATTTAAACATTCCCGTACAATCCGTCTTGTGACTCGATCTTCGATCTCTACTCCTTAGTAATCCTCATGGCTTGTACTACCTGCGCTCACCACATAGAATTCATAACGTTAGTACGTATCATAAGCATACAAGACTTGTTCACGTTTACTTTTCATTTCATTAACTCTTTACATCCCGGCTTTCCTTCTGATCATACGATCCGTAGTGAGACTTCCTTGGTATTCCTGCGTTACACTTCATCACCAGGCACGCTATCATTATCGTTAGTACTCAACTTCATTGAATGCATGCGTGCATACTTTCATACAATCTATACATACACTTACGATCACACATAGCAACATACATACCTATATACCTACATACATTCATACGTGCATACCTAAATACATCCCTTCATACATACATACATACATACATACTTACATACCTACATACACACATACATACCTACATACATACATACATACATACATACAAACCTACATACATACTTACATACATGCGTACATACTTATTCCATACCTTCTCACAACTTACATACGTACATACCTTCGTACATACTCACTTGGCTACATATACATACCATCTGCATACACCCTTACATACATACACTTATACTTATACGACATACATACGTATATACCTACATACATACCCACATTTATATTTTCAATCACCCATTGCAATATACCCGACTCATACCTGTCTACTCATATACGTCTTCATATATCCTTATGTGCTCGCTTACACACTATAATCTTACATACATTCGCGCATACCCGCTTACATATACTTCTACATACGTGTATAGAGATAAACAACATCCATACATACCTATCCACACGTACGCTTACCCTAATGGTCACAAAAACATGAGTTAAATTAGTCATCCATAACTTAAAACGCGTTTAAACGAGTTCCCAAGCCAAAACTGAGCAAACGAGCAACTTTCGACGACCAGGGGGGGCTCGCGTGACGCCAAGGCCCTTGGCGTCACGCTAGGCCCTTGTTTTCACAGACAACTTGCAGCAACTTGCTGCATATTCCCAGCGCGATCCCGTTTCACGGAAACGGTCATAACTTCTTCGTTATTGGTCCGTTTTACCCGATTCTTTTTCCTACGCGTCCGTAATTTAATTCCCCATCCAATGGAACTAAAATCCAACATCCGACTTAATAAAATTTCATACTTTTAACTCTTCGACTTATTACCCTTTTACCCAACTTTGACCCGTTCATGCATTCATCAACGTAACTTGTTCGTTTTACCATAACCTCTTATAAACATAATGATATCAATGACGTCTATCATAAATTACCAAAATCTTGGATGTCTTGCATCCTCTTAACACATTATCATTCATATGTTCATTTCGACCCGTTAAGGGTATTCGCACATTAATTGGTCTATGACTAACCAAACCATCATCCCCACTTTCATACTTGTCCAAAACATTACACTAATCGAATAACTTGTTTCTAAGCTACTTTTAAGATCGTTTTCCCCAAAATACCCATCAAGGGCAGTTTGGTCAACCTTAAACCCATCATTTACGACGAAAGACTTTAACACATATTTGACCTCAAACATCATGTTTAATTCATTACAACACTGTATTACTTACTTGTACTAAGAAGTGATTACGGAAATCACTTACCTTATGCGTCCGCGCTCGTATCCGATTCCTTGCCTCTTCTTGACCCATTAACACTTCATTCTTGAGCCCGTCTCGACGTGATTCCTATACTTTCATTTCATCGAAATCACGCTCTTATTAGCATACACCTTTGTACATGTAACAATCATATCACTCGCATAATTCACACTTAACTTTCCTTAGTCATTTCTAACAAGCATTAAAATACTCAATCAACTTCATATAATCATATCCGTATACGTTAAACTCATGTAACTCATCATGTAACACGGATTGCTATAACATGTATCATACGACTTCCCATCAACCTACATTTACGACAACGAGTCAAATCATGTTTCTTATACTTAGTTGACTTTCAAAAGTCAACCATTAACCATACTTAACTATCGACTTATCATCATATACCCGTAACATCATAATCGACTATACGGACGACACTATATACATCTTATCATATGCTTGGTGTGCGTACCACCTTTTAAGCATAACGTACAACTAATTCATGCATGAATCCTCTAAACTCATACATAACTCATCAAATCCTTCTACTAATCATCATATATCATTCCAAATGAACATTAAACATAACATCATCATATTCCTATACTTTCATTTAACAATAATTCATCATACCCACATAATACATCAATCATTCAACAAAACATGAACATAGGAGGTGATTTTAGTCATCCTCTTCACCCTAATTAACGGGTTTCACCTCTAATCATCAAATTAACGCAAACCATACATAACCCATGTTCTATACGAGGATTCTAACCCTTGTACATGATCAATTTCATATTAACTCACGGATTGGAACATAACCCACTTCACCCATGATCACCAATCTTAGATTTAAAACATACCTTATGATCCTCTCGTGTTGGTGATCATTAATCCATGCTCGGTTATGGATTTGGGCCTTGATTCATTCTTCAATATGAAGCTTTTGAAGAACTAGGGTTTTGGGGCTCTTGAGAGCCCCTGCTTGATCTTTCCAGAACACACGTATGTGTGTGTTTGTGTGTGTCAAGTTGTTTTATAACTTACTTTCATTTGTTCCACTTTAGCCCCTCGGGTTTTACCTTTTAAACATAACTGACACTACCTTCATCATTTAATACTTTTGACCATACCCTTAACTAGGTTAAATAGCCTAGTTATTTATTTCATGACCTGTCACATAAGAACATACGACAATTATTAACATTCAGATTTTTGGGGCGTTACAAAAATCTAAAAAGGCTGAGGACCACCTCCAGGATATTAAGGGAGCATTTGATATCCTGGATCAGTATAACATGAAGTTAAATCCTGCTAAGTGCCATTTCGGAGTGGGGGCAGGAAAGTTTCTAGGATATATGGTGACTAAACGAGGGATAGAAGCAAGCCCAGAACAGATCAAAGCCATCTTGGATATCAAATCACCCTCTAACATGAAAGATGTTCAAAGACTGACAGGACGAGTGGTAGCATTGAATAGATTTATTTCAAGATCCTCATAAAAATGCAAGGAATTTTATGATATCCTGAAGAAGAATAAGAAGTTTGAATGGGGAGCAAAGCATGAAGCAGCCTTGCAGGATTTAAAGCGGTATCTTTCAACCGCACCTCTATTGATGAAGCCTGAGGATGGTGAACCATTATCCATGTATCTTGCAGTGTCGGGGAATGCAGTAAGTGATGTCCTTGTAAAGGAACATGAAGGTCAGCAGTATCCTGTTTATTATGTTAGTAAAAGTTTATTAGATGCTAAAACTAGGTATTCTCACTTAGAAAAATTGATATTAGCCGTAGTTATGGCATCAACAAAAGTTAGACATTATTTTGAAACACATAGGATTCACATTAAAACCAACTATCCTATAAAAAACGTGCTTAGGAAGCCAGAGATGTCAGGTAGGATGGCTAAATGGTCAGTGAAGTTAAGTGCCTTTGATCTAGTATATGAGCCTAGAAATGCCATAAAGTCTTAGGCTTTAGCTGACTTTGTGGCTGATTTCAGTAGTGATATTCAAAGGGAAGTAGACCTAGAAGTACAACAGCTAGGAGAAAACTTAGAATCCTGGACGTTATATACTGATGGTGCGTATAATGTAAGAGGTGTAGGTTTGGGTATACTACAAAAATCGCCACAGGGGGACATATTACCCCAGGCTGTTAGATGTGAGTTTCCTACCACTAATAATGAAGCGGAATATAAAGCTTTAATTGCAGGATTAGAATTGGCTAAAAGTATGAATATCAAGAGTTTGCAAGTATATGTTGATTCTTTGTTAATTGCTAATCATTTTAATGGAACCTATGCAGTTAAAGGTGAGAAGTTAATCAAGTATCTCGAAATTCTCAAAAAATTAGCAGGAGATTCCGATATTTTCACACTTGAACAGGTACCAAGAGAGGATAATGCTGAAGCTGATGCCTTGGCAAATCTAGGATCATCAGTCAGGATACCAGAAGGAACCCAAATACCGATATTACATATCCTATATCCTGCGACGGAACCTCAGGAAAAGGAAGTAGTAAGTGTTCAGGATCCTGATGAAGAATATCCTGAGGAGGATCCTAAGTCTTGGATGGCTCCAATCATGAGATAACTCAAAGAAGGACACATTCCAAAGGATGAGAATCCTAAGGCCTTTAGAATGAAGGTATCACGATTCACTATTATAAAAAAATGTCTTGTATAAGAAATCTCTTGCAGGACCATATCTGAGGTGCTTGGAGGATCTCGAAACCAAAGAAGTGCTTCAGGATATACACGAAGGGGATTGTGGTAACCATACTAGGGCAGGTCATTATTCTAAAAGGTATTAAGAACAGGATATTATTGGACGACGATGAGAAAAGATGCTGCAGAATATGCTCGAAGATGTGATGCTTGTCAAAGACACAATAATATATTACATCAGCCGGCTGAGCCACTTTATCCTATAGCTTCACCTTGGCCATTCATGAAGTGGGGAATGGATATAGTAGGAAAATTGCCAAAGGCTCCAGGAGGAAAGGTCTTCATGCTGGCAATGACCGATTATTTCTGTAAGTGGGTCAAAGCTGAAGCATTTGTTCAAGTTAGAGATCAAGAAGTGGTATCCTTCATAAAAAGGAATATCCTGACTAGGTTTGGAGTACCAGCTGAAATAATTTGTGACAATGGATCTCAATTTATAAGTAAGAGGACTACTGACTTTTGCAAGAGCTGGGGAATCAAAATGATCACATCCACCCCAATACATCCTCAAGCAAATGGACAAGCAGAATCCTCAAACAAGATAATTGTCAACGATTTGAAGAAAAGGCTTGGAGCTAAGAAGGGAAGATGGGCAGAAGAATTACCCTTTGTTTTATGGGCTGATAGGACGACGGTGAAAAGTGCAACTGGCCAAACCCCATTTTCCTTGGCATTTGGAGCAGAAGAGGTGATCCCGACAGAAATGGTAATACCAACAACAAGATCCAACCTCCGGGATCCTGAGCAGAATCCTGAAGTCCTATGCCAGGAATTGGATACTATTGATGAGACGAGAGATGTAGCAAGGCTAAGGATGGCAGCATATCAACAGAGGATATCTAAAGCATATAACAAGAATATAAGGACTTGAAGGTTCCAGGTTGGAGACTGGGTATTGAGAAAGGCTTTTCGGAATACTACTAATCCTGCCGATGGAAAGTTGGCTCCGAAATGGGAAGGACCCTATGAGATTGAATCAGAATCAGGAAAAGGAGCATACCGACTCAAGAATATGGAGGGGGATATGCTACCAAGATCCTGGAATGCTATACATCTAAAGCTCTATTTCAAGTGAGTTTGGAATTTAAATTCTAACTCAGGATGGTATGGATTCTATCTCTTTTAATATGTTTTGATATTATTTATTGTTTTAAACCCATTACTGACTTAAGCATCGGAGGGGTGTTAGCCAGGCTAACACCCACCTTAGCTTACAGTTGTTTTGCAGTATATGCTTCGGGATATAGCTCTAGAATACACACTCAGGATATTTTGAAAGACTAGAGGATTGGCCCCCTCTCTCACGTTTAAGGGATCCTGATCCCTTCACAGGTTTAAAGGTATTCACCTTTCTCTCGAATTGGGTTTAAACACCCCGCCTGGAGCGCAAGTCATCCAGGGATAGTTCAAGATAGCGGGACCAGTCCATGTAAAAGTGGCTGACAATTTCGTTATTGTTGGCTATATCCTGGATCCTAAAGGTATATGAGGATTGATCACCCTCTCTCACGGAAGGGTATTTTCATACTCTCTAAGGTTTAAAGGTTATCCCCTTTCTAAGTCTTGGAGTTTATACACTCCCGCCTGTAGCGCATGAAAATTTGGGATTTTCCCCAGGATACTAAGGAAATATCTCCAGTATATTTTTGGGTTTTACCCCTGTAACACAAGAACTATTCAGATGATTGAAACTAATGTTCAAAAAATTTCTAAGTGTTCAAAGACTTCATGCATAGGGGACATTCCTCCTAAGGTGATTGTGTAAGGCTCAAAGAATCAAATTTGAACCTAATGTACTAAGTATCTCAGACTGGGGACATCTTAGTGGAAGAAATTGCAAAAGGGTTGAAGTTCGATACTAGGGCTACACTCTATTCCTGGTATGATCTTTCCTTTGTGAACCTTACTTAAGTTGTTTGAACTTTTGAAACTATGATTAAGGCGTAAATATCCTGATTAGGATATATCCTTAGGATATATTCTCAAAACGTGCTTTCGGGATATGTTTCAGAATATTTGATTGGAATATTTGGGATATAATATCTGGATTTAAAATCAAAGTTGAGTTCATGACAAGCATCTATTATCAAAACAAGGTTTATAAATTTTAAGTAAACTACCTTTTTCCTTTTAATACTTTATGTGAATTGTTTTGAGAATTACACTGATTTTGGGAAGCTGGAATTTAAACTAAGTAATGCATGACAAAAAATTAAAAGGCAACAGCAAGTAAGTCAAAAGGTGGTTATATTATTAACATGTCAAAAGTTGTGCTTTTGGTTTCACCTCAAACCAAGGCCCATCCGCCAAAAGCACGATTAGTTTTTTTACCATATTTACGTAACGGTTGAAGGTTTCATCTCAAAACAAGACCCATCCGCCTCCAACCGTCGCATCATTCAAAACAGATTATACTAATTGATGACTAAGGGTTCATCCTGAAACCCAGGACCCATCCACCTTTGGTCATCATATTGTTCTAGTGTAGGAAATGTAAATTGTTCAAAGACGGGAAAAGTAAATTGTTCAAACAGACCACATCCATTGAATTTAAAAAAGTGGGCTCCGGCCTTGGCACGTATATCCATCATCGCCCACTTCCCTGCCTCTAAGGGGCAGCTCCTCCTTCCATCATGACCTCGTCAGCAGCATCCTTCCCAGCATTTCCTCCAGCATCGCCTTCAGCATCACCTCCAGCATCACCATCAGCATCCTTCGGAACGCCAGCACCATCCACCTTCTTGGCCACCTCGGCTGGCTCCTCCACTACGGGCTTCACAGTAGGTTCTACAGGATTACCACCAAGATCTTTCAGCTTCATCTCCCAAGCCTTGATATTCCATGAAGGGCATTCAACACCCAAAGCCATGGCCTCGTAAGCCATTTTCAGTCCGGCTTGGAGGAGGGAGATGATAACTGAATTCTTAAGGCTCTCCCGATACGAAGCCATATCTTGCTCATGTTGAACCTGGGCAGCGTCGGACTTAGCTTGAGCCTCCTGGGTGATCTTCTGGATGGCAGACTGGTGATCTTGAGTCATTGCCTTGTACTTAGCTTCGTAGTGTTCCGATTTGGCGGTGGCAATTGCTGCTTGATCTGCAATGGTGGCCTCAGCCTTCTTCAGTTTGCTCTCTAACATGGTGTTCAGGCCACATGCATCTTCATAGAGGAATACCAGGCGTTCGAGACGCTGCAAAATAAAGAAACATGTATTAATTTTAGTTAACTTTTATAACCAGCATATGGTGCAGGATATAGGTCCAGGATACTAACCTGGTTAAGGAAGCCGATCATGAATTTGCTGGATTCCGTAAACCCATGGTTCTCAAATGGCAATACGTGGAGTGTAGCAGGATGCTCTACTTCCTTCCTCTTCCGAGAGCTGGAGGCCCGGGTCCTGGATGCTGGAGGAGCTTTAGGAGCAGTAGCGGTCTTCGAACCAGTAGGCTTTGGTGTGGCAGCTGGCTTCGGGTTGATCTCTTGCTGGGCAGGTGCGAGACTAGAATAACTGTCCAACTCGTCAAGCTGGAAGCCTTCAAGGTTAATGACTGGCACTGAACAAAGGGAGAAATGTTTAGTTTATAACACTTATGCTTTATAATCAATCTAATCATATGCTTACCCGACATCTCTGAGCTTGATTTTTGACTTGAGTTTGTGAGAGACAGGGAGAAGGTTCTTTCACTAGCAGGAAGTCGGTAGATCCCTTTGATATTGGGTTCCGATTCCGCGCTTGGGGGTTCTAGGTCTCGGAAATTCGCTACACAAAATATCAGGATATCAGTCAAGGATATAGTTTAAGGATACATTTGGGGATATTCCTAAAACCCTAAATCCTACCATTGGTTAACCATCTAACTGGCAGATCAAAACCCTTGTTAATAGAGTCCCTTTTAACGAAAAAGAACTTTCATTGCCACTGATCTTCGTTCTTGGTGGCCTTAAGGATTAGGGGATTCTTGGATGTGGAAAACAGAAGAAAGCGGCTGTTGCCATGCGATCTCAGTCGGTATGTGACGTGATTGTCGTGGTCACGCAAATTTAATCCCAAAAACAACTAAATAGATAGCGGTAAGTGGGTATCGAACACAGGGAGTTTGTGGAATATGTGCTATCTCGATGTATGTCTAACTAACTAGAATAATCTAAATTGCAAGAAAAGAAAATTTCAATGTTTTGGCGATTGGATTTAATTACTAGATTAAACTAAATTAGAATACAAATCAAAAGTAAGTTTTGTAACAGGATAAGAGGGTAGTAATCATCCCGAGTTTCAGGTTTTAAGTGACAATCAAGGTTTATGTTCAACTGGAAAGAACTACATAGACATAGCTCATGCAAGATCAATTATTTGTGATGAAAGGGAACTAAGTACTCGGATTCCTAGAACGCGAGGTTGTTACCCGATGACCAATTAACATATATCCAACCCTAATCCCTCCCATGATATCTCGATTGCCAACGGCACCAAGAACGTATGGTTTAGAATTATGATCAAACATACATCAACAATTTACAAACACCCAATCAAGCACCATAATAAACTAACAACACATGCACAGTTTAATATTCCAGAAATTCAAGAACAAAACATAATTGTCACAAGTAAACCTTACATTCGGGATGATCACCAAGCAAACCTAGCCGCTCATAGTGTGGTGAATCATCATCACAATCAAACCTTTGTTTATTGGAATCAAAAACAAAATCTTCATGTGTTGATCACTCAAGAACACAAAAGGAGAGCCAAAAATCGCCTCCCCTCACCTCCAAAACCGTCCAATAATGATTACCTCAAAAAGACACCATAAATCTGTTTTTAATGAGCAGTTACAAAATTTCGCGTCGCCCCCACCGTAAATTACGGTGTCGCCGTAATTTACGGTGGACATAATAATGTTACGGTGGCAACTTCCTGATTTACGGTGAGAAAAATGGCCATGTCCACCTTCTTTGCCGTCAAAGCCATGTGCGGCCCACTTGATGATTTTGATTTTCAAACCATAAGTCCACGTGACTTGTTTTATGAGGTTGTGATCATCATGAATGATGGATCACATTTTTTGACTTATCTTATTTCCAGTCCACTGCCGTCAAGTGTGTCACCAAACCCCAATATGTGCCGCCCAATAATGACCAATCATATGCGGCCACTAAGTCCAACTAATGTGTTGATCGATGATGTTGTTTGTCTGCCGAAACCACCCCCCACGTGACTTCCTTGATGATGTCCACCAATGTGATGATGATGATGATTATTCCAAAGTCTACACGTGCAGCCCAAGTGAGAATGTGATGTTGACTAAATTGAACCATAAGTGCACATGATGATATATGCCGCCGTCTTAATCAAGAATGATGATAATGAGGTCATAGACTGCTTCAAGTCAACATGTGTATTATGATGATATGCGGCCCAATGAAAGAGAAGCCCAGCCGCCCACTTTTGATGATGATGATTAATTGTGTGGCGGCCCAATCCAAATAATCCACCAAGTCCATGTGAGGTCTCTTTGTGTGCGGCCCAATCCAAAGAAAAGGATCCAAAAGTCCCATGTGCAGCCTTCAAAGTCCACGTGACTTTCTAAAAGTAATGCTAGTATTACTCACCAAATCTACTCCCATGTAATTGATGATATTGATGTGATGTTGCTGATGATGTTAATATATCTTTCATGAAAGTCAAGCCCACATGATGTCTTGTATTTTCTCACCAACTCCAAGACCCCTTAATTTCATCGAATTACATGTTTTACCTGCAAAGAACACAAACACTCGCAGTTACTAAGTTCAAGCAAATAACCAAGTAAAATATGGGATATGCACGTATTTAGCTCATTTAAGGGTTGTCCTACGGACCACCCGTCACATCCCCACACTTACCCGTTGCTTGTCCCAAGCAACCGATTCAAAAACTATTTCAAAACCACAAGCGATCAACATGCAAACCAAGCTAAATGTGCCGACCTTTTACTAACTTCCAATCATACCACAAGACACACCCCTCACAAAACTCTCTCGGTTACAAGAATTATTAGCATAATGCTAAACCACTCAATGCGTGTGTGTGTGTGTGTGCGACAATAAGCTTGTATACAAATCAAGTTTCCTCCTAACAAATATCTAACATGCTTTAGAATCAAAGGGACTTATGGGTTGCAACGGGGCTAGGTGCAAAGGTAAGAAAATGGAGGAATATATATGCGAGAGCTAATTGATTTGACCCGGTTTTTATTTCTACCACTAAACAAAGCAACCATCAAATATATACACAACTTCTTCAACAATCTCAACTACGATTACAACTAAATATTTTTTTTATTTTTCTCTTTCTCTTTTTTTTTTTCATTCATTTTTTTTTTTCATTATTTTTTTTTTTCATAACACATCAAACTCAACAATATATACAAGAACATCAATACTACAACTAAATCTCCTAAACCGGGTCATCTCAATAGGTAAAATTTTGTAGGAAGTAGGTTTGGGTCACAACCGAATGGTATAAGGCTCAAACATGGCTTTCTAAAGACCAAACCCCCACCCCTCACAATACCAAGCTCATATATGTAACGTATGAGGTCCAACCCACCAATCCCGCACTCTCACACATCTAGACGAGGCTTCCTAAAAGTCCCATATCATTTCCAAAAGCATGCTAACTCTAGGATTTAACAAGAATTCATATACAAGTTCTATTAACACAACAACACACACCGCCACTCAAACAATGAAATATCAATAACAATCATGTGTGGCTCAAATCCTCACCAAGAAAAGACTAGGAATGGGTGTCGGTGTGTCAAATGGAACAATATCAAGCTTTCAAATTTCTACACTTTTCGCTTGAATTTACAAAAATTTTAAAATTCTCAAAAATTCCCCCATCCCCACACTTGGGATACATTGTCCCAATGTATGGTTTTGAGGAAAAGATCGCTTTAACCAAGAACATCAACAATTGCTTATACTCTCAAACCCCAAATTTCTTTTTTTTTTATTTTAATTATTAAAAACACCACCAATTCCTTCACAACCCATAAACTAAACACATCAAAACACCACCCAACCGCCCAACCAAAAACTTAAACATGAATATATACAAAGGGGCACAAGATGAGAACAAGACACGACCTGATTAGTAAATCAGCAGTGTTGGTAGTGATGCAGCTGCGGTGATCGAACCGGTTCAAAAACATCTCTTAGATTCGCCGATATCTCAACAGGGATGTTGCCAAACATCCCCACACTTGAATCATTGCATCCGCGAGGGTTGAAACGTAATAACCTGCCAACACACAAACACAACACCAAAACAAAACAAAACCAAACAAAGCAAAACAAAACAAAACACAAATACAATACTCTACATCCTCGGGCTGCCTCCCGAGAGCGCTAATTTTAAAGGTCTTCAGCCAGACCATACCTGATATGCGTTATGGTGGTCTTAACGCACACTTACCCGCAGCATTTCCAACAAATGCCCGAAAATTTACATGCCATCTCCATAGATTTGTTAGTATATTTGGCATGTTAAAGTTGCTCCTGCGGGCTTTGCTAGTCCACTTCATGACATGTACCTTAATGTCTGGTAGTTTCACCCTTCTCATCTTGTTTCTCGAACCCTCTTCCCCACACTTGTTAATTTGAATCATTGATATGGGAACAGGTTCGGTACACATATCCATCCCATCAGCCTGCTCTACCTCATAATCTGCACACATCATCTGATCTACAAGTGACTCTTCATCAGATAAAGGACTCATTGGTGTGGTATTATCCTCCACAACCTCCTCCTTCATGTGAGAATAATCTCTAATATCGTCAGGTAATGGTGAGAGGCGTTCTTCTATCTCTATCTTCAATTTTAAAGTATGACACTTAGAGACTAAGCAGCTGATTCGGTCTTCATTGGACAGGTTGGGTGTTGCTAAATATTGCTCGAGTTTGGACAAAGTTACTTCCAATACAGCAAGCTCTTTTTCCTCCTCGGTCTCATAAACATAAACACCCTCGGGCTCAGAATATTCTTTGGGATGATATTGTCGATATCCCTGATACGGTCTATAGATGCGCGCTTCCATCATCTTTTTATTCCAATATTTCGGGTTTTCTGAATACACCGGGCACACATCATAATCATAAGTGTGATCGCGACCGCAACAAAAACATAAACTATCCATCCTTGCCTCATAATAAACTTCCTCGTCCCGATCGTATCCATATGAATAATAGTCATCCTCCATTTCTGATTCATAATCATCAACGTATGATGGAGGTGGAAGCTGTGAAACATAAGACACCGGTTTTCCATGTGCCCTCCTGTAGTGAGCCTCGTGGCAACCAATACATGGATGTCGTGGACCCCCGCACAATCTACACGTAGATAAGCTGAAATTTGTGTAATGCCCTGTCATCCTCCACAACACAACTCAACTACCAAGTGTAAATCATGAACATAAAAGAAATCTTTTTGGTTTTTTTTTTTTAAATTTTTTTTTTCTTTTAATTTTTTTTTTTCAAACTAATACACAAGATAACACACGTTGCGCACTACTCCCCGGCAACGGCGCCAAAATTTGACGTGATTGTCGTGGTCACGCAAATTTAATCCCAATAACAACTAAATAGATAGCGGTAAGTGGGTATCGAACACAGGGAGTTTGTGGAATATGTGCTATCTCGATGTATGTCTAACTAACTAGAATAATCTAAATTGCAAGAAAAGAAAATTTCAATGTTTTGGCGATTGGATTTAATTACTAGATTAAACTAAATTAGAATACAAATCAAAAGTAAGTTTTGTAACAGGATAAGAGGGTAGTAATCATCCCGAGTTTCAGGTTTTAAGTGACAATCAAGGTTTATGTTCAACTGGAAAGAACTACATAGACATAGCTCATGCAAGATCAATTATTTGTGATGAAAGGGAACTAAGTACTCGGATTCCTAGAACGCGAGGTTGTTACCCGATGACCAATTAACATATATCCAACCCTAATCCCTCCCATGATATCTCGATTGCCAACGGCACCAAGAACGTATGGTTTAGAATTATGATCAAACATACATCAACAATTTACAAACACCCAATCAAGCACCATAATAAACTAACAACACATGCACAGTTTAATATTCCAGAAATTCAAGAACAAAACATAATTGTCACAAGTAAACCTTACATTCGGGATGATCACCAAGCAAACCTAGCCGCTCATAGTGTGGTGAATCATCATCACAATCAAACCTTTGTTTATTGGAATCAAAAACAAAATCTTCATGTGTTGATCACTCAAGAACACAAAAGGAGAGCCAAAAATCGCCTCCCCTCACCTCCAAAACCGTCCAATAATGATTACCTCAAAAAGACACCATAAATCTGTTTTTAATGAGCAGTTACAAAATTTCGCGTCGCCCCCACCGTAAATTACGGTGTCGCCGTAATTTACGGTGGACATAATAATGTTACGGTGGCAACTTCCTGATTTACGGTGAGAAAAATGGCCATGTCCACCTTCTTTGCCGTCAAAGCCCATGTGCGGCCCACTTGATGATATTGATT
This sequence comes from Helianthus tuberosus, assembly GCA_030545235.1. Lineage (NCBI taxonomy): Eukaryota > Viridiplantae > Streptophyta > Magnoliopsida > Asterales > Asteraceae > Helianthus > Helianthus tuberosus. The sequence continues at coordinate 57,188,642 of CM060427.1, forward strand.
TTCAAACCATAAGTCCACGTGACTTGTTTTATGAGGTTGTGATCATCATGAATGATGGATCACTTTTTTTGACTTATCTTATTTCCAGTCCACTGCCGTCAAGTGTGTCACCAAACCCCAATATGTGCCGCCCAATAATGACCAATCATATGCGGCCACTAAGTCCAACTAATGTGTTGATCGATGATGTTGTTTGTCTGCCGAAACCACCCCCCACGTGACTTCCTTGATGATGTCCACCAATGTGATGATGATGATGATTATTCCAAAGTCTACACGTGCAGCCCAAGTGAGAATGTGATGTTGACTAAATTGAACCATAAGTGCACATGATGATATATGCCGCCGTCTTAATCAAGAATGATGATAATGAGGTCATAGACTGCTTCAAGTCAACATGTGTATTATGATGATATGCGGCCCAATGAAAGAGAAGCCCAGCCGCCCACTTTTGATGATGATGATTAATTGTGTGGCGGCCCAATCCAAATAATCCACCAAGTCCATGTGAGGTCTCTTTGTGTGCGGCCCAATCCAAAGAAAAGGATCCAAAAGTCCCATGTGCAGCCTTCAAAGTCCACGTGACTTTCTAAAAGTAATGCTAGTATTACTCACCAAATCTACTCCCATGTAATTGATGATATTGATGTGATGTTGCTGATGATGTTAATATATCTTTCATGAAAGTCAAGCCCACATGATGTCTTGTATTTTCTCACCAACTCCAAGACCCCTTAATTTCATCGAATTACATGTTTTACCTGCAAAGAACACAAACACTCGCAGTTACTAAGTTCAAGCAAATAACCAAGTCAAATATGGGATATGCACGTATTTAGCTCATTTAAGGGTTGTCCTACGGACCACCCGTCAGTATGCTATGGGAAGGTCTTCGATGCATAGGTCAGGGCAATGAGGAGATTTAATTTGGTTTAACACCATTAAAACTCGCCACACCATTGGCATAGTCTGGGCATAACTAACGCCGGTAAGCTCGAAGAAACGAGAGATGAAGGGTGGAAATGGGTACCGGAGTCCCAAAGAAAAGGGATATGAGAGAAAGCAGACCCATTCGTTTGATGACGCATCTGATCGGACTTCCCGATCAAAAGGGCGAATAACCGCTCTGGCAGGAAAGGCACCGGAATCCTTCAAAGCAGCGATATCGGCATTGTTGAAAGAGCAGATCTCGTTTTGTGGTTCTCGGATGAGGTTTTGACTCGTGAGGGTTGTGACCGGCTCGTTTGACCGTGATCTTGTTTGATATGCCATAAGGGGTATCGACCAAGAAACAAGATATTTAAAGAAAAGAGTAGAGAAGTACCTGAGATTTGCTTGAGGAGTAATGATCACAATGCAAAATATTTCGGCTAATTATAGGCTGAGTATAGGGGGTAAAGAGTAAATATTGCATTGGAAGTTGCACATAGTCATTTCAAGAGTCCAATCGTATTGATTGCCTCGATCCATGTGATAAAGCTTAATATATATCCGTTTGAATTCAGAATTCTAACATATATATTTTGGGGACAATTGTTATGGGTCATTTTCTGCTTATATATCCTAACTAATATTCTGGCTTTGATTGTTTATTTGTGACCAGGATACCGGATCAGGATATAGGTAACATCCTGATACGATATCCTGGTACTAACCAATTAGCTCACGTGCAGATTATTGTAACAAGTCTCTAACGGTCAGGAGGACTTCTTCCCCTCAAGACTCGGGCAAATTGGTTGGGTTATAAACGTTGAACCCGGAAGAAGTGGACTACAACGTTTACTTGAGGAATATTCGAAGCATCCCGGTTTAATAGGATAGTTTGTTATTTTCGTTTTACTATAAATAGATTGATCGGATCAGGTTAAGGCACACATTCTTACGCACACTTTTACTCTCCTATTGCAAGCAATCACTACACTCAAACACTTGTACTCGAATTACATTGTAACACCTAGTTGATCCGCATCATATCCTACATTGTATCCTGATATTTGAAGCAATAGAAGAACAAGGCAGCTGCGTTTGTCAGCTCCTGAGGTTTTGTGCCGGCGATCTAGATTGATCAAGGGCTTTCCTCGTACATCTTGTGTCGTCCTTTATATTTTCGCTCATTGTTTGATCATAGATACAGCTCTATATCCTGAGCCGTATCCTGAAAATGTTTTTGCAAATAACTTAACTAGCATATTTTCAACACACATTTCTAGCACACTACCTCACTTAACTAATTTGATCACTTAATTGCTTCGGTAATTTTTGACCAAAACAGTACATGTCACTTAGTCTTTGGAAAATACATTAGTTTTCACAGGTAAATACAATTAACCGACTCATTTTGAAAAGAGTTTATGAAAATTGATTTAGGCGCACAAGGCACAAACCATTTATAACTTGGGACAATTTTTATATAAAATCTTGTATACAGATTTACATGTTTGTCATACATATGGGGCCGGTTTGGAAGCCGGTCATGATTAACCGACTCACCACTATAAAACTCACAAAGGAATTATCCCCAACATGGGGGTTATTTAGCATTTGCATCTGTCAGTTGTATGCCTACACCCCGTGCATAGGTCGTGGCCATTTTCAAATGAAATGAGCCGATGATATCCGGGACACGGTCGTATTAACCCCAATGTTTATGTTATCAAACAAAACAGATTAAAACGGGTTATGCAATTTATTAATCACAATCCGATTAAATGATTCCATACCCGACCAAGCGGTATTATATTATACCGTATCCCAAGCCCGTATAAGGGAAAATAAGTTAAAAGTATTTACCTGAGCTAGATGTGTAAAGATGTAACTCACCCGTATGTTTCCTAAAGCCTTATGTAAATACAATCTACCGAAGCTACTCAATCTGTATGGAAGGTTTATTAACATATTAGGATACTAACGGGTCTTTATTTAAGTCAAAGACTTGGACCGGTTAGTTTGAAAGATACTTTACGGTTCGAAACACTAGATTAAGCGAAGACCAGAATAGACTGTGATTTAGACCCGACAAGTTTAGATACTTGTATAATATGGGTAAACTAAACACATTCTGGATTTTGAAGTTAAAATGATAAGGTTAAACCCATTTCGGCTAATTCATGTAAACTAGTTACATAAACCGAACCGAACGCATAAATGCATAACGGATAACCAAATGAACCATATACAAGTCTCATATGTTATTATGCTTAAAATATGTTAATACATCAGTAGGATGTTAACATATATGCCCAAAAAGTATTTAACAAATTAAGTCCCGTAAGGGCATTGTGGTCATTTTAATATTTATAAAAGAGGTTTTAAAGTAAACTGATATTCTAGTCTAAAATATTCAGTAAAAATATTTATTTTATGATGTTAAAACACTAGGATATCATTCATATGTGTGGTTTACCATTTATGGCCAAACTATGCCCCGAAAGGGTATTTTGGTCATTTCACATATGCTTTTAAGGAATAAATGGAAGTCTGAGTTCATAACTTATACCTATTGTAAAAATACTAAAATTTATTTATAATTTCAGTAGGTAACAAGTCTTAGGTGTTAAATATGGTTTTAAACCATACTATGCACCTAATTAGCGTAAAAATCGATAATTGACGATATTTGAAATGTTTATGTGATTCTGAGATTTTTAATCAGTCTTGAATGTTTAAAATATTTTATTTTTCATTTAAAATCAGTAGGAAAAGGTTTGGCATGTTAATCATATATAAAACTTATTTTATTAACAAAAAAGGCATTATCGTCATTTATCGAATTTATACAAGAACTCAATGATATGGTCAGTTTATAATCTGACCCAATATTCCAAAATTCCCTAAAAATAATATCATAACAGTAGGTAATGAGTTTGGTGCCAAATTTTGGGTCTAAACATGATGTATGCGCAAAAGCGTAGTTTAATTAATAAAAAGTTCAATTCTACAATATCTTGCATATCTTTAATTTGAGACCAGAAAATTATGTCAAAACAATTTTGACATGTTTATATATCAGTACTTAACCTATTTGTATGATCATCTATTCAGAAATCTCAATTTTTAACTATAAGGGCATAATGGTCAACTATAAACATAATAACGGAAACTAGCATATAATTCAGAATATTAATGCCCAGGTAATGTAACCTCAGAGGGTTATACTACAACATAATATGGTCCTAATGGAAGCTTAAAACATAAAGGATTTAAGCTTAATCAGGTCAGAACTGAAAGTCAAAGCAAAAGTCAAGCTTTTGCGACTTTCGGTTGTGAACCGACCCTAAACTCAGAATTGTCAGGTTGAACATGCTTAGACATGTTCTAATAATATTTACCAAGTTATTTAAGTGATAAAACATGGTTCATAACTTCTACATTATTAGTTTTAATTATTTTATGAAAATCTGACTAGTTTGACTTTTTGACTAGTTACCTTGACCAGACAATTGACTAAGTAAACGTGGTAATTAGGAGATGCCCTTTTAAGGGATTAACACCTACCTAATTGCGATCACGTAGCCATATTCGCCTCGAACAATGGCTGGACCGTTTAGGTCTAAACCGAAAGTCAAAGCGTTATTACGACAACTTTGACTTTTCAGTTTTTAAATAGCAAAACTGAACTAAAAGTACATATGGTCCTAGCACAAATGTTGAACTATGGTGGGCTCCCTCTTGATCAGGAATCCCAAAGAAAGCTCAAGGAATGCTCAAGCTAGAGAGATAAGAGTGAGAATTGTGAATGTGCAAGGAAAATGGCTGCATAAATGAGCCTATTTATAGTGAATGGAGGTTCCTCTAGATCATTACAGGTGTTTAGGGGAGTATTAAGATGTTTCCAGGTGTTCCAAGTTGTTTTTAAAACCCACAAACAGCCATGGAAATCGGTTGAACTTGTTTGGAGCTCAAGAAAAAGGACAAACCTGCAGATGCCATGCATAATCTGTCGAAACAGGGCCGTCGCGTCGTGCGACGGCATAGCAGGGTTGTTAGTGCAGTATGTTTATCGCCTCCGTCATCTCAAGACCGTAGCAGAAATAGTTTAAGTTTAGTGCTTTTAGTGTTATATTTTAGAAAAAGGCAAGGTGGCGTTTGTGTAAATAAGGGGAACTCTCCTTATAAGCCTTGGCCTATAAATAGAACCATTAGGGTTCTTATTTGAGACTTTTGCCATTTCACACTTTAGAAAGATCTAGTTCTAGAGAGAGAAACTAGAGAGAGATTCTAGAGAGAGAAAGGCAAAAGGTGATTCTTGTTTCTTGTACGCTATCAAATCTTCAATAGAATCACAGTTAAAATTACTGTTCGTGTGTTCGGTCTTGCTCGTACACGGATTCCGCACGTCGTACGAGTCGGTTCGCAATCGTTCGGATTCAAACCAGTCCTAACAAGTGGTATCAGAGCAGGTTATCGGTTGCGAGGATCAAACGCACGATTTCGTTCAAGATCTGATCAGATTCAGAGCCTAAATCATCCAGATTTGTCAAATTTCTCATATTTTCTTGTTCTTCACGTTTTTATCTGATTTTTGCTGATTTGAACAGGTTTTTACGGTCGAAAATGGCTGATTTTTGGATATGTTGAGCGAAAGTACCTGATCTACAAGCGTACAAATTTTCAGATCTAAATTCGAAGCAGTTCGTGAGATATCTTGATTTTTGTGGTTCGAAAAAAGTTGAAGAAATGAGGAATGTTGCTGTTTACGTTAACCGCACGGATTGCCATCCGTGCGGATGACCATCCTGGTTGACCATTAGACTATCCGTGTTGACCTATCCGTACGGATAAGTCGCCCGCACGGACAACTTATCCGGGTTGACCTTCTTTGACTAACCGGACGAACAAACGAATAACAATTCGCAAAATAATAATACGTGTCATTACATCACACCCAAGCTAGTTCTTAAAGTCAAACACTTTCAGGACTTGTCAGTCAACGTTATTAACAAAACATGTGGGTCGTTAATTGCTTTCGGTGATATTGTGTATTAGATAACAGTTGTCAACCACTTTGAGAATTACTCAAAGTAATTCACGTGATCATCTGATATTACATCTGTTTGGGGTCCAATCAAGTCACGTGTTTGGAGAATATCTCACTCGCACGGATTGTTTCATCACCCGGAATCTCACCCGTACGTACAAGTCATATGCACGGATTACTTTCAGCCATCCGTGTTGACTTCCATACGCACGGACAACTTGTGCACGCGGATAACATTCCCATCCGTGCGTACAACATCTCCCGGATCCCCACCCGTGCGTATAACATCACCCCGGATCTCCACCCGTGCGTATCACCACCCGTACGTATAACAATCCGGGCTGACTGATTATTTGACCATCCGGAGGGACACTTGTCTGCACTGATAACATTACACGTTACAACAAACCGTGTCTGTCACATTTAGTCAACATAATTCAACTTGTCAGTCACAATTATCAATATTTCATGTGAGTAAATAAATGCAATCGGTGTGCATGTGATTATTAATACTGTTGTCAACATATATTGCTTCCATTCATATCCTCATCACGTGGTATATTTGATATTAATGCCAATTTGAATCAAAGGTCCAATGAAAATTTAGAGGTCATTAAAATTGTCGGCCACCATTTTGCTAAAATCAATAGATTACATGTGATTTTGCATTGTATTCAAGGGATAAGGTTCATTCATTGAGGTCAAAGAAGTCAACAAGCTACCCGATTGGACAACAGTTTGTCGTGTAGTGACATTCATACGGACAACATTGTTGCACGCACGTATCACCTCCACCCGTACGTATTACCTTAGTCTCACGAATCTCCACCCGTGCGTATCACCATCCGGTTCCCCATCCGGACTAATCATCAACCGGATCTCCATCCGTTCGAAGACAACCATCCGAGTGGGGTGGCATCATCTGATTGACTATTGATCCATCCGAACAGACCGATTTCTTTTACGATTCATTTGTTTGATATTGTTTGTACTAATTGTGTTTGTTTGTTTGTCTCCAGTTGTTTGAAGATGTCAAGCAGTAAGGTTGATCATGATAGTAACAGTGAAAAAGCCCTCGCTTCTAAAGTTTGTACATTTACAATCAGTGGGAGAAATTTTATGGAACAGCACTGGTATTTCTGTTATACATGTGATCTGACTGTTTCAAAAGGTTGTTGTTCTGTTTGTGCAGATGTTTGTCATCGAGGACATCGTGTTGTCTACTCTACATCAAGTAGGTTTTTTTGCGACTGTGGAGCTGGGAGTGTACAGGACAGCAGTTGTCAGTGCCTGAAGCCTAGGAAATTCACTGGAGATGATGGGGATCAGATGCCTGAAGTAGATCCTAGTAATGCTGGTGATCATGATGATGAAGTTGCTACTGGTAATCAGTTGGCAGTAAATGATGATCAAGAAGCTAAAAACATGCCAATATTTGATCATGGCGATTCAGATTCTGAGGAGGAGAAGATTTCAAGTCAAACAAAATGTGAAGTTATGATGACTGAAAAACAACAGGTGTTTGAAGAAGTAATTACAAAGACAGAAGTTGATGTTGAAAAGACGAATGAAAAATGCTCAAAATGTGATAAACTTGAAGCTGAAAATGCCAAACTCTTGAAGGATGTGGAGAATTTGACTTTGGAAAACAAAGCTTTGAAAGATGGGAAGAAAGCTGATGATGAACAGATTCTGGAGTTGCGCTTGAACTGCGAAAAACTGAAATCTGAAAATGACAAACTTTTGAAGAATGTTGAGAGTTTGTCATCAGAAAACAAAAATTTTAAAAAATTAGAAAATGATTTCAAAAGTCAGATAAAGATTTTAGAAGATGAGAGAGATATTTTTGGTAAAAATAATCTCGAAAAACAATGTGCGATAAACTCTCATCTTGATAAAATCATTCGACTTGAGCATGAATCTGAAGATGCTCGTAATAAAATTGCTGAATTAGAAAATAAGTTGAAAAGTTTTGGGACTTCTGCACCATATGTGTGTCCAAAACCAATCAACGTTGCTCCAATAAGTGATAATGTCACAAATTTTGACAAAGTCAAAATTGAAGATTGTGATGACAAAGCTGATGATGAAAAAGAAAAAGAAAAGAAAAGAAAAATATTTTTAGATTTACAAGAAAAATTTAAAAATACTGTTTTGCAATCTACTGAAACAGGTGAATTTTCTAAGCAAAAACCTGTTAAGAAGAGTGTAGAACAGAAACAAAAGGTTAAAAATTCGAAAAATTTTAAAAATGAAAATAAAAGCTCATCAGTTCAATCATCCAATCATTATAAAAAATCACAAAAATTTGAAAATAAAAACTCACAAAATGATGGTAATAAGTGGTGCAGGTTTGACCACAGTGCTCAAAAGACAAATCCAGCATTGAAGAGGAGAAATGATTATCACCAAGCCAAACAATGTTATGATCTGAAGGTTTGGACTGAAAGAAGTGGATGGTACGATAACAGAGTGTGCTACACCTGTGGTGTTAGAGGACACATTGCTGTTAACTGCCAGAATTGGAATTATGAGACAAGAAGATGCTATAATTGCCATATCAGAGGACATATTGCCAGAGATTGCCCAAGGAGATCGATGGGAAGATCGAGGGTTGAATTCCAGAGAATGGTAAAGAAACCAGTCAATGTCAAACCCAAAGAACAGAAGATTCTAGAACAGAAAGTGAAACTTTCGCAGGGACAAAGAGACAGACTGAGGAAAAAGAGGAAGAAGGCAAGAGAGTATTTGGAGAAGATTTTGTCTTCAGGTTCACCAGTTTGTTCGAATAAAAGTTCTGATGAATCGATTCACTCGACGGCAAAGTCAAGCAAATCGAATTCTTCAGATGCAAATCTGAGGACAAACAAGAAGAAAAAGAAAGTTATTGGCGATGAATCTGGCTTATCCAAGTCAGACAAGCCAAGTTCGGGCAATGAATCTGATTCCACAAAATCAGATGAGCCACAAGTTGAGGTAAAAAAGGAAGAGACAGTTCCATTAATGAATGATGAGAAATTTCCACCATTACGAGCCGCAAACCTAAAATCAAAAGGTGTTGATGCTGGAAAAATGTTTAATAGCAATGTTAAACATATTTTTAGCAAGATGGTAAGGAAAAAGGAGTAAAAGAATTTTATGAAGAAAAGAGAAATGTTCAAAACACACCCAAGACTGGTCAGGCTTGGGTACATAAATCTGTTGGTTGAATTCCTGACTTGCCGGAGCTTCCAGGTTGGTAAGTGTGAAGCAGGTATCGGCATTTTTCTTGAGAAATTCACAGGATGGTAACTGTGATATTTCGTCTTACGAGTGGTTAATCAAGGACATTAAGTTGTACTTGATTTTCTACAAGTGATAGTGGTGTTTGGCCTAATAATGTTAAATTTTTCAAAATGGTTAAAAGAGAACAAGGTTATGTGATGACCCCGAACCTATAAGTGATGGGTAAACAAACTAATTTTTCCGGAAAAACCATTCTGATTAAAACAAACTTAAGTGTTTTGAAATCATTATGGAAAAATAGTTTGTTGTAAGGGGGAGTTCTGATTGAATACGCCGAAACCCTCACGGCTGAACAAACATGATTACTTTCACAAGATTGAAAAACGGTTTTCAAACTGTCGAAAATCAATGGGTTGTAAATCATGGGGGTACGTTATATTTTCTGCAAAACAGAGCATGAGATGCGGAAAATGGATGGCGAGACAAAGCTATCAGTATCAGGTTGTCAAATTTTCTTTAAATGGTTTTGCATTTTAGGGGGAGTAAGAAATTGTCAGAAAATCCAAAAACATTAGAAAATTTGAAAAAGCCAAAAACATGATAAAAATTCAAAATTGAGTTTTTGAATAAAAAGAGGAAATGATAGTACATCAGTAGACAGTTACAGTATGCTAAAGAAATGTATTGATTATAAAGCGTTAAACAGTCTCACTGATGATATGCCGATAGATTTTTATACATTTAGTAAACTTTTTTCGGGATATAAACTTAAATTCAAACTTGCTTATTTTGTGGGGAACACTACTTGGATATATAGGTAACCCCTGAAATCTTGTTTGAAAGGTCTCATAATCTGATATACTAGGTCTTTATACTCAATGATGTCTGGGGTATTATTCCGGGACTTCTGCTGAACGGTAGTTCTGACCTAGTCCTTGGATAATACTTTCTGCAAATGCTTGAAACATAGCATAAACCCTCAGCATGCAGATGAAACAATAAAATTGATAGTCGCTGCTGTTGTAGCTAAAAGATCCTCTAAAGGGGACATTCCGAAAAGTCGAAGCTGATATCTCTCTGCGTATACGGAAGTATCGATCTGAGATCCCTCGGCCCTCGCATACCTAATTTATGTACAGATATCATTGTAGTATACTCACCTGTAAGACTGATTATTGGGATTCTGGATACGGGAGTATATTCAAGAGGTGGGACACATGAATGGGTTTAAGTTCTTAAAATACATAATTCGTATCCTGAATCAGTTGAAATTTGTATGAAAATTTAAAGTGGACAAGTATATCGACAATCTAAGTGAATTGTTTAATTCTTAAAGTGTTTTAAAGCTCAACGGTACTTGTGACTTGTCATAAACTGATATGATCCTCTGATGCAAACTCAAACAAAAATATTGTCTGTAAATATGTTTGTACATATTACTTTACTGCTTTATTTTTTCAGAAAAATACAAAAAGATTTTTGATTCTGCTTTATTTTCGACAACCGATGTCTGAGAACTGAGTTTCAAAATCTAAGTATGCTGATTGTGTTTCTGGAAAATAAAACAAGTTCATTAATTTGAAACTTGAAGTTTTTAAAATCAAAAATCAAAAAACAGTTTGTGATATCTCCAAGGTCATTAGTTTGAACTTGGATGATTAACTGTAAGGGATTTGGATGCTTATATTGTTAAAATCTGTAAAAGAGCCAGTTTCCGATCCGGTTCGTTGAAACTGCCAAATCTTTTAAGATTGTTGATAGGGAGAGAGAATCAAGTAATCCTGGATATATTTCATATTATTATATCTTAGTCCCAGGATCTTGATTTAGAAAGTTTAATAGAGCCAGGTTACGATACCTGGACAATCGAAAATGCTTTCATTGTAAAATATTTTAGAAAGTTTAATAGAGCTAGGTTACGATACCTGGACAACTGAAAATATTGTTACTTATAAATGTTTGAGAATTGCAGATTCCAGACTACGATCCCGATAGCCGAGTCTAAGGGGGAGTCTGAAGACGAGCTCAACGCAAAGGGAAGCGTGCATAGCAGCCAGGATACTTTTCCCAAAAAAAGCTTGTAACCGGAAAGCCAGGTGTCAATCCCAAAAGCACGGAAGCTTGAAGAAAGGGGGAGCCTGAAGAGTCTACCAAAAGGAAGGAGCTGGAGCTGAAGACAGATCCACGGGGATTCTGTTCGAGCTAAAGAGAGAGAAAGAAAAGAAGCTACGAGTCTGAATGTTTGAGATTGACTGTGACAATATCCAAGGGGGAGTCTGTTAGTGCAGTATGTTTATCGCCTCCGTCATCTCAAGACCGTAGCAGAAATAGTTTAAGTTTAGTGCTTTTAGTGTTATATTTTAGAAAAAGGCAAGGTGGCGTTTGTGTAAATAAGGGGAACTCTCCTTATAAGCCTTGGCCTATAAATAGAACCATTAGGGTTCTTATTTGAGACTTTTGCCATTTCACACTTTAGAAAGATCTAGTTCTAGAGAGAGAAACTAGAGAGAGATTCTAGAGAGAGAAAGGCAAAAGGTGATTCGTGTTTCTTGTACACTATCAAATCTTCAATAGAATCACAGTTAAAATTACTGTTCGTGTGTTCGGTCTTGCTCATACACGGATTCCGCACGTCGTACGAGTCGGTTCGCAATCGTTCGGATTCAAACCGGTCCTAACAAGGGTCATGGTCGCGCAGCGCGACGTTATAGGGTACCAGCCAAACAAGTTTCTAACTTGTCAAGATCAGTCCCTGCACCTTTATAAGCTTAATAACTTCCATTTTTGGCACTTCTAGTCCTTGTAGTTAGTTTGTAGATGATCTAGGGAGTATAACCAAACACCGTTAGGTTTGGTTTCGTTAAACGTTCACCGAAAACACAAGTTTCGTCTCGTTGACGCTTTTAACCCTAATTCTTGGGAATTTGCTTAAATAACACATATCATCACGAAACCTCATGAATTTCTTATCACATTTTCTTGGGAGTATAATAGAACATTACGAAGCTCCGGGTTCATTAAAAGGTCACTCAGAGGTAAGAATTAACATGTTGACATGTTTAACCCCTGTATCTTGTAAACTTTCGTTTACTTTCACAAACGGCTTCTTATATCTGATTAATTACTCGTTTAAGAACATATTCATCGTGTGTGGTCATTCAGAGGCACAAGTTTGGCATGTTGACACTTTTAGTCCTATCGCATACATATTTTCATCGTTTGACAACTTTAGTCCTTGTAATTCAATCTTTCACAAGATTAGGGTTTAGGACAAGTGTCTTCACATAATTAGACACGTTTTTATGAGGTGTTACATCCTCACCCCCTTAAAAGAAATCTCAACCCTGAGATTTACCAAAACAAGTGAGGGTACTTTTGTCGCATAGTGGACTCAACCTCCTACGTATATTCAGGGCCTCTACGGGCATCCCATTTAACCTTTACTATAGGCACGTGCTTCCTTCGGAGCTTTTTAACCTGTTGATCCTCGATCGATATAGGTCTTTCAACAAATCTCAAGCTTTCATCAATCTATACGTCTTTATGAGACATTGCTAGTGATTCATCAGCTAGACATTTCTTTAAGTTACAAATGTGGAACACATTGTGAATTCCACTAAGCTCCTCAGGCAAGTTTAGCTTATAAGCTACACTACCGACACATTCGATGATCTAGAATGGTCCAATATACCTTGGGCTTAGCTTGCCCTTCTTACCAAAACGCATCACACCTTTCCTGGGTGATACCTGTAGTAAGACTTTATCGCCTACCTCAAACTTTAGAGGTTTTCGTCTTTTATCTGCATAACTTTTCTGCCTATCACGGGCAGCTTTTAGGCGATCACGAATTTGGACAATCTTGTTCGTTGTTTCAAGGACTATATCAGGTCCTGATAACTGAGTCTCTCCAACTTCAGCCCAACAAACAGGTGTTCTGCATCTTCTCCCATATAATGCCTCGAAAGGTGCAGCCTATATGCTAGTATGGTAACTATTGTTATATTGGAACTCAATCAAAGGTAGGTGATCATCCCAACTACCACCCAAATCAATAACACATGCACGAAGCATGTCTTCCAAAGTTTGAATTGTGCGCTCACTTTGTCCATCCGTTTGAGGATGATAAGCGGTACTAAAATTCAAACGAGTACCTAATGATTGTTGGAAACTTTTCCAAAAATGAGAGGTGTATCTAGTATCTCTATTGAAAATAATAGACACTGTCATTCTGTGGAGAGATACAATCTCATCCACATACAACTGAGCTAGTTTGTCAGAGCTATGAGACTCCTTGATAAGTAAGAAGTGTGCTGACTTAGTCAGTCTGTCAACTATGACCCATATAGTATCGTTTCCATGCCTTGTCTTAGGTAACTTGGTTATAAAATCCATGGTTACCATTTCCCACTTCCATATGGGAAGTTCTGGTTGTTGTAGCAAACCTAACGGTTTTTTATGTTCAGCTTTAATCTGGGCGCATATCAGACATTTCGCTACATGTGTGGCAATGGACTTTTTCAAACCTATCCACCAATAGTTGGCTTTCAAATCTTGATACATTTTATCACCTCCAGGGTGAACTGAGTATCTGGAGTTATGAGCCTCCTAGAGGATTACATCTCTAAGTCCTCCATGCATAGGAACCCAGATCCTACCATTCAATCTGAGGATTCCGTCCTTGCCAGGTGTTAACTGATCAGCAGTTACACCTAACTTCTCGTGTGGAAAGTTAGCTTCCAATGTTGCTTCCTTCTGAGCGGCTAACAGTCTGTCATTCAAGTTGTTTTTAAGTTCAATGCTCTGGGCATTAATTCGTATAGGTTTAATCCTTTCCTTTCTGCTCAATGCATCTGCAACTACGTTCGCCTTACAAGGATGGTAGCGAATTTCGCAATCATAATCATTTAGAGTTTCCATCCAACGACGTTGCCTCATATTAAGATCTTTTTTATTGAACAAGTGTTGAAGACTTTTCTGATCTGAATAAATCACACGTTTGATTCCATATAAGTAATGTCTCCATAACTTAAGTGCAAATACAATGGCACCCAACTCCAAATCGTGGGTGGTGTAATTCTTTTTGTGCACCTTCAATTGTCGTGATGCATAGGCAATCACCATGCCTCTCTGCATAAGTACATAACTTATTTTCGAAAATGATCCCCCGCCGGTTACCTTTGCACCACCGCCACCGCCAATGGGTTATGAAAATCCAATACCTACTTACCCAGGTTCGTCTGGGTATAACCCGTTTAAATATCAAACTCCTACGGGTTATGAATATCAAGCCCCTTCCCATGATCCATATCTTGAGGCAGCTCACTTTAATGCCCTTTATCCCTCACCGTTTCCTCCAGCATACCCAACTGGTTATCCCGTGCAAGGGTATCAATACCCTCCATATCAGCAGCATCCTCAGCATCCGCCTCAACTTTCGCAAACACAAGAAATTTTACATAGGTTGGATGAGGTTGAACAAAAAGCGGAGGAACGGGAAAACAAGCACAATAAACTCCTTAAGGGTCTTGCGAACTTCCTCAAAGGAAAGAAGAAGTAGAAGTTTTTACTTTATTTTGTATTGTCATTTCAATTAAGTCCCTGCGTGGACATTTCCTTTATTTTAGTCCCTGTGTGGACTTGTTTCTTTTCTTTAGTCCCTGCGTGGACAATTTGTTATTTCAAAGACCCATTTAGGGCACTTTTTGTAATCATTTAGTATTATTAATGGAATATCTTTTGAAGTTTTATATGTGTAATTTATTACATCCCCATACAAATATCATTTCAATTTTCATTGATCTGCGTGAAATTTCAAAAGAAATTCTTAAAGGTATGACCTAGCCATAATATAAATGGCTATGACGGTGTAACCCTCTTAAGATAATGATTCCCTGTTAACATCTAAAAACATGTTAACACTCCTAGCAGTGTGACTTGAGAGACCACACTAGCTCCCCAAAAAGTACTTGGATCTTTCTAAGCCATCTTTATGGCCTAAATGATCAATGTGAATCATGGCTATTAACATCAAATATAATGTATACACCAAAACATCCATTTGAGGTGTTTGCCTTCGGGCTAAATGGTGTTCAAGACAAAGATAGTTTTATAAACTTCTTGTCAATAAGGCGATGAACTATATTCGACCCTTAAAATCTCTAATTCAAAAGATCATTGATAATACTTAAATTGTCCTTGTGACAAGGCCTTTTGTGCCATCTAAATGTCCTTCGAGATGATCCTTTGTGCTATATGAAAATGTCTATACGACATTGACAGTTGTGACTTATGTCTCCTGTCTGATAAATATAAAGGATTATATCCTATTTGATTGCCAATAATGGTTCATTTGCGACCTAGGAAAATTATAATCAGATAAATTTTGAATTATTATCTAAAATGGTCTATATGGTTTATTAATACCATGACTATCTAATCATTAAATACGATGATTCATTATATAATCTAAGTAAAACATTATTGTTTTTATTTTAGTATTCAAATCATGGCTGGCTCCGATGAAGCTAATAGTCATCCAGTAGAAGGAAACAATAATGATACAAGGATAAATGTTACCGTTGCTGAATTACAAGCGATGATTAACATAGCAGTTGCTCAAGCTGTGAACGATATGTTTAAAGAACCGAGTAATGTTCGGTCTAAAACTCATACAAAGTCCCCTTCGAAATCGCATACGTTGAAAAAAAGATGAATCTCAGCATTCATCCAATCAGAGATCTGAACCTCAAAAGATCGTGCTTGATCAGACTCCCATGTACAACAAGGGTTGTACCTACAAATAC
The DNA here is from genome assembly GCA_030545235.1 of Helianthus tuberosus. Classification (NCBI taxonomy): domain Eukaryota; kingdom Viridiplantae; phylum Streptophyta; class Magnoliopsida; order Asterales; family Asteraceae; genus Helianthus; species Helianthus tuberosus. Next base: position 57,204,647 of record CM060427.1, read on the forward strand.
TTTGTCTCTTGTAAACCAAGAGATTTCACGGGAGAAAAGGGAGCTATCGACTGTATGAAGTGGTTGGACGAAATGGAAACTATTATCGATATCAGTGGATGTGCCAAGGAGGACATCGTAAAATTTGTATCTCAGTCCTTCAAGGGAGATGCCCTGACATGGTGGGAAGCCTTGGTGCAATCCACCGGAAAGGTTCCTCTGTATAACCTTTCTTGGAGTCAATTTGTTGAACTTATAAAAGACACTTACTGTCCACAACATGAGGTAGAAAGAGTGGAGACTGACTTCCTCACTCTAGTTATGAAAGATTTGGATTGCAGGTCTTATGTGACCAGTTTTAACTCGATCTCTCGATTAGTCCCTTATCTTGTTACTCCAGAACCTAAACGCTTTGCGCGTTTTATTGGTGGTCTAGCCCCTGAAATTAAGGGCAATGTCAAGGCTTCTAAGCCTGCCACATATAGGTCGGCTGTAGACCTATCATTGTTACTTACTCTCGATGTTATAAGGAGTAAGTCAAAGAAGACCACCGAAGAAGGGAAGAGGAAAATGGAGGATGACCAGTCCCATCAGTCGAATAAAAAGAAGAAAGGAAACTCTGTTTTCAAGAAAGGACAGTCTGGAGACAAACCTAGGTGCAAGGTTTGTAATAAAAGGCATTTTGGGAAGTGCAACCAGGATCCACAAGCTAAAAACCTTGTGGGATCTGCAAAAAGAAAGGGCACATTAAGACTAATTTCACTAAAAATGCCAAGAAGCCTGATGAGATACACACTATGGTCTGCCTGACAATGAATCTATACTCAAAGCATCCAAGTGTCTGAAGAATGGATGTGTCATCTACATGGCACAGGTGACAGTTGATGAACCAAAACCCAAGATTGAAGACATCCCAAACATTTCTGAATACCCTGATGTCTTTCCTGATGAACTACTTGGATTACCTCCTGAGAGGCAAGTCGAATTCAGGATAGACATTCTTCCAAGAGCGGCACCGATTGCATGAGCTCCATACCGTTTAGCACCTACATAAATGAAGGAGTTGAGAACCCAATTGGAGGACTTACTAGCAAAAGGTTTTATACAACCCAGCTCATCGCCTTGGGGAGCACCCATATTGTTTGTGAACAAGAAAGATGGATCAATGCGTCTATGCATTGATTATCGCGAGCTGAACAAAGTAACAATCAAGAATCGTTATCCATTACCCAGGATCGATGACTTGTTCGATCAACTCCAAGGAGCAAGTTTCTTTTCGAAGATAGATTTAAGATCTGGGAATCATCAACTCAATGTTAGAACTGAAGATGTACCTAAAACGGCGTTCAGGACAAGGTATGGTCATTATGAATTCTTAGTGATGCCTTTCGGGCTCACTAACGCACCTGCAGCATTCATGGATCTCATGAATCGAGTCTGCAAACCATACCTAGACAAGTTTGTTATCGTCTTCATAGATGACATACTTATATACTCTCGTAGTCAGGCTGATCACGAGAAACATCTTCGATGTATCTTAGGATTGTTACGTCAGGAGAAACTGTATGCTAAATTCTCTAAGTGCGATTTTTGGCTTCGTGAAGTCCAATTCCTTGGACATGTGAGTGAGCATGGTATCCAAGTGGATCCCGATAAATAGAAGCCATAATGAACTGGGAAGCACCAAAGACGCCGACTGAAATCCGCAGCTTTCTGGGATTAGCTGGTTATTATAGAAGATTCATTGAGAACTTTTCAAGGATAGCTGCACCATTAACTGCTTTGACACGCAAGAATGTAAAGTTTGATTGGGGTCCTAAACAACAAGAGTCTTTTGAGATTCTTAACCAGAGATTGAGCAATGCTCCTGTGTTGACATTGCCCGAAGGAGTAGAAGAGTTTGTTGTATACTGTGATACTTCACACACCGGTATGGTTCTCTATTACAACCAGTCTGTATATTCTTTTATCTCGAACACTCGGACATTATGGTTTGTAATAGTAATTATCTACCAAGGCTTCCGCTGTGCTATAATTGTGTTACTTGTCTATGATGATATCAACTACGTCACGATACTCCCCACCGGGCCCACCGGTAATATGTGGAAATATCGGGGTGTGACACACCACCACCAGACTCAAATCAAAATCCACCAAACTCAAATCAAACTCAGCACCTGCTATCATTCCCACCAAACTCAAATCAAAATCCACCAAACTCAAATCAAACTCAACACCTACTATCATTGCATACACTCCCCACCAAACTCAAATCAAAATCCAAAACCCAATTCCATTTACAATCTTTATAACATACCTAAATAATCAAAACCTGAGTTATACCCGATTCAATCAAACCCACAATAAAACCCCCCTCGGTTGTTCAAGAAAACATAAAGACCAGTCACCACCGACCAAGCACCTCGCCATCGATCTGCTGTCTAAAGGCCACAACCACTAGGTCTGCCTAAGCCACCCACAACCGCCACGACCACCACTGATCAAAACCCCCACCACCGATCTGTTTTTTAAAGGCCACAACCCAAAACCGACACGACCACCACCGATTTGTTTTCTAAAGGCCATAACTATGAGATCTATCTCAACCACCTCTGATCTGTGGGTATGCGATGGTGGACTTGAGAGAGAGAGAGAGAGAGAGAGAGAGAGAGAGAGAGAGAGAGAGAGAGAGAAGAGAGAGAACAAGTACGTGTGTGTAGCGAGAGAGAGGGACTGAGTGGCCGGATATGCGGGTGCCCGGATATGCGGGTGCCCGGAATTACTGATGGTTGAGGTGGAAGTGGTGGTGGTGGTGGTGGCAGGTGGTGGCTAAGGGTGGCGGTGATTGAGCCATGGAGGTTGTGGTTTAAGGTGATTTAAAGGAAAGATAGGTAGAGAGAGTGAGGAGAGAGAGAAGGGTATATATGTGTGTGATATTAATATTTTAAGTTTATATTTTGTTTTGTTTATTAAAATGTTTAAATAAAAGACTACATAGGTCTAAAGGACATAACGTGTAAGGGTTTGGGCTAAAGGACATAACGTGTAAGGGTTTGCAAACATCGAGTACGTTTTTTATACTTATTGAAGATAAAGAACATAGTTTACAATCTGGTGTCAACATAAATGACGATTTTTGTAATTTACTCTTTTAGAGTTTTATATATTGAATGCAAGTCATTTTTTTTACTAAAACTACGGTGTTGCCATGAATGAATTGATAAGGAGGTCCTTATGGAAAAAAGGAAGAAAAAGAAGCTTGGTAGAATGCAAAAAAAGAATAACTAATTAACGAAACGTAAAAAGAAAAGCCAATAAAAAAAATTGTAAAACAGACAAAGGAAAATAGTTAAAGATGGGTAAATATGTAATTTTTAAAGTTTTAGTATAAATAAGGATAAAATAGTCATGTTATATTTTATTTTTAATAAAATAGTTAAAATGGGTAAATTTTCAATTGATTTCATTAAGAGAGGGGATATATATAAATTTAGTTTTGGGTTGGGTAAATATGCAACTAAGAAGATTTACAAGGAAATATATATAATTGCCTTTAAAAATATGAAATTGAATTTAATGAGAATCTTATCTCAATTTAGACTGCTGGGTTTGGGGGACGACCCTGGCCTGTCGCGGCTCGTCGGGGTCATCCACACCGCCCCCTCCCCAGGCTCGTCCCATCGGTTTCTTCGGCCTATTGCCAAAGGCGACGCTCCCCTCTCTTTCTTATCCAATACACACATATACATGCATACAAATAACGAAGCTCATCATCCATACCCTAGGCCTATCACCCACACCCGATAACGTGACCGTTTACATAAAAGTCTATCACTAAGTGATGGACCAACTTCACACCTAATACCCTTATAACTTAATGAAACGTATATTTTAGATTTTGATTTGTTTTGTTATGAACATCATAACATATGACGAAAGAAGTTTCTACCAAAATGTAGAAAGCTATTCAAATTGAATTTTGCATCTTAACTATTCTGAGATGCATATTATTAGTATTCATTTATTCTTTGATTTTTATGTTAGTTATTATTATATTTGATTTCAAATCCAAAAACAACATTTATAATAGTAATAATGTAATATAGAGTTAAATGTCATTTTAGTCCCTATGGTTTCGGCCATTTTACCCGTTTAATCTAAAGGTTTTTACTTTTTGTCTGTGGGTCCAAAAAGGTTTTATCGTTGCCATTTTAGTCTACCGTGTTAACTTTATCCATTATTTCAGTTAACGAGAATGACAATTCGGTCATTTTATATGGCCGAATTGCCCTTCTAGTTAACAAAATTACATATAAAATGACTGAATTGCCCTTCTCGTTAACAAAAAAATGGATGAAGTTAACCAAGCGGACTAAAATGGCAACGGTGAAACCTTTTTAGACCGACAGGCGAAAAATGAAACATTTGAACTAAATTGACATAATGTCCCAAATCACAGGGACTAAAATGACATTTAACTCTAGTAATATACTTGTATGCATACACATAAAGTATACATATTAATACTAAAGAAATAAAAAAATACTTTATACATGTAAATAGAAAATTAAGATTCAACATAAAATAAAACAACTAACAAAAATAGTAGGTACTAAAACAAATAGTTAATGATGAGTGTTTGTTTCGCAAAAATATGTGGTCTTAATATGATTTGGTGTCCGTTTACGTATATTGCATGCGATGTACACAAATTTAGTTATACCATATAACTTCTACATTAGTATTTGCTTTGAGACTAATGAGATACATAATAATTTGACAAAGTGAATTTACTTTTTTCTTATTGTTATTATGATTTTATTTTACATTAATAATTATAAACTATTCTATTTGTCGAGAATTGAACCTCAGAACTCTCCTCTAAAATGCATGTGCATCTACCAAGTAGGTTAGCATCACATTAACGACAAAATGAATTTACCATCTCAATCTATAATAAAAGAAACCATCTGAGGGACAAATGATGCTCTATCAGGTGATCTTAATTGTCTTTTCCCGTCTAAATTAATATTTTTATAGATAGTTGATTATTGATTATGTTAAATTTAAAAGTTAAAATATTTATCTTGGATCGATTACTGATTATATTAAAGTTAAATTATTGACTATTATTCCATATATAACTTAGTAAGTTTTTTGTGCATAAGAACTTGTAACTTGTGCTTTGGGCATTTCTTAAAAAAAAAAATACTTGATTTTTTACTTTTAATCCAAAGGATTTTACATTTTGCAATTTTAACCATATATAATTTGTTTTTTTAACTTTAACCCAAAACTTTTCATTATTTTCAATTTAACTTCACAACTTTTATCGCTTATAGTTTTCATCTTTCGCAAATTTTTGTTTTACGTATAGTTCTAAATTTTTCGAGTTAATACGACGCAGCGTACGAGTGTGCTTCAACTTTTTTATGTTTTGTTTCGAAATTTGCAAGTTAACACGGCACAACGTGCATGTGTGGTTCAACGTTTTTACCTCTATTTTTTCATGTTTGACAGATTCGTCGCAGCACGCAGATCCTAGGTCGAGTCAGTGTTGGTGGTCGATGACGGTTGTGTGACAATAGTACTATTTGACACCGTTTTACGCCCCGCCGCAACGCGGGGTGTGCTTTGGGGGTTTTTCAAAGAAAAAATGGTTATGCATATGGTTGTCGTAGCCTTGGCTTTGGGGGTTTTAAAAAAAATAGATTTTTTTTACTTTTCACCAAAAAGTATTTCATAAATTACTTTTAACCCAAAACTATTTGTTTTTTTTTTACTTTTAACCTAGAACTTTTTATCTTTTGCAATCTATCCTCACAACTTTTTTTACTTTCTTTGGTCCTTTATAGTTTTCATTTTCCGTAAATTTTTCGCTTTATGCTTGGTTCTAAATTTTGTGACTTAACACATCGCAACGTGTGTCTTTGGGTGAACGTGTTTACATCGTCTATTTTTTCCCGTTTGACAGGTTTAACATAACGTGCGGGTCCTATATCGACTTAGTTATAACTAAAGAATCCCCGCCGCATTGCGACGGGTCGTATTCCGACGTAAACATTTTTTTAGACGAGTCAAGTTAAATATAATACGTTTTCGTTTAAAGAAACCATTTTTATGTGCATATTTTTATGTACGTTTTGGTATAAATTCAAGTTGTTCTATGTTTCGACGTAAACATTTTTTGGGAAATGATTCACGTCAAATATAATATGTTTTCGTGCTTATTTTATGTATGTTTCGAACCGAGTGGAGTCAAATTATGGTTTCTTTTTCTTCCTTTTTTTCGAAAGCTCTAATTAATCCATTTCGATTACATGTGCATATTTTTCTTCATACCGTTACGTTTTTTATGTATGAGTTGAGTCACATATAATACGTTGTGATTGTTCGATATGAATTTGTTTTACTCTACGTTTGATCCAATCAAAATGCTTATACATGTTACATTGAGTTCAAGTGGATACGTCGAAATGTGTGTTTTCATATGGTTAATGCATCATATAACGTTTGGACTAATCCATTCAATATTTACGATGTACCCGCGCCGCAACGCGGGTGGGTCTTAACCCTAGTTTATATAAATTAGCAACACATTGTTGCATTGTGTTGTTGTAACCTAAGCATAGGGTTTTTTTTTTTTAAAAAGTGATTTTTCACTTTTAACCCAAAGGTTTTCATCTTTTGTATTTTAACCCTCTTAATTTGTTTACTTTTAACCCAAAACTTTTCATCTTTTGTAATTTAACCTAAAACCTTTTTATTTACAACTTTGGTCCCCCATACTTTTTTATCTTTCGCAAGGTTTTCGTTATAAGTTTCGTTCTAAAATTTGCGAGTTAATACGTCCCAATGTGTGTGTGTGGCTCAACGTTTTTGGTCTATATTTTCACATTTGACAGGTATGTCGCAACATATCTATTTTCCCCCTTTAGCAAATTTGCCGCAACGGCCGGATCCTACATCGACTTAGTTATTTTTTTCTACGTTATTTTACGAATTAACACGGCGCAACGTATGTGTGTGGTTCAACGTTTTTACGTCTATTTTTTCATTTAACAAGTTTGTCGCAACGCGTGGGTCCTAAATCGACATAGTTCTTTTTGTATGTTTCAGTCTTATTTCTTCGCATTAACATGCCACAACTTTAGTATTGGTGATCGCTACCAATGGTGTGACATTAATGTTATTTGGCATAGTTTTAGACCTCCGCCACAATGCGCGAATGCTTAATTCTAGTTAAGTATTGAAAGTAATCTTACGCCTTTGAAGTAGGATAAAATAGGATGGCATATATTAAATTTAATAATATAATAAATAATTACAATAATAATAAATAATACATAAGTAATTTTGTTTTTCCCATAAATACAATACGTTCAAATGAGAGGAATTTAAAAAAAATAAGAAATTTTAACCAATAAAAATTCTTTATTTTACTTTATTTAATATAAGTATTTAATGTTACTATAAAGGTACATTGGTAAATCTACATAGGTCATTACTTTGTAGTCTTCCTCTTTAATAGCTAAATACATTAAATAATTTGTAACTTATCTTCACAATATATATTTTTTCAAAAAAATAATAATAATAATTTAAAATGTAGAATAAATTACGAGTTGTGTAGGATAAATTACGAGTTATGTAGGATAAATTTCAACGCGTAGGATGAATTTCGAAATATGTAGGATAACTTTTGATATGTGTAGGCAAAAAAAAGTTAGTGTGGAGGATAATACTCTTTATGGCTAATTAATTAGTCAAAAATGATAATAAATGAGATAAGTAAAAAAGTATTTAATGTTTTACAAAATTACCCTTTGTTCTTTTTCTTCTCAATTAAATTTTATTCTCAAATGAACCTTCCCCTATATCTATATATATACTAAACAATAAAGTAAATATATTAGGGACACTTTCCGTATAATTTATATTTAGTAGGTTTAAATATAATTTATATCCTAGAATTTTGACCCGTGCCGCATATTGCAGCGGCAACGTCGCGTTTGTTATTTCGTTACACGTGTAACGATGATGACATTAACGAGTACTGCGCGCACGTGACGTTACACGTTTTTTTACCTTGTTACACCCATTACGTTCGTGACATTATTGTCATTGGACATAGATAAAAAAGTGTATGTCCCGGACTTTGTAGTGTAAAGTCGTAAAAGTAATCTAGACATTAACGTAATTAGGCATAGATAAACAAATGTATAATAATCTATCCATGTTGCGGTGTAAAGTCGTGAAAGTAATTTAAACAAAAGGTGTCAAGTTATTGAGTAGAAAAGTTGGAGGGAACGTCATTAGACATAGTTAAAAAAGGGTATGCCCCGGACGTTGTGGTATAAAGTCCTAAAAGTAATTTAGACATTAACATAGCAAGACATAGATTAAAAAGGTATAATAATGTGTCGCATGTTGGCGGTATAAAGTCTTAAAAGTAATTTAAACAAAAGGAGGTGTCAAGTTATTAAGTAGAAAATGTTAAGAGGGTCAAAGTTGTTAGTTACTGAAAGTTAGAAGTGAATGTGTAACTTACTTAAAGATAAGGGTTAATAGTGTTTCCATAAAGTGGAAAAACTTGAAAGTGTAAGGGCCTTTTTTGTTGGTTCAAAACTTTGAAATATGAGGGTTAAAAGAGAAAGGTCTCCATCGACGTTTCTCTTAGTAAGACATAGATTAAAAAGGTATAATAATGTGTCGCATGTTGGCGGTGTAAAGTCTTAAAGGGTGTCAAGTTATTAAGTAGAAAATGTTAAGAGGGTGAAAGTTGTCAATTACTGAAAGTTAGAAGTGAATGTGTAACTTACTTAAAGATAAGGGTTAATAGTGTTTCATAAAGTGGAAAAACTTGAAAGTGTAAGAGCCTTTTTTGTTGGTTCAAAACTTTGAAATATGAGAAATATGAGGATTAAAAGAGAAAGGGCTCCATCGACCTTTCTCTTTGATAGTATAAAAATTTCCTGACTAATAAGTGATAAAAAATAATTATTGATAAGTTTTGTTTTTTATTTTACATATTATTTAGGTCTAATTATTGTTCATATATTTTCTAGAGTAAATTACAAAAATCGTCCTTTATGTTGACACCATATTGCAAACTATGTCCTTTATCTTTAAAAAGTACAAAAAACGTACTTGATGTTTGCAAACCCTTGCAAGTCACGTCCTTTAGCCCTAACTCAGTTAGTTTTTATGGTTAAATCTGACCAAGTAGACCCCACATAAGGATATATTGGTCATTTTACCTTATTTACTTAAACTAATAAATTAAAAATCCAACCCACTCTTTATCTCTCTCTATATACCAGATTTATTTATATCTCTCTCTAAAAGATCATCAGCATCTTCATCTTCTTCATTCCTCAAGAACTCAACCCTAAAACACCATAGCCCCAACCTCAGCCACCCTCATGTTCGTCTGATGTATAAGGATGACGACGAGGGTTCCGCCGCAAACCCTAGCGATGGTGACTTCGGCTACAAGACATTCTTCGCCAAGTCCAATGGCTGCGGTGGCTAGATGATGATGATAGCAACGGTTCCCAGCCAAGTTTGACATATTTCTTCAACACACAAACACCAATCTCAATCTCAATAACCATATCACCTCCATTGCACCTTATCTGAAATCGACTGACGAATTTGATCTTCACCCCCTTTTCTCATTTCCAATCACATTCCCCATTTAACGGTTGAACTTTACAACACAATTACGGCACCAAAATCGTCAGATCTAAGTTCAACAACTCCATTCATTGCTTCAGCGCCGCAAAATTGTTGAACTACTTTATTAATCTGGTTCATTTGAAAAGGTATTTGAATGGTACACGTAAGATTGGGGAATTGCTTAGGAGCCAGGCCATGGCGGGGTTTAGTTTCTTGAATCGCCATCATCATGCATTTAGGTTTTTGGGTGTTAAATTGCAGGTGAAATGGTGAACCAGTTGAGTGATGAGTTGGGTTGTTTATGAATGAGGGTATTGGGGTTTAAATAGAGGGAAAATAAAAGGGTAAGGAAAAGACAATAATGCCCTCATGCGGGTCCCACATGACTAAACTAACTGTAAAAATTAACTAATTTTAGGGTAAAGGACACAGCGTGTTAGGGTTTGCAAACATCAAGTACGTTTTTTGTACTTTTTGAAGATAAATGACATACTTTGCAATCTGCTATTAACGTAAAGGACGATTTTTGTAATTTACTTTATTTTCTATATTCATTTGATTACTATAGAAATTTCATAATTTTATTAAAATTCTTTAGGTCATGCTTTTCTTTTATATTCTTATTAAAGAAGAATTAATTTATTAACGATTTTATTATTATTATTATATGGGGTTTTATAATGAGGATGTTACACAAATGAAACTAAATAAAAGCTAATTGGTTTATAGCCTAATGCTATCATGATGTGTAATAAATGTGTTCCTACTAGGGATGGGCAAATCCCGATCCCGATACCATACCGTCCCGATACCGACAAATCCCGATCCCGAATTTTGTGAAAACTAGATACCGATACCGAAATACGTCGGTTCGGTACGGTATCGATACGGTGTCGGTATTTTGAGGGTAAAATTCGGTATTATACCGATACCATACCGTACCGATACCGAAAAAACCTAAAAGTGGATACCGAAATCGGTACCGAAACCGCTTCGGTATGGTATTGTCGGGATCAGGATGGGATCGGTATTTGACACCACTTGCTCATCCCTAGTTCCTACAAATTATCTACCAAACCACATAACATAATTTATTATTACTAATTATATTGGTGTATGTTAGTATTATTATCATTTTGTATCATATGTTATAATTTATTGAGTCGAAAATTTATTTATGTTCTTATTTCACTCTTTTTCAGATTCTATTATTCAATATTAAAATTTTAATTAACAAAATCAATAATATCTTATTACAAAAACCGTTTTATAATATTTTAATCTTCATTATTAACTATGTTATTTTTTTCAACCCGTGTAATACACGGGGTTTTAAGCTAGTTCAGTTATATATTAGGCTGATTAGAGATAAAAATATATTAAAATAAGAGGTCAATTTTATAGTATATTACATTTATTACATGATTGATATATATATATATATATATATATATGGGTGAGGTTCGGCTAGAATGTCCAAATTTCCTAAAAAGTGTAAAAAGTCATAAAACACAATAATTTCAGGCATAAAACACACCTAAAACTCACAAATAATAGAATCAAGATTACTAAAACACCATATTCAAACTCTAATAGTCCATAAATACTTCAAACACACCATCGTAGAACTATATGAATATAAAACACAAAATGTTAAACAACATAAAACACAATAATATTTGTCATTCCATAATCAGAGCCTTAACATCTAAAACACAACACAAAACTCACATACATGATGTTTTAGTAATCTTCATCATGTTATTTGTGGGTTTTTGGTGTGTTTTATGGTTGACATTGTGGTGTTTTATGACTTTTTACACTTTTTTAGAAAATTTGGACTTTCTAGCCAACTCCTAGCCTATATATATATACATACATATATATATATATATATATATATATATATATATATAGGGGAGCGCTAAAATAGGAACCACCCCCAGTTGTAAGAACCGTGAGAATCACTCTCAACCAATCAGAAAAAAGGGTAGTTTGGTCATTTACCCCAAATGTCAAATCTCACTCTCTCTCTTCATTTATATCTACCACTTTCTCTCTCATTTGTCTCCTTTTTCATTTCTCTCTCATCTCTCTTCTTCAAAAACCAACCAGTAGATTCATCTTCTTCAACACCCACATAACAACAGGCCCTCTTCTCTCTTGATCTTTACCGGCCACTGTTGTGGCCTCGTTTTCCAGGGGACCGGCAACCGGTGCCGGCCATATACCGACCACTTTTGTGGCCTCGTTTTCCAGTGACAATCACACACCCGACCCCCCATCTCATGTCTCCGGTACATACACCACCCCCACACCCTGGTTTCTTCCGGCAACGAGACGAAGAGAGAGAGATCGAGGATTATTGGTACACGGAATGTCTGTTGACTACGTTTAGTTAAGTCTTAGGTCAAGATAGGTCAACATAGGAGCTTGAAAGTCAAAATTAGGGTTTAATGATGTATTTCGCTCATGTGTACATGTTTAGCTAGGTGATTTCGCTTATAGGTACATTAGGGTTTTGCTTATAAGGACACAAGGTGGTTTCGCTTATTAGTCACATGGGGTTTCGCTTATATGGTTGACATATAAGCGAAATCAGTCCATCTATAAATACCTCCATGTGTGACTTCATTTGTGGACATTAGAGCGGAACCTGTTCATGCTTTATGTAACCGAACTTTGTCAAATTTGAATCAGAAAGCAATAAAAGAGAAGGAATTGAAAAGGAAAAGTTGTGTAACTTCATTTACGTTGATTCCGCCTTCGTATGTGAAGATGAACGTTCTCAACTGACTGTTTAGGGTCGGAACACGGTCCAACAAGTGGTATCAGAGCTTCAGGACGAGGAGTTCATACTACTACAGCTGATTCGACAAAATTCTTTCATTTCTACTCACTTTCTCCCATACTTTTTCATTTTAAACTGGTTCCTACGGTGGAAATGGTCTGAATTTCGAGTATAACGTGTAAAACATACAATTAACAAACCCTAGAAAGAATCAGGTTAAAATTCGGACTAAAACATGGTGAAAATTGACTAAAATCTGATTTCGCTTATTCGGTAATCGTAGGGTTTCGCTTTTACGGACATAAGTCACCTTAATTTCCCTGATAAGGACATAAACTTTCTGATTTCGCTCATAGAGACATTTCGGTATTTCGCTTATTGGGACATCACCTGATTTCGCTGATAAGGACATAAGCTTGATTTCGCTTATACGAACATTGATATTTCGCTTATATGTCACATACTATTTCGCTTTTCTGTCAACTTGCATATTTCGCTTTTGTGGAACCTATCTGATTTCGCTTATTGTGACATACTGATTTCGCTTATCAGTCACACAACTGATTTCGCTTTTGTGTCATTAAAGCTGATTTCGCTTTTGTGTCACTGTTTTCCAAAAATTGTGAAAATTTTTCTAAGTGTTTGCTGATTTTGCAGGTACATTCAAGATGGATGACATATTCTTGAATCCATTTAGCGACATGTATGCGTTCACGGGAAATTCTGGAAATGATGATACTTCGTCAAGCAATACGAATGAGAATCCGCCGAATCCGAAGAAAAAGGAAGCTTGGGAATCGGAAAGTGCCTTCGGAACATTCAATAAACCTCCAAAGCTAATGGCTATCGAGGAATACAGTCGGTGGTCAAGAAAGTTTGAAGATTGGTTGATGGCATTTGCATTTCCCAGCTGGAAGAGTTTGAAAAACGGTTATGAAAATGGAAACAAAAATAGTGAAACTTTAAGATCAGCTGAGGAGATTGATTCGTTTGTAGCTGAACAAAAGTGTGTAGCTTTGTTATTCCAGTTTGTCCAGGAAGACATAATCTCTTTGCTCGATTATTCAAATGCAAAAGATCTTTGGAAAAAGTTAGAAAAGAAATGTATAGGTAGTGAAGAAATCAAGAAAAACAAAATAAAACTACTTAGGAAAGAGTTTGATATGTTTGGGTGCTTAAAGAATGAATCAGTTTCAAAAATGATCGAGAGGTTTGGGCACCTGAAGCTGGAATTAGCTAGACATGGAATTAAGTATCCTGATGATGAGCAAGTAGACAAGTTGTTTGATTCGTTGCCAGACGAGAAGGATTGGAGATATTATGCTCTCATGCTAAAAAACATTATCTTGCCGAAAGATCTTACTCCAGATTTACTGATTGAGAGACTCGAGAGTCACGAGTTGGAACTGAAAAAGACATTCAAAGTAAATCACTCATCTTACCAGCAGAATTTGGATTTGTATTATCCAAAAAGCATGATGCCAAAAGCAACTTCTCCCAAGACTGCATTTTCTGCTGAAAATGTGTCCACAGCAAGCAAAGAAAGTCAAAGTGGTCAAAGCAGTGGAAATCACAGTGGTTATCACAGTGGATCTTCATCATCTGCAAGTCATTCTGATGCAAAGAATCGTTTTCAATGCAACATTGCAATAGACTTGAAGAATGCTCAGAATTTTGATGAGGAGTCAGCCAAACAGCAGATGATCTTCCTAGCATCAGTGTTGGAATCGTATGAAGGGTTAGTAGCTGGGAAGATAAGCAACACCAACATAACGAAAGAAGATTATGATCAGATAGATCCTGAAGAAATGGAGCTGATCGATATTCGTTGGGCTATGGCCAGTGCTGTTCGTCGAGCACAGCGTTTCATGGAAATTACTGGCAGGAAGACAATTGTTGGTCCATCTACCAATTTGGGGTTCGATAAGTCCAAGGTGACTTGCTTCAAGTGTAAGCAGAAAGGTCACTTCAAGCGTGAATGCAGAAATGATTATGCTGATGAGTCGGAGAATCCTTTCAGAGATGATTACTACAAGAAGGCAATTTATCATCAGAATAAATCCAAGCCGCCTAGATTGAAGCAGTTTGAAGACAACAAAGAAAAATCTAGAGCTCTTGCGGTGATTTATGATGATGAAGGGTATGATTGGAGTAAAGAGGTTCTACAGGAAGAAGATGCGGTTGGTTACGCATTCATGGCGAAAAACGACGAACCTATTCCTTGGAAAGATAACCGAACTGAAGAGCAGAAGTATAGATACAGAAAAATGTTGGCTGAAAACAGAATCATTAGAATTTCTGGTATCTATCTGGAAGCGAGGAGAGCGAGAAGATGGGATCCGGATAGGGAGTGTTATCTTGACCCATATGGAAATATTGCAATTGATGACAAAACGCTTGATATCGAAGCCATAATCAAGGAGTACAAAGAAGAGGATGAGTATTGGCAGAATAAATGGTGGGGAACTGGAGACGAGAAAGAGAAAGAAGAAAAAGAGAGGAAGGAGAAAGAAGAGAAAGAGAAAAAGGAGAAAGAAGAGACTGAGAAATCAAAGAAAGTTGATACTGGAGTTATTGACACAACGCAGGAGTTGACTGCAGAGAACCTGGGAAAAATGGCTGACAAAGTGCTGGCCGCTAAGGCACTTGAGGTAGACTCTAACTCTGTGTCTGAGTTAAAAAGCCAGATCAGTTCAAACTTGTCAACAAATGCGTCAGGTAAACAAATTAATGGAAATGCTGATTGCAAAAATTGCAACAAAGAGTGCAAATTTTGTAATACAGTCACGTATCTAAACGGTAAGAAAGTTGAAGATCTGACAGCAATGGTCAGAAGCATTGAGAATCAGATTCTTGATCGTGACAAAACAGTTAAAGCTTCAACTGAACGGATAAGAGAATTAACTAGCCAAATTGAAAATGATAAAATTGTTCATGAAAAAGTTAAAAAGGAAAATGAAAAGTTAATTCTTGAAAACCGTTAGATTTCTGAAAAGTTTGAAAAACTAAAAAGCACAATGAAAGATAATGATGATCGAAATGGTAAAACTCATAAAGAAAATGTTCACCTAAAAGCAGTGCTTAGAGTAAAAGAAGAATCAATCAACCAACAACTGGATGAAATCGCTAAACTGAAACTTAAATTTCAAGAGGCTGAAATTGAAAACGAGCGAATCCAGTTGAAGCTTAACAGTTACAGCTCCGCAAGCTTTGTTCTGTAACACATTATTCCCAAACCCACCGGGAAAGACAAAGCAGGCGAAGATGTGTACTCTGATGGAACTGGGGTGGGTTTTCATCAAGTTCCACCACCTGTTCTTGATAACTACACGAAAAAGCAATCAGGGTTGGTTGAAATTGAAGAAGAAAGTGAAATGAATCTTCCAGATTCAATTGATGTCACGTTCACATCTTCCAATGACGATAGTGTCCAAAATGATAAGGTGTTGTTGAAAATGTGCTAAAAACGGAAAGTGACACTACTGAGGAAGATGGGTGTTTCTTGGACAACTACATTCAGAAACAAAAGTCCAAGAACAACTTAAATGAAGAATCAAATCTTGTCATGTACAAGATGTTGGGTTTAGATAAGTTGTTTTCAGATTCTGAGTTTCCAATTGAGAATGTTAATATGAACAAATTGACGAATATTTTCAAGTTGGTCGAAGTTGAGTTGTCAGAAGTGAACAATTTGAGTCAAACAAAGAGAAAAATGAGTTTTGAGAAAGATAAATCATACTACAAGAAATCTGTTAATCGAAATAACTGGTCGAGTGGTTATCAGGGTGGTAAGTCTTATCAGAAAAGAAATGTTCCAAACAAGAGGTTTGCTGAAAAGAAAAAGTTTGTGAACAGTTCGAGTTCACTTGCTGATGAAGAGAAAGAGATTTTTTCAAAATCGAATGAAGAGTTCTTTGAGAAAAAAGCTTCACAGTCTCAGTCTGAAGGCACAAGTCGAGTTGTTGATACTCGAACATGTTTCAGATGTAATCAAGTTGGTCACATTGCACGAAAGTGTACCAATGTGAAGCCTAAGACTGAAACTGTGAAGATTCAAAAGAAGAAAGTTGACGAGAAGGGTAAAGCACCAATCGTTGTTGAGAAAAAAGAGTGTGAAAAATGACAACATCAAAGTGAAAAATGAACCTGTAAAGAAAGTGGTAACTAAAAATGAAAAATTTTACAAGCGGGTTGCATTATCTCAACAAGTTTGGAAACCAAAAACTGAGAAAAATATTTCACCTTTTGAGGATTCAATTCAAATTGATTATGACGCAAATTTTCCTCCTTTGAAGGCTGAAAACTTCAAAATTCAAATTGCGAGAGTCAAGGTTACACCTAAGGCTGATGAGGCCTGGGTGGACTCCATGTTCGACTAAACAGTTTGAATTGCCGGAGCTTCCTTGATCGCGAAGCATGAATCGACATCTTTATTGAAGTTGGTTAAGTCATATTTTGTTATGTGCAGGATCTTCCAAAACTTGTATCCAGATGGATCATGGATAGTGGAGCTTCAAGACATATGACAGGGAAGACTGCGTTGCTGTATGATGTTAAAAATATCAATGGTGGTTATGTGGGATTTGCTGGTCACGAAGGTGGTAGAATTATTG
This sequence comes from Helianthus tuberosus, assembly GCA_030545235.1. Classification (NCBI taxonomy): domain Eukaryota; kingdom Viridiplantae; phylum Streptophyta; class Magnoliopsida; order Asterales; family Asteraceae; genus Helianthus; species Helianthus tuberosus. Next base: position 57,221,711 of record CM060427.1, read on the forward strand.
GTGAAGGAACGTTATCCAATGGGATTGTGACGTTTGAGAGAGTTAACTACATTACTGAGCTGGAGAATAATCTGCTAAGTATCTCGCAGATTTGTGACAATATGTATACTACTCACTTCACTGATAAAGAATGTTTGATCTTGAAACCAGGATTTGTTATCCCTGAAGAATGGATTATCATGCGGGCACCTAGAGTGAATGATTTATATGTGTTGGATATGAGTGTAGCAACTACAACAACAGGTCAAGCACATTGTTTTGTTTCTAGAGCAACTGAGAAAGAATCGAGATTGTGGCACCGCAAGATGGGGCATATTCACCTAAGGAAGATGAATCACTTGGTACACAATGATTTAGTTTTGGGTGTTAATATCAAAGGTTTTCATCTGGAAGGGGAGTGCATTAGCTGTGTCAAAGGCAAGCAGAAGAAAAAGTCACACCCTACAAAGCAAGTCAATTGAGTTTTGAGACCTCTGGAAAGACTTCACATGGATTTATTTGGTCCTGTGAATGTCAGAAGTATTACAGGAGATTACTTCTGTTTGGTCGTTACTGATGATTATTCCAGATTTTCGTGGGTTTCTTTCTTGAAAACGAAAGACAAAACGTTTGACAGTTTGATGGCGTTGTTCAAAAAGATTGAGAATCTGTACCAAAGGCGTATCAAAAGAATTCATAGTGACAATGGTACTGAATTCAAGAATAGTAAGATGGAAGAATTTTGTGATGAAATAGGTATATTGCATGAGTTTAGTGCTCCGTACACTCCGCGGCAGAATGGAGTTGCAGAACGCAAAAACCGGACACTAATCGAGACGGCTAGAACTATGCTCGCAGATTCAAAGTTACCGATAAATTTTTGGGCTGAAGCTGTTTCCGCCGCATGTTATACGCTCAACAGGGTTCTCACTGTCAAGAAGTTCAACAAAACATGCTTTGAGCTAATCAATAACCGCAAACCGAATTTGAAGTATCTAGAACCGTTCGGGTCACCCTGTACTGTTATAGAGCCTCATGGAAAGTTTGGTCCGAAGTGCATTGAGGGAATATTTGTTGGTTATGCAAATCCGATGCGACGTGTCTTCGTTCCAAGTGAGAAGCGGATTATTGAAGCTGCAAATGTTGAATGTCAAGGTTATACTATGCCGCCGCAGAATCCTGGAGATTCATGGCGTTATCATTATGACAAACTGTGGGATTCGTTTGACATGAGAGAAGAATCAGAGGATGATGAAGATTTCTTTGATGAGTTGGATATTTTGCGCGAATACGAGTCACAGTTAAGGTTCCCAGCTGAGTATTCGAGGCGACCACGGGAAACTTCAAATGACGATGAAGCAGGTCCGAGTAATGCTGGTGAACATGATGATGTCCAACAGAATGAAGTTGCTCAGGATAATCAGTCGGTTCAGGATGATAATCAAGAAGCTAAAAACATGCCAGTCTTTGATCATGGTGATTCAGATTCTGAGGGGGAGCAAATTCAGATTTCAAGTCAAACAAACCAAGTTGGTGAACAAGATGCAGATCAGAATGTTACTAATCTGAAGGGCAATGTAGATGTTCCAAGCGAAGTAATGCCACGAACTCTTTCATATCATCCAGAGGAGTTGATCATAGGAGAATTGCAGACAGGCGTTCGCACTCGAAGGCAAATTGATAAAGGGCTTACATGTTTTTATACAACAATTGCTCATTTGCAAACTGAATTCTCATTGAGTTGTTTTATCTCGCAGGTTGAACCAAGAACTTACAAAGAGGCGCTTACTGAAGATTCTTGGGTCAATGCAATGCAGGAGGAATTGAGTCAATTCGAGAAATTGGGAGTGTGGAAGTTAGTTGATTTGCCGGATGGTCATAGAAAAATCAATACAAAATGGGTGTTCAAGTGCAAGAGAGACGATAGAGGAGTTACGATTCGTAACAAAGCTCGACTCGTTGTTCAGAGCTTTAGTCAACAGGAGGGGATTGATTTTACAGAAGTCTATGCTCCTGTGGCACGACTAGAGGCAAACAGAATTTTCCTTGCATTTGCGTCTTGGAAGAACTTCAAAGTATATCAGTTAGATGTAAAATCAACGTTTCTCTATGGGAAGGTAAAAGAGGAGGTTTATGTCGGACAGCCGCCGGGCTTCACTGATCCAATCCACAAAAACAAGGTCTACTTATTGGACAAAGCGCTGTATGGTTTACACCAGGCCCCGAGAGCTTGGTACGAGACTTTGTCTCAACACCTACTAGCCAACAAGTTTATTCGTGGAAAAGTGGATGCCACTCTCTTAACTAAAGAGGTCGACGGTCATCTTCTGATAGTTCAGATTTATGTGGACGATATAATTTTTGGGTTAACGAATGAAAGTCTGTGCAAAGATTTTGAATCAGTGATGAAGCAAAAGTTCGAAATGTCATCAATGGGGGATATGAAATTCTTTCTGGGTCTACAAGTTGAACAACTTCCTGAGGGAATTTTCATTCACCAGACGAAGTACGTTCATGATATTCTAGAGAAATTTGGGATGTCAAGTTCTACTCCAGCTACTACCCCACTTGCAACAAATCATGGGATTCATCCAGATCTCACCGGAGACAGGGCTGATGAAACGTTCTACCGTTCCATGATAGGTTCTTTGATGTACTTAACAGCTTCACGTCCTGATATCATATACTCAACGTGCCTCGCAACAAGATTTCAATCTAACCCGAGAGTTTCGCACATGATTATTGTGAAGAGGATATTACGCTACCTGAAAGGAACTCCTTCATTGGGGTTGTGGTATCCTAGGAAAGGCGACTTTACGCTCGAAGGGTATTCCGATTCGGATTTCGGATGCTGCAAAGTCAATTCCAAATCAACAACTGCAGGATGCCAGTTCTTTGGACCTAGATTGGTTACTTGGAAGTGTAAGAAACAAACGTCTGTCGCGCTATCTACATGTGAAGCGGAGTACGTTTCTGCTAGCAGTTGCTGCTCTCAGATCCTGTGGATACAGCAACAGATGCGCGACTACGGTTTGCAGTTTCTTAACACATCTCTTTTTGTTGATAATGAGGCAGGTATAAATATAACAAAGAGTCCAGTACATCACGCTAAAACTAAACACATAGAAATTCGTCATCACTTTATTCGTGATTGTTTCGAGAAAAAGTTGATACGAATTGAGAAAATCCACACTGACGAACAGAAAGCTGATTTACATACCAAAGCTTTTGATAAAAATCGGTTTCAATATTTGTTAAAACTGAACGGTATGAAGCTTCTTTCGGTGTTGGATGGAATTATTGGCGTTGATGAGAGTACTGTTGCGGATGAAGACGAAAAACAATCTACAATGATTTGTCGATTTTTTACTTGTTTTGGTATTTAGGGGGAGTAGATAGATGTATATAGTTTATTTTTCAGAAAATACAAAAACAGTAAAAAATGCAAAAATACAAAAACATGATAAAATCTGAAAAAGAGCTTGTGTATATAGGGAAAGTGATAGTACATCGGCTAGACAATTACAGTATGCTAAAGATTTGTAAAGTTTAAATGAGTTAAACAGTCTCACTAATGATGTGTCGATAGGTTTTCGCACATTTTGTAGATTTATTCGGGATATAAACCTAAAATTTCAAACTTGTGAAATTCGTTGGGAACACTACTTGGATATATAGGTAACCCCTGAAATCTCGTTTGAAAGGTCTCGTATTCTGATATACTAGGTTTTTATACTCAATGATATCTGGGGTATTATTCTGGGACTTCTGCTGAATGGAAGTTCTGACCTAGTCCTTGAATAATACTTTCCACAAATGCTTGAAACATAGCATAAACCCTCAGCATGCAGATGAAACAATAAAATTGATAGTCGCTGCTGTTGTAGCTAAAAGTTCCTCTAAAGGGGACACACCCTAAAGTTGAATCATGATCTCTCTGCTGAATGGTAGTTCTGACCTGAGCTCTCATGATTCTTCATAATTTATTAACCCTTACAGATATCATTTGTGTTATAACTACCTGTAAGACTGAATATTGGGATTCTGGATACGGGAGTATATTCAAGAGGTGGGACACATGAATGAGCTAAGTTCATAAAACATCTAATTCGTATCCTGAGTAAATTGAAATTTGTGTGGGAATTTAAGATGGATCAGTATATCGACAATCGAGGTGAATTGTTTAAGTCTGAGTATGAAATAAAGCTTAACGGTACTTGTAATTTATCTGATAGCTGATATGATTCCCTGACATGCTCGCCAAAAATAAGTTTGTAAATAGTTTACTTTGTTTACTTTCTGCAATTTAAGTTTTCTGTATTTCATTTCTTAGTTTAGAACACTTTATAAAATCCAAAAAGATTTTATTTCTGCTTTATTTTCCGACAAACCAAAGTGGAGAGTTGATTGTTGGATTCTCAGATGTTGAAGCAGATGCAGGAGATTCTGGACTGAAGAATGAGGAGAGCTTATTTTGATGGAGTTTGTTTTAATTGTAAAGTCAAAAACAAGTTCATTAACTTGATACTTGTTATTTTCAGAAAATGTGAAAATTGTTGTTTTTAAAATCAGTTTGTTTTGTCAAATGATCAACCAAGGTCATTAAATTGAACTTAGTAGATTAATCAAGTGATCAGGGTCATTAACTTGGACCTGAATACTTGAGTGGATTTCTAAAACTGATTGATTTTGTGATTTATTGTTGAAAAGATAGTTTGTAATGATTGATGTTTGAGAAACATGTTTTGGACTTCATTATTCCCACGGAAGCTAAATGTCAAAGCTTGAACCAGATCAAGACCTCAGATTCTAGCATATTGAGAGGGGGAGTCTGTGAAAGGGGGAGTCTGGATCAACAGTCAAAGGGGAGTTTGAAGATGGAACTAGGACAAGATCCTGAACCTGTGAAGATAGAATGCTTATGATGTGAAGACAGGGAGTTGGAGAAAAGACCAAGACTGAAGACTCGGAGCTGAAGACTTCGTCAACATCCAAGGGGGAGTCTGTTGGTACATGGAATGTCTGTTGACTACGTTTAGTTAAGTCTTAGGTCAAGATAGGTCAACATAGGAGCTTGAAAGTCAAAATTAGGGTTTAATGATGTATTTCGCTCATATGTACATGTTTAGCTAGGTGATTTCACTTATAGGTACATTAGAGTTTCGCTTATAAGGACACAAGGTGGTTTCGCTTATTAGTCACATGGGGTTTCGCTTATATGGTTGACATATAAGCGAAATCAGTCCATCTATAAATACCTCCATGTGTGACTTCATTTGTGGACATTAGAGCGGAACCTGTTCATGCTTTATGTAACCGAACTCTATCAAATTTGAATCAGAAAGCAATAAAAGAGAAGGAATTGAAAAGGAAAAGCTCTGTAACTTCATTTACGTTGATTCCGCCTTCGTATGTGAAGATGAACGTTCTCAACTGACTATTTAGGGTCGGAACACGGTCCAACAAGGATCGAGACGGAAGACCATAGAGAGAGAGACGCATGGGAGAGGAAATGGTGGACCGTCGACGGCGCCGCCGTGTGCCGAGAGTGGTGGTGGCCGGAGACTCGTCGACAAAGGAACGGTCAGTTAACCGGCACCACTCCAGTCGCCGAAGCTGGAGAAGAGAGGCGAGAGGAGAGCAGAGGTGGTTGTTTGGTTATGTGTTTGGAGTATAGATCGAGAGGAGATGTAGGTTTTGTGTGTGTGTGTGTGTCTTGTTTTGAGGAGATGAAGGTCTGCAGAGAAGAAAGAATTAGGAAGGAGAAGAAAGGTGTAAGCGGTGACCACCGAGTGGCCACCGGCGATTGCCGATTAGCATCAAGTTTTCAAGTTGTTCTTATACCCAGTGTCCAGTCGTAATTCAGGTATGTAAGTTTGGATTGTTATATGTTATGAGCATATTTTACATGAATTAATTCTTGAATTAATTGAAGCATATAGCTTATGAGAAAATGGGTGTTGAAGGTGATTAGCGGAAATGGATTTGAACACAGAGAAGATGCAATAGATATATTGAGATAGGTTGGTTTGGGTCCAAACGATGTTCAAATCGGTGTTTATTTTGAATTCATGTAATTTTTTGGAGGTTTTGAGTGAATGAAATTGTTAAATGTATCAGTGATGTTTAACTAGGTACTCATGGCCAAGTGTTTGTTTGATTGTGAAATGAATATACACACTTGTTGGTTGGTTTGTTGATTTGTTGAAATGGGGTTTTTGTATGTAACATGACTGTAGAGGTTTAATTGGGGATGGGTTGTGTAAAGTGTTAAAAAAACAGCTCCATCCCTTGTTACAGCTGAGTATGTATAAATATGACTGGTAAATTTTTTAACGTAAAACTGTATCGCTGAACCGTAAATTTTTTAACGTAAAACGTAAACTTTTTAACGTAAAACGTAAACTCTTTAACGTATACCGTAAATTTTTTTAACGTAGAACGTAATTTTTTAAGGTAGAACGTAAACTTTTTAACGTAAAACGTAAACTTTTTAACGTAAAAATTAATTTTTTTAACGTAAAACGTTTGACGTAAAACGTAAATCGTAAACTTTTTAACGTAAAACGTAAACTTTTTAACGTAAAACGTAAACTTTTAACGTAAAACGTAAGCTTTTTAACGTAACATTTTTAACGTAAAACTTTTTTTATGTAAATCGTAAAACGTAAAAACGGCGTGTAAAAAAACGGGGTGTTAAAAAAGGACTCGTGAAAGAGCCGGGCGTAAAAACGGCACGTTAAAAAGCGACGCGTGAAAAATCCGGACGTAAAAACGCAAAACGTAAAAATTTTAACGTATAACGTAATTTTTTTTTTCGTAAAATGTAAAAAGTTTCATGTAAAACGTAAAACGTAAAAAGTTTAACGTAAAACGTATACTTTTTAACGTAAAACGTAAACTTTTATGTAAAACGTAAAAAAATTTCTACGTAAATTGTAAAACGTGAAAAACCGTGTGATAAAACGGCGTCAGCGCAAGGGGCGTGAATACGGGGCATAAACTGCCGCGAAAAAAACGGGACCTAAAAAACGCCGCGTTAAAACGGGTCGTAAAAAACGGCGCTTTAAAAAAACGCCGCTTGAAAAAGCCGAGCGTAAAAAACGACATGCAAAAACGAATCGTTAAAAAACGATGCGTGAAAAAGCCAGGCATAAAAACGACGTGCAAAATAAATCGTTTCGTTAAAAAAATTTGAATTTAAAAATGATTTTAATAAAAAAATTATGTTTATAAAATAAAAGTAATATAATAAAACAAAAATGTAATAAAAAATAATAAAGACTAAAAGACAAAAAATAGTATTTTATTAAACTACCCTTTTCAATTAAAAAATTAAAGATAAGACAATGTATTTAATATTAATTTTAGTTACTTTTAATCTAATCAATCCATCTTGTTGATCTAGTGTCTAAAAAGTGGTTCTCTCGGTTTTTACAACTGGATGTGGTTTTCATTTTAACGGTCCCCTATATATATATATATATATGTGTGTGTGTATTGGATACATAAAAGATAAGAATATAAATGAACCTTTTTGCATAGAATACTCAATTTGAATTGATATAAACCTACTTTATATGGGGCTCAAAATGTGACAAAGTCACGAGATCTTACACCATACATTGCCTAGAAAATTAGTTTTGAGCTTCAAGGAAAACTTTATTATCAGATATATTTGGAATAATAGATTTTAATAATCCTAACTATTAGTCGTTAATCTGCAACGATTTCAACTTTTAAAATAACCAATGATGGTCGCACCTTTTCACATATTGTAAACCAATGGACCTTTAATAACAGAACCTTAATTTATTTTTGTCCCATTTTCCTTTTCAGTTAACAAATGTGTATTAGTATACAACTAGCGGTAAGATTCGTGTGCAAACACGGGTGGTTTCTTAGAAAACTATGCATAACACATATTAATAAAAAGTATATATAGGTATATATATATATTGTACCAAAACGTTGTATCTATTATAGCTAAAAGACAACTATAAACATAGATTATCGGTTAATATATCAGTTACATACGATTATTTCCATTCTCTTATCCAAAAAAGCGCGTATCCACCCATTGACAATGTAAATTGTTTACCCAAAAAGACAATATAAATTGTTTATAGACATAAGTACATATAAAAGATGTCTAACAAAACTTAATAGAATTTGAATACAACTTAAGTTTCAACAAACATTAACTACAAACACACAATCACCTGCCTCAACAACTTTCAGCAAAGCTAAATCAAGGAATCAGCGGACTTTAGAAATCAGCAGATCTTTATTCTCTCATCAACCTTTCCCGGATTTGCCCTTTGAATTGGAGCTCAAAATCCAAGGAATCAGTATCATCTTCATCCCTATTAAGCTAAAGGTTAAAAAGATCTTGGAGGTCAACTGGATTCAGACCAAGTGCATTCTCCCTTGATATCTTTTCAACACTACCATCAGACTTGATCAAAGTCAATTCATGGGTCTGTTTGTCAGACTTCCACTTTAGTATTTTTGAGCCTGATGGGTTTCTTAGGAGAAGTTTTATTTGCGAGGAGTTTGGCTATTGAGGCCTGCTTGCCAACTTCTGAAGTGTTTGAGCAACTTGAGCTTGTAATTGCAACGAAACATCATCCAATCCATATCGTAACTGATTTCTGATAGACTATTTTCTGATTTCAGCTTCTCTCTTTTCATCTTCCTCATCAATCAGTTGTTTTCTTTTTCTTTGGTTGAAGGCAGCGATGGATACATCTGCTGATGAGAACAGCTTTTTAGACGTAATGGCCTGCCGACGTCTAACAGTGGTTTCATCTTTGTATACTGGCTTTTTAGGAAGGGATGGATTTGTATTTCTTCGCTCTTCTAGCTTATTGTAAGCTCGATCAATATACTGCCTAGACCATTTTCCAATTTGTCTAGCAGTCCCATACTTAGCTGCTACAAGTTCTGCCCTCATTCTCTTGTACTTCAACACTTCAACCTTATTGTATTGTTTCCAGTTGGGAGCAGATTTTGCATTTGAGGATCTTTATTCATCTTTTCAATTCTATTAACTTCCTCTTTAAGAGCTTCAAGGGGCCAGTCTTTGAAATCAGACCTGTAGGCTTCATAGGGCTTGGTATCCATGATAATGTTCAAGAAATCATTCCTTAATGTCTTTTGTAGCTCAGCATTTGGTGACAGATTTGACATTTTCTTACTCAGGTCTCTTGCAAAATCTTCTAACTTCTTGACTTGACTAAGCCAATGTTGCATGCGACCCGATAAGTTGGTGTCTCCTAGCCCTTTACTCTCTTCTTTTGCCTGATATTCTGCTTGCTTGCCCTTTAGCTTCAGATATTCATCAATATTCTTTGGAGTTTCGAATCCATGAAGAGATGGGAAGGTTCTTTTGGATGGATCATCCTCTGTGTAAAATTGAGTCATTTCATCTTGAACTACAAGCAGTTCCAGAGGGAAATTTACTGCCAATGGGTTGAGTTTTGTTGATGGAGGTGGAATGAATGGTTTGGGTGAAGTTTGAATGAATGGAGTAGCTGATAACGGAATTGGTGCGGGTGTATCTTTTTCTTCCTTCTCTTCTTCATGCACCATGAATTTTCTCTTTCTTGTGTAAACAGATTTTAGAGAAGGAGGAGTTTGGGAAGCAGAACGTGCTATGAGTGTAAGGGTTGATTGTGATGGGAATTGAAATTGGGTAGAATCAGTGGATTGACTAACAACTGGTGTCTCAACCGCTGTTGTCTTAACATCTATTGAAGCATTTGTTGCATCAACAATTGTTTCAGTGGATGTTGGTAATGGTGATAAGGATTTTGTATTCTGCTTTTTGACATGTGGTTTTTTCTGGTGAGAGTTTTGGTTTAGGTGTATCAGAATCTGGCTTCTTAGGTTCAGCAGTGGTTTTAAGTTTCACAGGTTTTTCTGGTGGTAATATTGGTTTAGGAAATATGACAATAGGAGATTTGTTGTGTTTGTGTGATTTTCTTCTATTTGAGGTTCGAATGTTGAGCACTTCGTCTTCCTCTTTTGTATCCTTCCTCTTCTGCTTTCGTTCAATCTCCTTATCTGTCTGTTTGTTAAGGGTATCATCAATTCCCTTTTTCTTACCAGTATCAGATTTTCAAGAAGATTTTGCAGAAGTTTGCTTGGCAGGCTTTGGATTTTGTTTTGCCTGATTCCTTGGTGTTGGTTTGCTAAAGTTTTTCATGGAATCCTTTTCCCTCTTTTCAGCATCATTTTCATCGTCTTTTTCAAACACAAGTGCAGGGGTATTACCAGTTAACTTTGCAATGCATTCTTTTATGCCCTTGATGTCAGCCTGTGTGTCTTTGTATATTGCTTCAACCATAACTCTAATTAGCTTCATGTGGGAATTAAGTTGAATCTCAGCCAGTTCCCTCTGAGCTGCAAGAATGGGTTGTACTGAATTCCAAAGCTCTTGGTATAACTGTTGATGAGAAGGTCGACTTTTGAAAGCAGCCACCAACTGCTTCAATTGATCTTTCATATTAGCAACAGTTTTTTCCAAGTTGGATATCCTTTCCTTCAAATACTGGTATTTTAATCCATCACCTAACTAGGATCATCTGAATTCCCACCAGAGGTGGTTGTATCTGCTTTTGAAAGAGGAGGTATCTCCAAATTTTCATTATCAGATGCCCCTTGTTCTTGGTTCTGGGGACTTCCCTCTGCATCAGTGTTTACCTTAGTGATCTCACCAGTGGTTAACTTGAACTCACCAGTGGATACCTTGGTAGACACAGCAGTGGTTGCCTTCAAGGGAGTCTGACTGATGAAACTACTGTCCAAATGTAAATAAGTAGATTTGACATTTGTAGTAGATGCTCCACTTGAAATACCATCAAGAATTTGCTGAAATTCAAGAGGTGTAGCCTCTTGAACTGTTTATGGGTTAGCTGAACAGGTTCAGACACAGCTATTGTTGAAGTTAAACTCTCAGTAAAGTGTTCGTGAGAGGGACTGCTATGAGTCTGAATGTCAATAGCTTGAAGCAGTGTTACAAACTTTGGTGGAATAGAATATGAAGGGATTGCTGTCGGAAGAGACATTGCCCCGGGAGAAGGGCTTTAAAGCATACTCTCATATGAGGCTATGACACCATATTGTGGTGTCCCTGTGAATACAACATGTTCCTTTTGTGAGGAATCATGAGGAGTTTGGTTTAAGGGTTAAGATCTTTCCACATGTTGTGAAGAAGTAGCAACAGTGGTTTGTAGTGACATCTGTGTTGTCACAGGGTTAACCTATGGGATCTCATCTTCCAGAGGACCCGTTTTAGTGGTTTTGGTGGGCTTTTTAGATTTTGTTTTGGTCTTTTTGGGTTTTGTTGGTGGGGGTTTCACAGCAGTGGTTGTAGTGCTGTGATCACAAAGAGTGGTGGGCTCAGCAACAGAGGTTTGAGGAGCAGTTGTGGACTTATCTAAAATTTCCTCATTCCCCTCTGCTTCTGTTTTGGAAACATCTGACTCTTTAGCCATAAGGCGAGTAAAAGTTTAAGATGTTAGACTATTCATTTTAAAAGCTTTATCTTTTTTCAAAAGCTTTTTGAGAAACATGTTTTTGCAGGTAGTACCTTAATAGTCTAGGAAACATAAGAAAAGCAGCAGTTTTCCCCTTTTTAATGTTTTTTTAAATTTGCAACCAAATCAGCAAACATTGCTTGGGAGAAGTTAAAATAAGTATTTGTCAAAATTGCATACCCCAATGACTGAATTTCCAAAGGTATTTCATTAAAAGAAGTAGTTTTATTTGAGAAACAGATTAAGAGAGTATGGAACAGGAATTTCATTAGTGGTTGAAAATTACCTTTAAACATAGTTGCCTTATTCAACTGTCCATCATATCCCCTCTTAATCAAGTCTGTTTGAATCTCATTTTTCGGGAAAGGCGTCTTACCTGCCAAGTCGTTTACCTAAAATGTTGTTGATATGGTAGTGGGGGTAATAGCAACCGATTCACCTCCGACTTTTGAAGTTATACTGAATGCCACATTGTTTTGTTCTTCAATATTCGCATTTGCCCAAAAATCGCTAAGTGTCTCTTGGTAAATGGGTGCATCGGCGGTAAGAATGGCCTTATATTTTGATGATACAAGAACATCAATCATTGAATGATAGAGAGTATTGTTCTCGGTTTTCTCAAAAATAGCAAGGTAGTTATGCTGCTTTTTCATCATCAGGGCCATGATCGGAATTGAAACTTGCGAGAGGTTGAAGAAGAAGTGTTGAAGAAGAAGGTGGAAACCGCTTTGATGAATTTTAAAATCGAGACGAAAGTAAAAGCTCTGTTTGGGGATGAAACAGGGTATTATAAAGTGAAAAAGTGAATGCTGACGTGTCAGAAGTTACAAAGATCTGATGGCTAACATCTGTCCACGTCAGAACCTCTGCTCCGATAATGGATGACAGTTGTTTGGAAACCACTGTTGGGCAACAACAGATGTTAGGCAACAATGGTAAGTCAGCAGTCCTTAGATTAAACAGAACCTTTGAGAACAGAGAATACCCTTCAGCAGTGTTTGGAAACCACTGTTGAGAAACAACAGATGTTAGGCAACAATGGTAAGTCAGCAGTCTTTAGATTAAACAGAACCTATGATAACATACAATACCCTTCAGCAGTCTGTTGAATTTTTAGTCAAACACAGGTTTGGAAAACAGTTGTTTTCAACAGTGTTGGTCCCCTTTGGCGGCCCTGTTAGAACGATGCAACTTTCTTCGCTCGTTGAGACGGGTGTTTGTGAAGTATATAAACATTCAAAGAAAATAATAGAGACAATGAGAGTGATATATCTTCAATGGTTAATTCTTATTAAACAAAGAAGAAGGGGTCGATCCGAGATTAAACTCGAATCTTAATGTCACCCCCTGGGCCAAACCAGGGGGTAAACTCACAAGAAAAACTCTATGATGAAATATAACTTTACAAAGCACACATAATTCCTTCGTAGGAATTATGTATTTATAGAGAATTTCATATGTCTATCTCAAATGTGATTGGTTAATGAGAAGTTGATTTGTGTGCCCATCCATTATTTTAATGTGGCTTATCTTCATTTTTCACCAACTTGCTTCTTCTTCAATTCTGTTGAAACCTTCCATTTGAGATATTATACCTTTTCTGATGAAAAAAGCTAGAGATTCCTTTTTAGGAAAAATGATTCCTTACATCTTTTCTGGTGAATTCTTTCCTAAAGGAAAGATTCCTTTTTCTGTTGATTTCTTTTTCAAAAGGAAAAGGATTCCTTTCTCTTTTTCTTATGAAAGCACTTTCCATAGAAAAGGTATTTAAATATGTTAGTAAGATATATTATCTTATTAACATAATTCTTTGAATGTATATCTTGTTTACTCCATAATGTCCCGCTGACATTTTGAAGTCTTGAAACCTTGTCATGATCTTTCATCAAAGAATTAGAAGCTTCAATATTTAGTGCTTCTGGGACGGTTCGTCGGTCGGTTCGTGTTGACGGAATTAATTCTAAGTACCTTAAACTATTTTTAACAACAAATACAATAAAGTTTCCTAACAGTCACCCCATATTTGTTGTTAAAAATACAAACAATGCATTTATACTTAGAAATAACAAATAAACTTTCTGAAGATGTATCTTTCTTTTCCTTTTGGCACGTTATCATGTAGGCATCTTTTTAGTGATATTCGTTGACTGTATCTTCATTGGCATGAAAGTTTATTTGGCAAACGTCCGACTTTTTATGGATGATCATCTGATTATATTTCATTTGTCGTTATAATTCTTCACCTTGATTTATACTTCCACCTTAATGTAAGCATTATATCTTGTATCCCTACCAGCTAGGATATAAGTGTCTTCTAACCAATTATAGGATAAGTGTTTAGGCTGTCGATTGATAAGGCTTCAAAAAATAACGAATCATGCAAGCTATAAAAAATGCTCTTGAACCGTCGAGGGTTTTTTTTCGGATTAGAATTTCTGATAAATCTGATGAAATTTCTGATAAAACCGAAAAAAAAAGTTTTTTTTAACAGAATTTTCTGATGGAATCTGATGAAAATCTGATAAAAATTTCAGAAAATATGAATTTTTTTAAGGAAAAATATGATGACATCATCAGAAATTCTGATGACATCATCTGAATCTGATGACATCATCAGAAATTCTGATAACCTCATCAGAAATCTGAGATTTTTACCAGAAAATCTGACGAATACATTAGAAAATCTGATTTTTTTTAGATGAGAGGGAATAAGTAGAGAAAAAAGATATTAATTACACATATTTTTCTGGTGTAAGTCTAAGTACTTGTTCTTTTCTTCAAGGAATATTTTTGTGAAAACTTTATAAAAGATAATAGTCATAAGTATGTTTTCTAAAGTTATACACAGTTTTTTTAAATCTCTTTTTATCATTCCCTTTTTTTAAGATTAACTAACCAGAATTTGGGGTTATTTCATCAGATAAGATACAAATAAACTTTATTTTATCAGAAACTTTCTTTTTAGATGTCAAAATTTTTCTTTCTGATAAACTAAAGTTCATTTATCTTTGTTTAACTCCCTTTTTTTGTGTTTTCATATCCTTTTTCTACACCTCTTTTTATACAAGAAAAGAAATACTAATAGATAATAATAATAGTAATCAAAGCAATAGTAATGAAAATAACAGAAAAAAATAATAACTGTACTACATACTTTTTTTTTGGATCTACAACAAAAAAATTTTTTTTTTTTACCTTTAACAGATCAAGAATATACGTCTCTCTTACAGGAGCAAGGGATCTTGGAAATAATTTATCCAATCTGCTCTGATACCACTTGTTGGTCCCCTTTGGCGGCCCTGTTAGAACGATGCAACTTTCTTCGCTCGTTGAGACGGGTGTTTGTGAAGTATATAAACATTCAAAGAAAATAATATAGACAATGAGAGTGATATATATCTTCAATGGTTAATTCTTATTAAACAAAGAAGAAGGGGTCAATCCGAGAATAAACTCGAATCTTATTGTCACCCCCTGGGCCAAACCAGGGGGTAAACTCTCAAGTAAAACTCTATGATGAAATATAACTTTACAAAGCACACATAATTCCTTCGTAGGAATTATGTATTTATAGAGAATTTCATATGTCTATCTCAAATGTGATTGGTTAAGGAGAAGTTGATTTGTGTGCCCATCCATTATTTTAATGTGGCTTATCTTCATTTTTCACCAACTTGCTTCTTCTTCAATTCTGTTGAAACCTTCCATTTGAGATATTATACCTTTTCTGATGAAAAAAGCTAGAGATTCCTTTTTAGGAAAAATGATTCCTTACATCTTTTCTGGTGAATTCTTTCCTAAAGGAAAGATTCATTTTTCTGTTGATTTCTTTTTCAAAAGGAAAAGGATTCCTTTCTCTTTTTCTTATGAAAGCACTTTCCATAGAAAAGGTATTTAAATATGTTAATAAGATATATTATCTTATTAACATAATTCTTTGAATATATATCTTGTTTACTCCATAATGTCCCGCTGACATTTTGAAGTCTTGAAACCTTGTCGTGATCTTTCATCAAAGAATTAGAAGCTTCAATATTTAGTGCTTCTGGGACGGTTCGTGTTGACGGAATTAATTCTAAGTACCTTAAACTATTTTTAACAACAAATACAATAAAGTTTCCTAACAAACAGACTTTTAATATAAACAAATAAATTGATATTAAATATTAGCAGCCATTTAATGCAAAACATTTAAAAATAAATTTTCATGGGAAAACTATAAAATTAAATATAAAAAAACCGAAAGGACAAATTTTAAACCTCTGGCATAATTTTTTTAAAAAAAAAAACTCTTCATTTAAACACCAACAATACTCTACATGGAAAACACAGGCTTCTACTACTTCATCGAACACAAATGTCGTAAACAGTGGTAAATCAACAGTCGCTAGGATAAACAGAACTTATTAAAATAGACAATACCATTCAGCAGTGGATGAATTTTTATCCAAACAGAAGTTGATTCAAAACATCAACAAATACTTTGAAAACACTGATAATTAGTTTTAAATTGATTTTATATATTAAGACTTATGATTATGATGCAATAATAACCTTAGAAAAGCATTGTCGGACAGCCTCTTTGCCTGCCACATCAACTTTTCTTATGTCATCGCAATTTTTAGAGCAAAACAGACGTTTGCCCAACAGTTAGTTGTTTTCCACAAACTTTTAAGAGTTTTTAAAAATAGCTATTTTTTAAGAATGGAGTTTTGATGTTCTGAAGACATTTTACAAAGATCTGTTAGGCAATAATAGATGTTCAGAACTTCTGTTGTGTTAATGGTTGACAATTCTTTGGAAATGCTGCTGGCAATAATAGATGTTGGCAACAGTAGCAACTCAATAGTCGTTACATAAAACATAAATTATGAGAACAGACAATACCTTTCAGCAGTGGATGAATCTTTAGCCAAACAGATGTTTTAAAAACAGTTGTTTTCAACAGACTTTTAAAGATTGTTGACAAATTTTTAAAAAATAGCTATTTTTTAAGAATGGACTTTTGATGTTCTGAAGACATTATAATGCTTTAATCATCAACGGACGATGATTCCAAGCAGCTCTTCTCTTTTGGCAAAATTTAATTTTAACAAACCTTTACAATAGCAGATATTAACTCTAACAACTGTTGATGCTAAAATTATTAAAAATAAAATACTCTACAAAGATTAATAGAATTAAAATTTATCTATGACATATGACGATAGATCAACAATTACATCGAGTACTGAACAACGTAATTTAATAATCTAACAGCAAAAACTAAGAAATTTTATCTTCAACTCCATCGAGTACTGAACTTCTCTATGTATATCTTTGAGCATCGCCATTAACTCCAAGTCTCTATCACCGCACTCTATATTACTGACAACACAAAGGTCACGTACGACAGTTGAAGGCATCGCCATCAGGTTTCTAGACACCTGGTCTCTCGTAAACAGACCAAGATGCAGTCCATCAAAACACCTCTTCAGTTCTTGAAGAGTAGCCCTATCCTCATATACTTGATCCTCAACTTGCTTGATAAAGCGATACTTCATAAATTTCAAAACCACAGCCATTTAATGCAAAGCCTTTCAAAAACAAGTTTTCATTGGAAAACTAAAAAGTTAAATATTAAGAAACCGAAAGAACAAAAAAAAAAAAACAGGTCTAATGAAGAACTAATATATAAAATCGACATAATCAGTGATAATAAATACAAGAAAACCTGGAGTACCATCGGATTGCTTTATGAAGTCCTTCACTCTCCTACATCAGACTTCAAGAACAGTGCAGAAGAATTTCCCACTACTCGCTCGAAAAAAAAGTTGAAATATATCAACACTTTAAAATAAAAATTATCAACATATATCAACAGTTTAAAAGAATCCACAAACCTAAAATAACCCGCAACTGATTGTTTGAATTTTAAACAACTCTGATTAAGCTGAAATATAAAGCAAGATTTAGAATAGATCAGTTCAAAATTTAAGATTCAAAATTACAGAAAAAACATACTCTTAACGATGTTGCAACAATGATGTTGGAAAAATTATGTGAAGTACAAAAAGCTGTAATCGGAGATGAACAGACTGAATATGGATATTCTGCATTCTGTAACAATCTATCTATACTTTCTATAAAAAGAAAAAACCAAGTGACATAAGAAAAGCTGAGGTGAAACGTTGATGTGTGAAACAGAGCTTCAATGAAACAACGATGTTGGAACAATGATATTGAAAGGATAATGTGTAAACATAGTCAACAAATTGTCGAACAAAGAACTGTAATTGAAGATTAACCGGCTCAATCATGAGAACTATGCATTTGAGTGAGAGAGATATGATCGCAAATATGAGTGAGAGGGATAAATTGAAATTTGAATGTGGAGCCAAATTCATATATGTTATTTATAGGGAGCCAGATTCACATGTAGTTTGAATTTTGAATTTGGAGCCAGGATTTTAAATTTTAAATATGGGTAGAAGCTGTGGACAGAGGTTTGAAGTGTGTATAAACAGCTGCCCTTTTGTATGTGGGCAGAGGTTTAAATATTTAATAACGGATAGACCTTTGAAAGTATAGATGTTGGCCAGACCTTTGAAAATTAAAGTGATTTTATATATTAAGGTTTATGATGCGATAATGACATAAGAAAAGCCTTGCTGGACAGCCTCTATGGCTGCCACATCAGCTTTTCTTATGTCACTTGGTTTTCTCCTTTTATAGAAAGTATAGATGTGTAAAAATGTGGGACCACCATTAGTTATTTTTGAAGTTAAGATCGTTGTCGACCAACGATTAATACTTGGGATTATTAAATTCCATTTTTATTACTAAAAAGGTGGGACCACACTTTCAAGTTGCTCAAATCAGTCTTTTGACTAGACCACATTGTTATTGGTGCCCTCATTTCTATTGCTGATAAAGGTGGCCCGTTAACAAATAAGTTGCAGTTGTCACTGCTTCTCTTTGATAGACCAAGTGGGTGTTTGGATAGAGGGTGGGAAGGACTAAAAAGTTAATAAGTCCTTTTATAGTGTTTGGATAGAGAATAAGAAAGACTTTTATGGCTTGAAAAAAGAGAAAATGAGAAGTTAGAATTTCTAACTTTTCACTTTTGACTTATTAGAAGTTAAAAGGAATCTCAAATACCCCCAAAAGCATGAAGCATACATCTCACTTAATTAAGCAATGTTATGTTCATCATCTCCAATAAACTATTTTGTTGTGGAGTTTTTGTACTGTCAAGTGTCTCTCTTTACCATGATTCTTGCACAACTGAATAAACTCTTGGTTACAGAACTTTAAGCCATTGTTTGTCCTTATTTTTTTTATTTTTCTTCTTGTTTAATTTTCAACCAAGGTTTTCTATTCCTTAAACTTGAAAAGGCCTCATGTTCATGTTTAAAAACATGTACCCACACTTTTCTAGAGTAATAATCTACAATAGACATAATATATAAGGACCATATAGAGTTGTAGTTCTTGTAGGAACCCACAAATCAACATCAACATAATCTAACAACCCTTAGTCTTATTCATTCCTTTTGAGAGTTTTACCCTATAAGATTTCCCGATAACACAGTTCTCAAAAAAATCAAGATCACAGTCATTTATCCATTCAATTGCCTGTTGCTTTCTTAATCTACCAACCCTTGGCTACTAATTTGTCCTAACCTTTTGTGCCATAACATGGTTTTATTCTCTTGCACACCTAAAGACACACTACCATGACCATCTAACATATAAATCCTATTGCCCTTTTCTAGTTCGTGCCAAGACTAACGCAGAACCCTTTACAACCCCAGCCTTCCCATTTTTCAAATCACAGAGTAACCAGCATGTTCAAATGTACCTAGTGAAATAAGATTCTTAGTTAATTCAGAGACATACCTCACAGTTTCCAAATTAAAAATTGAACCATTATCTAACTTAAAAAAATTAGTACCATGACCAAATATCTTACTTTTAGGTCAGAACAGATATCACACGAACACTAGAACAAGCACCTCGAGCTCACACACTCTCACACTCTAAATCACAAGAACAAGAACACAAGATTTATAGTGGTTCGGTCTAATCTAACCTACATTCACTCTCCACAACTAGTTCTTCCTTTTGTATTATGTGCTCAAAATGTACAGGTACAAGAATAACAAGTATTTATAGAGTACAAATTAGGTTACTGAATATAATAATAATAATAATAATAATAATAATAATAATAATAATATAATATATCTTTATGAGACAGACAAAAGGAACAATCCTCTGCGTAGAGGAATTGTTAGGCCCTATAGGTTTATGAATTAGTAGGATAATTACTTAATGGACCAATATTAAAGAAGGTGGGTATTAGAGTGGGCTTTAGGGATAAAGGGTCTTGGGTTTTGGGGGAAACCCCTTACCATAAATAAAAAATGTTGTTAGGAGATTAGGGTTGGTTGTTTGTTTTAGAAACTTGTATTAGACAAGACTATTGTATGTAAGTTTAAGCATTCAATTCAACAATCTTCTTCAATCTTCATCTTGTTCTTGATTTCTTGAAAAGATCATCAAGCTTGGATTCTGCCCATCCTTGGTGCTTGTTTGATATCGTTGTTTGATCCGGATTTTCGGGACTTACAATTAGTATCAGAGCCACTTAGATATCAAACATTCAAGAAATTCTGGATTTTGGTTGAAGATCTTCATCGCGTTCTTCGGGTTCTTCATCGTGTTCTTCGCGTTCTTCAAAAATCATTATATCTTGGTTTTTGATCTTGTTGAAAGGTGTTAAAAGGTTTTTAAAAAGTTGATTTTATTTTATTTTTAGACATCTGATATCATCACTATCTTGGATCTGTCAACATCAATTGTGATATTTCATCATACATCAGCATATCATCACCATTATCAATTTTCATCTCATAATCACTTATTCAGAATATTCATTGTACATCACACATCATCAAAATTCATCATCCGTGTTCCATCTCGAAGCCATCTCTGAGAAAACTCATCTGAGATAACACATCTTGAATCCATCTCGGATAAAACACATCTGATCCATCATCATCGGCATCATCTGAGATGTATCTTCCTTCATCATTCATCATCAGCAATCAACAATAATTTCATCCGACATCGCTCGAGATACATCATCATCAGCATTCACGATACAAACTTCATCAGCACTCTTCATAAACAACCATCTCGGATCGCATCATTTCGTTCGAGATCATCATCCCGAACAATCTTCATCATTGTCGACATCATCTCGGATAACTCTTGCATCACGAAAATTCATCTGAGATTGTAGGTGCAATATGTCTGTAGCTTCTGTCTGTATCGAGTCTATATTTTGTCCTGTATGTGTCTATGTATAGTTTTGTATGTTTGTTATTTTATATCTGGGAGAAACGAGTCAGAAACGTTTATTGTAATAGTGATCCGGTCGGATGGCATAGGGCCATCCGGACGGATGACCATCTGGACGGATGACGCTCCGACCGGATGGCATTAGCTCTCCCAGATCAGCTCCGCCTATAAATAGAGACCTAAAGGCACTTATGTTAGAACTTTTTGGCAGTCTCTATAAGCGAAGCTCTGTCCAGATCTCACCGAAAACTTGTATTTTCAGAATCTTTGAATGAGAATGGATGCATTAATCGGTGATTTCGTTGTTGATTCATCTTTGACGTTGCATAGGGATTCTGCACCTCTGCAGTGATCGATCCGACCTACGTTCTTCAGCAGAGAACCGACCCTCTCACAAGTGGTATCAAAGCACCAGGAGGTCAGATTCGGAGAGATTTACAGCGATTTCACGAAGATCTTGACCGATTACAGCTGATTTCAGCAAATCTCACCGGAGATTTTACCTAATTCTTCATCTATTCTTCTGTTTTTATCATTGTTCTATCTTCTCACACCTAAAACAGCTAAAAATCCAAAATTGACACACAATTCTAGGATAAAATGGATTGAATCTGACATATATTGTTCGCAATCTTTTATAGATCATTCCTATAAATTTTCACGGCAAAATTCGAACTAAAACACGTCCAAATCGATCAAAAACTGTTCTTGTTTACCTGCTGACGTCATACTCATCCGATCGGATTGTCATCCAACCGGATCAGTATATTGGTGTTTAAAAGTTCAAGTTCAAATTAACGAATGACCATCCAATTGGACTACCATCCGACCGGAGGGCCATTCGTCACTTGGCACATTCGTCACTTAGATCACTTTGGTCATCCGTCCGGATAGTCATTCGGACGAACGACCATCCGATCGACTGTTTGTGTTTGTGTTTTGAAATTTGACCAAGTTTGACTGTTTCAGGTACGTTAATCGTGGGAGACGAGTTCATGAATCCGTTTGGTGATATCTTTGCATACAACACTGGAGATACATCTTCCAACACAAATCCCAAAACTGCTACTAAGGCGATATCTGATTCGCTAAGTGTCGACAATGCGTATAGCACTTACAACAAACCACCAAAACTCATGGCGATAGAGGATTACAATCGCTGGACCAAGCGATTTGATGGATGGTTAAGGGCTTTCGCCTATGAAAGTTGGAAATGTATGAAGAATGGTTACACTGCTTCGAGGCAAGACTATGAGAATCTGGAAGATAATGAGCAAGAAGAGTTTATAGCCGAACAAAAAGCCATTGCCTTGCTACATTAGTTTGTCAGAGACGATATCATCTCACTGATCGATTATGATAACTCGAAGGATTTGTAGGGAAAGCTTGAAAAGAAATGTACTGGTGGTGAAGAGATAGTGAAAAACAAGAAATCTTTATTAAAGAAAGAGTTCGATTTATTTACCTGTATGAAAAATGAAAATGTGCGCCAAATGATCGAAAGATACTGTTATTTAATGGCAGAATTAGCAAGATTCGGAATCAAGAAAGATGAGGTAGAGATGGTTAATAGGATGTTTGGGGCATTGCTAAATGAGCAGGATTGGCAGTACTTTGGTCTAGTACTCAAGAACACAAAGCTGATGGTAGAAATGACCCTGAACTGGTTGATCGAACGACTTGAGGGGCACGAGTTGGAAATCTAGAAGATGAATAAAGTAACCAACACACAGTATCACCAAAATGTTAATCTGTATTACCGAGGCAGTATGATTCCTAAAGTTACATCACCGAAAACTGCCTTTAGTGCCGAAAGCTCAAATACTGTGACACAAGAGAAGCCCAGCAGCAGTTCTTCATTAAGCAGCCACGGTTATCATGGTACTGGTTCTAGTGCACCTTCATTGTAACAACTCACATTTCGAAGTCAAAGTACAAGTCAAAGTCGAAGTCAAGTCAAAGGAAGAAAAGATTGCTAATTAGAATATGTCATTCCTTGATTAATCGTTGATTGTACTCTTTGACTGATAATCGACACTCTAATTTAAGTTACTTTAGTTGTATTATGTGGAGTATATGCTATAAATCGCTATTTAATCACTAATCGACTTATCGCTAATCGCACCGCTATCGCATCGCAACTCGAATTACAGGTTATGGATATTGTTTTACGTGTGTGTGCTATTATGTGTTACTTGTGCATGTTATGCTTATGTTGAGGGAATTAATCGCGAACGCAATCGCAACTCTATCACAACGCAATCTCATCGTAAACTCGAGATTTAAGGATTATATTTACATTATTTAGTAGTAAGGTTATTTGTGTGATTAATGGGAAATACTATCGCATCGCTTACTTGCAACACATCGCAACGCTCAATGCACGAAACAAAACGTCAAAAACCAACTCACCAAACCCATCCGATCAAATGACCAATCGATCGAATGGTCATCCGTCCGGATGACCATCCAATCGGATGGCCATCCGATCGAACCGCCGTTCGATCCGTCACCTCTACACTGCCTTCTCCTCTCTTGCCTATAAATAGCACATGTCGCATCATTGTTCATGTGATGTGACAGCTCCTCCTCCGACCATCACATTCCAGCCTTATTTTCTCTCAATTCCTCGCAATTCTTGTAATTTTTCAACCCGAATCTCGTACTTCTATCATCTACACACACTTCTTCATCATTTTCATCATCAAATCTTAACTTTTCACCATGAAATCGGTTGATTGGGCTGTTCTAGGGTGATGTTATCATGAGTTCTCTTGAAATTCAAAGTTTGGCCTCATTCCACCAAGAACAACTCAGATCTAAGAGATTTCAACACGCATAAACACTAATTTCACCTAAATCTAAACATTTTCAATCCAATTTAAGTTTCTTTCAACTCTTTTACACTCATGTACTTAAAACCGATAGAATCCGAGCTTGTTTAGACCTTCTACACATTCTCTGGTGAAGTGTCGGTCCAAGAACAGATTTCTATCAAAGAGACAACCAACACATGGGTTGAACATGAATAACCGTCAAGAACAGTTAACTTAACGGACTGGGTGATTCCCATCCGATCGGATGACTTGGACTTGATGGGGTTCCGTTGTTTGACACGTTGCCATACCGTCTCGGTATAATCACAAAACTTTCCAAACTTAACGAAATTTTACAAGTTTCAGAACGAGCAGGTTACTGAACGGACCGTCGTCCGATCGGATTGCCATCATACATAAACACATCCATCCCAAACGAATGACAAACCGACCGAATGGCCATCCGACCGGATAACCATCCGTCCGGATTGTCATCCGTTTGGATGACCCTCCGTCACTCTATTCACTCGCACCGTTTAACACACTGTTCATCACTTACGCTATCGTTCTGTAATCAAGCTAACTTCCAGCGCTCCCTTCAATCCAAGAGAGTGTTTATTTACTAAACACAATCTGTGAGTATACTCGATCCCTTTTTGCTTTAAGCACTTTTGGGTGTTACATACGTTATCTATATTCAAATCACAATCGACACACAACGCAAACACTTTTATACGCTAACTGTTCTACATGTTATACGTGTTATTCTATGAATGCTAGTACGTTATGTTTACACAGTGATTGTTGCCTGACACCTTAGCAATGATAGTACTATAGTTTGGACTCAGCACCTGTCGTGGACAGTGGTTGTTAATGGCTTTTCTTCACGTGTCACAGTGGTGATATGTGTTGCGCATTCTACAACTCGAACTCACGTCTGTGCATATTTCATTATCGATAACCTACTTGCTTCGCATTATACATGTTACATGCTGGTTATGCGTAAACTCGATTTCGCTACAAATATACTACTAAACTTGTATGCTCACCTTTACACTATGTGTATTGACCACTATTTTAACGTATGTGACAGGTGTTTGAGATGCTAGGACGCTTGCTATGTGGAACCAAGTTAGGAAGAGTCTAGAAACAAAACAATTAATATTTTGAGTTGTCGAAACTATGATTTGTCTTAGGGATATCTATGTCTATAATAACTGCTTTATTTGATAAGTTATGGTGTGGGACAATGTTAATTATCCGGTAATTTAGTTGTTATGGATTTCTCTTGGACAATCTGTTTTGCTCAGTGCCGCGCCCCAATGTTTCCGCCATCGGTTGGGGTGTGACATTCATCATCCGCATCAAACAATCAGCAATCACAAAGTGTTTCAAAATCCAACGTCTTCCAGTGCAACATACTGAACAATGCACATAATTTCAACGAAGAACCGACTAAGCAGCAAATGGTGTTTCTCGCATCAATTCTGGAATCTTACGAGAGCCTAGTCGCAGGGAAAATTGGCAACACCAATCTCACCAAATAAGACTACGATCAAATAGATCCGGAGGAGATGTAGCTTGTCGACATTCGCTGGTGTATGGCTAGCGTGATTCGCCGAGCTCAGAGATTCCTGGAGATTACTGGGAGAAACTCAATTGGAGGACCTTCAACGAAGTTAGGTCTTGACAAATCGAAGGTGACTTTCTTCAAATGCAAGCAAAAGGTCCACTTCAAAAGAGAATGCCGGAATTCTGCTGCCGACGAGACTGCAAACCCGTTTCACGACGATTATTACAGAAAGGCAGTCTATCATCGAAATCGTGAGGAGCCACCAAAGATGAAGTAGATTGAAGACAATCCGAAAGAAAAGTCAAGAGCTTTGGCGGTGATCCAAGACGATGAGGGGTTTGACTGGAGCGAATTTGTTCCTAAAGAGGATGCTGTCAGTTATGCATTTATAGCACACATTGAACCACCAGCACCACCTTCAACATACAACCGAGAAAGAAGTTTGGCACAAATACAGAAGAAAAAGATCTACCTAGCTTACAAAGAAGCTAAAAAGGAAAAAAGATGGGATCCAGATCGAGAGTGTTACTTGGATCCAAAGGGAAACATCTGTATTGATCCAGCAACCATTGATTTGGAAACTCTTATTAAATCAATCCCACCAGTAGAAGAACAAATTAAGATAGATGCAGCAAACAGAGTTGAGAGAGAAGACTGAAATAGGAGAGACATGAGAGATATCTGAAGTCCTTGGAGCCAAAGAAAGTGGACGAAGGGATTATCGACGTTGAGAAGGAGATGACAACCGAAAACTTGACAAAGATGGCAGATCAAGTTCTAATGGCGAAAGCACTTGAGGTAGATTCCAAGTCTGCTTCTAAATCTGAGTCATCAGAAAAGGTCAGTAGTAGTGGTTCAGAAAATGAACCACGTAAGGCTGAAAGTGCTAAAACTAAAAGTGTTTGCAGAGGTTGCACGAAAGAGTGCAAAGTCTGCAACACAAGCGATTATCTCTCAAGAACGAGAATCCAGGAGCTGACAGATAAAATTGGCATAATAGATAGAGAAATACTTGGTCGAGATAAACTGATAAAAGCTTCAAATGAAAGAATCAAAGAATTAACTAAAAAAATTGAAACTGATAAAAATGACGTTGAACGATTTCGCAAAGAAAATGAAAAATTGATTCTTGAAAACAGAAAAATTTCTGAAAATTTTGATAAACTGAAAAGAGCGGTAAAAGATTCAGATGAACGCAACTTAAAAACTCATAAAGAAAACACTCATTTTTCAGGAGTTCTTCAAGCTAAAGAAAAACTGATAAATCAGCAAATGGATGAGCTTGCGAATCTCAAGCTTCAATTTCAGGAAGCTAAAATCGAAAATGAGAGAATTAATCTGAAGTTGAACAGCTATTCGTCTGCCAACTTTGTTCTTCAACATATAGTTCCCAAACCAATCGGGAAGAACAAAGCCGGTGAAGATGTTTATTCAGATGGAACAGGGGTGGGTTATCATAATGTTCCACCACCCATGTGCAATAATTTCACAAAGAAACAATCTAGGTTGGTTAACGAATCTGAATCAAGTGATAAAACTGATGTTGAAAAATTGCCAGAAAACATTGATGTCACATTCACTTCACAAACTGATGAAGATAGCATTGCATCTGAAGTTGTGAAAAATGTTGTTGAAAAAGTGCTAAAATCTGACAGTGATTCCACAGTTGAGGATGATGAATGTTTTCTAAACAATTACATCCCAAAACTTAAGTCCCAGGACAACTTAAGTGATGAACCGACTCTTGTCATGTACAAGATGAGTGGTTCTGATAAATTGTACTCAGATACTGAGTTTCCGATAGAAAACATGAATGTGGATAAACTGAAAAAGGTTTTCAAACTTGTTGAGATTGATGTTTCTGAGATCGAAGGTTTGACAAGTTCTAAGAGGTTTTTGAACTTTCAACGTGATAAATCTTACTACAAAAAACCAGTTGTGCCACCACGTTTTCATAAAAACAACCAAAATAGAGGGGGGATGGTAAGAATTACCCAAAAAAGAAATTTCAGAAACAAAAGTTTGTTGAAAAGAAAACATCTGTGAAGAGCTCAAGCTCAATTTCCGAACAAGAATCGGAAATTTCCTCAAAAACAAATGAAGAATTCTTTGCTAAAAAGGCCCAGAGCCGCAGACTGATGGTAAAAGTCAGGATGTTGACACCCGAACTTGCTTCAAGTGCAACCAAATTGGTCACATTGCACGAAAGTGTTCTAATCTGAATCCTAAGTCTGTGGTTGTAGAGAATCAAAAGAAGAAAAATGATGTCAAAGGCAAAGAGCCTATGTTTGTTGAAAGGAAGATTTCTAAATCTGATAATGATAAAATCTAAACCTTTTAAACAACCGGTAAAGAAAAATGATCACTTTTACAAACGGGTTGCTCCTCTACAACAAAAATGGATGCCAAAATCTCAAGCAAAGACATCTAATGAAACAAAACCAAAGGTTTCTGATAGTGCTGCAAAACAATCATCTTCAACCAAACTGGTTAAGATGGATGTACCTTTGGATTATTATGAAAAGCTTGAGAAACAAACTTCTTCGACCCCACCGGGAAAGAAGTATGTTCCAAAGAAGGTTCAACCATCCGGTCAACCTAAAAAGGATGATTTTTTTCTATATAAAGAGGTTGAGGTTGGAACTGAGAAAAGTTTAGAAATGAACGACAAAAACTTCCCACCACTGTACACAATGAAAAATTACATTAACGTCGAACTACCCGAGTCAAAGGAGGCTTGGGTTGCTTCAACTTCTAACTAAGTTGCATGTGAAATGTGCAGGAGCTCCCAAGATCTATTTCGAAGTGGATTATGGATAGTGGAGCGTCCCGGCACATGACAGGGCGGAAGACCCTACTGTAGGACGTTAGAGGTTTAAATGGTGGTTATGTTGGTTTTGCGGGAAACCACGGTGGTCGAATTATTGGGGAGGGCACGTTATCTAACAGTGTCGTTACATTCGAAATAGCCAACTACTTACCAGAACTGGAGAACAATTTGCTCAGCATTTCTCAGATTTGTGACAGGATGTACACAACGCATTTTACCGGCAAGGAGTGTCTGATTCTGAAGCCAAGGTTTGTTATCCCTGAGGAGTGGATCATTATGCGAGCACCAAGGGTAAACGATCTGTACGTACTGAACATGAGTGTTGCTACTACTACTACGGGTCATCCTCAGTGTTTCATATCGAAAGCTACCGAGAAGGAGTCAGTGTTGTGGCATCGAAAAATGAGCCACATCCACCTACGTAAGATGAATCACCTGGTGCATAACAATCTTGTTAGAGGTGTTCATCTGAAGAGTTTCCACCTGGATGGAGAATGTATTAGCTGTCTGAAAGGAAAGCAACACAAGAAATCTCATCTCAGGAAGACGGAGAACTCAATCTCAAAGCCACTTGAAAGACTTCACATGGATCTCTTCGGTCCTGTGAACGTCAAAAGCATTACTGGAGATCTTTACTACCTAGTGGTTACTGATGACTATTTGAGATTTTCATGGGTGATGTTCCTGAAGTCAAAAGATGAAACATTCGAGAGTTTGCTAAGATTGTTTAGAAAGATAGAGAACATGTACCAGTCCCGCATTTGTCGACTACGAAGTGACAATGGTACGGAGTTCAAAAACAACAAAATGGGAGAATTTTGTGACAGAAGAGGTATATTGCAAGAATTCAGCGCGCCGTACACTCCGCAGCAGAATGGAGTTGTAGAAAGAAAGAATCGGACGCTAATAGAAATGGCACGAACAATGTTAGCTGATTCAAAGCTTCCTATCAATTTTTGGGGAGAAGCTGTATCTGCCACTTGCTATACTCTCAACCGGGTGTTAATTGTGAAGAAGCATAATAAAACGTGTTTCGAGCTCCTCAACAAACGCAAGCCTAACTTGGAATACCTAGAGTCATTCGGGTCACCCTGCACAGTTCTAGATCCTGATGGAAAGTTTGGGTCAAAGAGTTTGCAAGGAATCTTTGTGGGCTATTCCAGTCCACTTAGACGGGTCTTCGTTCCAAGTCTCGGGAGGATCATCGAAGCTCAGCACATAGAATGTCAAGGATACACAATGCCTCCATAGAAACCCACAGACCCATGGCGATTCAATTATGATGCTTTATGGGATTCATTAGACTTACCAGAAGAGCCAGAGTACTTTGATCAAATAGACATATTCCAGGAATATGAAGCTTCCCAGAGTAGATTGCTAGCAAAGTCTTCAAAACGTCAACAAACATCCAATGATCATGAAGCTGGTCCTAGTCACACTGGTGAAAGTGATGATTTACAGAAAACGCTCTCTCAACACTTGCTTTCCAACGGCTTTATCCGAGGAAAGGTGGATGCTACACTCTTCACTAAGGAGGTCGCCGGTCATCTGCTGATCGTTCAGATATATGTTGATGACATTATATCCGGGTCCACAAACGACAAACTCTTCAAAGAATTCGAACAAGTGATGAAGTAGAAGTTCGAGACGTCGTCAATGGGTGAGATGAAGTTCTTCCTTGGGCTACAAGTTGATCAGATGCCGGAGGGGACCTTCATACATCAAACAAAGTACATCTACGATGTTCTGGAGAAATTTGGGATGTCCGAGACTGCACCGATGTCCACCCCATTAGCAACTAATCATGGTATTAACCCTGATCTCACCGGAGAGAAGGTCGACAAGACACTATACCCGACATACCTCGCGGCCCGATATCAGTCAAGTCCTAGAGCCTCGCATATGTCTATCATCAAAAGGATTCTACGCTACCTAAGAGGAACCCCAAGCCTGGGGTTATGGTATCCCAAAGACGGTGATTTCAAGCTCGAAGGATATTCAGACTCAGATTTCGGTTGCTGCAAGATCAATTCAAAGTCAACAACTGCAGGATGCCAATTCTTTGGACCTCGCTTGGTCACTTGGCAGTGTAAGAAGCAAACAAATGTCGCTCTTTCAACGTGTGAAGTAGAGTACGTGTCAGCCAGCAGCTACTGCTCGCAGATTCTGTGGATCCAGCAACAAATGCGAGATTACGGTTTGTAATTTCTTACTTCTCCTATATTTGTTGATAACGAGGCTGCAATCAACATAACAAAAAACCCGGTACATCACGCTAAAACTAAACACATAGAAATTCGACATCACTTCATCCGTGATTGCTACGAGAAGAAGTTGATTCGAATAGAAAAGATCCACACCGTCGAACAAAAGGCAGATTTACATACTAAACCATTTCATAAGTCACATTTTCAATACTTATTAAAATTGAATGTTATGAAACTTTTGTCGTCAGGGGGAGCTATAGTGTGCGTTGATGAAAAAACCACAGAAGAGGACGTCGAGAAGCAGACTCCTTTGGTTTATCGACTTTTTAGTTGTTTTGGTATTTAGGGGGAGATAGATAGGATATTTCAGAAAATACAAAAACACTAAAAAATGAAAATACAAAAACAATAGAAAATTTTCCAAATTCAAAAACATTAGAAAATCCAAAAAGAGTTTTGTGTAAAAAGAAGAAATGATAGTACATCAGCTAGACTGTCACGGTATGCTAAAGAAATGTAATGTTTTAAAAGTGTTAAACGGTCTCACTGATGGTATGTCGATAGGTTTTTACACATTTAGTAGACTTTTTCGGGATATAAACATAAAAATTCACATCTTGCTTATTTTGTGGGGAACATCTCTCGGATATATAGGTAACCCCTGAAATCTTGATTGAAAGATTACATGTTTCTGACATACTAGGTCTATGTACTTAATTATATCTAGGGTATTATACCAGGACTTTTGATTTTGCGGAAGCAATAGCCTAGTCCTCGTATAATACTCTGCACAGATTTAATTCATAAAGCCTCCCCTCATCATAAAAATTGATAAACATTGAAAAAAGTGAATCAAGTGCTATTGAAGAAAAGATCCCTAAGTGGGACACACCTTAAAGACGAGCCATCATCTCTTTGTCTGAACGAAAGTTCAAACCTGAGCTCTCATGGTCTCGCACTATCCTTATACAAATATCATTTGAGTATATTCACCTGTAAGACTGAATATAGGAATCTGGATACGAGAGTATATTCTGAGGTGGGACACACGAATAAGTTAAGTTCTTAAGACATTAATTCGTATCCTAAATTAGTTGAAGTCTGTGTGAAAATTTAAAATGGATCAGTATATCGACAATCTAGGTGAACTGTTTAAAACTTAGTGTGAAATTAAGCTCAACGGTACTTGTGACTAGTCGGTAGCTGATATGATCCTCTAACACGACTCACAAAAATATGTTTGTAAATAGTTTACAGCATTTCATTTCAGATTTATTCCCAAAAAGATTTGACTATGTTTTAGCATAAACTTTCTTAAAATCCAAAAAGATTTTATTCTCTACTTTAGTTTAGGACAAACCATGGTGGAAAGCTGATCTTCGGAATCTCATAAGCGAAGCAGAAAGTTTTTGGCTAAACAACTTGTGACATCTGTGTCTTTTCGACCATCAAATAAATACCAAATCAATTAAATATTGTGTTTCATACTCGGGATTTATATAAATATGTGTATCATTTGCACATATCAATTCTTGTTCGATTTCGAGCTTTAAATCACTTTCTAGAAGGTTATACGCGAACTGATGTGTAAATGTAATCAGTTTAATGCAACAAACACTCCGGAACAGTGACATAGGCTTAACATACCTTAAATTACCTTTACATAACTTAGAAATAAGTTTTGAAGGGATTGGTGTGTCGAAATCAAGTTTATTCGATCGCAGGGACTATTTGCGTCAAACTGCAAAAGTATACCGAATCGAATAGTAACGAACATTCCAGAACTTGATCACAAGTTAAATATGCCCTAAATATCCTTTACATAGCTTAGATATAGGCTTTGAGGTGTTTGGTACGCAAAAATAAACTTTTTGGATCAATAGGGGCTTAAAACATGTCAAAAATGGCATTTAGCATATGTAGGGACTGTTTCTGTAACTTTGTCAAACTTCAGCTGATCTAGAGCTGGGTGGCGGGATGCGTAAGATGTAGGCTCTACCTACGCGGGGTGCAAGAGCCCATCAGATCTGCAAAAACCATTTTTCTGCATTCTGCAGCTGGTTTCTGGGTTTGCACAAGGTTTTTCTATTACCATGAGCTTGTTTTGGGCACCCATAGATTACCAACATAGTGGGTGATACTTGTACGACCTAGATTGAAGCTCGTTTATCGAGGAACGATCATAACGGTTTTGAGAAATCTATAAATACCCACCCCCAATTTCCTTTCAACTCACACTTGATCTGAATTTTCTCTAAGTTGAAGTTCAAAACTTCATACCTGAGAATTTTTAGATCAAATCTCCATTGCTTGTACCTTTTGTAAATTTCTTTCATGCTTTTATGCGTTTTTAAGCGTAAAAGTCAAACAATGTTTGACTTTCTGCTTTGACCGGTCAATGTTCAACACGAAGTTCGTTTAAAATTCACAACATGAGTGTAATCACGATGGTCATAGTCCCTTGTGACTATACCTACTGATTACCACGTTTATTAGGTATAGTGACGAGTCATAGTTTCGGTAAAAATGCGCGTTTATGCGTATTTTGCAACCAAACTATTCTTGGGTATCAAAACCCTTTGTTTTGATATCAAAACCTGTTTTCTAACATAGTTAAACATGTTTTAGCATGTTTAACTCGTCACTTTTAGTCTAGTGCTTATATAGAGTCGTAAAGTCAAGCGGTCTAAACCACCGCTTAGACTTTCAAACACGACCCGTTTGGTCGATCATTAGGATCCGACCAAGAATGTTTAGTGACCATAGTTGTATAGGGAATAACCTTCCGAGGTTATACCTTATGGTCACCTAGTTTAATTAGTTGTATGATAAGTAAATTATATGCCTTAGGAAAATGACCAAAAATGTCCTTTTTACGCATAATTTCATTTTAAGCATATGTAACTTAAATTTTGGTATCTAAACTGGTTAGGCAATATTATTAGACATGTTAAGGCATATAATACTTGTCATAGGACTAGTTAGGCAATCCGAACGCGTTTTACGCGAACGACGCGTTAAAGTAGCGTGAGCTACCTAAACGGGTCGTAGTGGGTCATAAGCACTTAGGTTAGGTTTCGATTTAGTATGTAGGCTTTGTTAAACCATATCATATGAGTTCCAACACTCATTTGGTTTACAAGACCTCATCCTATCCGATCTTCCGATTTAGGTCCGGTTTATTAACATAGTTACCTATATTAGGTGTCGTTTGATTCCGTGATCCCTTTAGCACTGCTTGGTTGTTATTCAAGACTCTTAAGCAATCTAAAGTGAGTACATAGTTCCCCTCTTTTACCGTTTTAAACTGTTTTGGGGCGATTCATATGTGCTAAATGATTTCGAGTCTTCTAAACAAATGTTATGGTTTATATTAAACTATCTGAACTATTTGAACTGTTTGAACCATTTGGAACTGATTGATCTATGTGAATTATTTGAACTGTTTGAACCATTTGGAACTGTTTGATCTATGTGAACCATTTAGAACTGTTTGATTTATGTGAACTATTTGAACTGTTTGAACCATTGGGTTAGGGAAGTGATTAGGTAACGAGGCGGGTGTAATGTGTTAAAAGCATGGTGGATACGCCGCTGGTACTTCCTATATATAAGTGCTTTTAACACATTATATATCATTGTGTTATCTAGATCACTTGGGCAAATGTTATCAAAACGAAATTATATTACAAGGTTTTCCTAATAATATAAACCATTCGAGTTTTATTACAAAAACGATTTACGATCTGGGTCTAGATAAACAAATGTTTTGGGGTTAAGATTCATGGCATCGAGGTTTTATGAATTATAACTAAACTATTTTGACTTGGTTATTTAATTTACAATACAAACATTTTACAAAACTAAGTTTTCTAATATCGAATAACAAAGTTGTTTGAGTTATTTCAAAAGGTAAACGAGCCATGAATCTGACACTCACATAAAACCTATGTACTCGCCGGCATTTTTTTGCTAACGTATTTTCACATATGTTTCAGGTACCATAGTTGATGATGTTTGATGATGATATTGGTGCATGCTCACACAGGAATGGACGAGGCCTTAGTTACTTAATAACAATGGAAGTTAATTTGTTCATGTTTTGTTTCTAGTTTCAATACAATGTAATAAACTTAATTCAATAAAACAGAACTTTTATCCATGTGTTGTGAAACAATGATTTTGTTACCACACTCCCCGACGTTTCCACCGCGGTTTGTTGTTTTAAAGCGGTCAGGGTGTGACAGAAAAGTTGGTATCAAAGCCCATGGTTCTAGGGAATTAGGTTATTAGTAATGCTTTGACCTAGCCTATAACCTTCCTAGGACCCTAACGAGAGTTTACTTGTGTTTAGATTCTAAAACAATACCGTCACCTATCTTTAGGTGACAACCACAACAAGAACACAAATTTCAAATCCGCTTTGATAACCAATCATCTGTTCTAGGATGATTTGTTATAAGGTTTTGAACCTTCAAGTTTTCAAAATCTCGTCAAAGTTTGGGTCTTATAGTGTAACACGTGCAATCTGGAAGAGTAGGTGCCTGTATCCTGAGTTTTCTGTCTAAGGCTAGAGTGTTCGTACAAATCCACATAATCGGACCAGTCACTCTTACCTGGGAACTCTTGGAGTGAGTGTCCAGTTATAGGCTAAAGCATGTCTTCGCGATACATTATGAGGACCTATTTACTTTGTTCAGCTTTTGTGCGTCGTTTGTTTGCTTCGTGGTACGGACAAATGACCATCATCCATGCTTTTTGGTCATTGTAACATTCTATTCTTACCCAATGTCATTTCACTCGTTTTCTCTCTTGTTTCCTCTTTTAGAATGCCTCCTCGACGTGACCATCAGATACCTCATGACGAACTGGCAGCTATCATTACGCAGCAAATGGCTGCTATACTCCCAAGCCTCATTGCTCAAGTTAACCAAGTTTACAATAACAACAATAATGCCCCATGTAACTTCAAAACGTTCAACTCAGCTAAGCCATCAAAATTTTCTGGGTCTCAAGGAGCAACTGCACTTCTGCAATGGTTCAAGAGTCTAGAGAGCACCTTCAGACATCTTCATTATCCAAACGATCGAAAGATTGAATTTGCATCTAGTGTCTTTGAGAAACGAGCTTTAACATGGTGGAATGGTGTGATGAGAGATAGGGGTGCCGACATGGCACTGACTCAAACCTGGGAAGTGCTTCGAGCGCTAATGATGAGGGAATTTTGTCCTCGTCATGAGATCAGGGCTTTGGAAAGGGAATTCGACGATCTTAAGCAAGATAGTGGTGAGCATCGAGCTTACACGGACCGTTATGAGGAGTTAAGTCTGTTATGCACGAACATGGTTACGCCTTTGGATAAGGCAATCGAAAAGTACATTGATGGCCTCCATGACTCAGTACAAGACATTGTTACTGGTAGCAACCCTACTACAGTTAGACATGCCATTGAGCTATCCGCTACCTTGACTGAATCTCAGATTAGGAAAGGTAAACTTTTCCGAAAGGGCGATAAGAAACCGACCGATGAATCGAAACCAAAGGATGAACAGACTGAACCCTCCAAGAAGTCAAAGAAGCGAAAGGCTTCTCAGAACTTCACCGTGGTTGCTCACAATGATCAAGCTGTCCCCAACCAACCAGCTCAACCCCCTGCTAGGAAGCCATATAACGGAACTGCACCCTTGTGCAACCAATGTAACCTTCATCATCATGCTAGTGTGAAGTGGCGCAGATGCCTAATTTGTGGACTTATAGGTCATACAGCGAGGGTTTGCCAAGCTGCAGCTGCACCAAATCAAGCTGACAACAATCATGCTCAAGCTCGTTTTCCACCGGGCTCTTGCTACAACTGTGGCGAGATGGGCCATTTCCGAAGAAATTGCCCAAAGCTTGCTAATGCGAATCCAGAACAGGGATGAGTATACGACCGACTGGAAGATGACGCTGTTTAGAAATAATCGAGCCTTATGTATTTTTTTCTTTTGTTATCAAGGTCTATGAAACAGTTGTTTTTTTTATAAATAAATCTTTTATTTTCATTGCAATGTACAAGTGTGGTTACTGTATATCCCCTACGATACCGACAATCGAGGAACCGCATTCCTTGTAAAACAACCTACTCTCAAAATTCTTCCATTTTATGATTTCTTGCGATTTCCACGAAAATCCTAAGTACCCGTTTCTTCCAAGGAAACGAAGTACAAGGCGCAAGTTACAACTCTGGACGACTACCCAAAGTACCGCTATAAATCCTTAATAGGGTACCTAAGGGTATTTCTGTAAGCCCTTGATTGGTCTTACATATCATATCTTCCCGACTTCACGATATTTTACACAGCACATGATTTCAAAAGATTATGCATGTTTTCAAAAACCTCATACTTACTTTCAAAATCATCTCGCATGTTTTTAAAACATTTCATAGAAATGTTTACCTAATATACTTAGTATATAATTTCAAAAGCATTACAAAAAGGTTTTCAAAATCATATATTTTTAACAATTCCTAGTATAGCTTTCAATAACAACTTTACTCGTATGTTACCTTAACATACGTAGCACTCGATTCTCAAGAACACCCTGCATTGTATGCTAGCCTTGCATGCTTGGCATAATGACTTCAAGAATCCGTTTGCTTCATATGTTATCTTGGCATATCTAGCACCTTGATCTCATAAACACTGTACTTCGTATGTGGTCTTAGCATACTTAGTATCAAAGTTCCTAAACTCTTCGTGCTATACGAATTCCAAATCCTTAGAGGTTCTTCTTCATAATTAGATCCTCGTGGATGTTCAAAACGCAGAATCAAAGTCCTTAATTGGATTCCTTGTGTACCATAATTCGAATGTTACGATTCCTTGTAATCGAAATCAAATTCTTATAAGATCATCCTATCTTTACAGATAGATTCTTGAGGACGTTGAAGTCCATCGACTGGGTTCCTGGTATACCTTGAATACCATGTACAAATCGACAACAAGTTAATAACAATTAATAACAAGATAATAACAAATTAATAACCAAGTGAACAATTATGTGCTTATGTGTTGACCTAATCAAATTTATCTTAAGCTTATTCAATAAATTCTATCCCCTTCACATTATAAAACAAACTATGAGAATTGTGCAAGGAATACGTAATTATGGATGCATGCATAATTATGGAATTTAGTGCACATAAATCACAGCAAGTTTTGTCATGAATCTAAAGTTAACTCCATTCATTTCCATTTCTGATGAAGAACCCGTTGAGGAAAATGAATCAATCCATTCATTTTCTCTTCTGAAGAATATCCGTTGAGGGAAATGAATATCCTTTTGATTATTCCTTCATTTCCATTTCTGACGAAGAACCCGTTGAGGAAAATGAATCATCCATTCATTTTCGCTTCAGAAGAATATCCGTTGAGGGAAATGAATATCCTTTTGATTATTCATTCATTTCCATTTCTGACGAAGAACCCGTTGAGGAAAATGAATCATCCATTCATTTTCGCTTCTGAAGAATATCCGTTGAGGGAAATGAATATCCTTTTGATTTTTTCTTCATTTCCATTTCTGACGAAGAACCCGTTGAGGAAAATGAATCATCCATTCATTTTCGCTTCTGAAGAATATCTGTTGAGGGAAATGAATATCCTTTTGATTATTCCTTCATTTCCATTTCTGACGAAGAACCCGTTGAGGAAAATGAATCATCCATTCATTTTCGCTTCTGAAGAATACCCGTTGAGGGAAATGAATATCCTTTTGATTATTCCTTCATTTCCATTTCTGATGAAGAACCCGTTGAGGAAAATGAATTATCCATTCATTTTTGCTTCTGAAGAATATCCGTTGAGGAAAATGAATATCCTTTTAATTATTCCTTCATTTCCACTTCTGACGAAGAACCCGTGGAGAAAAATGAATCATTCATTCATTTTCATTCCTGAAGTATATCCACTGGGAAATGACAAGATTATTCCTTGCATATCTTTGATGGGTTACTCTACGCAAATAGATGAGACCCTAGATTCCATGCAAGACAATTATTTAACACAACGTCACAGACAGACTCCTACGAATAAATTTCGGGACGAAATTTTCTAAAGTAGGGGAGACTGTGACATCTGTGTCTTTTCAACCATCAAACAAATACCAAGTCAATGAAATATTGTGTTTCATACTTGGAATTTGAATAAATATGTGTATCATTTGCACATATCAATTCTTGTTCGATTTCGAGCTTTACATCACTTTCTGGAAGGTTATATGCGAACTGATGCGTAAATGTAATCAGTTTAATGCAAAAAAAATTCCGGAACAGTGACATAGGCTTAAAATACCTTAAATTACCTCTACATAACTTAGAAATAAGTGTTGGAGGGTTTGGTGTGTCGAAATCAAGTTTATTCGATCGCAGGGACTATTTGCGTCAAACTACAAAAGTATACCAAATCGAATAGTAACGAACATTTCAGAACTTGATCACAAGTTAAATATGCCCTAAATATCCTTTACATAGCTTAGAAATAGGCTTTGAGGTGTTTGGTACGCAAAAATAAACTTTTTGGATCAATAGGGACTAAAAGCGTCAAAAAGTGCATAAGTTTGCCTTTTCGCGCATATCTTACGTTCTGAATATGTCCGGACATCCAAAAATTTATGTAATCATTAAATTATATTATTTTAGTGATTGGAATGATAAAATTCCATTCGTCGTGTAATTTGAATCGTTTTTCGCGTCCGTTCGTGTTTCGTCGTAATTGACCGAACAACGCAACCGTACGACCAAACGAATCGACATCCGTGATGTTTTTGAGCATATTTTAAGTTCCCCATACTTTAACTTCATTTTAGATCCTTGAAATGGGGTTAACAGGGCTTAAACATGTCAAAAATGGCATTTAGCATGTGTAGGGACTGTTTCTGTAACTTTGTCAAACTTCAGCTGATCTGGAGCTGCGTGGCGGGCCGCGTAAGATGTAGGCTCTGCCTACACGGGGCGCGAGAGCCCATCAAATCTGCAAAAGCCAGTTTTCTGCATTCTGCAGCTGGTTTCTGGGTTTTGCACAAGGTTTTTCTATTACCATGAGCTTGTTTTGGGCACCCATAGATTACCAAAACAGTGGGTGATACTTGTACGGACCAGATTGAAGCTCGTTTATCGAGGAACGATCCTAACGGTTTTGAGAAATTTATAAATACCCACCCCCAATTTCCTTTCAACTCACACTTGATCTGAATTTTCTCTAAGTTGAAGTTCAAAACTTCATACCTGAGAATTTTTAGATCAAATCTCCATTGCTTGGACCTTTTGTAAGTTTCTTTCATGCTTTTTGAGTTTTTAAGCGTAAAATTCAAACAATGTTTGACTTTCTGTTTTGACCGGTCAATGGTCAACACAAAGTTCGTTTGAACTTCGCAACGTGAGTGTAATCACGATGGTCATAGTCCCTTGTGACTATACCTACTGATTACCATGTTGATTAGGTATAGTGACGAGTCATAGTTTCGGTCAAAATGCGCATTTATGTGTATTTTGCAACCAAACTATTCTTGGGTATCAAAACCCTTTGTTTTGATATCAAAACCTGTTTTCTAACATAGTTAAACATGTTTTAGCATGTTTAACTCGTCACTTTTAGTCTAGTGCTTATATAGAGTCGTAAAGTCAAGCGGTCTAAACCACACTTAGACTTTCGAACCCGACCTATTTGGTCGATTATTAGGATCCGACCAAGAATGTTTAGTGACCATATTTGCATAGGGAATAACCTTCCGAGGTTATACCTTATGGTCACCTAGTTTAATTAGTTGTATAATAAGTAATTTATATGCCTTAGGAAAATGACCAAAATGCCTTTTTTACGCATAATTTCATTTTAAGCATATGTAACTTAAATTTTGGTATCTAAACTGGTTAGGCAACATTATTAGACATGTTAAGGCATATAATACTTGTCATAGGACTAGTTAGGCGATCCGAACGCGTTTTACGCGAACGACGCGTTAACGTAGCGTAAGCTACCTAAACGGGTCGTAGTGGGTCATAAGCACTTAGGTTAGGTTTCGATTTAGTATGTAGGCTTTGGTAAACCATATCATATGAGTTCCAACACTCATTTGGTTTACAGGACCTCATCCTATCTGATCTTCCGATTTAGGTCCGTTTTATTAACATAGTTACCTATATTAAGTGTCGTTCGATTCCGTGATCCCTCTAGCACTGCTTGGTTGTTATTCAAGACTCTTAAGCAATCTCAAGTGAGTACATAGTTCCCCTCTTTTACCGTTTTAAACTGTTTTGGGGTGATTCATATGTGCTAAATGATTTCGAGTCTTCTAAACAAATGTTATGGTTTATGTTAGACTATCTGAACTGTTTGAGCCATTTGGAACTGATTGATCTATGTGAATTATTTGAACTGTTTGAACCATTTGGAACTGTTTGATCTATGTGAACCATTTAGAACTGTTTGATTTATGTGAACTATTTGAACTGTTTGAACCATTGGGTTATGGAAGTGATTAGGTAACGGGGCGGGTGTAATGTGTTAAAAGCATGGTGGATACGCCGCTGGTACTTCCTATATACAAGTGCTTTTAACACATTATATATCGTTGCGTTATCTAGATCACTTGGGCAGATGTTATCAAAACGAAATTATGTTACTAGGTTTTTCTAATAATATAAACCATTCAAGTTTTATTACAAAAACGATTTACGATCTGGGTCTAAATAAACAAATGTTTTGGGGTTAAGATTCATGGCATCGAGGTTTTATGAATTATAACTAAACTGTTTTGACTTGGTTATTTAATTTACAATACAAACATTTTACAAAACTATGTTTTCTAATATCGAATAACAAAGTTGTTTGAGTTATTTCAAAAGGTAAACGAGCCATGAATCTGACACTCACATAAAACCTATGTACTCGCCGGCATTTTTATGCTGACGTATTTTCACATATGTTTCAGGTACCATAGTTGATGATGTTTGATAATGATATTGGTGCATGCTCACATAGGAATGGACGAGGCCTTAGTGACTTAATAACAATGGAAGTTAATTTGTTCATGTTTTGTTTCTAGTTTCAATACAATGTAATAAACTTAATTCAATAAAACAGAACTTTTATCCATGTGTTTTGAAACAATGATTCTGTTACGACACTCCACGACGCTTCCGCCGTGGTTTGTTGTTTTAACGCGGTCGGGGTGTGACACAACTGGGTTGGGAGCTAATCTTAAGTGTTTGAGAATTTCAAAGTCAAACAAGTTCATTGACTTGATACTTGTTCATTTTCAGAAAAAGTTAAAAAGGTTTAAACAAAATGTCAGTTAGTTCGTTTCAGTTTAACCAAGGTCATTAACTTGGACTTGGTAGGAAAATTGAGTAACCAAGGTCATTAACTTGGACTTGGTTACTTGAGTGGATACCTAAAACTGACCAAAACTGATAAAATTTGAGAAAAATGAAAAAGTTAGAAATTTTGAAAAGATTGGTTGGATCGAAGGGTCAAACACTATATAAGGGTCAAACACTATATAAGGGTCAAACAGTTGAGAACCCTCCGATCGGATGACCATCCGAGTGAGATGGTCAACACTATATAAGGGTCAAACAGTTGAGGTCAATGTCATTCGATCGAGCCGTCCTCCGTCCCTTCCACTTTTTCTCTCTCAATTGTTCTAGATTTGATCTCACATTCTTGCCATTCCAAACACATAGGATTGTTGGCATACTCATCATTCACTATGGGAAAGGTAAGTTTCTCAAATCTCACCGTTAAATTTCAAGTTTTTGATGTTTATATGGCCGCCCGACGGTGATAGACATAGATTTTCCTTAGATCTAGGTTTGTTTAGGCATTGATTGTATGAATTGAACTTAGAATCTTGTTCATCGGCCTTAGATCTATGGATTCACTGTTCTAATTTCATGATTACATCTACATATTTGAATTTAGATTGAACATAGGGTGTTGGCTGTCGAGATAGTTTTTGTCAAATTAAACCCAATTTAGGAACTTTTGATGAAAATTGAACATAGGGTTTTGTTATTCGGTGAATTCTTTAAGAGAAAATTTGATCAATTTTGAAAAATGTTGAAATTTTTTATCTTGACATGATGATTATTCAAACTTTTCTTGACACTTTGATCGAATAGCAATCCGATCGGATGACCATCCGATCGGACAGCCATCCGATCCATAACATTTCAATGTTTGAATAAATTCTAAGTAATTTCATGTTTAAGTGTTGATGAATTTTCATTTGTTCTTCATGTTTGATCATATGGTGATCCGATCAGATGACCATCCGATCCACATCACACTCATGTTTGAATAATCTTTAAATATTAACTGTTCATCATGATGATCGAATGATCATCCAATCGGATGACCATCCGATCCATTGCACTTACATGCTTAAATATTCATTGCTTATCCGCTTATCAAGCTGATCGAATGACTGTTGATGGGTGGTCCGTAGGACAACCCTTAAATGAACTAATCGAACGCACATCTCAAGTTTAAATTGGTTAAGTTGTGGAACTTGTGAACTACGAGATAA
Source organism: Helianthus tuberosus (assembly GCA_030545235.1). Taxonomy (NCBI): domain Eukaryota; kingdom Viridiplantae; phylum Streptophyta; class Magnoliopsida; order Asterales; family Asteraceae; genus Helianthus; species Helianthus tuberosus. The sequence goes on from CM060427.1 coordinate 57,264,577, forward strand.
TTGGTTTTGCAGGTGATGAAGATCGTAAGGAGTGGCTTTTGTGATGCTTGGATGGGAGTTGTGAATGGTGGAAACAATATTGATTTATGAAGATGTTGAAAAGAAAACAAAGAAGGAAACTACAGTAGTCGTCGTAGCCTACGGCTAGGGCCGTAGGTTATTGCCTCCATCTTTCACAAATTTTCCACCGTAGTCCAGTTTAAAGGTGGCGTAAGGGATTTTTGGGTGTCGTAGGTTACGGTTCCATGTTGACTATCCTTGACCCTCTGACCACCGAAAGCTACGGCCAGGGGCGTAGCTTACGGCACTGTGTGATTCCAAGTCCATAACTGCCACTTTAATGACGTTTTTAAAGGTCTTTTGGGGTCCTAATCATTTCAATCAGTTACCAACATTGGGAGAGACGAAGTTTGGGTGTTCTTGGTGCTAGAGACTATTTTCTAGACTATTTTTGTGTTTTGAATTGTTATGAACATTAGGACTTTTGTGATGATGATTGTCCAAGCCATGTGCGGCTAAACTTATGGTGATCATCTTTAGTTAAAGGTTTGTTTGAGAAGTTTATGCTTTGTTTCGTATTTCTAGAATAATAAACTTGCTTCTATGGTTTGTTTATTATGGTGTGTGTTTATTTGTTTGTAAATTGTTAATTCATATGTTAATCTTAGTTGAAACCATACGTTCTCGGTGCCCTTGGAAATTGAGATATCATGGGTAGAATTAGGATTGCGTATTGATTAATTGGTCATCGGGTAACAACCTCGCGTTCTAGGAATCCGAGTACTTAGTTCCCTTTCATCACAATAAGTAATCACACATGAACCATGTCTATGTGGTTCTTTCTAGTTGAATGTTAGCATGAATGTTGAAGCAAACCGAAAACCTAAGATGGTTATTTATCTCTAAATTGTTTACAAAACCAATTCTAAATTCGCAATTAAATTAGTACTTTTAGTTTTAAAATCAAACAATCCAACTCTTGAATTTATTTTTCTTGCAATTAGTCTAATCTTAGTTAACTTAGTCACATATTCAGATAACATATATTCCACAAACTCCATGTGTTCGATACCCACTTACCGCTAACTAATTAGTTGTATTTGGATTAAATTTGATTGAGACTTCGACCTCACGTCAAATTTTGCCGCCGTTGTCGGGGAGTAGTGCGCAACGTGTGTTATTTTTGATCTTTTTAAGTTTGTTATTTTTCTAGTTTATGCTGGGTGTGTTAGTGTGCAGGTATTTACAGGTGCATGCGTACTAGGAGCTCTCACAAGCTATCACCATTGGCATTTGATCCAGAAATTGAACGAACTTTGAGAAGAAATATATTTTTTCTATGTGAGAATAAAATTGGTGGTTCACCAACAACACCTACAACACCAGTTACACCGATCAGATACATGGATCAATCACAATTACCACCCACTACGGGTTAACCTACACCACTCTTTATACCTACATCATCCATACCTTCACCAAATACAACCATTTCTACATCCACACCCGAAATCAAACCAACCAACACTACATCACCTGAAAACACTCAACCTAAATACTCTTTTAGCTATCCCCTACATCATCTGCCATTCCAGCTTTCTCAACATTTTTCCCAATATCCGGTCAACCTTCATCATCACAACAAATACCACCACCCAATTTATTCCAACCCAGTTCTTCTATCATCCATTCCACTCCATTTCAACCACCTTTGCAATCAGGAGTACAATATCAACAACAACAGTTTCAACACACTTCGAGTGCAAGACGAGATGGGATCGATGATGGGTATGACGACGAATTTGGGGGATATGATGAAGAAGGGTATATGTATGGAGGAGATGGAGAGCAAGGAGAGTACACTTATGTTCAAGGTCAAAATCAAAGAATGCCAAGTGTTGGTAGAATTCCTCAACAACAAATCATACCGCAACAATTGCCACCACAAGGTCCACCGATTCAAAGGCAAGTTCAACAACAACATATGGGGCCAAGATTTCAACCACGTTTACAACAATTTGGGCCCCAACGACCACAAGCTCAAAGACCAATAGGTCCTGTACGCCCAAGAGTTCGATTAGGTGATCACTCATAACCCATCACCAATAGTTATTCCTCAAAATGATCAAGGAAGGACTTTTGAAGTTCGAACGAATTCGTTACAAAGTTTGCCAAAGTATAAGGGTCTAGCAACGGAGGAGCCTTATTTTCATTTGGAGGTATACGACTCTATTTGTAACACTATTGGGGGTCAAGGGTTTTCATCCAATGATGTTAAATTGGTGCTCTTTCAGTTTTCTTTAGAAGACAAGGCGAAAAAATGGTTTTACACCTTACCTTCGGCATCTATTTATACATGGGCAGAAATGCAACAAATATTTTTGGAGGAATTCTTTACCGCCCAAAAGACGAATGATGCAAGGAGAAGCTTGAGACGCTTCCAACAACAGTCGGGTGAAATGTTTCATGAGGCGTTAGGTTTAATATGATGATAAAGAATTGCCCTCATCATGGGATAGAGCTATGGGAGTTGTTGAATGCATTTCATGAGCGGTTATGTTCCGAAGATACTCGTGATTTGATGTCTATCACGAATGGTACTTTTGGTATAAATTATGAGCAAGATGATTGGATGTTTTTGGAACAAATGGTGGTCACATCAAAAAGGAAAGCTCAATCGTCAAGAAGGGCACGACCGGTCATTACTAGAACTCAAGTGCATGCGGCGGAAGATGCAAATGTACAAACAAGTAATCAAATCTATGATGTTTATGCACTTTGCAATGAATTGGGGCATGCGGGTGAAAATTGCCAAGGAATGGAAGGGCAATATGAGGAGGTAAATGCATTGCAAGGGCAAGGTGGGGGTGGTAGAAATTACAACATGAACTCCAATACTTACCACCCCAGGTTACGAAACCATCCAAATTTTCGATATGGGAATCCCTCAAACCAAGCTAACCCGAATTTTCAAGGAAGTCAAGGTAACTTTGTTCCACACCAACCGTTCAATAATCAAGGTGGGTATCGAGGCGGAAACAATCAAGGGTTTCAAAGACAATATCAAACAAGGCAAGAGCATGGGGGTCTTTGGGTGGAAATGAAGTGATGGAAATGTTGAAGGCGATGCAAACGGAGATGCAAAAGAGGAACCAAATGGATGATGCTCGCATTCAAAAGGACGAGATTCGTGACAAGGCAATTCAATCTTTGACCACCCAAATGGGTAATCTCGCAACCGAAGTGGCGGACTTGAAAAAAGGTAAAGGTCAACTACTAAGCGACACTAAGGTAAACCCTTCACATAATTCATCTCGTGGTAATAACATTAATATTAATCATGTGAGCATTTTGAGAAGTGGGAAAGAGTACAAAACCAATCCTTCACCGGATTTGGTTGATGGGGTGGTTGAGGACATAATGGGTCAAGAGAGTGATGATGAAAATGAAACACCTAAAATTTCTTCTAAAAAACCCAATTTTGAAAAACCCGTAAATAATGAAGAAATAAAAGATAAAAATGAGGAAGGGGGATCTAGTCAAGTACCATTTCCTTCGGCTTTATTAGATCTGGGTAAAAACAATTTTATTTCAAAACGGGGTCCTCAAAAAGGAAGAAATGTGGGAGGCGTTTAAACAAGTAAAAATTAATCTTCCACTACTTGAAGCAATCAAACAAGTACCCGTTATGCAAAGTTTTTAAAGGAATTGTGTACCCAAAAGAGGCAACAAAAAGTGCCTAAACGGGTTAATTTGACCGAGCAGGTAAGTGTGGTTTTAAAAGGAGACCTTCCTCCTAAGCTACAAGATCCGGGAACGCCTCTTATTAACATTCAAGTTGGGAATTTTCAAACTGTAAGGGCGTTACTAGATCTTGGAGCCGGAGTAAGTATTCTACCGGGGGGATTATATGGCCAATATGATTTTGGTCCATTGAAACGGGTTGAGATAACGGTGGTTTTAGCCGATTTGTCTCATAAACTTTCTCGGGGTATTGTGCGTGATGTTATAGTGAAAGTTGATGAATTTTTTGTATCATGTTGATTTTCTTGTGTTAGACTACTCGTTCGCGGACCTAATTCAACAACAAAATGTTATTTTGGGTCGGCCGTTTTTGAACACCGTTCATGCCATAATTGATTGTCGATATGGTACGGTCGACATGACATTTGGTAATAGAAAAATGAGATTGAATGTTTTTACTAATGTTGCTAATGCTTTTAGTGGTGATGAGTGTTTTCTAGCAGATGTCATTGATGGATGCGACCCGCATGAATATGAAGAAGATATTTTGGAACCGTGCGCTTGTGATTGTTCTTTGAAGGTTCATATGTGTACATTAAGGATGGAGGAAAAGGAGTAAGAGGCTCTAGCGGTTAAGGAAGGAAGACCGCCATGGACCCATCAAATTGAAAATTTACCGGTGGAGATTGATTCGGGTACAAAGCCATCTTTAAAATGTCCACCAAATGTGCAATTGGAGGAGCTACCAAAACATTTGAAATATGCATTTTTGGGGGAGAATGACACTTTACCGGTGATCATTGCTTCTAACTTGGAGGTGTGTTGAAGGCTCATAAGGCGGCCATTGGGTGGACGATAGCCGACTTGAAAGGTATTAGTCCATCCATTGTCATGCACAAAATTATCACTAATGAAGATGCAAAGCCTACCCATGAAACACAAAGAAGATTGAACCCGAATTTGAGAGAGGTGGAAGAAAGAAGTTATAAAGTGGTTGGATGCGGGGATCATTTATCCCATTTTGGACAGTGCATGGGTAAGTCCGACTTAGGTAGTGCCTAAAAAGGCCGGTATCAAGGTAACTAAAGACGAACAAGGAGAGCAAATTGCCACCCGACAGGTCACCAGGTGGTGAGTTTGCATTGATTATAGAAAATTAAACGCCGCGACCTCTAAGGACCATTTCCCGTTACCCTTCATTGACCAAATTATTGAAAAACTTTTCGGGTAAAAAATATTATTGTTTTTTGGATGGATACTCGGGATATAACCAAATTGCAATTCACTCGGATGACCAACACAAAACCACGTTTACATGTCCATATGGTACATTTGCTTTTCGGCGAATGCCATTTGGACTATGTAACGCCCCGGCCACTTTTCAACGATGTATGATGAGTATTTTTCTGACATGGTTGGGGAATCTCTTGAAGTGTTTATGGATGATTTTTCCATATTTGGCTCAAGTTTTGAGTCTTGTCTTGATGAATTAGAAAAAGTTTCAAAAAGATGTGTTGAGACAAACTTGGTGCTAAGTTGGGAAAAAGTCACTTTATGGTTCAAGAGGGTATTGTGTTGGGTCATGTGATTTCTGACCGGGGGATGGAGGCAGACAAAGCAAAAATTTGGGTAATTTCATCTCTACCTCCACCAAAGAATGTTAAGGGGGTGAGATCATTTTTGGGGCATGCGGGATTTTATAGAAGGTTTATTAAAGGTTTTAGTGTGATTACAAAACCTTTATGTAATCTACTATTGAAAGATGTCCCTTTTGATTTTACTAACGAATGTTTGCAAGCGTTTAATGTTTTGAAGGAACAGTTGATGAAAGATCCTATCTTGCAACCACCAGATTGGTCGAAGTCGTTTGAAATTATGTGTGATGCTAGCGACACAACCATTGGAGCGGTTTTGGGTCAAAGAGTTGATAAGAAGCCGGTGGTAATTTATTATGCAAGTAAAACTTTGTCTGAGAAGCAACTGAATTACACCACAACCGAAAAAGAATTATTAGCGGTGGTGTATGCCTTGAATAAGTTTAGATCTTACATTTGGGGGAGCAAGGTGATTGTGTATTCGGACCATAGTGCGGTTCGATATTTGATGGAAAAGAAGGATGCAAAGCCCTGGTTGATTCGTTGGGTGCGTTTGCTACAAGAGTTTGATTTAGAAATTCTGGACAAGAAGGGTTGTGAAAATGTTGTGGCGGATCATTTGTCCCGAATTCCTTTAGAAGGTATTGATGATCCGAGTGAAATTAATGAACGGTTTCCCGATGAGCAACTTCTATCCGTTTCAACCGCACCTTGGTATGCTCATTATGTGAATTATTTGGCCAAGGGTGCAATCCCAAGTCATTGGACTAAGAAACGAAGGCAACAATTCTTGGTCTAAGTCAAGCAATACATATGGGATGAACCGGATCTCTTCAAGATTGGACCCGATCAAGTGATAAGAAGATGTGTTTTAGACGGAGGTGTTAGAGATTTTGACCCATGCTCTTTCATCGGCATGTGGAGGTCATTTTAGTGGACACAAAACGGGTTATCGAGTGTTGACTTATGGGTTTTATTGGCCTGCAATCTTTAAAGATGCTTGTGAATTTGCCCGTAATTGTGTCAATTGTCAAAAAGTGGGAAGCATTTCGAAGTGGGATGAAATGCCTCTACAACCAATTTTGGTGGTTGAGTGTTTGATGTGTGGGGAATAGATTTCATGGGTCTCTTTCCAAATTCGAACGGGTTTTTGTACATATTGGTTACGGTGGACTATGTTACGAAGTGGATTGAAGCAATCGCAACAAGGACCAATGATCATTTCGTGGTATGTAAGTTTGTCCAATCTAACATATTTGCTCGATTTGGGATCCCGCGGGTTATAATTAGTGATGGTGGTTCACATTTTAAAAACTTAAATTTTGGAAAATTGTTGAAAAGATATAATGTGAATCACCGAATCACTACTCCATACTACCCTCAAACTAGTGGACAAGTTGAGGTGTCCAATAGACAAATTAAGGAGATTTTGATGAAAACAGTGAGGGTGGATAGAAAGGATTGGTCGGGTAAGTTGGATGATGCACTATGGGCATACCGAACGGCTTACAAAAAGCCGATTGGTACAACTCCATATCGGATGGTTTATGGTAAAGGTTTCCATTTACCAATGGAGTTGGCTCATCGTGCACTATGGGCAATCAAAACGGTGAATGTGGATTATGACGAAGCGGGTTGAATTAGAAAGCTACAGTTGAGTGAGATTGAAGAGATACGAGATGAGGCATATGAATGTGCATCCGCATACAAAGACAAGCTTAAGAAGGTTCATGATGCAAAGATAAGAAAAAGAACCTTTGAAGTGGGTCAAAACGTGTGGTTGTACAATTCGCGGTTGAAGTTATTTGCGGGCAAATTGAAAAGTAAATGGATGGGTCCTTATGTCATCAGGCGAGTGGGTCGATTCGGTGATGTTGACATCCAAGATGTTCAAACCAACAAGCAACAAACGGTAAATGGGCACCGGCTCAAACCGTATTTGGAAGGAAATGATATCAACAATCTCGAGCTCGACAAGGTGGGTTACATTTTATGCCCATTGGATGACGAGGAAGTTTGAAAGAGGCCCATGCTTTTTAGTGTAAATATGTAGTTTAAGTAATGTAGTTAGTTTGCTTTTACAGTAATTACTGTATCCGTTTAAACTTGTGTTCGAGACAAGTGTGGGGAAATTCTTACGAATTGTTCTAACATAGTGTTGAGGACAACACGGGTTTTTAAAGGGGGGGGGGGGGGTAGGGTATAATTTTCAAGTTTAAAAAAATCATAAAAACTATAAAAACTATAATTTTAAAAATAAAAAAAATAAAAATTATAAATATAAAAATTTTTGCAAAGCAAAGATAAAAATGGTTAAGTGCAATCGCCCAGTTAGGGTCGTAGCTTACGGCAGCTGCCGTAGGCTACGGCGGTCAATGGAACCCAAAAACCTTTACGGAATTGAATAACTCCCTTACGGCATAATTTTGGCAAATGTTTCACCGTAGCCTACGGTGAGAGCCATAAGCTACGGCTCGCATAAAGGCTGGCGGTGGCTTTTAGAGTCACTGTCAACAATAAAAAAATATATATTTCAATAAACTCACATGACTTTTCCCCTAACCACAAATTCCCTGCATTCAATCCCCAACCACATATTCTTTTTACCTTTTTCTTCACCTCTCATCTTCCACAAGAACCCTAAAACCTCCATAGCTACAATTCTCCATAACTTCTTCATAACATGGCCAAATATAGTGCTTTTTTAGTCAATCTTGGCTAAAATTTCACAAGGAACTCGGATGTGTTGTTGCATTGCAAAGATTTCATTGTTTAGGTGTTCGATTTTGGACATTAGGGTCCGAAAATTGTGGGTTTGTGAGGATTTTCTTGTGTGTCTTGCATCATTAACTTGAGGTATGTATTTTCTCATTATTTTTGTTGGTGCATTATAGATTAAAGGTTATTGATGGTTCTTGTTCTTATACACACTTGCTTGGACATGTTGATGATGTGAATATTGTTAGTTTGTTAAGAATATGGATATAGATGTAGATGATGTCTAGTTGAAATTTTTTTGGGAAACTCTATATTGTAGAGACATCATGCCCAAATTTTTGAAAAAATGAAATTTTTCGGGTTCCTACATCTATACCCGTAGTGTCAAGCAAGTGTGGGGAGATTGTTGAAGGTGAACTCATGTGGATTTTTGTGTGGTATTGTGATGTGTGTAGGATATGGTGAATACTAAAGGCAAAGTGGGAGCAAGTTCTTCGAGTCAACCTGAAGCGGCAACAGAAAAGAGGAGGAGATTGATTCGGGCGGGTGACCCGGATTCGGAAGAGGATGCTCCACTGAGGGGTCCGAAACCAGATTAGACATCCGGGTCCTTACTCGATCAACCCGTGGAGTGGCAAACTGATTTATTTCATGAGCAAATGAATAGGTTACAACAACGAAAGGAGGCGTTTATTTACGAAAAGGAAATCCGAGAAGTTGACTTTGGGCCTTTCAGGATCACGGATAAATTCATAGCTTTGGGTTGGGAAGCGGCTTTGAAATGCTATGATAACGAGGTGAAAATTTTGTATGATCAAGAGTGGATGGCCACTCTCACATGTCCTCTGTTCAAGGCCCCGTCAAAGATGAAACTTACAAGGACGGTTAATGGGGTAGCAGTCGAAATGTCATATGATTCTCTACGTCGAATTGCAAGATTCGATAGCAAGCCGTCCAATCAATACATCTTTCCACACCTAGAGGATTTATATCATAACCCCCAAAACCATCCCCAATGGCAAAACATGCTTGACTACCTCTTTGTTCCGGGTACCACACACGGGAAGCTATTGAGAAAAAAATTGAGAATCGAGGCGAAATTGATGTTGGTGTTGTGTACGCAGAATGTAATCCCAAGGCGGGGTGACAAAGTGGAGGTTAGGTTCCCGGAGGTACCGGTTCTCTATATGTTGATGCATGGGTCGCCAATGGTCCCATTTCGGTTTTTGGTGTTGAATAACATTTGGATTGGGCGAAATAGTGGAGAAAGGAAGATTGTTCCCCATTGGAGGTTGATCACTGCGTTGTTGAAGTTATACGGGGCAATTGGAGCCGAAGATAAAGGATCGTACAAGAAGTTCAAACCATTTGACATTAAACACTTGGGACTGAGATGGGAGTATAAGGAGTCGGGGAGGTATCATAAATTGAAGAGTGATGGAAAAACTTGGAGGGCATTGAAAGCGGATGCTCGTCCACTACAACCGGGTGAGGTCGATGAGCCTGAGACTAGCGATGAGGAAGTTAGTGGTGATGACGATTATCGTGAGGATACATTTACAGTCGATGTTGAGATGGGGGTGCCGGCCCAAGTAGTGGTGTTCATGTAGCGGGGACACAGTCGGGTTATATCAGGAGTGCATTTGATTATGCACAACAGCCATGTGATCCATTTTGGGCTCATAGAGGAAATATGGAACAAGTGATTGAACAGAGGCGGCCTCCTACATTCGGCGACTGGTCTGAGCCAAATCAAATGTTGTTTAATCAACAAACATACATGGGGGCTAGTATGGAAAGGGCTCTTAAACAGAGTTATGATAGACAGGAGCAATGGAATCAAGCCCATATGTATGCCCATCAAGAGGAAATGAATAACCGCTATCTCGATGATCGCCAGAGACGTATGCACGATGCTTGGCATGTGGGCTAGCTAGTTATAGCAAACCCACCGATTGTGGATTACTCTACATTACCTCCATACGATGGTAGTGTGACGTACCCAACCCTACCATTGCACCATTCACAATGGGTGGATCCACATACCATGGGTAATCAACAAGCAAGCCAAGAAGGTGATCAGGGTGGAAGCAGTAGCGGTGCGTTTGGATTTGGAGGATTTGCGGAGATGATGACGTCTATCTTTGGGCCTCCGCAGCCGAAATATTATTGACCAGGTCGTGTCTCATCTCATCTTGTATATTTGTGTATATTATGATATTTTATGTTTTTGGTTGGGAGGTTGGGTGGTGTTTGTGTGTTTGATGTGTCTTATGGGATATGCTAGTTGGTGGTGTTTTTAGTTAAAATATAAAAAAAAGAACAAAAAGAAATTTGTGGTTTGAGAAAATAAGCAAAAGTTGATTTTCTTGTTGAAAGCGATCTTCCCTGCAAAACCATATATTGGGGACAATGTATCCCAAGTGTGGGGATGAGGGGAAATTTTTTAGGATATTAAAAAAATTTGCTAAGCCAAGCGAAAAATTGTTGAAATTTGAAAGCTTGACATTGTTCCGCATGACACACCAACTACCCTTTTTGTCATTTCTTGGTGAGTTCTTGGGCCACACATGATTATTATAGATTATTTCTTTGGTTTGAGTGGCGGTGTGTGATTTGTGTTAATAGAACTTGTGTATGAATGCTTGTCGAAGTCTAGGATTAGCGTGCTTGTGGAAATGATAAGGGCTTTTAGGTAGCTTCGTCTGGATGTGTGAGAGTGTGGGAATGGGGGGTTGGACCTCATACGATATACACATGAGCTTGGTATTGTGAGGGGTGGGGGTTTGGTCTTTAGTAAGCCATGTTTGAGCCTAATGCCATTCAGTTGTGACCCAAGCCTATCTCTTACAAAACTTTACCTATTGAGACGACCCGTAGGAACTTTAGTATGTAGTTTTTGATATTTTTGTGCAGTTATTGTAAAAAAAATCTAAGAAAAATACAAAAAGAAAGAAATAATAGTGAGAGTATTTGAAAGGAAAGAAAAAAAAATGTTGATGTTGTGTAAATAGTTTATGGTTGTTTTAGTTAGTAGTTGCAACAAAACCGGGTCGAATCAATGAGCTACTTGTATATTTATTCCACCATTTTCCTACCCTTACACATAGCCCCATTACAACCCGTAAGTCATTTTGATTTATAAGCATGCTAAGTATTGTGTAGGCAGAGATTTTATTTTTATACAAGCTTATTGTCGCACAATCACACACTTGCATTGAGTGTTCTAGCACAAGTTGCTAGTATTCTTTGTCACCGAGAGTTATTGCGAGGGGTGTGTCTTGTGGTGTGATGTTAGGTTAGTAAAGGGGCAATATATTTTAGCTTGGTTTGCATTTTGATCTCTTGTAAGATTGGAATGGTTTTTGAATGGGTTGCTTGGGACAAGCAACGGGTAAGTGTAGGGATGTGACGGGTGGTCCGTAGGACAACCCTTAAATGAACTAATCGAATGCACATCTCATGTTTAAATTGGTTAAGTTGTGGAACTTGTGAACTACGAGATAATTGCTTTTGCAGGTGATGAAGATCATAAGGAGTGGCTTTTATGATGCTTGGATGGGAGCTATGAATGGTGGAAACAAGATTGATTTATGAAGATGTTGAAAAGAAAACAAAGAAGGAAACTACAGCAGTCACCGTAGCCTACGGCTAGGGTCATAGGCTACGGCCTCCATCTTTCACAAATTTTCCACCGTGGTCCAATTTAAAGGTGGCGTAAGGGATTTTTTAGCGCCGTAGCCTATGGCTGGCGCCGTAGGTTACGGTGCCATGTTGACTATCCTTGACCCTCTGACCACCGTAAGCTACGGCAAGGGGCGTAGCTTACGGCGCTGTGTGATTCTAACTCCGTAACTGCCACTTTAATGATGTTTCTAAGGGTCTTTTGGGGTTCTAATCATTCCAATCAGTTACCAACATTGGGAGAGATGAAGTTTGGGTGTTCTTGGTGTTAGAGACTATCTTCCAATCATTGCTTTTGTGTTTTGAATTGTTATGAACATTAAGACTTTTGTGATGATGATTATCCAAGCCATGTGCGGCTAAACTTATGGTGATCATCTTTAGTTGAAGGTTTTTCTGAGACGTTTATGCTTTGTATCGTATTTCTAGAATAATAAACTTGCTTCTATGGTTTGTTTATTATGGTGTGTGTTTACTTGTTTGTAAATTGTTAATTCATATGTTAATCTTAGTTGAAACCATACGTTCTCGGTGTCATTGGCAATTGAGATATCATGGGTAGAATTAGGATTGGGTATTGATTAATTGGTCATCAGGTAACAACCTCGCGTTCTAGGAATCCGAGTACTTAGTTCCCTTTCATCAAAATAAGTAATCACACATGAACCATGTCTATGTGGTTCTTTCTAGTTGATTGTTAGCATGAATGTTGAAGCAAACCGGAAATTTAAGATGGTCATTTGTCTCTAAATTGTTTACAAAACCAATTCTAAATTCGCAATTAAATTAGTACTTTTAGTTTTAAAATCAAACAATCGAACTCTTGAATTTATTTTTCTTGCAATTAGTCAAATCTTAGTTAACTTAGTCACATATTCCACAAACTCCCTGTGTTCGATACCCACTTACCGCTAACTAATTAGTTGTATTTTGATTAAATTTGATTGAGACTTCGATCTAACATCAACTGTTCGATCGGATGACCATCCGATCGGATAGTCATCCGATCCAAATATCACATGCTTGTATCATTCTTTGTGAGCCTAAAATGTTTCACCCGAATGATCATCCGATCGGATGACCATCCGATCGGATGACCATCTGTCACTTCAGTACTGTAAGAGTGTAGAGTGTAAAAGTGTTATTAAAATTTTCAAATTTTTTGAAACTTTTCACTTTGTACTTTATGTCTCGAAATTTGTGCATACTCTAACAATAATATGTTTGCAGGTAAGAGCATCTGACTTTCATCCTAGTCACAATATTTACTGCATACTCGATGAAAATTATCCAAATATGGAGCCGTTCAAGGAGATAATTCCATTTTTGAAAGAAAGCGGGATATTTAAGTCGTTGACGGAAAAGCATAAATATTATGAATCTCATGTTAGAACATTCTGGAGTTCAGTACGATACGATGAGAAAGAAAAGACGATCTATTCGGTGGTTAGGATGAAAGATGAAAAGAAAAAGGATATAGAGTTGGAGGAATTCTTAAAGAAAGAGAAAAAGAAGTGAAAGATTCAGGAAGATCGTAGAAAGAGCAGCTGTGTTGGGTCGTAGAAAATTTGAAAGGCCTCCTCCAACAGATCAAACACCTATCAAATCACAAGAAGAAAAGATTCCAAGATGGGAGAGATCAAAGGATGGAGATCCAGTGTACCGAAAATGGTGGAATGAAACAGGAAGGCCTTTGAGGCATAAAATGTTAGAGGAAAGGGAAGAGAAGAGAAGAGAAGACAGAAAGCAAAGGCTAGCAGGCGCAGCAGGAAGACAGGTTGAAGACTATACAGGAAGGAAGACTGCAGCTACATTCAAGGGGGAGTCTGTAGGTGCAATATGTTTGTAGCTTCCGTCTGTATCGAGTCTATATTTTGTCCCGTATGTGTCTATGTATAGTTTTGTATGTTTGTTATTTTATATCTGGGAGAAACGAGTCGGAAGCGTTTATTGTAATAGTGATCCAGTCGGATGGCATAGGGTCATCCAGACGGATGACCCTCCGACCGGATGGCATTAGCTCTCCCAGATCAGCTTCGCCTATAAATAGAGACCTAAGGGCACTTATGTTAGAACTTTTTGGCAGTCTCTCTAAGTGAAGCTCTGTCCAGATCTCATCGGAAACTTATATTTTCAGAATCTTTGAATAAGAATGGATGTGTTAATCGTTGATTTCATTGTTGATTCATCTTTGACATTGCATAGGGATCCCGCACCTGTGCAGTGATTAATCCGACCTGCGTTCTTCAGCAGAGAACCGACCCTCTCACAGAGATCACCCTTCGTCATCAGCTTTCATCCAATATCATTCCATCATAACCTGCAACTTTCATCCGAGCTTCATCTCCGATCACCGGACCTGCAACTGCCATCGCCACCTTTATCCTTCGAGCTCCACCAATCGACATCGCATCATCTTTTATCACGTTGTTCATTCACCGTTCCGTTGAACCACCGCCTCCTTCTGTTCCCATCATCATCTTTCTGGTTTCCGTACAACCTTCTTAAACCTTCACCATCATCATCTTCTCCGATTCGTAGTACAACCTGCCACTCTGATTACCGATTACCGTCCGATCATCGCTGCCGACGAACCACAACCTTCGGTCACCTGAATTTCAATCTCCAGTCTCCTGTTACACCTCCATTTCATCATTGTCATTTAAACATCGTACTACTTCCATCACACCGGCCACCTTCTTCGTCGCTAACCACCATCCTTCATCGTTTCCGGTTACCGTCCGACGACCACCATAACCCACCTGCAACTCCACTGTTCATCACATTCACCGTCTGTTTTCTCCGTCTCCATCTCCATCGCCGATCATCTACATTCTCCGGCTGTTGTCGTTGAGTGAATCGAAGAAGAAGACGTTTTGTGACGGCGGCTGTGTTTTTAAATTTAGGGTTTTGGTTTCATCGTAGAAGACAGATACTAGGTTTTCTATTTTTAAATAATATTATATAATAATAATTAGGTCATCATTAAATTATATTAAAGGTTTTATATATAATATATATTCTTTTTAAAAAGTTATACATAAAAAAGGTTATAAATTTTATATATATAAAGGGGGTTATTTAAAAATAAAAAAAAGAGGGGGTTTTAATTGTTTTGGGGTAAAAATTTTGACAGGTTTTTGATGAGCGGTATAGGAAGCTGGTTCATACGTTTGCGGAGTGCTTGAGTTAGCGAGTTTACGGGTTATTGCTTGGTTAAACAATGATTCTCCAAGTATCGATTCTGAATATCAGTTGCTCTGGCAACAAATCGATAATTTTGGTTACATTGAGGGTGAAACCGTAGAAGATGTGATCAGAAGGTTTACGCAGCTGCTTTCTGAAATCGAGAAGAGTGGATTAAATGTGACATGTGGTAGGATTAATAGGGATTTTCTATACAGTTTGCCACGTATCAAGACATGGGACTATCGTGTTGCAGTTATCATGGAGACATACAATCATTGTACAACGGAAACAAGAGATGTGATTTCCTCAGTCAATGAATATGTTCAGGATGACAAGTAGAAGAGTCAGAATCTCGCAAACAAATCGTCGTGTATGTCTAACTGTCAGAAGGCATTTGCTACTTCACCCCTTGCTACTGGTCCCCAAGCCGCTCAGATTTCCTCACCTTCACCTGTGGCTGTTGCATCTTCTGATGTGGACAAACCAGCACCCCAGGCCCAAACTGAAGAACCGAAATCACTTTCAGAAACGTTAAACTCTCTTTTATGTTCTGAACACAGTAGAAAGACAGTTTCTTTTCAGAGATCACAAAATTCTGCATTGATCACGGATTACAACAGTGCCATCGGAAAGTGCATCAGTCTTCGAGAGAACAATAAAATTCTCTATGAAAAGATTAACGCACTTAAGAAGGATATAGCTCAGCTTCATAGAGACGTGAATCAACAGCAATGTTGGGTTCACAACTATAAACACAGACTCATAGTAAAAACCTTGGAATGCGACTCTGTGAAAGCTGAGCTGGAACTTCTTATTGGGAAGTACAAACAAAATGAGTTGAACATAAAGAAGTTTGATACTTCCAATGACACTGTTCGTAATCTATGAAACGTGCAGCTCACTTTTAAAGACAACAAGGGTAAGGGTTTGGACTACAAGCAGGTTCCACCACCATATAATCATAACTACTCAAGATTGCCCACTACTAAGCAAGAAATAGAGAACTATGATAAAATGATTTGTGGTAAACCAAGTGATTATGTTCCTTGGGAGCCTCTCAAACCGAAGAATTCCAGACTCACTGATTTTCAAAAGCCCATGAATTTTGTTAAGAACATGGATTCAGATAAAAATTGCTCAAACGAATCAGCTGACGAATCGAAAAAAGAAAATGAAATAGAAAATGAAACAGAACCAGTAAAAACATCAACTGAGGAGCCCCAAGAAAATGTGTCAAATTTTGATTCTATAGACAATGTTAAATGTTTTAGTTCATGTGCAGAATCAGAGATAGTTGAAGAGCAGTCTGCGGTGGGTGATGAACCATATTTCAAACGTTGCTGGTGATTCTGATGCTACCAAACGCGATCATTACGCTTGGAACTATGTTATGTCTTGGTATGATGAGAGTCGAGGTATTCCTATTAAAACCGGTGATTCAAGTGTTGTGGTTTTAGATTATGATCGTGATGATAATGTTTTAACAGGAAAGCCTGATGTATTGACTGATAAACTTGAAACACCTATTTCAAGTGACTCAGAAATCAGTTCTAGTGATTCGGGAAACTATTCTAGTGTGCCTAAAACATCAACTGATATATCGGAAACTCATGATAAAGATGAGAAAATTGATATTTTTAAAGAAGTTGATGACCAGGGATCATCTAATGAACCTGACATTCAAGTTGCAGATTTTGGTACATCAGATAATGAGTGTAGCGCTTCTGAAAATTCTGAATGTGACAAACACTTGTAATCAAGTAGTGCAACACCCGAAGAGAGCCAAACAGTTTCAAACATAGACTGCTCTTCGTGTTAGAAACTAGAATTAAGTATTATCAGAAACTTAGAAATTGATGAAGCTGAAGAAGAGATATCTGTGGAAACCAATTCTGCATAAACTCATGAGAACTCGGAGCCTGAAGAAAGGGGATCCATGGAAATCAATTCAACTGTTGATTCAACTGATGAAACCGAAGAAGTGTTGGTCCATGCTTTCAAACCCAGAAGAACAGATGATATGGAAAGCCAAAACTGGTTCAGAACAGTTGATCATCATAAGCAGAGCTTGTACAAGATTCTCCCCTTGACAATGGTTTTCTAGTGACTGATAGACTCCAAGCACTGATCATCTCAACTACTGTTAGCCAAAGTACTGATGAAGAATAAAGACTGAAGCTCTATCTACTGATGTCTTCCAAGCACTGTTGAAAACCAAAGCACTGCCTACTCAAGGACTGATGACTCTATGAAGAAAGCACTGATGCTCATCATTAGTGCTTAGACTACAACAGTGGAAAGTAGAATCAGTGGTTTATGTAATCAGTGTCTATGTAATCAGTGTTTATATGTAATAGTGTTTAGAGTTTGTTAGGAGGTTAGATGTCACTTTCATGGTGACGTCAGCAAAGATGCTCAATGGTTTCATCTGCTGTAAATAGAACAGTACTCTGTACTGTTCCATTAGCTCTTTCTTCACAAGTCATTCTGTACGAACAAATCACTGAGCTCAGGCTGAGGGGGAGTCTAGTGCATGCATGAATAAGTTGAATCTTGTAATAGATATAATCATTTGACTTAATGAAATCATGTTTGCTTATAACTATTCTTCCTTGATTGTGTAATCAAAGTTTATTTCCATAATTCCGCTGCACTTTAATTCTCTATTTCATCTTCAGTTCTAATTAACTACACAATCTAAGAAACTCAGATCCTAACAATTGGTATCAGAGCTTCGGACAGTCAAATTTGATCTAACAATCATTTTAACATAAAAGTTCAGCTCGAATCCATTGATACTTTCAGTTGTTCGTATTTAGTTGAAAAACAGAGTAAGGTATAATCACGTATAAAAGTTGATTATTCAAGACCTGTAAAACAATCAAAATGGCATCAGAATCACACGACACTCACAACACCGGGACTCTTTTCAAACCACCAATGTTGGTCAGATCCGAGTACAATATCTGGCAACATCGGATGGGTCATGTCCTGGCACAACAAAATACCAGCTGTTGGAAGTCAGTCATCTATGGACCACATGTTCCACATGTGCCTATTACTGAAGATCCCAAAGGCTTTGTGCTCAAAAGCCCTGAAAACTATTCAAACAAGAATTTCAAAAAAAATTGAACTAGATGCAAAGGCTTTTAGCATAGTAGCCTCAGCTCTTCCTAATAACATTTATGTTGGATTGTTACACTGTAACAGTGCCAAAGAGCTGTGGGATGCCTTAAAGGAACAGTTCAGCGGTACAGAAGAGGTGATAGAAAATAACAGAAATTCCGTTGGGTTCAAAGAACTAAGTCTGACTCAACTTCATGGTCGACTCCTCACTTTTGAGAGAGAGTTGAACCAGAAAAAGAAGTTACAAGAGTCTGGGAAGGTTGCTGATGACTATACATTTGGTAGCACAGCACTTCTTGGTCAAGAGGATTCTGGTAGTAGTAAGGATCAGAGTTATGATCATTACATTGACATAACTGCTGGTGGAGCTTTTAATAACTCTGATTCTTACTCAACTAACTATGCTTTAACAGCTAGTAGTGAAAACCAGAGTTCTGAAAACTTATCCTTTGAACTCAATGATCTCCAGCATTTTGAACCAACTGATCTGGAGGAAATGCATATTTTGCAGCAACTTACACTTCTGAGTGTTAGAACCAGCAAGTTTTATAAGAGAACAGGGAGAAAATTTCCAGGGTTACATGGGAACTTGAAAGTAGGGATGGATAAATCAAAGATAAAATGCTACAAGTGTAACAGCTTAGATCATTTTGCTAGAGAGTGTAGGAGTCAAAATAATGGACCAATCATCACACATCCTAGTCCTAGACCTCAAAATACCCAAAACATTGTGCATTATTCCCAATATGCCCCTCCTGCTCATGTAAACACTGCTCATTATGCACACCCTGTAACACCTATTCTTGTGCACTATGTCCAATCCCCTGTCCCACAAATACAGTATGTCCAGGCCCCAGCTCCTCAGGTTCAGGTGCAACAAGCTGCACCTCAACAAGCTACCCAAACATCTACTCAAGCATATCAGCAAAGCTTCTTTACCCAAGGCTTTGTTGATTGGAGTAGCTTGCCTGAAGATTTAGCTGATGAAAACTTTGCTCTATAAGCTAAGAATGATGTTTCTAGTGATGAATTCTGTTTTGCAGCATTAGAGTCTATCCCAGAAGGGCTGGAAACTGAAGAAGGGAAATCCAGTGCAGAAACAGTGGATGCAATTGCTGAAGCAGTGGTTACTGCTGTTGTTGGTGAACAATTGTTGGAAGACAAACCTGCACCACTAATGGAGCCACTGTCTGACCCATGGTATGTTGAAGAAGAGGAGAAGAAGCCCAAAGAATGTGAGAGTGTCTATGACTGTGCCATGATGGCTGCAGCTAAGGTATCATCTCAAGTTTTGAAAAACTTTTGTTCAGACAAATGCATCATAGCATTTGCTAATGTTAAAGAGGTGAATGAAAACCTTAGAGACAAGATCTTAAAGGATGAAATACAATTTGAAAAGTCTGTTAAAGAATTAAAAATCAAATTGTTAGAAAAAGATAATGAAATTTGCAGCCTCAAGCATGAGCATAGCATAACCAAGGACCAACTCCAGGCCATGATAGAAAAATATCAAACTTGTAAAAAGGAGTTGGAATCCACCCAAATCACATGTGAAAAATTGGTGGAATCTTGCAAATGTTATGAAGTTATGCTAGAAAAACAGATCAAAAGTAATGTAAAATTTGGCATAGGTTTCAGGAAAAATGACCAAGTTGAAAACACTGTTGTAAATGAGTCTATTCAAAACACTGTTGAGATAATACCAATAAACAAGGATGGTCAAGAAATAAAAATAACTGATAAAAATGGTAACAAAATCACTCTTGAAAAACCAGAGGGGTCCTCAACCTTTGAGGAGATTGAAAAATATCAATTCAAACCCACTTGGTCAAATGAGTGTGACATCCTTGAGAATTTCAAACCCATGGATTTTTCCACAGTGAATGGTGTGAAAGCACTAAAGGCCAAGGTAATTCCTCTTAAGGACATCCAAACAGTGGTTCAAAACTCTGTTGCAAAGGAGTCTGAAAAGAGGAAAAGAGAGAAAAAGTTAAAAATTTGTTTTGTGACTTTTGTGAAAAGAAAAATCATTCAACTAAAGATTGTTTTCACTTAAAAGCTTATAACATTAACAAAACAAGCATCATTGAGCCTTCAAAAAGCTGCACCATCTGTGGAAAAACAAACCATCTCACTCATGAATGTGTGTACCTAAAAAACTTTGAGGTTAAGAGAAAAGAGTACAACTAAAAAACATGAAACAACCACCATTTGTGTCTGTCCAAACAGCTGTTACAAAACAGCTGAACAAAAACACTGCTCCAAGAGATGTGCAAGTGACAGATGCACCACCTACCAACCAATTCCAAAGAGGAAAAGGTTAACCTCCATACCAAAGGGTCCCACATGTTTATGAGGTTTACAAAAAGCCTTCTAAACCAAAAGTGAACAGGCATCCCTTTGGATATCAACATCTGATAGGAAATGGCCCACAACATTGGTTAGAGAGAAATGCTACAAAAGTTGTTCAAACCCCTGAGCTAACCACTGTCCATGTTCCTGGACTTGACTCTGACACTGTTGTGACCCCATCCAAAGCCTTATTGGCTTTGGAGACCCTCCTGAACTAATTATTTACTTAATGTGCAGGGAGCTTCTGCATGCTTAGATAGTCTTTGGTATGTAGATAGTGGAGGCTCCAGGCATATGACTGGATATAGAGCCCTACTCAAAGAATTCAAAACTCATGGAGAGGTGATATATCTTTTGGTAATAATAGTAAGGGAAAGGTGTTGGGGTCTGGAACAGTTCAGTCTGGAAAAGTCAAGTTTGAAAATGTCAATCTCATTGACAATCTAAAATTCAACCTCCTTAGTGTCTCACAAATGAGTGACAAAGGTTATGGGTCATTCTTTACTAAGGAGAGTTGCAAGATTGTTGGACCAGAAATGGTCAAAAAGATTGAAGAAATAATAAAAACTGGAAAAACTCAACTTGTTGCTTAAAGAAGTGGCAATGTTTATTAGTTGATTTGTCAAAAGAGAACCCTGTGACTGATGCATGTCTGTTCTCAGCTACCTCTAACAAAGAGACATAACTATGGCACAGAAGATTGGGGCATGCAAATCTCAAGACAATCACTGCTTTGTCAAAACAAGGCCTTGTAAAAGGTCTTCCACAAAAATTGTTCACCTATCCTGAGCATTGTGTCTCCTGTTTAAAAGGAAAACAACATAAAAGCTCATTTAAGTCCATTGAAGAGTCCAAAACAACCAAGTGTTTGCAAATGATGCACATGGATTTGTTTGGCCCTGTTAAAATCATGAGCCTGAAAAAGAAAAGATATTGTTTGGTAATTGTTGATGTTTTTCTAGGTTTACATGGACTTATTTCTTACATTCTAAAGATGAGACTGCAGGCATTTTGCAAGACTTTAACAGGTTGAAAAGCAATTTGACTTGCCAGTAAAAGTCTTTAGGAGTGACAATGGCACAGAATTCAGAAATAGGGAGTTGGATGAGTTTTGTGTGTCAAAAGGGATTGTAAGGCAGTACAGCATCCCAAGGACACCAGAACAAAATGGGGTTGTTGAAAGGAAGAACAGAACATTGATTGAGGCTGCCAGAACCATGCTTGCAGATTCAGGTTTGCCATTAACTTTCTGGGCAGAGGCTGTAAACACTGTCTCCTATGTCCAGAACAGAGTTTTGATCAACCCTAGGCATCAAAAGACTGCCTATGAAATTTTGTATAAAATCAAACCACTGATCTCGTACTTTAAAGTATTTGGCTGCCCTTGTTTCATTTTAAACCTAAATGATTCAATTTCAAAATTTGCAGCCAAAGTAGATTGTGGTTATCATTTGGGATACTCAACCACTGCCAAGGCCTATAAAGTGTTTCTAGGACTAGGTGTGTGGAAGAGACTTTGAATGTAAAGTTCAATGAGCTGTCTTCACTGAAAATCCATGCAAACCCTGCTGAGTTATTTGATCTTGATAAATTCACCTTTGAAAATGTTTCTATCAAGACTAACAGTGCAGGTACATCTCCACCTCCTCCACAAGATAATGGATATGAGATTGTGATTCCACAATTTAAAATCACATCCACCACCAGAGCAAAAGATGTTCAAAACAGCTGTCAGAGCTCAGCCACTGCTACATTAACAGTTGTTGACCAAAGTAGCCCTTCAACCTCTGCCTCCACATCCTCAACCACTGTTGATAAAAATCTGCCAACAATGGATAAAAATCAACATGGTGTTTGATGTGCGTATGGTGTTATAGTTTTTTAATGTATATTTTAAGCCCTTTAACACTTTTTAGCCAACTTTTAAATTTATAAAACACGATATTTACTAACACTAAACACACATATGGGCAAGTGCACCCATCGTGAGCATAGTATAGTGTTGGTAAGATACCGAGGTCGTCCAAGGACACAAGAGCATTTAGTACCGGTTTATCCTCAACGTCTAATCAAATCAAAAGTTTAGAAAAAGGTTTTAAACTAGAAAAATAAAACTAACTAAAATGCTGAAAAATAAAATGAAAATAAAAACAAATAGACAAGATGAATCACTTGGATCCGACTCGTGTTTAGTATAACCTTTGATTATTTCCGCGCTTTTGCACTTTTTAAGAGATTATCTTAGTTATTGTAGTAGGCCCCTCTTCTGAAGGTGACGTTACCCTCAACCCAGTAGTTTGAGTCAGCAAGGATACAATCCTAAAGGGTTGGATTATTGAAAGATAATTAATTAAGTTATTAATACATATTATGGTAGGCCCCTCTTCTGGAGGTGACCTTACCCTCGGCTAAGTAGTCTGAGTCAGCAGGGATACAGTCCTAAGTAGTCGGGTTAAAGTTTTAATAGTAGTTTACATATGAGCGGATCAAGGAGTTCGGACCCCCGCCATCCAATACCAGTGGGTATTGAAGGAGGTCCTACTAAAGTTGACCCAGGTCCTTGCAGGATCTATACACTGAACAAGGCAAGACTCTTACCAAACTGTTCCCTTAACCCCCGACCAGGTAGCCAACATACCTCCATATAGACTGTGGAGATATGAATGGTGAAAATCTTTTATTTTATATAGACAGTAAAATAATGCCAAGAAACCACGGACAAACGATAAGGAAGACTCACCTTCAACATAAGAAACTAGTTATTAAAGTCATTAATACATAACCAAATAAAAAGTGCGAAAAGATTAAAAATAAAAAGTATTACACTAGACACTTGTCTTCACCAAGTGATGTAAGAGACTTAGGCAAACATGGCCTTTGATTGTCAAGAACTCTTACGATCAATCTTGGATCCCGAGACTACTCACACACTCTATGATGGATGATGGATGATGGTGGTGGATGATGGTGGTGGATGATGGTGTTGTGGTGGTGGTGGAGTGAGGGTGAAGTGTGAGAGATGTGGTTTGCCAAGGGATGGTTTACAAATGAGCCAAGCACCCCTATTTATAGTCTGCACAGAAGCCCGGACACGGCCCTGTGTCCATTGGGCACGGCCCCGTGTCCACCCATCTTCTCTTTCTTCATTAATTGCAGTTTGTCTGCATTAGTTGACCACGCCCCCGTGTTCGTTGGGCATGACCCCATGTGCAGAAGCGTATCTGTACTATCAAGATTTCCCTCTTGTGAAGCCAATAGAGAGTAATTTATATGTTTAGAGGGCCAAACAAATTACATCAAATGAGGAATTTGGCCTCATTTGATGTAATTTATATGTTGCATTTTGCGCACATCAGTGTCACCCAAATTCCTCCTATTCCTCCACCTCCATTTCAAATAGTTGTTGGATCACCAAAGTCACCAACAGTTGTTAGCTCAGATGATTCACATCTGCAGCCTTCACCCTTTAATGCCATTGTTCCATACAAGGGAGATTTAATCTTCCTGAAGTCTCATCCACCAGACCAAATTATTGGCAACATCAGTGAAGGGGTTCTCACCAGAAGTCAATCCCAAAACATCTGTCTTTTTGTTGGCTTTCTATCTCTCCATCAACCAGTCAAGTACCAAGAGGCACTAAAAGACAATAGTTAGGTAGAAGCTATGCAAGAAGAGCTCCAACAGTTTAAAAGACAACAAGTATGGGAACTTGTACCATAACCAGAGGGTGTGAGTCCTATTGGCACAAAGTGGGTCTTCAAAAATAAAACTGATGAAAGGGGCATTGTTGTCAAGAATAAAGCAAGGCTTGTGGTTCAAGGTTTCAGACAGGAAGAGGGCATTGATTATGATGAAACCTTTGCCCCTGTAGCAAGATTGGAAGCTATCAGATTGTTCTTGGCCTTTGCTATCAACCACAACATAAAGGTGTTTCAAATGGATATCAAATGTGCATTCCTCTATAGTAAGATTCAAGAAGAGGTATATGTTTGTCAACTTCCTTGTTTTGAGGATCCATTTAATCCAAATCATGTCTACAAGCTAAATAAAGCTTTGTATAGCATGAAACAAGCACCTAGAACCTGGTATGAAACTCTTTCCACCTTTCTACTCTCTATTGGCTTCACAAGAGGCAAAATTGACAAAACACTGTTTTTAAAATGGAGAGGGAAAGATCTGATGATTGTCCATATTTATGTGGATGACATCATTTTTGGAAGTACATGTAACAAAATGTGTGAAGAGTTCTGAAAACTCATGATAGCTGAGTTTGAGATGAGTGCAATGGGTGAACTACAGTGCTTTCTTGGTCTCCAAGTAAAGCAACTGCAAAGTGGTACTTTTATTCATCAAAGCAAATATCCTAAAGAACTCTTAAAAATTTGAGATGAATGATTGTAAACCATGTAGTACACCCATGGCAACCACCAAGCTAGTCATGACTAATGAAAAGGATTATTTGGTTGATCAAACCTTATATAGAAGCATGATTGGGTCCTTATTGTACCTAACTGCATCTAGGCCAGATATCATGTTTGCAACATGTGTTTATGCAAGTTCCCAAACAGCCCATAGGAAGTCTAACCTCATAGCTGTGAAAAGGATACTCAGATACATAAAAAGTGATCCCACACTTGGTATCTGGTACCCTGATAATGGGAATGTTAAGCTTTCAGGTTTCTCAGATAGTGGCTTTGCTGGATGCAATGCAACAAGGAAGTCCACATCAGGAGGGTGCCAATTTCTAGGTGATTGCTTAGTATCTTGGCAAAGCAAAAAGCAAGCAGTTGTTTCAACATCCATTGCTGAGGCAGAATATATTGCTGCTGCAAGCTGCATAGCCCAACTGTTATGGCTTCAAAATCAACTGCTGGATTTTGGTATCACTGCTTTAAAGACACCCCTCATGTTGGATAGTCAAACAGCAGAAAATATCATCAAAAATCCAGTTTCACATTCAACCACCAAGCACATTGACATCAGACATCACTTTTGAGAGATTGCTATGAAAAAGGTTTGATTTCTCTGCATCATGTTCCAACTAAGGATCAGCTGGCAGATGTGCTAACAAAGGCATTAGACACATCCACCTTTGAAAGCTTGATCTCTAGAATTGGCATGCTTAACATGGACTAACAGGCAAAATCCTGTTTATCTATGAATAAAGCATCAACATGTTTTCAGAAAATTAAAAATCCATCCGTAAAAATAGTTAAAAATGAAAATTTTCATTAATCCTTAAAAGTCTATCATAAACACTGATTGGTTCAAACATCTGATTGTTGACAATTATCCATTGCTGAAAGACGGCCTCTGTTTATGCATTGTCACTGTTAATCACTGTTTATCAAACATCAGTGCTTTAATCACTGATGGCTATCCACTGATAGTTAAAATCAGCCAATGTTGTCATTTTTCACTATTAACAACCACTGATATTATCCATTAGTGGTTTCCTAAACAACTGTCTTCCACCTTCCATCAGATGTTGTCACGTGGATAGTTCTTAGCCGTCCGATCTTTGTAACCGCTGCCATGTCAGCATTCACTTTTCACCCTTATAAAAACCCTGATGAACCCCAAACAGAGTTTTCACTGTCGTATCGAATTCAAAATTCCTTCAAAAGCGGTTTCCATCTCATTCATTCATCTTCTTCCATTCGCAAATTACTTCAAATCACCATGGAACTCGCTCTGAAAAACCCCCATTAACTACCTTTGTACACTTGACAAAACAAGTAAAAACAAAGATGCCATGTCTTTCAAATGATGCCGCTATCTAGATTATCAAAAACCATGTCATTCACTCTAAAACCAAGCACATTGATATCAAGGTGCACTTTCTTCAAGATTGCTATTGTTGGTGCATTCATCTATCGTCTTCGTCTTATGTCGAGTCTTGGGTTCGTTGCAGATCTGAAAGAGGATGATGTTATCATTATTGATGATAACATCATATTATGATATCATCAACTGCATCATGACTACACAAGAAGACAAATCAGTTGGAATGTTTCGCTTGAAACAGATTAAAATAGATTTGTATGTTTTGCTTGAATGTGACATTTAATGTGGGTTTCGCTTGAAAGGTGAATGTGTATAGTTCAAGCGAAACCTGACTACTATATATAGGGTAGTGGTCTATTCATTTGAAACAGTTCGTGAATTCCATACTAAGGTGCTGCCGGTGTGAAGACTGATTGTAATTGCTATAATATCAATATAATCAGTGTTTAAAGTGATATTCAAGCTGTTTCAACGTCGGTTTCTTAGTTTCCGCCTCTGAAACTGATAAAATCTCTTCTGAACGACTCGTCCGGGTCGCAAAACGATCCTACAAGTGGTATCAGAGCTTAGGAGGAAGAGATTTCACAAAAACAGCCTGTTTTTGTCATTTTTTCTGATTTCTACACCATTCTTTTTCAAATTCAAAAATTTTTCACGGTTAAAAACGGCTCAAACTTTCATATATTGTGCGTAATCATGTTTAAAAAATCCTGTAAAGTTTCAGCTTTGAAATCGACTTAAATCTGGTTCAAATCGGTCTGTTAGCTTGAAATTGGTTCGAAATTGCTGACGTCATCAACATTTCAAGCGAACATAACACTGTGTGTTCGCTTGAAACTGTTGCTCGCTTGTATTTTACCTTCTCGCTTGAGTTTATACCTCTTAACTGCTTGAACAAACCGCTTGAAAGTGCATCGATTTGTGATTAAACAATTAATAGGATGTCAGCTAAGTGGGATTGGTATTTGTGAGCATGTGAAATATATCGGTTCATGTGAGATGTATTGAAAATTGTTGATTGCCTTTTCGATATTCATGTGATTATAAAAACAAAATGATTGCATGTGCATGTGATTTCCAAGAAACATTGAAATTGTTAATCTAGTTTGCATGTGTTGTTGACCAGATTTGATTTAAATAGATAAGTTCAAATATTGTGGTCCAATTAGAGATTTTATATCTCGGCTCATGTGCATATAAAAATTTTGAGTTGATAAGTGTTTACATGTAAAGTTGTTGTCGGCTTGTTATATTCATCGTTCAAAGGCCCAAGTTTCATTATCATCGACCCAATCAGTGAAGTCCCAATCAGATTTAAGTGTTTGAACAGGTTGTGTTTGAAAAATGGAAGTGGTATTTGATGAAAAAGAAAACCATGATCTTGAAAGGATAAATGATTGGTATCGAGGGTATTTCAGTAGTCATTATCAAGGTTTGTCCAAGAATATTTGGGTTAACCGGTTCGAATGTTTTCTATGTAAGAAAGATGAGAAATTATATGATTTGGAGAAGAGATTTGATTGTTTGATTGACCATTTGAAAGAAAACAAGATAATGATATCAGAAGCTGAAATAGTATCAAAGTTTGCTAATGGATTACCAGCTGAATGGAATGATTTTTTGGAAAATCTAAGAAAGAATTCTAGTTTTTCAAAATTATCTTTAAGTAAATTCATCAGTAAACTTACAACACATAGATATGATAATGAAGAGAAAAAGAAAGATTTGTTGAATAGGATAGAAAATAATTTGAAAAAATTAAGTTTGGATGTGGTTGTAGAACTGAACAAAAGAGTCTGTGTGTGTCTTAGTGCAAAAGATGTTATGAAATACGATATGAAGAGGGGTTTTTATATTGATGAGAATATGAATCCTCTAGACTTCGTTAAAATCTTTTGTGCAGGAACATACAAAACAGAGATAGAGCAAGTTACAAAGAATGAAGAATCTGTGAAGCTTGGATCTTCAAGTTCAGAATCAGTGTGCTCTAAATGTGACAACTTTAAGGCTGATAATGACAAACTCTTGAAAGATGCAGAAAGTTTGACATTGGAAGTCAAAAAGTTGAAGGATGAGAAGCAAGCTGATATTAACCAGATTCTTATGTTGCAGGGAAATTGTGAAAAGCTTAAATCTGAAAATGTTAAGCTGTTAAATGACTTGAACAGTTTGACATCAGAAAAAAAAACTTTTGAAGAAAAAATTAAAAGTTTTGAAAATGAAAAATCGAAGATTGAAAAAGTTTTTCAAAGTCAAATAAAAATTTTAGAAGATGAGAGAGATATGTTTGGTAAAAACAATCTTGAAAAACAAATTGCAATCAATTCTCATCTTGAAAAGATTATTCGACTTGAAAAAGAGGCAGAATGTGCTCAAAAGAAAATCAATGAATGGGAACAAAAGTTGAAGGTTTTTGTGAATACTTCAACTATTCCTTGCCCAAAACCTTTAAATTTTGTTCCCATAAGTGACAATGTCACAAACTTTGACAAAGTCAAAGTTGAAGATTGTGATGAGAAATCTGATGATGAAAATGAAAAAATGAAGAAAAAGAATTTATTTTTGAAGTTAAAAGAAAATTTTCAAGAAACCGTTCCACAATCAACTGAAAAGGGAGAATGCTCTAAGCAAAAACCTTTGAAAAAGAAAGTGGAACAAAAACAAAAAGAGAAAATTTTGAAAATGTTCAAAAAGAAAATTAAAGTTCATCAGATCAATCATCCAATCGCAATCAAAAATTACAAAAAGTAAAAAATGAAAATTCAAAAATTGTTGGTAATGAGTGGTGCAGGTCGGACCACAGAGCTCAAAGGCAAAATCTAGCAAACAAGAGGAGGAAAGATTATCACCAAGCCAAACAGTGCTTTGATCTAAATGTCTGGACTGAAGATGGTGATTGGTACGATAACAGAGTGTGTTACAGATGCGGTTATCAAGGACACATTGCTGTTAACTGCCAGAGTTGGAGGTTTGAGTCAAGGATATGCTTTAATTGCAACATCATTGGCCATATTGCTAGAGATTGCTCAATGAGATCAATGAGAAGATTGAGGGCTGAATCTCAGAAGCAGGTGAAAAAACCAGTCAATGTCAAGCCCAAAGAACAGAAGGTTCAAGAACCTAAAGTTCAAGAAAACAAAGTGAAGCTTTCTCAGGGGCAAAAAGACAGACTGAGGAAGAAGAGGAAGAAGGCCAGAGAGTATCTGGAGAAGATTTTGTCCTCGGATACAACTGGTAAAACAGATAAAAGTTCTGATAAGTCGTCTTGCTCGCCAAAGAATGACAAATCAAGCAAAACGAATTCATCAGATACAAATCTGAGGACGAAAGAGAGAAAGATGAAAAAGAAAGTTGCTGGTGATGAATTTGTTTCTCCGGAAACAAAGGAGTCAGTTGTTGACAATGAATCTAACTCGTTAAAGTCAGACAAGCCAAGTTCAGGAAATGAATCTGGTGTGGTAAAGCCAGAAGAGCCGTGTGTTGAGGTAAAAATTGAGAATTCTGGTCTAACAATGGATGATGCAAATTTTCCACCATTGTTGAACAAGAATTCAAAAGCACCCAAGAACAGTCAGGCTTGGGTGAATCTGTTTAAATGAAAAACCTGACTTGCCGGAGCTCCCAAGTTGGTAATCGTGGAGCATGAATCGGCATCTTTCATTGTTTATGAAAATTGTTTGTGTATAAGTGTGAATTGCCGGAACTCCCAGGTTGGTAAGTGTGGAGTAGGAATCGGCACTTTGAGAATTCAACCAACAGATGATGATTGGTTGAAAATGCTTGATTGGATTGATCTTACAAGTGGTAAATCAGGGACATTAAGTTGTATCCGATTTCCTACAAGTGGTTGAAAAACAATGTGATGAACCAAATCCCTAACCTACTAATGGTTTTACAAAATCAACACAACTTATTTTCCGGAAAAACCATTTTGATTTAAACAAACTTAAGTGTTTTGAGATCATAATGGGAAAATAGTTTGTTGTGAGGGGGAGTTCTAATTGTTTATGCCAAGTGGATGGCGAATTGAGGCAATTCAATATCAGTTGTCATATTCTTGTACAGTTTGTTTTTAAATTTTCTTTAGATGTATTTGTATTTTAAGGGGAGTATATTGTTCAGAAAATCCAAAAATATTAGAAAATTTGAAAAAGCAAAAAAACATGATAAATTGAAAAATGAGTTGTTGTTGTATAAAAGAGGAAATGATAGTACATCAGTGGACTGTCACAACACGCTAAAGAAATGGAAAGTTAAAATGTGATAAACGGTCTCACTAAGGATGTGACGATAGGCTCAGCTAGACTAGTAGATTTGCGATAACGATACAAACTTAAATGAAAAAGCCTAGTTCTAGTGGGAAACATGGTCGAAAGCATAGTACTTAGTTTTGTCCTTCTTGACTGTGTGCCTACTTAGTAATCGCTGATTGTTGAAAGACATAAAACTGGTTAAGTTTGTGAACTTTCACAACTTTGCTGAAAAGTCACTGTGATTATGCATTTTATTTTGCAAAGATTTAAACTTGTTTTATTTCTTTATTTTGTTTAAGCATCGGACATCCTCTGCGTATACGTGAGTATCGACCTGGATGTTGTTGCCTAAACGTTCTGCTTTATTTTCTTTGGTGTTTCATTTAAGCTTTGGATCACATCTGCGTATACGGAAGTATCGACCTGGTGGTTAAAGCCTAAACAATTTCAACTTGTTTTATTTTTCTTATTTTGTTTAAACATTGGACTTTCTCTGCGTATACGGAAGTATCGACCTGATTGTTAATGTTTAAACATTCTGCTTTGTTTTCGCACAAATCACAGCTGATAAAAGTTTAAAGGCATTGCTTGAGATAGTGTATTGCATGATGAGGGGATATGCTGAGATCGTGGGGTCCATTAGAACTTAGTGCAAAATTAATATACCTTAACGTATCGGTAAGCATTTCGAAAGTTTTTAGATTGAGTTTAAGTGGAAAACAATATCGTCAATCAATGTGAATCGTTTAGAGCTTAAAATGTTTAAAGCTTAACGGTGTTGGTGATTGATCTCATAAACTGATATGATCCTCTTGCACGAACTCACAAAAATATTGTTTGTAAATATTTCTTTACTGCATTTCATTTAAATCAAAAATCCAAAAAGATTTTCGGAGTGTTTTAGCATAAATTTTGAAAAATACAAAAGGATTTTCGACAACTGATGTTGAAGAGCTGATTTTCAAAATTCCGAGTGCTGAACATGATGAACTGATTTGGGAGTGTGTGTATTGAATTGAAATATTTTGATTTGAGAAAGAAGTTGAGATTAGTTAATCAGGGTCATTAATTTGAACTTGATGGAACTATTTCTAATAAGTTTTTCTTATTGATTTAAGTAAAAACTTATGTGGTGATGAGAAAATTTGTGCAGGAAATGAGCTTAAACAGAAATAAAGCTAGGGATTGATCTCAAGGTGATAGCTAATTCCAGATGGCGATCCCATCATGATGAGAGGGGGAGTCTGACGAGGTTAGAGCCAAAGAGAAGATTCTGGTATATGCTAAGAAAGAAAAGAGACTGATAAAGACTGAAGATGCGAAGACTCGACACTTAAGACTCGTCAACATCTGAGGGGGAGTCTGTTGGTGCATTCATCTGTCGTCTTCGTCTTATGTCGAGTCTTGGGTTCGTTGCAGATCTGAAAGAGGATGATGTTATCATTATTGATGATGACATCATATTATGATATCATCAACTGCATCATGACTACACAAGAAGACAAATCAGTTGGAATGTTTCGCTTGAAACAGATTAAAATAGATTTGTATGTTTCGCTTGAATGTGACATTTAATGTGGGTTTCGCTTGAAACTTTATTTGGGGGTTTCGCTTGAAGGTGAACGTGTATAGTTCAAGCGAAACCTGACTACTATATATAGGGTAGTGGTCTATTCATTTGAAATAGTTCGTGAATTCCATACCGAGGTGCTGCCGGTGTGAAGACTGATTGTAGTTGCTATAATATCAATATAATCAGTGTTTTAAGTGATATTCAAGCTATTTCAACGTCGGTTTCTTAGTTTCCGCCTCTGAAACTGATAAAATCTCATCTGAACAACTCGTTCGGGTCACAAAATGATCCTACAGCTATGACAGAGGATTGTTTAAACTTAAACAGATCCACACTGATGCTAATTCAGCGGATAGGTGCACTTTCTTCAAGATTGCTATGACAGAGGATTGTTTAAACTTAAACAGATCCACACTGATGCTAATTCAGCGGATCTTTTTACAAAACCTGTCAGCATCTCGAGATTCAATGTACTCGTGGATCTTTTGAAAATGTTGCGTTTTCACCGACTGAGCGACGAAAAAAAAAAGAGTTTCTAGACTAATGTAAATAAATAAGTAAATTTGCGCATAAAGTGTGATGCACAAATTTAGGGGGGGACATATATATACATATGCATATGCATTGTTTAAAAAAAACCATATATGTACATACACATTGTTTAAGGGGGAGAAATAGTTGCTGAGAAGTGAAAGAAATTTTCGTGCTAAAGAATTTTATTAACACATGTAAGGTTTCAAAGCTGAACAGGCTAGGATCCACTACAATGTGTTGATAGGTCCAACGCTCGAAAAGCAAAGAGATACCAAGTGATATAAATATAATGGACTGGACATCTCGTGGGTAACAGACCAACGGTGTATGATTTCATGGTCTTAAATCCTGCGTTGATAGATAGCCAACATCTGAAGTTTTGAGTCTTTATACTGATGAGTCATCCGGGATATCAGGACTGCCCTTCTGTTGCATCCATATTATATGCAGACCTAGGCACAGTCAGGATATCCTTAAAAAGAGCCGCAAAGAGGGCCAAAACCTTAAACGGAAGAAAATCTCAAAAAGAGAATTCCGTGCGCTTATAAAAGCCAAATTCGTACCTGTTAAAGGTATCAGCCTAGCCCTCGTCAGACTTCTCTGGTCACTCTACTGTACAGAAGTACTGACTTGTTCACCAGAAAGCCTGGCGTTGTAAAAACAAAAGGATGGACTCAGTATACTCACCTGCTATGATGAATAGTTGTGCTTACCTTGATCGCGAGGGTATGCCTTGGAATGGGATACACGGATGTCATAATATAATTCTACCCTAAGCGTATCACAAGGTTGAAAGTTGAAGGTTGAGCGTTGGATTTAAGAGGACAAGTATATTAACAATCGCGTAGACCAGTCTAAGTAAGTGTGAGCTGAAAAATGTTCCTTAATCAGTTTGAAAACGATTTGATCCCTTGGCAGTTTCTCCCTATATTACCCCTCTACTATTATTCTATTATTCTATTATTCTATTATTATTATTATTTTGTTATTATTATCATTCTTATTTCTATGTTTAAAAAGGGTTGCTCGGTTGGTTGGATCGTTGATTTTGAGAAAGATGTTTTCAATCTTGAAAAAGCAAAACATTAAAGTAATAGACTGGCCCACTATTTCGGATTGGGGCCCACTGTTTTGGATAAAACGAATCAGATCCGGCCCATTGCTCTCGAATGTAATTCGGACCATTGTTCCGAGTTGGGGCTTGGCCGTTTGATCTCAGGCCCAATCCGAAACACTATAAATTGTCAACCATTTCTCTTTCGAGTCACATTTCAGACTAATCTTATCTCCTAATCATTTTGGATTCTCTCATTGTCTTCTTGGGCCACTTATTCGAATTACCAGGTTTGCAGGTTTCTATACTTTTCAAACCAAAGCCTTTGAATGCCACAGTTGTCGAAGAACATAACGTGCAACAGACACTTGCTGATGAGAAAGCTGAGATAGAAACATAAATTCTAGATTCAGACGAAGACGAATCTAACGACGACAGTGATGTGGAAGTGATTATCTCTGAGAAAGTTGAGGAACCCGTTCAAGAATCAACGTAAATGACGACTGAAAATCTTCAAGCCCTGATTGAATCATTGAAGAATAGTGTCGGAAATCCTCCTTCCGTACTTATTCCTGAAACAGAAGTTCATGGTGAAGATAATACGACAGATGATGCTGAAGAAGCATCCAACAAGAAACAAAGAACCGAAATAGCTCCTGATAATCTTTCTACTGGCCCAAGCTGAGAACCAGCCTACTATGACCACCGATCCACAAGTCACTGCTGCTACTCAAGAAACAAGCACACAAGATCTCGATTTTGATTTTGCTTTCGATTTCGATCTGCCTGAAACAACTCACTCGCAACCAGAAAGCTCAAGCGGCATCAAGTTCAATGTAGGAAGTTCCAGTGGTGTTGGTTTCTCTGAGCATGATGAAGCAGCCATGCGCTTTGCAACCAACAAAATGAAATTTATTAAAGAATGTGATAGTGATAATGATATGGCTGTTGGTGTAGCAAAGATGCAAAGAAGAGGGATTGTGTTGGAAGAAGATGTTGCCCTGAAAGAATCACCGATCTCATCTTTGCAGGCTCAAATATCAATCAAAGATCAGGCGATCGAACAACTATAAAGTGATGTGGGTATGCTGATATCTGTTGAAAGCTAAGCTGGAGAAGATGTTCAAGAACGTAATCAAGAATCGTTTGTTTGTTGATCCGGCTCCGTTGCCTGGTGGTCCTCCAAACTGTTTCAGCAACTAATCCAGTAAACCTAGGGGGAGATTGTTAGGCCCTACAGGTTTATGGATTAGTAGGATAATTACTTAATGGACCAATATTAAAGAAGGTGGGTATTAGAGTCGGCTTTAGGGATAATGGGCCTAGGGTTTTAGGGGAAACCCCTTACTATAAATAGAAAATATTGTTAGGAGATCAGGGTTGGTTGTTTGTTTTAGAAACTTGTATTAGACAAGACTATTGTATGCAAGTTTAAGCATTCAATTCAACAATCTTCTTCAATCTTCATCTTGTTCTTGATTTCTTAAAGATAATCAAGCTTGGATTCCGCCCATCCTTGGTGATTGTTTGATATCGTTGTTTGATCCGGATTTTTGGGACTTACAGGAATAAGCATCAGACTAGAGGAATAATCCTCTACTCGAGTCAAATCCTCCATAACCCAAGAATCTCACACTTGGAGGCTTTGACAATTTCAAACTGCTCTCCTTAAAACTTCATCTTCATAAGTACCTCTGTAAACACTTCATCTTCACTAGTTGTGGGCAGTCTTCTCATCAATTAATCTGAAGGCTCGTTGAAGCTCCCACTGAGCTTCAACTCATCAGTCACTACTCGTGACTCGTTCTCTGACCTTTCTGGCTCCCACTTAAACAAATTGTCGGACTCTGAGAAAACCTGAGAACTAACACTCTTCATCATAAGCAGATAATTCACTAGAGAGACTTTTACCGCTGGAATACGAGTTCTCTAAACCCACTGTCATCTGGGAGTTCTGACTGAAGCACTACCTATGCTCCCACTGCCACGAAAACCCTTGACTGGTTTCTTTGAACCTTTCCTAGCATGTTCAACCTGAATCTGACCTATGACTCGGGTTTATCTCCTGCAAAACAAACCTTCTTTTGCCCCCGAGATTCTATGAACCGGATCTTGGTCTTCTTCTGAACTAGGAGAACCTCTCCCTCAGGCGATACACTAACCATGTACAATGTTCCTCTCTTCTTGCCACGTGCAACTACTAGATTTCCCTTAATTACCTTCCATTATCCACTACCAAACTTAACCTCGTGACCCTAATCATCCAGCTGCCCGACTGAAATAAGCATTTTCTTCAAGCCTGGAATAATTTTCACGTCTCTCAAAGTCCAAGTAGATCCAACGTAAGTAACTAGGTCAATATCACCCATGCTTGTGACATCTAAGACTTCATAATTTGCAAGTTGTACCTTACCAAAATCCCCAATTTTAAGATTTCGTAGTGCTTCAC
This sequence comes from Helianthus tuberosus, assembly GCA_030545235.1. Taxonomy (NCBI): domain Eukaryota; kingdom Viridiplantae; phylum Streptophyta; class Magnoliopsida; order Asterales; family Asteraceae; genus Helianthus; species Helianthus tuberosus. The sequence goes on from CM060427.1 coordinate 57,300,635, forward strand.
TGCTGTGGGTAGCGTGAAATGAAGCACCCGAATCCATAACCCAGGAATCCACACTACTTTCCACATTACAGATCAAAACTTCATCATCTGAGTGATCTACTGCATCGTTAACTTCTTTCTTGTCGTTTGGACATTGATTCCTGAAATGTCCAACCTCTTTATAGTTCCAACAAGTTACATCCTTTCGAGCCCTGGACTGACTCCTCTATCTGTTCTTATTGCCACTACGTCTATTATTCTTCCTTCCTCAGCCAACATGCATTACTTCACCACCCGATGATCCACCTGAATTTCTTCATCTGACATCTTCGCCCAGAATAAGATCCCGCATCTTCACAAAGATAAACTTGCTCATAACTGAAGAGCTTGTAACAATAGTTACAGTTCTGGACCAACTATCGGGTAATGAGGACAATAACAATAGGGCTTGGACCTCAGCATCAAACTTGATATTCATAGACACCTACCGAGATAAGATCGAGTTTAAGTTATTGATGTGCGCTGTAACTGAATCATATTCCCTCATCCTAGTATTCACAAGCTCTCGAATAAGATAAAACTTGTTCGCTACAGAAGGCTTCTCATACATGTTCGATAATGCTGCCATTATTCCTCTAGCTGAGGTCTCCTTCTGGATATTGAATGCAACATTCTCCAATAGAGAAAGCGTTATCACTGCTCTGACTTTCTTATCCATCCTATCCCAATCTACTTGTGGCATTTTTTCTGGCTTTTCATCCTCGAGCACTACATCTAAATATTTCTGACAAAGTAGTGCTTCAATTTGCATCTTCCACCAAGAAAATTTCTTCCCGTCAAACTTTTCGATCTGAGTTTTTCCATCTTCTGCCATTTTAACAAATAATTATCAACCGCTACAAACTAAACGAGTTCGTAGTGCTAAAGGATAATTATACTAGCGGAAGCAATAAACGGAAACAAACACTTATCTGTTTCAAGCTTTAAATGACGATGAGCAAAATAAAGATGGTTGATAAAATCTTTGTAAGGTTGAGGGGTGTCTTTTACAAATAAGGGAAACTTGATTTTCCCTTAAAAGAAAAAAGAAAAAAAACACGGTATGTGCTCTTCTTCTTCTTCATGTGCTACCCTGCTCCCACAATTCCCACAACTTCACAAAATTCAGTCACCAAAGTGCAAAATCAAAGCCCTAATCTTCGATTTTGGAACCCTAGATGCGATCTCTAGCAACAAGGATATTTTGGAGTCGTAGGCGGCTACTGGGTTATCGAAACCCTAGTCGCAATCTGCAGCAGAAGTCTTCAATCGGAGCCCTAGCAATGCTTGCTGACGGCGGCAGCAGCTATGCTAGCGGTGGCTGGTTCAGAAACCCTAGTCGTGATGTCGGCGACTGTGACGGAAACCCGAGACCACGACTTCTTCTTCGACAGGTAAGTGTTCTTCTTCTACACATCTTACCTAGTTCGTGTGAATCCATCAGGAGCCTGAGCTCTGTTACAAGTTGTTAGGTCAGAACAGATATCACACGAACACTAGAACAAGCATAGCAAGCTCACACACTCTCACACTTTAAATCACAAGAACAAGAACGCTAAAGATTTATAGTGGCTCGGTCTAATCTAAACTACATCCACTCTCCACAACTAGTTCTTTCTTTTGTATTAGGTGCTCAAAATGTACAGGTACAAGACTAACAAGTATTTACAGAGTACAAATTAGGTTACTGAATATTATAATAATATATATTCATCAGACAGACAAAAGGACCAATCCTCTTCCTAGAGGAACAATCCTCTACCTAGAAGAATAATCATCAGACTTGAGGAATAATCCTCTTCTCGAGTCAAATCCTCCATAACCCAACACTTGCAAGGTTTACCATAACCCAATTCCACATAGCCAAGTTCTTCATTTTTGAATTCTTTGAAAAACTCTTTATTATAAGTCATATGACAAGAGCACCCTGAAAAAAGAATCCAATATTCTCTACATTCTTGATTTGTTACAACCAAGACATTTTGCACTATCATATCCGCCCATTGAACCTTCAAGAGGAGAATTACATTGGCTCTTTGAAATGCTTGAATCAAATCTCTTCTTATTTCTTTTAGGATAGTCTTTAATTGCTTATCGGAATTGCACATAAAGCATTATCTTTGGTGTTCTTCTACTTTGATTTCTTGTTCCTTTGAACTTGAATGATGATCTTTGCTCCTGCCTTCCTATTATCACAATCCATTCTCCATTGTCTTCTTATTTTCTTTAGTTCCCTTGAATTGAAGGCTGCCAACACTTAAAGACTCTCTCCCATATATGAGAGTATCAACAAAGTGCTCATTTGAGTGTGGTAATGAGGTTAAGAATATGATTGTTTGATCTTCATCATCAAGAACCACATTAGTGTTTTTAGATCAAGAATCAGTTTGTTAAATTCATGTGTATGATTGTCTAAACACTTACCAGAAGCCATTTGGAGTGTGTATAATCTCTCCTTCAAGTATAGACGGTTTGCAAAAGACCTTGTCATGTAGAGACTTTCTAATTTTGCCCAAATTCCTGCTGCAAAGATTTCTTTTCATACCACTTTCAACACACGATCACATAGACTCAAAATTATAACACTCTGTGCTTTCTCTAGGATATCCTTTTTTTTCTTTATCCATTAATTCTACTGGCAATCGACCTTCTCCGACTGAGGCATCAACCACACCTTGATGAACCAACAGAGTCTTCATCTTCAACCTCCAAAGGCCGAAATCGTTCTTTTCGTTGAATTTTTCAAGTTTGAACTTCGTAGACACCATGAATGATCTCCTTCTTTTGACTAAAACCCTATTAAACTTCAATTTCTCTGAATCGAGCCTCACCGTGGCTCTAGTACCACTTGTTATGAAACACTAAAAAACACACAATTGAAGAAAACAAATCATACTCCAAAATCCAAATGGTTCACCACTTTATTAATGAAGAACAAAGTTAATTACATAAATTGATCAAGAAAAGAATACTGAATTGAAAATCTACCCTAAATTGAGTCACAAGTTGTTCTTATACTACTCCCCAAAATCATGAGTGTTAACTAACTGTTAACAAAATTTTAAATGAATTAGACACTTCTAGTCCCTCAAGTTTGAACTTGCTACACCTTGGACTCTAAACTTTTAAACACAATATTCACAAATAAGAAGTTACCTTTAACAAGTTCTTGATTTTAAGTTTCAGACGTTGAACTTGTTAAAATTTAACCCAATCAACTCATGTTTATTTTACAAAGGATCTTTCATTGTATGTTCCATTGGCATTCACATATATAGAAAATATTAGCTCTACCTACATATGTATTTAAACCCTAATATGTAGAAAGTAGCAAAATATTATTCCACTTTAGAGGGTTTGTTTCCCAAACACTACACTTATGAGAGTTCAAGTTATTTGATACCTGGTCAATGTTATATATATATATATACACATAGATATATATATATACACATATATATATATATATATAAGATTCGGTTTAAATGAAAACCACTATGAGTTGTAAGAACCGTAAGAACTTTTTGATCTGGCATGAGTTGGACCAAACTTTTTTTTTGCACAAATGTAGATGAAAACATCAAAAACACGTCTAAATAAAAAAGTAAAAAAAATTATCGAGGCATTAGTTTTGACTGATGCAAGTTTTTTTTACGCGCTGGCATAAAATTTTACAGTTGATAACTATTTTTTTATCAGGGCGTAAAAAAAACTTGAATCAGTCAAGATTAACGACTCGACAATTTCTTTTTTTCTTTTTTTTACAGATGTGTTTATAATGTTTTCATCTACGTTTGTGTAAAAAAATTTGGCCCAACTCTCGCCGGATCAAAAAGTTCTCACAGTTCTCACAACTCGTGGTGGTTCTCATTTTAGCTCATCATCATCATCATCATCATCATCATATATATATATATATATATATATATATATATATATATATATATATATATATATAGGGTGGGGTTCTAGAGTGAACATTAGTGTATTTGCGAACTGAGTGAACAAATCTTGGCCATTGACTTACACACGTGGATGGCTAGGACTTCATCATCAAATCGTAAAATACACTAGTGTATTTCATCATCATATCCTGGCCATTGATCTACACACATGTATGGCCAATATTAGTTTGCTGAGTCGCAAACTACACTAGTATTCACTCTTGAACCTAATCCTATATATATATATATATATATATATATATATATATATATATATATATAAAGGTCAAGTATATTAAGAAATCTCATGTAAGTTCAAAAAACTCAAGAAACCCAATTCATGAACACAATTTTGGCAAGTGTTGCATTTTTTTTTTTTTCAGAATTGTGACATATAACAGCCCGCCCATGTGAGTTCAAAAAACTCAAGAAACCCAATGCATGAACACAATTTTGCCACGTGTTATAACTTTTTTTAGAATTCTGGCATGTAACAATTTTTGTCAAGAGAGAAAAAGTTAATATGTTACACCCTTTTCACCCGTTTACATAGATGTAAAACATGTTACCTTTTTTTTAACAACAGATTTAGCAGGTTTTATGAATTGTAACATTTTTTAACTTAAACTTTACGAGTTTTCAATGTGTATTGCATGTAAAAAAATATGTTACATGTTTTATAGGAAAAAATTAGTGTAATAGACAAACCTGTTACATGCAAGTGTGTCTGACAAAAAAGTGAAGAAGTAAAAAATTGTTACAGTTACTTCTGTCAATCTCAGGTCCTGAAAAAGTTACTTTGTGTAACATGCAATCTCAACCATACAATATTTAGATGAATGGTGGAGCTTGAGTTTCTTGAGTTTTTGTAACTCATAAGGGTTTTCTTATTATTCTTTCTCTCTCTCTCTCTCTCTCTATTGTGTTAAGTAGTAGCAATACTATACCATTGTCAACGGCTACCAATATTGGAAAAGCTCGTAAAAACAAAATAAATAAAAACAGGGAAAAATAACGATGAGCGAAAAGCAGACGTAAAATCTTTGAATCACGCACGCTCGTTGCTGAGAAATTAAACCGAAACGTAAAACATAGAAAAAAAATAACTAAGTCCATCCAGGACCCGCGTATTGGATGAACTTGTCAAATGCAGAAAAATAGATGTGACGCGACGGGCCAGTCAAACGGGAAAAAAATATACGAAAAAATGTTAAACCCCACACGCACGTTGCTGTGCGTTAACTCACAAAATTTAGAACGAAATGAAAAAACTTGGGAAAGATGAAAAGTATGGTCGACCAAAATTGAAAATAAAAAATAGTTGGGATTAAATTGTAAAAGATAAAAAAAAACTTTGGGCTAAAAGTAAAAAAAACAAAGGGTCTAAATTGCAAAATTGAAGTTATTTATTAATTTTAGATAAGGATAAGGATAAAAATAAGTGATATCTATATATTGGTTATTAATTAATATTAAAAGAAATATTAAACAAATATAAATAAAATTTATGTGGTTGAAGGAGAGAATGTCATGTGGCATTATTTGGAGTCTTTTATTATAAGTTAGATATGTGTATATATACACACACACTATATGATAAAGTATATCAATGTGAGACACGTGTCATTCATTGTAGCTATCTATATTTTTGTTTTCCCGCCTTTATCTTCTAATTAATTATAGATAATTATTTTTAATTAAAGTTAATTATTATATCGTTATCTTAATAAAAACATCAATATCTATTTATGTTTATATTTATCTATATTTATATCTATCTAGGTGAAAGATAAATCGAAAACCCACTTGAAAGTTTAGGGGTTGTTTGGTAACATCTGAATGGTTAAGTGCTGAACCAGTAAGAGATCTGAACCATTAAGTGATGAACCAGTAAGAGGTCTGAACCATTAAGAGCATGTATAATGCTTAACCGTTCAGAGGCAAATGTCTGACCAATTCAGATTAGAGGTCTTAACTATTCAGACTCTGTATAATACTTAACCATTCAGAGGCAAATGTCTGAACCATTCAGACATATGATCATGAAACAAACAGTCTGAACCATTAAGTGATGAACCAGTAAGAGGTCTAAACCATTAAAAGCCTCATTAAGATGTAAACAAAAGCCCCTTAATTAGTTACAAATCATCACACGGGTTTGTGTAGTGCCCGAAAGTTAATTTACATATTTATATATTTACACACAAACATTAACGTATTAATATAACACAATGAGCAATAGATATATTTAATTAAAATATGTTATTAATTGTAATATAGTACAATGGGTCGTCATATGTACAACAAAAAAATTAACTTTTTAATAATTAATTAAAGAAATTTAACCTTTTTTTTAATAATTAACGATTCCAAATAATGACAACCCGTGTGATACATGGGTTTGTAATATACGTGTAATGATTAATCAAAAAAGTTTATAATTTATATTTTTCTTTTTTGATATTTAACCTTTCTAATATACGGGTTTTCAAAGAATGTTACGTATCACTCACTTATATATTAGTAACAAAATACTAATCTACTTATTTATTTATCAATCTTATAATATTTATAAGCAACAAATTAGAGATATTATATTTCCTAAAGCTATTTGTTCATGATAATATTTATTTATTCAACTCGTGTAATACAGGAGTTTCTAACCTAGTATATATTTATTAGAATTGTATAAAATAATAGCACTCCGAATCTTTTAATATGAGAACCATCAATCCTCTAGTGACCAAAAGAATCACGTAAAAAACGTTCACCACTTTTGGCCTAGTGGTAGAGAAGCTTGGGTTCTCCAATGGAGATTTAAGTTTAATTCTCACTTGTGTCACTTTGATAGATTAGGCAATGATGGATGGATAGAGCCTATCCTTTTTGAATATGTGCCACCACGGCTCTTGTGGTGGCACAACGGTTGTCAAGTGGCAGTCGGTGAATTTCCCGGTAGAATGCCCAAGCCAAACTCTGAAGCCAGTGTGGGTCTAGTTAAGACAATATAGTCTGGCCGAAGTGTGACAACGGGACTCTCCAATTTAAGGAATGTTGTAGCCTATTATAAGAAATTTGTCGATAAAAAACAATAGAAACACGTAAAAAGCAATATGTGTGAGGGATCTTATATTAAAGAGTAAACTGCAATTTTACCCCCTGAGGTTAGGGGTCATTGGCACCCTTACCCCCCCTAAGGAAATAAATGCAAATTTACCCCCTACTGTTAACTGTTATGTCGCAATTCTACCCCCCGGCTTCAATTTTCTTGACCGGTCAACATAAACATGGGAAGGTCAAAGGGTAAAAAAGTAATTTCACCAAAAATTGTACTTTATATATTAAAATAACCCCTAAACTCAACCTAACATCACAACCTTACCCCGCTAAGTTTTCCCCCACTCTTCTTCATCTCTTCCGGCGAAGTCCTATCCTCCGGCTTCTTCACCGGCGACCTCCACTCCATTCTCCTTCCCTCCGGCGACATCCACTCCATCTTCTTCACCACTCCATCTTCTTCACCACTCCTTCACCACACTAGCACAGGATGACTGAACAGAATGGCATTATGCATCCAGCTCCACCGGCTGAGCCAGGGCCGGTGACTACACCACCGGCCACCATCGATCCAGATGTGGTCCAGAGATCCTTTTCTCGCAATTTTCAGGTAAAATCAAACAACAATTTTGATTGTGGGCTAAAATCAAACAACTAGTAATGGATGTTTGTGTATTTGCAGTGGACATGAGGATTCATGTTTCACTACGATCGATTGTGGTCTCATTGGTGCTCAAGATGCGAGGCCGCCCGTTCCTGCATTTCCAGTTTCCGCCTCAGCAGGAAATGGTTGTGTAGGATACTTAAACTCTAATCTTCTAGGTTCTTTTGGGTTAATATGTAGTGTAGGATACTTAAACTCTAATCTTCTAGGTTCTTTTGGGTTAATGTGTAGGATCTTTTGCTTGATCATAGAACAGGTTATGTTTGATCATAGAACAGGTTATGTTTGATCATAGAACACATTGACTGTTAAGTTGGTTATATTTGACTGTTAAGTGGGTTAATGTTTGATCACGACATAATGTGGGTTAATGTTGGTTATATTTGACTGTTAAGTTGCTGCTGTGTGGTTTGATCATAGAACAGAACATAACAAAACACATTGACTGATGCAGAGATGCTGATGCATTTGCATTTGCAATACTTCTGATGCATTTGGCAATGGTTCTGATGCATTTGCATTTACACTCTAGACACTTTATTTAATATGAAAAAGCCATTCAATCTGTCATGGCACTTGGTGCAATCACCATCACTTCCAGTCCCTTGCATAAGTGAAAGAGGGTGTATGTGCCTTATGACTTATGGGTCAATAATATAGGTCAATGTATATATGTTGTTTTTAGGCAATAATATGGATATGCAGGCTTCTACAAATGCAATAGGTGTATGTGCAATTTGACTTATGAAAGTCAAACATGCTTGTACAAATGCTTATGACTTATGGGTCAATAATATAGGCCAAGATTTGTCATTTCTAAATTTCGACATTACAAACTTGTTTGAATTCTGTTTGACTTGACAGTGAACCTGTCAAATGCTGAAGGTTCTTCATGGTTTTTGAATTGACAGTGCTGCAATTTGACTTATGGGTCAATAATATAGGTCAATGTATATGTGTTGTTTTTAGGCAATAATATGGATATGCAGGCTTCTACAAATGCAACAGGCTTGTACAATGCATATGGTTTTTGAATTGCCAGTGAACCTGTTTGACTTCTTCATGGTTTTTGAATTCTGTTACAACACTTCTTCATGGTTTTTGAATTCTGTTAAAACACTTAATGCCAAACACACAATGGTTATGATTTTTGCTGACAATGAACCTAGTTGGACATGTGAACCTGGTTCTGGATGTGTATGGGCTTCAGCCTGGTTCATGGAGATGGGACAGTAGCGAAGGGTGGTCAACGGTGGCTGAGTGGCTTGAATTCTGTTACAAGCCTGTTTATATGGCGGTGGAATCGAATATGGATGGTGGCGGGAAAGGTTTTGGTAGTTGCAGGGGGTAATTTTGCTTCTAAACATAAATTATAGGGGGTTATAAGAAAGAGTATTTTAGTAATTTAGAAATTTACCCCAAGTTAACAGAACAGCAACATATTTGATTCCAGGGGGTAAACATGCGAAATAACAGCAAACGTTGGGGGGTAAAACAAAAGGGTAAAATAGTTTTTTCACCCCCAAATCAACAGGCAGGTCAAGAAAATTGAAGCCGGGGGGTAGAATTGCGACATAACAGTTAACAGTAGGGGGTAAATTTGCATTTATTTCCTTAGGGGGGTAAGGGTGCCAATGACCCCTAACCTCAGGGGGTAAAATTACAGTTTACTCTATATTAAATAAGTTATATCGTTATGTAAATTATAAATTAATGACTTGCACTTTATCCATCATATATACGTTAGTTTATGTGAACTTGAAGGATGTTGAAGCATTTATGTAATGTAATGTCACTTTCACATTCATATTAATATGATTCTTGTTAACTAGGTGTATTTTACGATTTGATGATAAAATCCTAGTTATACACGTGTGTAAATTAATGGTCAAGATTTGTTCACTCAGTTCGCAAATACACTAGTGTTCACTCTAGAACCCCACCCTATATATGATTGGGATCAAGAGTGAACAACTTCTTGAGAGTGAACTGAGTGAACTAATTTTGGCCCTTGATCATTGTTCAGATTAAAAGGGTAAGATTGACATTACCCAAATATGTTTAATTAAAATCCCTTAATTTTCTCATCTTTTAACTCTTTCTCTCTCTCTCTCTCATTTTTAATTATTTCTCCATTATTTTTTTATCCTTAGATTTTGTTTTTAATTTTAACTTAAATATTGTTTTTCTTTTATTATCCGTATATATAGATATCATAATACATTGTTTTTAACTTTTTTATAATTTTCAATCAACATTAAAAAATTTCTCTGAGATTGAAATTGTAATTATTTTTGGGCATTAATTTTTTTTTTAATATGTGATGAAGTTATTTATTTTTGCATACATGTGATATGTTTCATTTTCATTAATTTAATAATTTTTATATGAATCTACTCGTGTGCATGCCTAACATACTATATGTTGTTAATATACACATATGTAACCATTTCTGAATATAGTACACAGATGTACAAAAGACTGTACGCATGTGTATAAACTAATAGTTGTGTATCTTGTATAAACTGATAGTTAGCGAGACTGTAGACATGTGTATAAACTAATAGTTCTGTATATTGTATAAATTGATACTAGCGAGACTGTACACATGTGTATACACTAACAACTATGTATCTTATATATACGGAAACTAGCGAGATTTTATGGATTTTGATTATATTGTTTAATAATGCAATTTACAAAAGACACAAATACCCTTCTGTCATTTATTTTAAAGGGGAGTTACAACATTATAATTACAATCTTGCAATTGTTTAAAAATCTCTAGATGATGTAATCCAATGGCCCAGATTAGTTCACACAGTTCACTCTCAACCTAGTGTTCACTCTAGAACCCCACCCTATATATATATTGTACGAATTTATCTTATACTTGTTGATTTAAAGAATAATGATAGTTGTGGCTAAGGCTAATTGTAAGGGCTAATATTTTTTTGAACTGGTAACGAAATAAAAACCCGGTTATCCGAGATAACATAATGGCAAAAGGCGATTCTAAATGCCAGCAACAGTAGACAGTATTGGGTAGCCCAAACCCACTATCTCTAGTTCTGGGGAAAATCCACTCCCTGAAGACCCACTATGATAAAACCTGGTTAAAATCAAATTCAAACTTAAGAAATATAACCTCAAACCCAATCTTCACTTGCCTCAATTGAGCTATAGATTATTGGCCAATTTCGTTATATTGGTTATAAAATATTGTTTTTTTTTAACGGCAACGAACGACGTGCGAATCAACGTGATACCGGGCGTTGTGGCCAAGGTCGACTACTCGACCGCTGCTAGCCCCTTGGCTCTCCCTAGATGCTCGGAAACCCGACCTCCACCGCCCGAAGGCACGACAGTGGAATAATCGGCAAAACTCGTCTCCCATCCAAGTCGAACCGGCGCCTCCTGTATTCGCTCTTCACCTGGATGCCCTAGAAAATAATGAGGAGAGTGAGAATCGAGCATGGGTTACAAGAAAAATCAATTCTTTTTCTAACGACTTCACCACCACCTTATTGATAATTTGATACTGGTTATAAAAAATTGTATTGGTTTAAACTCAAAACTATTTTTTAGGAATAGTGGCTCCCACGGGGAAAGGATGAGTTGGCGGCGCTTTATTGTCACCAACTTCCCATGACCTTTAAAAAAGACACATGTTTCACCAATAAAAGTCAAACTCACCAAATTTGACTTACACTTGATGTTTTCAAGATTTACAGATCTATCTTAACTTATCCTTGAAAAAAATAATATTGAATTTTACAACCGAAGCCAAACCTTTACACTCAATAACCGGCCGGTTATACCAGTTAAACCGGATATCCGACACAAGTCTAATACGATAAAGGTCAGTAAAACCCGTATACGGTATATCTTATGTACTGGCGGTAAATCTGGTTTTACCGGTTCAAACCATTGAACTGGTTTGCATTATCTTAAGATTTGATTTCTTAATTTTAATAAAATACAATATTAAGGTAATATTGATCTTCCATGTTTCCGGTAATTAACCTAGTGTCTTCTATTCCAATATTTCGTCGTTGAAATTGTTACTAACCTCGTACAATGCAATATTGTTTATAACTAATAAAAGTATTCTTAAAATACTTAATAGTTTACAATAAAAATAATTGTTTTTAGATAAAACTATGATGAGTTACATAAATCCCAGTTAAGATTGGATTGTTTTTTGAGATGAATTTGTATTTTATGGAATTTACAGGGTTAACTAGTAACCCGGTTCAGCCGCCCGATACAACCCGGTTCAACCGATTGAACCATTTTAAAGCACAACCCAGTATGACTTAAAAACCAGTTTTTAAAACATTTACACTTCCATTTGCCATTTTTGTTAGTCCGGTGGATTAATTCCCAAGTTCAAGCTTGTGGACCGGGTGGGCCGACCTCGTAGCCCATGGGCCGGTCATCATAGATGGTAAAGTTTTTATCAGAGATAATTCTTAATTTGGTGATTAGATAAGTATGCTTTGTTTTTTTATATTTAAATTAGGATTTTGTATTAGTCTCTAATTGTAACTTAGCTTAGTATATAACCCAATCAGGCTGATGATTATGGTTATGAGAGATTGATTAAAGTTTTGAGCTACTTTCTTTGAACAATAAAGTTTGGAGAGAATTTTATCTTTGAATGGTTCGTTTCGGTTTTTTGTGTAAAAAACCGTTACCAATGGTGTCAAAACCAGATCGTTATATCCCTAAAAACCATAAGAGATTTCAAGTAGACTTGTATAAACACATACACCACCACGTTAGACTTGACAACTTAGATTGTATGCTAGTGTGAGGCTAGTTCACTTGGTAGAGACTCTTATCTCTTGGTGGAAGGTTATGGTTTTTAATTTGGGCAAGGGTTGCATATACAGGAGTCTTGGGGATTTTGCCTCGGGAAATCCTGGATGTTACCCTCCTAAACACAAGGGTCCCTGGGGTGTCGCCATTCGAAAAAAAAAATATCAATATGTGAACCGTTCATACCAACACAACTTTAAACTTCAAACCCTAAACCATATAGGCAGTAAAACAAAACAACTATGTGATCGCCTACAGAATAATATTCGATACAAATCTCAATTTCAAGGCGAAGATGACATTAGAGGAACCATAAGAAACTTCAAGTAGACTTGTACAAAGACATACATGATATTGATACAACACAAACAACCGGTTTCAAAGACGATCATAAGTACCGACTCATAACAACCACATCATACTCACTAGGCAGTGGCGGAGCTAGACCTTAAAACCAGGGGTATCCTTTATATAAAATCGTATTTTTTTAGGGGTATCCTTTATATAAAATCGAAAAAAATCAAAAAATTAACACTGCGAACACGACTTTGAGCCGTAGCCCGTGCTACGGCTGGATCTTAGCTGTCTACGCCCCTGTCACTAGGTTTATTGTTACGGTTATGGAGTCTTAGCGCCGCGACCCATGCTCGGTGAACTAACTAACTTCAGTTTTACATGACTAATAAAACTAGAAACCTGATCATTGAAGCTATCGTGACTAGAGAACTTGGTCTCGACAACATCAGAAGGAGCTCGCATCTTTTTCTTCACGGCATCAATATAACTAGAGTACATTTCCTCACTAAAAGACTTGTGCCCACCATCTCCATATTGTTCTCAACATTATTTGAAGATAAATGGACAAAGTTTTTAAAGGGTTTTACCTCAAGAGGAACATTAACTTTGGGGTAATCAGTGGTAGGCAGTGAAGGAGTTGAAACATGTTTTACCTTTGCAACGCGTGAACCACGGGTCAATCTACCAAATGTAGCTTTGTGTATCTTCTCACAGCAACTCATAGTACGTTGTTCATTTGACTTATCGATCACCATCGCTAACTCGCTAAGGTTTATTAGTCTGATGCATGCAAAACAGACTAAATCGTACGATCATTTAAAGGGTTTTGACATTGCGTGAATATGCCTTGTGGTTATTCGGTATTCTAGATTTTTGCTAATATCGGCATCTAAGCATATTTTCGATTAAACACGCACATGTTTTGGGTTAATTTCTCACGTGCCTTTTGTGAATATGGTCCTCTTTTTCCTGTGCTTCCTTCCTAGAATGGAAATGTAAGAGAAAAGGAGACATAATTTTGAATAATTATGAAAGAATCAGATTCTGGGGTTGCTTCCACCAATCAAAATATGAAACATAAGTTTTGAAGTCTTAGAGGGAGACAAAAGTTCCATGAATGTTTTTAACTTTTAACTTCCATGCCACACAGTTATTTTAGAACTTGCATAGTTATTAAACAGCAACTATCTATTTAATAACTTATCACTTCCAAAACATGCATACACCTACTGTTCAACCAAGATATGATAAATAAATAAAAAAATCTCAACAAGAATAAAAACATACAGAATAAAATTTTAATAGTTGTCAAAAATAGAAAGTGTGCATGCACCTGGTTCAAGAACTGTTGTGATAAGTTCAAAAGCCACAGTCAGATTATCCGCAGGCATAACCATTCTAACGCTTTCAGGTAATTCCGCTGTCCCAGTGACATCTGCTGTCCTCAAGTAAAACTGAGGTCTGCAAGTTGACAATGGTCACAGTAGCATTTCTTTCCACATTAGAAATATTAATATTTTAGAAAATGATCATTTCAAAACACACAAACAGCGGATAAAATGTACCATAGACACCTACCCCAGCCCCAAGATCTCAACACATAGGTGGCAACTGTGCCCCGCCTCCATTATTTTTTAAAGATGTCGAAAATAAGAAAAACAGTCACTTGCTGACATAAAAAAAAAAACAAATTTGTTTATAGATACCGCATTTGAGAAGACTTCTATTCGCATTCAAGAATGGATTCGCCTTTTACTGCTCAGGGGTTGGCACCTTTGCATAGAACAAGGAAACAATGAAATGTGATTATCCTACCTAGAAATAATCAGCATGTCCAGGACAATCGACATGAACATAACGCTTCTGGACTGTCTCATACACTCATACTCCTCCACATGAGCCTGCATAACCAGACAAGACGAAAATGTGTATCGTGGATAACTTTCTGATCCAACACTGTATATGATTAAACAGCAGTATTCAACCGTTGCAATGGTGATCCTTTTTTCCCTCTTCAGCGGCCTTCTCAGTTTGAGCAAAAGCTATAGCCTTGGCCTTCCCTTCTCAATATGTAGTGAAAGGCTCTTAACGTGCGACGGTACGCAACCACCAATATAATGTGCGTAATTTGCAAATAACATGCGTAATTATGCAAAGTTAATTACTATTGTATCACCACGTTCAATTGAAGGCCTAGGTTAGATCAGATTTGCGGTTGAAATGCTATCGTATGCATCGCACGATAATGTGGTCTTGTACGTTAACCGGCCTCTAAATATGTAAATACATTTTAGACCCATTAAAGACCTTGGGTTTTTCAAATGGTTATTAATATATATAACCAATTTTAAGTATAGAATTGTCGAAATTACGAATAACAACTGTACATGTGGTTTTAACTATGATACGATAAAGACGATCATCGCTTATGCCACTTTTTATAGTGAACAACTAACAATTATATTAAAACCCCCCACTGGGCCCCAAGCAAGCTACTCATGAAGCCCACCAAACAATTAAACATAATACAACAAGGCCTCCAAGAAGCCCATTAGTACAGCTAGAAATATAACAGCATGGCAAAACAAAACATTAAAGTCAGAATAAACATGTGAAATGGCACCAATTGCTCCATGAGACTCCACAGAACTTGGGTTCAACCCCACTCTCTTGCTAACTTTCACTGTATTAGCCAAACACTAAATACAAATACTTTATTAGCTCTTGCAGTTCTATACTTAAAATTGGTTCTGTATAAACGCTTTTCATTTCTACGCATGCGCACCAAGTTATTTAAACCAAAGAAAAATGTGTTTTCGAAAGGCGGCAAAATGAAGTGGTATATTGTATTTTATACGAGCATAAATGTGACACGCAATGTTTGCAAGCTATACTTACCCATTTAGCCATCTTGATAGCTTTTCGGGTTATGACCTTTTGTACCATGGCCCGAAACACTCAAGACGGTTTTTATCGTATTTAGTTCTAAACCTGATATTTTATTGCCCGACCCTAAACCTTAAATTAAATAACCTGTGTATTTAACATTCAATAGTAATGTTTATACTTTATACCAAAATAATAATAATAATGGTCCAGTTTTTCTATCTTTACACAGCATAAATACCAGTCCTATCTTCAGGACAACCATCGCTAGTTCCCGCTTGACTTCCCTTGCGCGAACTCCTGCGCGAACTCCTCTTTGTAGCAACTACATGACACTCATCAACTTCTTCATCAATATCCATCAATTCAACTTCTCCCCCTTTAAAAACCGGATGCGTATACGCATCCTTCAAATACTCTTTCAAATTCAATTGCGGCTCCGTTGCTCTTTCCAGTGTATCCTTAATCATTGCATCCTGTAATCAAGCTTAATACTGTTAAAACATAAAGGGTAGTTTTGTCATTTCACTTGGGTTTTAACTTGTAAGGTTAAAGATTTCTAACCTGTAATGGGAATTTTCTGAATGCAGATTCAAACCGGTTCTTGCAGAACTTATGGAATGCAAAGGTTAAGACCGGGAGTACTAGTAGAACAGGTGTTGAGTTTGCTGCCTGTTTTGTGCTCAACAGTCCTAACAGTGATAACTGTGAAATTATTAAACCGATTAAAATACGCCGATGAACATCTGGCCAAAAAGATGCTGCGCTCTCGTACTTCTGGTGGTAAACATTGATGATCTAATTAACACCATAAAACAAATCAAAGAAAACAATATGTTAGTAAACGAGTAAACGGGTTGAAACTAACACATCTAATGTTACCTGATGACGGAAAATCAGATAGGCGAATGCAAAGAAGATGATTATGAAAGGAAGGAGAATAGGAGTGACGGTAGAGTACACGAGTCCAAGAAGAAAGTACAACTGTAAACGAGGCTCGGTTATTGGCCATTGCAACGAACCAGGGTCCATGGCCTCATCTCGATCTTTCTCGGTTTTCACCAAGAAAATGTTTTTCAAGTGATACAGTATCAACGGAAACAGCCTCAAGACCTCTGCAGCAATACCAGCCCAACCATCAACCATAATGTACGTAATAAAAAACGTTGCTTTCATAGGAACCGACACACCCACAGTTTTCGGAATCCTACAATCAAGTAGCGAAATTATGTTTAAATCTTGTTGACTACATGAAAGTTGAAAGGGTAAGCATAATAACACATACTCGGATGCTGATTTATTCAAGAATTCTTTAAGTTGTTCAAGAGCAGTTCCTGTAACAATGCTTCCAAGAAACACGTTCACAAGCAAAAAAAAATAAAATTTTGCAGCTGATTTTGCTTCCAAATCCGAAACAGCAACATATCCTTCTATTTTCGACATTTCCATTAAAATCATCGGAAGAACAAGGAGAAAGATCTTCAACACCATCCCGGGAAGAAACCCTTGAATGAAAGACTTGGCAGATCCTCTAAACATGATCAAGAATTCAGGATTCACTAAAAATGTTCAATTTTGATATAAAAAAATGCCATTTTCGCCCCCAAGGTTTGGTTAGTTTTACGACTTTCGCCCAACGGGTTGTTTTTTCGCATCTAGATCCAAAAGGTTTGAAATCTTGTCATTTCCATCCGGCTCGTTAATTCCATCCGTTTCTCTGTTAAAAAAGGGGTATTTTCGTCAATTTTGTTAACTTAAAGAGCGATTCGGTCTTTTGAATACTTCTACATTAAGCTAAATGCTTGTACATAAAGTGAAAAAGACCAGATTTCCCTTTAAGTTAACAAAAAAGACGAACATACCCCTGATTTGACGAAGAAAAATGGATGGAGTTAACGAGCCGAACGAAAATGGCAAAATTTCAAACCTTTTGGATCCAGATGCGAAAAAACAAACCTTTGGACAAAAGTCGCAAAACTGGCCAAACCTCATGGACGAAAATGGCATTTACTCATAAAAAAAGTTAATCGATATTTGAATGTTTTACTTACTTTACAATGGGTTTTAAAAACGGAAGAACTTTTTCAATTGACTCAATGTTGGCCAAAGTTTGAACAATGGTGATTGGGATCATGAACGAGAAAATAAGGCCGAATAGAGCTACAGCCATCACCAATTTTCGCACATTGAGTTCGACAAATGGTATGGCTAGGTTGTTCCAGTAAACATCGCGTGGTTCAGGAGCCCAATCTGTGAGCCAACGGGTCGGGTTCCTTGTTTGTTGGGTTTGAGCACAAACAGCTGCACCCCATCGTGATCTGAACGAAACAAATGCAGCTGGAACCACAGCTTCCGGGTCACCAATCACCCGTTCACATTCTGCTACTTCCTAGTATACAAAATTATTAGATGTAAAGATAACTAAAAACAGTAAGAAGGTGACAAAATAAGTGAGTCAAACGGGCTGGGTAATGGGTCACAACAGATCACCTTTCGATACAAATTTTCGATGTGACAACAGTTATAGGTGGCAAATTATGCGGGTAGTATGAGTTGGGTAACAGGTCAGCATGAGCTAGACCAGGTTACCATTTTGTCAGTCAATAAATGATATATAATGCTGTATTATATATGATTACATATGTTGCACATTTTAATACACTTTCCACAACATTCAATCTGTTTTGAACCTGTTACTTTTTGGGTCATTTTTTTCTTTTGACACGTTAAATATTAAATGTAACCCAGATTATTCCATTTTTGAGTGCATGGATTGAAATGTCTCCTCCTGCACAGACTTGACGATCAAACTATGATGAAAAAATATATGAATCGAATAATGCACACTTACTTCTTTTTCCAACTTGTCGATTTCTTCAGTATAGTAATTAATTGCATCGATCTTCTTTCCCCAAAGACCCCAAAAACCTGTCTATACAGATAACTAAACATGAATTATAAACTTCACAATTATTAAGAAATTAAAGCATATAATAAGAGAATGTTTAGCCACAAACCTTAGTGGTTGGCCTTTTATTCGGTCTTCTCTCGTACTTATTAGTGTAGTAAATAAGCCGATTATGCAAATCCTTTTTCTTATCCACCATTTTTGCAAGCTTATTTGCATTGTACACCACCTATGATTTAAGAAAAACATATATATGTTGAATATACATATAAATCAATAACAAAGTTTCACAATTGAGAAAGAGTAAAATGCCATTTTCGTCCCTAAGGTTTGGCCAGTTTTGCGACTTTCGTCCAAAGGTTTATTTTTCGGCATCTGGATCCAAAAGGTTTGAAATCTTGCCATTTTCATCCGGCTCGTTAACACCATCCATTTTTCTCCGTCGAGTTAGGGGTATTTTTGTCTTTTTTGTTAACTTAAAGAGCAATTCGGGTATTTTCGTCTTTTTTGCTAAATGCTTGTACGTAAAGTGAAAGAGACCGAATTGCCCTTTAAGTTAACAAAAAGACGGAAATCCCCTGACTTAACGAAGAAAAATGGATGGAGTTAACGAGCCGGATGAAAATGGCAAGATTTCAGACCCTTTCAGATCCAGATGCCGAAAAACAAACCTTTGGACGAAAGTCGCAAAACTAGCCAAACCTCAGGGACCAAAATGACATTTTACACATCGAGATAAATAATTCAAGTTTAAATAATGCCATTATAAAATACTATCCAATGTTCAAAACAGACCTTATGTGTAAGATATTGACCAGGGTGATTAACACGGAAGAAATGTTCAACATGTTCACTTATGGATTCATCAGGATCAGAGGGGACGTTTCTCACGATAACCTAAACAAGATATAGAAACAATGAAAACCTCATTGACAATTATCAAGAAAATAGAAATGATCACTTAAAACTTACAGTAAATTGGTCAGGACGGCGATTTTGAGAAGCAAGAAAATTCAACCTCATGTCTGTTACAATTTTATATTCCTTGTAAAGAATATAACATGTCCAAAATGTGAAGACATATGCCATTATTATATGCGCCGCTAACCTGATAAAAATATAATCAATGTTTCAAAAGCTCAAATGCATAAATTCAGGAACAGAGCCCGATAGAGGCTAGCGGGTTGGTTAACGGGTCAGAACAATTAGCTTAAAGTTTTGAACTTTTTTAAACAAGTACATGTGTCATATAAATTATTATAAAAACTATACTATTCTAACAATGAGGCCGGTTAACGTACAAGACCATCTTACAGTGCGATGCGTACACGAGCATCTCAACCGCACATCTGATCTGATCTAGGCCTTCAATTGAACGCAGTGGCACAATAGTAAGTAACTTTGCATAATTACGCACGTTATTTGCATAATTTAATAATTACGCATGGGTTGGGTTAACCCTAATTATGCGCGTTATAATACATAATTACGCATGTTATTTGCATAGTTACGCACGGATTGGGTTAACCCTAATTATGCATGTTATTCTTGGTGGTCGCGTACCTTCGCACGTTAAGAGCCTTTTGTATTTAAACCTTTCACTTCTAACAATAATATAACATTTTAATAGAATATTTAAGAGGTTTTTTGTATTATAAAAAACACTTTTGGTGACTTTCAACCCATTTTACCAGTAAGGATAAAACATAAGAGGAATCGACCCATTCATAAGAAAATGAACTGAAAATAAAAACTTTTCAGACCTTTTTGATGCAGGTGGAACATTGGATATTGAAAACTTGTCTATCTCCCCGAAAGTTAGATCTGTCATCTTAAGGCTTATAATACTGAAACTTCCACCGGTATAATTGACCGGTAACAGCACACCAAAAGCAAGTATAGCAATAGGAACAAAAATTTTCAATCTGTACAGAATTATCAAACATTAAACGGGTCAAACAAGTGAAACGGGTCAGTTAAGTGAACCGGGCCAAGAAAAGTACTAACCCAAGAAGATATATTCGAATGTAGACAGCAGAATCAAGGCCCGCGTGCTCAATAAGCTCAAGTTGTGGCATCTTTAAAGCGGCGGGAATCCAATTCAAGAATCTTAGATACATTCTAACATCTAAATTGACATAGTGTTTTACAAGAGGTCCCGAAGTGCTTGGATTTTCACGTATGCCTTTGAGATACCATTTGGGAAAGTAAACCCGATCGTTCATGGGTTGAAGACGTAATATTGCAAATGCCACGAGAAACAGGAATGCGAATAAACTATTAATGGATGCAGAAACGGTAATATCCGAAAGATTGGCCATTTTGCTTGTTGCGGATCAAATGCTACCTACAATTCAAGTGGTAAATAATGAGACATCTAACAAAAAAATATGTAAATAATGCAAGAGTGAACTTTTTTCTCACCGTTGTACTTATAGTTTTAATGGTAGGTGAAAATTGATAACAAATTAGGAATTCTTTTTCTGTTTGTTTTTACAAAAATATCAGAATTTTCTGGGCCAGAAATATGAAGATCATAGTCTTGTTTCTTTTAAGTCACACAAATAGTCCCATAACATTTTCTTTGACTTTTTTCCTTTCAACACAACAGTATTCAACTATCATGATGCAAGTGTGAAAGCACAGAAGCAAATCAAGACTCATGAAAACTGAAAAACAAATGCACTGTTCTAAGATACTTTCACAGCACTAGAACATACCTATCTTCAATCAAGTCATCAGAAAAAAAAAATTAATAATAATAAGTAGAAAAAATTCCTCTTGTTACCCAAGAATAGAAGAATATCATACTTCAAAAGAGACCTAAAAGCATATTAACTACATTCCTCAAAACTAAAAAAGATCCTATGGGTATGTTGAAAAGGAGTTTCTGGCTTTAATAATACTCTAATACCAAACCATCCTAAGAACTTGAATCACAAGCAACAACCAAATCATGTTCTTGTTTCTCAACCCAAATTAAAAATCCCCAAAAACAATTTGCTTAAAACAACATTTTCATTCATCAAGATTTCAACTTTCAAGCAATCAAACAAACATGGACCACATACCAATCAAATCAAATCACCAGAAAACCCTCAAACTAAAGTTCAAAACTTTATCATATTACCACAATCAAAAACCACAATACACCCAAAACCCAAGTTCAAAAACTCATCTGATTACCAGAAACACAATAGGGTATTCTAAAGAAGCAAAATCTTGAAGAGCAAAAAGTCAAAAGACTAAAACTTTACCTTTTTCGTTGGCAACAAAATAGGATAAATACGATAAAAACAGAATTGTTGGAGCTTATATGTTTCTGGGTATGTCGAAAGACGGCGGATTGAGAAGAAATAAGAGCGGCAGCTACGAGTAACAAGCGGGGAAAATGACGTGTACCCCCCAAATGTTAGCTTAACCGTTGCGCATGTAATATGAATTATGAATGAATGAATATATGGATTTTTTTTTTGAAATTTCGTAGGCCACAATTTTTTGTTGGATTAAATAAAAAGAAAGAAATTGTTGCCAATAATATAATGGTCGGTTTGACCCGAATATTTTATTGGGTTTTATTCTTGAGCTTATTTGTCGACATGAGATTATAGGGTTGAGTTATAATACAAAAGATTTAAAAATAAGAAGGGTAAGAAGGCACCAGAGAGTGACAAGTGTCCTATGAGTAATTAAATGGAAAGGGTAATTTTGTCTACAAGAGGAAAGAGAATATGCACATGCAAGTCACATGCTATTTCCCCCCTAACTTTTAAACGCCCGTAACTTTTTTATACATCATTTGTTTTAAAAAAAAATTATACCATAAAATCGAGCGTTTTTTTATCTTTAATATGAGTACCATATTGTTATATTTTTCAAAAAAAATTCAAAAACCCAGTTGCATATTACACAATGGACGTGATGTAAAACACAATGTAAATTAGATTAAAAGCACAATCAATGACAACAGATAAAGACACAATGGACAACATACTAAAACACAATGAACATAACGTATAACACAATGACGATAACATATAACACAATAAGAATCAGACTAAATAAAAACACAATTGATGACAACAGATAAAAGACACAATTAATGACAGCAAATAAAAGACACAATGGAGAGCAGATGAAGACACAATGAAAAACAAACTAAAAACACAATACTTAACAAACTAAAACACAATGAACAAAATAATAAAAAAATTGAACAAATTATTAAACCACAATGGACAACATATTAAAACACAATGAATAACATATTACACAATGGACATGATGTAAAACACAATGTAAATTAGATTAAAAACACAATCAATGACAACAGATAAAGACACAATGGACAACATACTAAAACACAATGAACATAACGTATAACACAATAAGAATCAGATTAATAAAAACACAATTGATGACAACAGATAAAAGACACAATTAATGACAGCAAATAAAAGACACAATGGAGAGCAGATGAAGACACAATGAAAAACAAACTAAAAACACAATACATAACAAACTAAAACACAATTAACAAGATAATAAAAAAATTGAACAAATTATTAAACCACAATGGACAACATATTAAAACACAATGGTGTAAAACACAATGGACATGATGTAAAACACAATGTAAATTAGAATAAAAACACAATCAATGACAACAGATAAAGACACAATGGACAACATACTAAAACACAATGCCCATAACGTATAACACAATGGCGATAACATATAACACAATAAGAATCAGACTAAATAAAAACACAATTGATGACAACAGATAAAAGACACAATTAATGACAGCAGATAAAAGACACAATGGAGAGCAGATGAAGACACAATGAAAAACAAACTAAAAACACAATACATAACAAACTAAAACACAATGAACAAGATAATAAAAAATTGAAAAAATTATTAAAACAAAATGGAAAATATATTAAAACACAATGAATAACATATTAAACACAATGACCTGAACTAATAACACAATGTATAGAAAACCCAGATATAACAAAATCTTCATTGTGTCATATATTGTGTTATAGGTTTTTATAAAAACGCAATGGATAGAACTCAAATTAACATTGTGTTATAGGTTTTGATAATAACACAATGTATAGAAACTCTACTGACCAAAACCCAGTTAAAAGACACAATGACTTGAACCTTTAACACAATGCCAAAAAACCCAGTAAAAATGAAAATTTTTATATGATAATATGGTACTCATATTAAAGATAAAAAAACGCTCGTTATTATGGTGAAATTTTTTTTGAAAAAAAATGTCGTATGAAAAAGTTATGGACGTTTTAAATCGATGGGGGAATTGACATGTGCCTTGCATGTGGAGAGAGAAAATCCATAAATATAGGATTCCTTTTATGCCCTTCTATTATCTTCTTTTCCCTACAACCAATCTCAACCCTTCAAATCTAAGATCAATGGACTAGAATCCTTCTTACACTTCTTATTTATTTTATACTTTGTATTTGATCCTAACCCTATGTTTTTGATTTTTTTATTGTATTAATTGTGTTGTTATTTGTTTTTATTCTTGAGTTTATTTGTGGACATGAGATTATATGTAAACTGGTATTAAGTCCCAATGTTACGGTGGAGACGTAAAATCGTGACAAATAGCACCAAGGCCATAGCACCGATAGCGGCCACCAACACCGAAGTTGCGAGGTGTTAATGCAGAGAAATTAAATCGAAACATAAAACATAGAAAATAATAACTAAGTTGATTTAGGACCCGTGCGTCACGATGAACCTATCAAACGGAAAAAAATAGACGTCCATAAAAACGTTGAGCCACACACGCACGTTGCGTAATGTTAACTCGCAAAATTTAGAACGAAGCGTAAAACAAAACATAAAAACGTTGAACCACGCATGAATGTTGCGTCGTGTTAACTCGCAAAATTTGGAACAAAACGTAAAACGAATTTTTGCGAAATATGAAAAGTATAGGGTACCAAAGTTGAAACTAAAAAGTTCTTAGGTTAAATTAACAAAGATAAAAAGCTTTGGGGTTAAAAGTAAAAAACCAAAATAGTTTTTTGGTTAAAAGTGTAATTATATCAATTTTTTTTGAAAATCTTTCTAAGCATAGAGTACAATATGTTGATAATTTATAAATGGATAAATTTTGATTTTTTTTATTGTATTAATTGTGTTGTTATTTAACTTATTATTATTCCTTTATTGAGACGATATTGAAAAAATAATGTGTAAGAAATGATTATTTATTTTCTTTATATGTAATTCTTTTTTTCTTTTATTGAATGTCACGTGACCGCAGAGAATATATATTGACTTTTAATGTGTAAAACAACTGCGTACAGCCTCTTGTTATTCCTTGGTCATAACTAGATAATATAAGTATGTCATCAAACAACTATAGTTACTTTGAATATATAATTAACAGTAGAGATGTATATTTGCTTTTAGTGGTGAAGCTTGAGATTTTCAACCGAGTGGTCGAAAACGTATATACCAAAATTTTCTATAAAACTGGAGGAGTCAAAAACGTATATACCAAAAAATTTCTATACGAAAACTACATACTCTCCATTACTGAGCGAAAAGTTTAGGGGGTCGGTCGCCCCCTCCCGCCCCCACAAAGCTACGACCTTGTTTGCTTTATTTTCACATATCGGTTTTCATCGACCTCATCAGAATCAATGTATTGCCTTCACCTTCATTGTCGTTACACCACCACCATCGTTGGCTCTACCGTTTCTCGACATTTCACTTTGCACCATAATAAATAATATAGAGGGTGAACTCAGATGGAACTATGAATAGCACGTGTTCCACTGTGGTGCAATCCACGGGATGTTGCAGATTTCTTCAAGGTATTCGGAGAAGTGTCAGGAGCTTATTGTAACACCCCGTGTTTCGAAAGTCAAAGTCAAAGTCAAGATTGAAGTCAAGGGAAGAAAAGATTGTTAATTGCGATCTGTCACTCCTTGCTCAACTACTGTTTTGACTTTTTTGACTTGTAATCGGATATATTATTTATTCGCCTTAGTTGTATTATGTGGAGTATCTATTAACAATCGAAGATTGATCGCTATTTAATCGCATATTTATCGTTAATCAATTTATCGCTTATCGCTTTCGCAACTCGAATTATGTGTTCTGGATATTGTTTACGTGTGTGTGTGTGCCATTTATGTGTTACTTGTGCATGTTATGTTTATGTTGAGGTGTTAATCACAATCGCAATCTATCGCATCGCAATCGAATTGCAAACGCTAAACGCAAGTTAATTATAGTGATTGTATGTTAGCTGTAGTAGTTGTGTTATTTGGGTAACTAATGGGTAATACTATCACATCACTCGCTCGAATCGCATCGCAACGCTCAACACGCGAATCAAAACGACAAAACTCGTCACGCCGAACACCAGGATCAAGTGGCCAACCGATCGAGTTGTCACCCGATCGGGCAGCCACCCGATCGGATTGCCACCAGATCAACCCGGCACTTCACCCACTTTCCTTTTTGGGAAACCCTATAAATACCCACCTGTCACATCATTTGTGATGTGACAGCTCCTTGTTCGACCAGCCGACCTCAAGCTCTCATTTCTCTCGATTTCTCTCGATTCTTGTAAGTTTCCAACCTAAATCTTGTACTTCTATGATCTACACGCACTTCTTCATCATTTTTACCTTTGAATCTTAACTTTTAACCGTGAAATCACCGGATTTCAGGTGTTCTAAGGTGATGTCATCATGGAGTTCTTATGAACTTCAATGTTTGGCTTCATCCCACCAAGAACAACTTAGATCCGAAGGATTTCCATAAGATTAATCAATGTTTTCGCATAGATCTACACAGATTCATGGTGAAAAGGATTGAAAGAAGGTTTTCCAACTTTCTTTCAACTCTTTTACACTCAATACACTCAAAACCGATAGAATCGGAGCTCGTTCTGATCTTCTACTCGTTCTTAGTGATGGGTTAGTTCAAGATCTGAATTCTATCCAAGAGATAATCGATTTCGGGTTTGAACATGAACAACCGTCACGAACCGTGAACCAGTCGGACTAGGGTGGTTCCTGTTCGATCGGGTCACTTGGGTCGAGATGGGGTTCCTGTTGTTTAAGCAAGTTATCATAGCGTCTCATTCAAAAGGGCAAAATATTCAACGAAATCAAGTGTCAAGACGATCAGGACGTCGGGACGAATTACAGTCCGATCGGGTTGCACTTGGTTCCACACTTAAACTTTTATTCAACCTTTCCAAGGTTCTGACGACGAACGGATTGCCGTCCGATCGGATTGCCATCCGATCGAACGACCACCCGATCGATTGACGTTTGGGACTTTAGTACTTAATCAATTTTCAACATGTTCAATACATACGGATTGCCACCCGATCGGATAGCCATCCGATCGAGTGACCGTCCTGCTGTGAACTTGTTCTCAAACAGAGAAGCCTCGCCAATCGGATCGTTGTCCGATTGAACGACCGTTCGATCGACCGACCTGAAGGACAGAGATACTTCTCTATTTTCAAAATGCTACAACGAAAACTTCAAAGGACAAACCATCATACATAAGCACATCTTTACCAAACGAGGTGTCAATCCAATCGAATGGCCATCTGATCGGATGACTATCCGAACGGATTGACGTCTGATCGACTGGCCATCCGATCGGATTGCCATCCGATCGGATTTCCACCCGATACTTGGTTGCTTCTCACCATTTTACGCGCCGCTCATCGCTTATGCTATCGTTAACTGTTCAGACTAATCTTCCAAGCGCTCCCTTCAATCCAAGGCAGTGTTTATTAAGTTAAACGCTATCTGTGAGTTTCGATCCCTTTTTGCTTTATGCACTTTTGGGTGTTACATACGTTACTTATTCTAAATCACATCGAACACACAACGTAAAAACTATTATACGCTGACCTCTAAAGCATGTTATACGTGACTCGATGAATGCCTGTTTGTTATGTTAACACATTGATTGTTGTCTACCTGCCTTAGCAACGATAGTACTATAGTTTGGACTCAGCACCAATTAATTCAGGGGTTGTTAAGGACAATTACTTCACGTGTTCGCAGTGGTGGACATGTGATGAGCACTCGCTACTCGCAGTCAACTCGCAGTCATTGGTATTGATAGGATCTTTGTTGATAACTTACATGCTTCACATTATACGTTGTACATGCTGGTTATGCGTAAACGATTTCGAACTCTATCAAGCTTGTATGCTCACCTTTACACTATGTGTATTGACCTCTATTTTAACGTATGTGACAGGTGTTTAGGATGCTACCTGCTAGGATGCTTGCTTTGTGGAATCGAGTTAGGGAGAGTCTAGAAACAAACAAACAATTTATCTTTTATTTGAATCTGAGTTGTCAAAATATGTTTGTTTTGAGAATATCTATTGTCTGTAATAATTAGATTACTTAGTGGGTTATGGTATGGGACATAATATTAACTATTTGGTAATTTAGTCGTTATGGAATTTCTCTTAACAATCTGTTTGGCTCAGTGCCATGCCCCGATGTTTTCGTCATCGGTTAGGGTGTGACAGATTGGTATCAGAGCCATAACTATAGGGAATTAGGCAAGACTCGACCTAGTCCAGGACGATGTCATATAAACGACCTAGTCTATTGTCTAAGTACCAACAGGCCGACTTTTGCATGCCCAGTTGGGGTCTTTCTACGAGCTTACTCGCTATTTATCGCTCGAACTCGATGTACACTACACACTTGCGCGAACATCGCATACTACAACTCTCTACGCAAGATTAACTTTTCCTAAGGCTGATTTCACACACAAATGAATGATCTTGTTAAGATTAGGTGTGAAAACCGCAAACTCTCGACCAGATTACTCGTTCAAATTGCTATTTTTACTATAAAACAAGAAAATTTACGTTGAATCAGGAGTAAAATCCATACTTCGATGCAAATCTTCTTATCTATCTCATGGTGTTACCATACAAATAGGAACGTAGTCGCTAAGTTAGGGGTGAAACCCGAACCTTGATGACTCGTTCTACTCTCTCAATGTGGTTTTACAAGCTCTCACCAAAGTCTCGACGGACTCCAACGACTTGAAGTCACACTATAACTGGAAGGATGCGTGTCGATCGCTCGAATCAAAGCGAGAACACAGTCCCGAAGGCCAAAGTGTGCACTTAAAGTCCTTGAATAGTCGAATCACTTTGGATAGTCAACGTCTATCTAGCCAAGACAATCTATCCTCGAATTTTATGTGTTTCGATTCTGGAATTTGCTGCCGCCAACTCTGTGATTTATAGATTTTATGTGTTTTTATGTGATTACATGTTTCGATTTTGGTGATTTGCTCGCATTTCACTCTTCGCTTTGATCATCACGCACGACTCGCACTGCACATCTACCTCAATACGCTAACAAATCGCTGGTCATTACCCGCAATCGCTGCCCGATACTCGCAATCGTTGTAATTAATCGCTATACGTGCTGTGAAGGATAGGGAATACGTGCAACATATAGTAAGGTTTATGTGTTTTGACTGCCTCATGTACTTTTGTGCCTTACGTGCTTACGTGCTTCTCTGCCTTACGTGATTATGTGCCTATGTGTTTATGTACTTATATGAATGAATGTGTTCCTGAGCTTTATGGTGAATCGCTAGATTATACTAGGAATAATCGAATGGTGTTTAGAATCCTATGGCGATGTCTGTTGCAGACAATGTCGTCATCTGGATCCCTACACTCACGAGCTGCTAGGCGTAAGCATGCTGACAAGCGACTGGCTTCTCTCGTCGCCAACCAAATCGCTAAAGTCATCCCCCAAATCGTGAGTGAATTAAATGAAAATGCAAGCAAGTCTTCTGAAGAGTCCAGGACCGATACTCCAAAAGATGATTTCAGCTTCAAACAGTTCAAAGCCTGCGGACCGAAAGAGTTTACTGGAGAAGATGGTCCTACGGCCATGTTCCAATGGTTTGATTCTATCGAAGTCACCTTGCGCCAGAGTGGCTGTCCTGATGATCTCCGTACTCTCAACGCAACTGGCGTCTTCCAGTCCCGCGCTTTAGACTGGTGGACGACTGAGAGAAACAAACGTGGAAATGATGCAGCTTATGGGCTATCATGGGATGAGTTGAAGGACGTGATGATGCAAGAGTTATGCCCTCCCCATGAGCGCCAAAAGCTTGAGGATGAATTTTGGCACATTAAGTAGAAAGATGGTGACAACGCTGGTTTGACTGCGCGCTTCAAGCAGTTGAGTATAATCTGTCCGGACCAAGTCAAGACGCCCGAAATCACCATCAAAAAGTATATCCCTGCTCTTCCGGATTGCGTCGCTGATTTCGTCCAAGCAGCAAAGACGACAACGATTGAAGAAACCTACTTGCTCGCTGCTGAGATCAACGACAAGCGAGTCAAGTCTGGTGTCTGGGATAAAGCTTCCAAGAATCTGCATCAAGCTACTACTGCTTCAACCGATGAAACTGCCACCGCTCCTCAGTCATCCAAGCTCTCGAGACGCAAGAGAAAGAACAATAGCAGTTCCAGCAACAAGAACTGCGCTGTAACCAATGCTGCCCCACTTCAAGCTGTTCCAGCTCCCCAGCAACATCAACACCGCCAAGTAGCTGCCCCGGTTACCAACGCACCGCCGGTAAAGCGTGCGTATACTGGTCCTCACCCGGCTTACCCTACTTGTACCTATCACCACCCAGTGGGAATCGCCTGCAGATATTGTGCCCATTTCAATATGTACGTCCATTTCACCGCCAACTGCTGCACAGGTCCACGTCAAAACCCTGCTCCAACCCAAGGTCAAGCTCCTGCTCAACAAGCTCTACTTACTGCTCCTCAAGGCCATCAAGCGGCTCATACACCCGCGGTCAATGCTAGAGCTTGCTATGTGTGTGGTGATCCCAACCACTTCGCCAACATGTGCCCGAATCGAGTGGTCAAGCAAGAGCCCCAACAACAGCAGCCCCAGCAGCAGCCTCAGCAACAGTAGCAACAACCAGCAGCACGCGGACGTGCATTCAACATTAACGCTCGCCAAGCTCAAACCGATAACAATGTGGTCAATGGTACGTTCCTTGTGAATGGTATATATGCTACGTGTTTATTTGATACTGGAGCGGATAACTGTTTTGTATCATTTGAATTCGAAAAGCTCCTCAATCGTAAGCGCGCTCATCTCCCCTCGACGTTCGATGTTGAAGTTGCCACCGGAAGAAGCGTCGCTGGCAATTCTGTTCTCTGTGATCGTACTCTCGAACTCAACAATCACGTCTTTCCTATCGATCTTATTCCGATGCAGCTCGGTAGTTTTGACGTCATAGTAGGCATGGCCTTTCTTCGTGAAAACCATGCTGAAGTTGTTTGCTTCGATAAGATGATTCGATTCTCGCTCGCTAATGGTGACCAATTGTGTGTTTATGGTGAAGTCGCGTCGAAGAAACTCCAACTCATGTTGTGTGTTCAGGCTGGCAAGTATCTCCGCAAGGAATACCAAGCTTTCTTGGCACACATTGTAGTAGCGGAGAAAAAGGTAGTTAAGGAGGTGGATCAGGTCCCCGTTGTTTGCGAATTTCCTAACGTTTTTCTCGATGATCTACCCGGACTACCACCCGCTCGTGATATCAATTTCCGAATCGACCTCTTTCCTGGAGCAAACCCTGTTGCTAAAGCGCTGTATCGTCTCGCTCCTTCCGAAATGCGCGAACTCTCGAGTCAGCTCCAGGAACTTCTTGATAAAGGCTTTATTCGCCCTAGCACCTCTCCATGGGGCGCGACTGCCCTTTTCGTCAAAAAAAGGATGGTTCGTTTCGGATGTGCATCGACTACCGGGAGTTGAATAAGTTGACTATCAAGAATCGCTATCCCTTGCCTCGAATCGATGATTTATTTGATCAGTTACAAGGTGCTACGTGATTTTCCAAGATCGATCTATGTTCAGGCTATCACCAATTACGCATTCAAGAGGAGGATATACCCAAAACCGCTTTTTGAACCCGCTATGGTCATTTCGAGTTCTTTGTCATGCCTTTTGGTTTGACCAACGCTCCTGCAGTCTTCATGGATTTAATGAATCGAGTGTACAAACCCTTCCTTGATCGCTTCGTGATCGTATTCATCGATGATATCTTGATCTATTCAAAATCAAAAGCCGAACACTCGCAGTATCTACGTTTGGTTCTTGAGTTACTCCAGGGAAACCGTCTCTACGCCAAGTTCTCCAAGTGCGAATTTTGGCTAGAGGAGGTCCAATTCTTGGGTCACATTGTCAATAGTCTAGGTATCCACATTGACCCTGCGAAGATTGAAGCAGTTAAGAGCTGGGTTACACCCAAGAATCCGTCTGAAGTCCGTTCTTTTCTAGGACTGGTAGGCTATTATTGTCGTTTTATCGAAGGTTTTCTAAGATCGCCGTGCCGTTAACCTCTCTTACGCATAAGGATAAACCTTTTGTTTGGGGAACTAAACATGAGGAAGCCTTTCAAGCTCTCAAAGCTATGCTCTGCAATGCTCCCGTACTCTCACTGCCCGATGGAAACGACAACTTCGTAGTTTACTGTGATGCCTCTAACCTTGGTCTTGGTTGTGTTCTTATGCAATGAGACAAGGTTATCGCGTACACTTCTCGACAGCTCAAGATCCACGAGAAGAACTACACCACACACGACCTCGAGCTTGGCGCAGTTGTTTTTGCGTTAAAGATTTGGCGACACTACCTTTATGGTACCAAGTTTACGATCTTCACCGATCATAGGAGCCTACAACATATCTTTGACCAGAAGGAACTGAATATGCGTCAACGCCGGTGGGTAGAATTGCTTAACGATTACGATTGTGAGATCCGTTACCATCCAGGCAAAGCAAATGTCGTTGCCGACGCCCTCAGTCGACGAAGCTACTTGCTTAGTGTTCAAAATTCTCAAGCCCAATTTCACCTCGAAACTCTTATTCGTGATGCCCAGCATGCATGTTTTACTGAGCGAACTTTGAAGAAGGAAAGGATTCTAAACGATGGCAACCAACTCGAGAATAAGTCGAATGGTATTTTTCATTACTTGGACCGAATATGGATCCCCAAGCGTACGAACTTGCGACAACTTCTGATGGACGAAGCCCACAAGTCCCGATATTCTGTTAATCCCGGTGCTGACAAGATGTACCAGGACATGCGCTACAAGTACTCGTGGCCGGGCATGAAGAAGGATATCGCAATCTATGTTTCGAAATGCCTGACCTGTTCTAAGGTCAAGGCTGAGCATCAAAGACCCTCTGGCTTACTTGTTCAACCTGAGATCCCGATGTGGAAATGGGAGGGTATAGCCATGGACTTCATAACGAAACTTCCGCGTACTCAATCTGGTCATGATAGCATACGGGTTGTGGTTGACCGTTTGACCAAGTCAGCTCATTTCCTGCCGAATAAGGTAGAAAGATTAGCCCGAATCTACACCAACGAGATCATTAGTCGACATGGGACGCCTCGCGACATCATCTCTGCCACGATGGTCGGTTTACCTCGCGTTTTTGGGAAACGTTTCAATCTGCTCTCGGTACTACTCTTAATCTAAGTACCGCTTTCCATCCCCAAATCGACGGTCGGACTGAAAGAATGATTCGTACCCTTGAAGACATGCTCCATTCGTGTGTCATAGATTTCGGTGGTAATTGGGACACGTACTTACCTTTGGTCGAATTCTCGTATAATAACAGTTATCATTCTAGCATACAAATGGCACCATTTGAGGCTTTATACGGAAGGAAATGTCAATCGCCTATTGTGTGGCACGAGATCAGAGACGCGCAAATTACCGGTCCCGAGCTGCTGCAAGAAACGACTAACAAAATCCTCCAAATTCGAGACAATCTACTGAAAGCTCGGAGCCAACAGAAAAGTTACGCTGATAGACGTCGCAAGCCCCTTGAATTTGACGTTGGCGATCACGTACTTCTAAAGGTTGCACCTTGGAAGGGGGTGATCAGATTCGGCAAGAAAGGAAAGCTCGCGCCTCGATATGTTGGACCCTTTAAGATTCTGGAAAGGATTGGAAAAGTGGCCTACAGACTCGAACTACCAGAGGAACTGAGTAACGTCCACCCGACTTTTCATGTTTCGAACCTCAGAAAGTGCTTGGCCAACCAGGAATTTCATGTCCCTCTTAAGGACTTACAAGTGGACGAAACATTACACTTCGTGGAAAAGCCTGTCGAGATCGTGGGACGAGAAACCAAGGTGCTCAGACGCTCACGCATTCCCATTATGAAGGTTCGCTGGGAAGGCAAACGAGGCGCCGAGTTCACCTGGGAACTTGAAAGCGACATGAAGGCGAAGTACCCGCAGTTGTTTGTTATGGCTAAAGCCTAATTTCGAGACAAAATTCCCTTAAGTAGGGGAGGCTGTAATACCTCGTGTTTCGAAAGTCAAAGTCAAAGTCAAGATTGAAGTCAAAGAAAGAAAAGATTGCTAATTGCGATCTGTCACTCCTTGCTCAACTACTGTTTTGACTTCTTTGACTTGTAATCGAATCTATTATTTATTCGCCTTAGTTGTATTATGTGGAGTATCTATTAACAATCGAAGATTGATCGCTATTTAATCGCATATTTATCGTTAATCAATTTATCGCTTATCGCTTTCGCAACTCGAATTATGTGTTCTAGATATTGTTTACGTGTGTGTGTGCCATTTATGTGTTACTTGTGCATGTTATGTTTATGTTGAGGTGTTAATCGCAATCGCAATCTATCGCATCGCAATCAAATCGCAAACGCTAAACGCAAGTTAATTATAGTGATTGTATGTTAGATATAGTAGTTGTGTTATTTGTGTAACTAACGGGTAATACTATCGCAACGCTCGCTCGAATCGCATCGCAACGCTCAACACACGAATCAAAACGACAAAACTCGTCACGCCGAACACCAGGATCGAGTGGCCAACCGATCGAGTCGCCATCCGATCGGATTGCCATACGATCGGAGTGTCATCCGATCAAGTTGTCACCCGATCGGGCAGCCACCCGATCGGATTGCCACCCGATCGACGCGGCACTTCACCCACTTTCCTTTTTGGGAAACCCTATAAATACCCACCTGTGACATCATTTGTGATGTGACAGCTCCTTGTTCGACCAGCCGACCTCAAGCTCTCATTTCTCTCGATTCTTGCAAGTTTCTAACCTAAATCTTGTACTTTTATGATCTATACGCACTTCTTCATCATTTTCACCTTTGAATCTTAACTTTTAACCGTGAAATCACCGGATTTCAGGTGTTCTAGGGTGATGTCATCATAGAGTTCTTATGAACTTCACTATTTGGCTTCATCCCACCAAGAACAACTTAGATCTGAAGGATTTCCACAAGATTAATCAATGTTTTCGCATAGATCTACACAGATTCATGGTGAAAAGGATTGAAAGAAGGTTTTCCAACTTTATTTCAACTCTTTTACACTTAATGCACTCAAAACCGATAGAATCGGAGCTCGTTCTAATCTTCTACTTGTTCTTAGTGATGGGTTAGTTCAAGATCTGAATTCTATCCAAGAGATAATCGATTTCGGGTTTGAACATGAACAACTGTCTCGAACCGTGATCCAGTTGGACTAGGGTGGTTCCTGTTCGATCGGGTCACTTGGGTCGAGATGGGGTTCCTGTTGTTTAAGCAAGTTATCATAGCGTCTCGTTCAAAACTGCAAAATCTTCAAAAAAAAATCAAGTGTCAAGACGATCAGGACGATCAGGACGTCAGGATGAATTGCCGTCCTATCGGATTGCCATCCGATTGACCGGCCATCCTATCGGGTTGCACTTGGTTCCACACTTAAACTTTTATTCAACCTTTCCAAGGTTCTGACGTCGAACGGATTGTCGTCCGATCGAATTGTCGTCCGATCGAACGACCACCCGATCGAGTGACGTTTGGGACTTTAGTACTTAATCAATTTTCAACATGTTCAATACATACGGATTGCCACCCAATCGGATAGCCATCTGATCAAGTGATCGTCCTGCTGTGAGCTTGTTCTCAAACAGAGAAGCCTCGCCAATCGGATCGTCGTCCGATCGAACGACCGTTCGATCGACCGACCTGAAGGACAGAGATACTTCTCTATTTTCAAAATGCTACAATGAAAACTTCAAAGGACAAACCATCATACATAAGCATATCTTTACCAAACGAGGTGTCAATCCAATCGAATGGCCATCCGATCGGATTTCCATCCGATACTTGGTTGCTTCTCACCATTTTACGCGCCGCTCATCGCTTATGCTATCGGTAACTGTTCAGGCTAATCTTCCAAGCGCTCCCTTCAATCCAAGGCAGTGTTTATTAAGTTAGACGCTATATGTGAGTATACTCGATCCCTTTTTGCTTTATGCACTTTTGGGTGTTACATACGTTACTTATTCTAAATCACATTGAACACACAACACAAACACTATTATACACTGACCTCTAAAGCATGTTATGCGTGACTCGATGAATGCCTGTTTGTTATGTTAACACATTGATTGTTGTCTACCTGCCTTAGCAACGATAGTACTATAGTTTGGACTCAGCACCTGTTCATTCAGGGGTTGTTAAGGACAATTACTTCATGTGTTCACAGTGGTGGACATGTGATGCGCACTCGCTACTCGCAGTCATTGGTATTGATAGGATCTTTGTCGATAACTTACATGCTTCACATTATACGTTGTACATGCTGGTTATGCGTAAACGATTTCAAGCTCTATTATGCTATTATCAAACTTGTATGCTCACCTTTACACTATGTGTATTGACCTCTATTTTAACGTATGTGACAGGTGTTTAGGATGCTACCTGCTAGGATGCTTGCTTTGTGGAATCGAGTTAGGGAGAGTCTAGAAACAAACAAACAAACAATTTATCTTTTATTTGATTCTGAGTTGTCGAAATATGTTTGTTTTGAGAATATATATTGTCTGTAATAAATAGATTACTTAATGGGTTATGGTATGGGACATAATATTAACTATTTGGTAATTTAGTCGTTATGGAATTTCTCTTGACAATCTGTTTCGCTCAGTGCCATGCCCCGATGTTTCTGTCATTGGTTGGGGTGTGACACTTATATTGGGAGAAAAAACTGATAAAGTGGGGCGGAAATTTGGATTTGTTAGTTTCAAAAACGTCAATGACGTGAAAGAGATGGAATGTGCTCTCAACGGAACGAAGATGGGAGGGTCTAAAATAATCGCTAATCTAGCTAGATATGCTAAGGAAAATGTGGGAATCATCAGCGGAACTAAAAAAACTGTTGTTAGTCACGGTATGGCTCAACTCAATCCTTCTCAGAATATTAAGATTCAGAAAAACTCATCTTTCAATCTTGGGAGAGGTAAGCTTTTTAGCAAACTGTTTAATGATACTAATCCTTTTCCTGAAAGCAAAAGTAACCCGGTATTAGAGTCAGACACCGTTATTGAAATTTCTGATGAAACTATCGCTTTCAAGGATTTGGTTGGTAGTGCTTTAGTAGGAAGGTGTAAAGACCTCACGTTGTTGAGGAAACTAAATTCCGTTCTGGAGGAGAATCATATTTCGGGGGTCTCGTTAAGTTATCTGGGGGGTCTATCTATGATGTTGAAGTTTGAAAACGAAGATCGATGTGTCAACTTTCTGCTTGATCATCGCATTTGGATGTCTTGGTTCACAACTTTAGATCCCTGGAATAGTCAATCTCTCCCGTTCAAAAGATTGGCTTGGGTTAGGGTCATATGAGTTCCAATACATTTGGCTGATAACGATGTTCTTAACAATATTGTGAAACACTTCGGGAAGATTGTGCATGGATCTTAGTCGGAGGCGGAAGACGGTAATGTAGGACCGGTTACGGATCCGAACGAGTCGATCAGAGGCGTTCTCCTATGTTTCAGGTGCGGAATTACAAGAAACACAGGTAGAAATAGCTTTAAAACACTGTTTGATTGATTGGATGACAATTACAGCTCAAATCTCACACCGGCAGCACTTCGGCGTAGTTGTCAAGAGTCTAATCATGATTTCGCTCAAGAGGACCCTTTATATAGGGTGATGGTTTCGCTTATGTGACAGACCACATAAGCGATACCCCATGTTAGTGATTTCGCTTATGTGTCATGTACACATAAGCGATACCCTCTTGTACACATGAGTGAAATCATCTCTAACTACCTATATCATTTTACATATTCTCGTACAACGTGCCCTGATCTATACAATGAAATCTAAGATTCGATACAAGACGAAGTCAACAGATGTAGTGCATCAACAAACTCCCCCTCAGATGTTGACGAGTCGCATCCAGCACCAACTGTATCTTCAGTTCTTCAGTCTTTATCTATCTATGGGCTTTTCCAAACTCTCCCCCTTAGATGTTCTCTTCAGACTCCCCCTCTCGATTTGCTGGTATTCCTTTGTTCTTCAGCACAATCTTCAGGATCTCTGTCTGTCTCTCTAAAACTTCAGATATCAAAACCTGGCTTTTCAAAATCAAGTCTAATTCTCTTGATCAGATCTCTTGATTCCTTAAGTTTATCAGCATCAGGTCAATATCTGGAAAAATCTTAACCCAAATATAAATTTCAAAATTTAACAAATTATATGCACCAATACTAACTCTCCCTCAAATTCTCATCTCACTTTCATTCGATGAACCAATTGTAAAATTTCAAAAATAAATTTTTCATTTAAGATTTACTCCCTCTTTACAATAATGTCATCATGTTTAGCACTTGAAATTTTGAAAATCAGCTTTTCAATATCAGTTGTCGAAAATCTTTTTGGATTTTTCAAAACTTATGCCAAAACACACTAAAATCTTTTTGTAATTTTTGATTGTAAAGGAATGCAATAAAGAAATATTTACAAACAATATTTTTGTGAGTTCGTGCAAGAGGATCATATCGGTTTATGACAAGTCACAAGTACCGTTGAGCTTAGTTACACATTAAGAATTAAACAATTCACTTAGATTGCCAATATACTGATCCACTTAAATTTTCACACAAATTTCAACTGATTCAGGATATGAGTTAGTTGTTTTAAGAACTTAAACTCATTCATGTGTCCCACCTCTTGAATATACTCCCGTATCCAGATCCCAATATTCAGTCTTACAGGTGAGTATACCACAGATGATATCTGTCAGGGGAATAAATTATAGTACGAGGGCCGTGAGAGCTCAGGTCGATCTTTCGATACGCAGAGAGATGACGGCTTCGACTTTTGGTGTGTCCCCTTTAGAGGATCTTTTGATTACAACAGCAATGACTATCAATTTTATTGTTTCATCAATTTGCTGAGGGCTGCGCTATATTTCAAGCATGCAGAAAGTATTCTCCGAGGACTAGGTCAGAAATTCCTTTCAGCAGAAGTCCCGGGATAATACCCCAGATATCACTGAGCATAAAGACCTAGTATCTCAGAATAAGAGACCTTTCAAACGAGATTTCAGGGGTTACCTATATATCCAAGTAGTGTTCCCCACGAAATAAGCAAGTTTGAATTTTAGTTTATATCCCGAAAAGTTTACTAAATGTGTAAAAACCTATCGGCATATCATCAGTGAGACCGTTTAACACTGTTTAAACATTACAATTCTTTAGCATACTGTGACTGTCTACTGATGTACTATCATTTCCTCTTTTCACAACAAAACTCATTTTTCATTTTATCATGTTTTTGTCTTTTTCAAATTTTCTAATGTTTTTGGATTTTCTGAAATTTTCTACTCCCCCTAAAATGCAAACACATTTTAGGAAATTTAAAAATAAACTGTACAAAAACAAAAGAAATGACAACCGATATCGAATTGCGTCAATTCGCCATTCACTTGGCATAAACAATCAGAACTCCCCTTATTACAAACCATTTTCTCATTTAGATTTCAAAACACTTAAGTTTGTTTTAATCAAAATGATTTTTCCGGAAAATGAGTTTGTATTTACCACTTGTAGGTTTACCACTTGTTAAGTATGGGGATATGGTTCATCATCTTGTCAGTTTTATCAACTGTAGTAAATCAAGTACAACTTAATGTTCTTGATTCACTGTTTGCAATTAAGCAACCTCTTACCACTTGTAAGAATATCCAACATTTAAAACATATGTAGGAATAAACCATCTACACAAACCATTTTACCAATCAAGATGCCGATTCCTGCTTCACATTTACCAACCTGGAAACTCCAGCAATTCCTGCAGTATGACTTGCCAAAATTTAACTATTCACAAAAACAATTTTCAAGAAAGATGCCGATTCCTGATCCGCGATATAAACTTGGGATCTCCGGCAAGTCCTGAGACTTACGGAAAACAAACTTCCACCCAAGTCTTCTCAGACTTGGTGGCTTCCAATTCTTGTTTAGTAGGGTTATATGTTGCCTTTTTA
Organism: Helianthus tuberosus; assembly: GCA_030545235.1. NCBI lineage: Eukaryota > Viridiplantae > Streptophyta > Magnoliopsida > Asterales > Asteraceae > Helianthus > Helianthus tuberosus. The sequence goes on from CM060427.1 coordinate 57,340,652, forward strand.
GTTGCATAATAATCTTTAACCCCTTTAACTTTCCCCTCAAGCATTTTCTTGAAAATTTTTTTAACATTACCATTGAATGTTTTTTCAATATCAAAATCTGAGATTTCAATTTTACCAACCATTTGTTGAATTTCTTTCACACTCATTGATTTAATATCAGCATCATTCAACAAATCATTAATCTCATTTTGTGACTCCTCTGATTTTGTGGAATCAGATTCATTGTCAGAACTATCAATCGATTTCTTAACAACCCATGTTTGGTTGTCTTTTGCCTTCTTTTTGTACAGTCTTTTAGAATTTTCACCAACTTCATTCTTTGAAATTTCAACAGTTTTGAAGTTTATAGTTGGTGAATCATTTTTTTCAACCATTTTTTCTTTAAGTTTTGCAGAGACTTCCTGTTTTTTGTTGATTTTGTTTGGACAATTGTGAGCTATGTGTCCAACAACTTGGCATTGAAAACAAGTTCTTGTGTCTTTTGGAATGTCTCTTGAATGAAAAACTCCAGTTCCTGTTCTTTTTCTTTCAACAAGAAACTCCTGGTTTGTTTCTTTCCAGAAAGGTTTCTTCTGTTCATCTTCAACACTTCCACCTGAAACAAATTTTGTTTTTGGTTTAGAATTGTTTATCTTTCTGTAACTTTCTTGCTGAATAAAACCTAAACCTTTTCTTTTGTAATTACAATTTTGGTTTGTTTTCTTTTGAAAACCAGAACTAAAATTGTAATCCTTTTTCCCTTTTTTCTTGTTTAACCTTTGTTGAACTCTTGAAGTGTATTTTTTAGATTTTTCATTAAGATTTAAATTTTTAGTGTCAGAAATATTAATTTCTGTGATTTTGAAAACTTTTTTGATCTTGTCAAATCTAACACTATCCATAGGAAACTCTTCATCAGAATATAATTTGTCAGAACCATTTAAAGTATATGCAACTTTAAATGTTTCATCATCCAAATTTGCTTTTGATAACAAAAATTCTTTACTATAAGACCGTTTTTCCGATGATTTGAAATTTGTGACCGACGAACTCGAACTTTTGACTGACGAACTTGAACACCCAGACTCAGACTTTGACTCAGACACCTCCTCAGTATCCAACACCTGATCGACCATCTTTTTGATTAACTCAGACTCATGATCAGTATCAGACGAGGTAAACGTGATATCAATGTTATCTGGTAAAACGTCAGTTTCCTCTGATTTTAACTTTATATTGACTGCTTTTTCAACTTGCTCCTCATTTGGTTTCCTAGGAGAATAACCTTCCCAGATAGGAGGCGGACACTTGTTATACTTAACAGTCGATTTCTTACCAGTCTCATTCTTTTTCTTTTCATCTTCAAATGCTTCAAAACCTGCAACAGTAGGATAAACTCTATCAATCACATAGTCAGAACATGAATAACTAAGAAGTAACCTTCTGATTCTTTCGTTCTCAATCTTTTCATTTTCCAAATCCTGCTTCAGTTTTGCATTCTCTTCGATGTAATGATTGATTGCCTTTTGCTTTTGCATCAAAGTTGAATTAGTCATGGTTAACGCCTTTTCTCTTTCTGAATTTGTTGTTTGAAGACTAGTCACTGTTCTGTTCAAGACACTGTAAGATTCTTTCACATAATTGATGTCAGACAGCAACTTCTCTATCAATCTTTCTCTGTCAAACAACAACACATCTTTATCTTCACACTTCTTGCAAACTTCCGAACACTTCATGCAAGGCTTCTCAACCTCAACAATCTTCTCAATCTCTACAGTCTTCACCACTTCAATAACCTTTTCTTCAACAATTTCTTTTTCAACCTCAGTCACCTTTTCTTCTTCAACAACATTTTCATTCTTCAAATCTTGTTGTTGTTCTTTTTCAGCTCTTTTCTCCTTCAGCTTCTCCAATCGTTCTGCAAAATAGAAATGAAAACTTTCAGGAGATAAGTGACTTTTAGCGACATTAATATGTTTTTCTTCATCATTATCACTGCTGCTATCAACTGGTGTCTGATCAAACTGTGTAGATTTTTCAGACTCAGTATCTGAACAACCAGAATCAACTGGTGTTTGATCAAAAACAACTTCTTTTTCTGAACTATCATCATTTTGAACACTCTCATCAGAACTTTTCAGACTTTCTTCATCACTGTCAGAACTTTCATTAAATGCATCAGATTCTTCTTTCACACTATTCACTGTCTCACCAATAGATCTCATCCACGTAGCAAACAAATCTGGTTCTTTGACTATTTTTGCAATAAATGCTTTGAAACCACCTTTCTCATCCACAAACATATCCCAGCTAAATCCTTCAGGTAATTCTTCATCATTCTGATCTACCAAACATGCTGAGTTTTCAGAAGATATGTATTTGCTCCAGTTGAAATCTACCAAACATCCTTTCTTTGAATCTTCAATCTTTCTACCATGAGCCGTTTGTGAATCTTGTAATTGACCAACTTGCTGATAGATGGCTTTCCGGTAGTAGTCTTCTTTTTCGAACGGATTCTGAGCACCAATCACTTCTCTGTTTTTGCACTCCCGTTTGAAATGACCTTTTTGCCTGCATCTGAAACAAGTAACTTTTGATTTATCAAAACCTAAATTTGAAACACAAGCATCAAGAAAATCATTTCTCCCCGTGATAGTTTTGAACTTTTCAGCCCGTCGAAGAACACTAGCAAGACACCACTTAATATCCATTAGCTCCATTTCTTCGGCATCTATCTGATCATAATCCTCTTTTGTTAACATAGGATTTCCAATCCGACCAGCCACCAATCCCTCATAAGATACCAAAACAGAACCAAGTAATGCCATGTGATCCTTTGCTATGTCTTCTGAAAAACTTTTACCCTCTGGCAGATTGAGAGCTATATTGCACTGAATCACACAACCATTTCCCATCTTTGTGTTTTCTGATGAAGTCTTTGGATTAAAACTTGGATATGATGAGAAACTGCTACTGCTTTTGTTTATGCTTTGATCAGTTTGTTCTGTAATATTCTCAACACTATATGCAGTCTGAATCTTAGAACTTCTATCAGCTTCTGATGTAGGAAAACTGCCTTTATAATACATCTTCACATCCTGTTGACCACTTGAATTATTCATCCTAGCAATCTTTTGCTGTTCCAGATCCTGACTTTCAATCTTTTCAATGAATTGAGATATCGATAAACCATCATAAACACCCGTATTTTTCAGTATCATCAAATACGTTCCCCACTCTTTCTGTGGTAAAGCATCAGCTAGCTTATCAACCCATTCCTCATTTTCCTTTGTGATGTCCATCATCGACATCGTTCTCACCAGATGACAGTACCTTTCAATTAACTTCTTCGTGTCTTCCCCAGGCAGACTTGTAAACAGATCAAATTCTTTTTTAAGTAACGACTTCTTGTTCTTAATCATATTTGCACTTCCTTCAACCTTTACTTTCAAAGCATCCCAAATCGACTTTGATGTTTTATCATGTTGAAGAAGTATGAATATGTCTTCTTTGATCGCCTGTTGTAACAAACTAATCATCATTTTTTCAGCCCGATACATCTCTCGTTCTTCATTGCTGAAATCTGAAATCTGTTTAATTGTTTGTAACTCAGTTCTTGGTAAAACGTACTTCTTCAAAATGCACTCCCATGATCTCAAATGATTAGCTTGAACCCAGTTTTCAAACCTATCTTTCCAACCATAATATTCCTCAATACCCATAAGCTTTGGCGGTTTCTGTGTAGTTCCCGTCTCATTCTCTAAGTTCACAGCTTTAGCAATTGAAGATTGACTCGTCGGTGTTGCAAATGCGTTGTAGAATTCAGTACTCATGATGACGTATCAAATTTTTCAATACTGTGTCTTAAAAGCGAAATCAGTTTGTAAGTTGCCACAAAAGCGAAACCCTAAAGTGACGTTTGAGCGAAACCCCAAGTTGTACGTTTGAGCGAAACCTCTGATTACCACAAGAGCGAAATCTCAAATTACCACAAGAGCGAAATCGCTGTGACACAAGAACGATACCCTGACCTCAAAAGCGAAAACCCCTTCGAACCAGAATTTAGGCCATTTTACTTAGAATCTAAGTCTCAAACTTTCCAGGGTTTGTCTATGCAAGATTATCTATGTGCTGAACAATTTTGATCCAATTTTGACCATGAAAACCCTCTGAATTAAGAAAAGTATGTGTAGAAGTGAGAAAAACCACTGAAAATCAGAAGAAAACAAGCTAATTTCAGCAGAACTCCTCCTCCTGAGCTCTGATACCACTTGTAGGACCGGTTACGGATCCGAACGAGTCGATCAGAGGCGTTCTCCTATGTTTCAGGTGCGGAATTACAAGAAACACAGGTAGAAATAGCTTTAAAACACTGTTTGATTGATTGGATGACAATTACAGCTCAAATCTCACACCGGCAGCACTTCGGCGTAGTTGTCAAGAGTCTAATCATGATTTCGCTCAAGAGGACCCTTTATATAGGGTGATGGTTTCGCTTATGTGACAGACCACATAAGCGATACCCCATGTTAGTGATTTCGCTTATATGTCATGTACACATAAGCGATACCCTCTTGTACACATGAGTGAAATCATCTCTAACTACCTATATCATTTTACATATTCTCGTACAACGTGCCCTGATCTATACAATGAAATCTAAGATTCGATACAAGACGAAGTCAACAGATGTAGTGCATCAACAGGTAACTTGTCGGTTAGTTGGATTGGTCTATTGGTTGGTGATGGTGACAGAATTCACAATCATGTTATGCTAAAGTGGAAGAATAAGCAATATCACGTGTGGATTAAGGAGGAATTTAGCGATTGGGATCCGGAATCTGTGGGCAAAGTTGTTGGATCAGCTGATGGTTCGACGTCTCCGGGGTCGAGATTGTTGGATTGTCAGCGGAACATGGATTTCGGTGACATCGGTGAATATTCAAGCAGGTGTCCGTCCATCTTGTGACAACCCGAGATCTCAAGGTCCTTCGTTACAACTCTCCCGGACGAAGTATAGTTCTTCGTCGTCTGCATTCTTGTGACGAAGATAGTTCTTCATCACCAACGCTCTTGACGAAGTATGAACCTTCGTCGATTGTATTGTTCGCCAATAAGAGCCATCGGCCCAGCCTATTCTTTGAAGCCCAAACCAAAACCCTCGTGACCTTGTATACGCGTGATTATGCGAGGGAGTATACAATTCCCTCACAAAAAATGCAAACCCTAGTTGCTTCCAAGACCCACGACGGTAGTTTCTTCGGCAAGCTCTCCTTCTCGAATTCATCATCGTCATCGTTCTAGCATATCCTCTTCGACCCCTTGGTTAGTAATGTATTACTTGTTTTAATTCTTGTTGATTGTGTGCAAACTTTTTAATAACTTGTATGTGTAATCATAGATTTCATATGATCTAGGAGGATTGTTAGAAAACCTTATTGATAATGAGAATAATGATAATGAATTGTGGTAAAATCTCATGTTAGCAAACTGATTCGATCAGATCTAGATGTGTTTTTGATGTCAACTGATGTGGATCAATGGGTTCGATATTACTGAAGTGTGATGCTATTTGATGCGAAAACATGATGATCAATTCTTAAATCTGTGGTGTCACTTGTTAGAATATTGATTGATCGATGATGATCCAGGGTGGGTACCTGCACACTCTTGATAGTTAGGTATGAACAATTATTGGTTGATGATGCATAAGAACTATGCTTGCATGACATGAATGTTGATGGTCTAGAATCTGTTGGGAATGAATTGCTAAACGGTGATGTTAATATATAAATAACTATTTGCTAATGATGAGTATTCCAGAATATCATTAGATGTGTGTTTCGGTTGAAGGATGGCCTCGTATTTAGTGGATAATGATTAGTTTTTTTAGGAAAACCATAACTATCTTATAGTGCAGCGACGAACCATTTCCCCCTGACGAAGAACCCGGTTTGACGAACTCCTAGGAGTCTTCGTCGTCTGATATTTGACGAACCTTTGGAATCTTCGTCGCTCTTGTTCTCAGGCGAAGAATGAATCTTCGCTGTGAGGATTCTTCACCGTGCCATGGACTGAACAGTAAACAGTAACAATTGTGATGCTTATGTGATGGGTACTTGTGTTTACAAATGTTATTTGTTGCATGATAACAATACTGATTAAAAATGAGAAATTTGACTTGTCTTGTGTGGTAGAACATTCACCTGTTATGTATTGATTTGTGACATTCGCATGGGATGTGGACTTGTATGAGGATTGGGTACTTGATACATGTTATACAGTGATCTTTGTGATTAATTAAATCTGTGATAAATACGTAATTTAATGTATTACGAAACTGATTTGATTGGTAACCACGGTAGGGTTCGGGTTGACCAACTTCGACGGTTAACTTAACATACCGAGCAAATCAAAGGTGAGTTCACTGCTCTTTTTCAAGCATGCGTCCCCGGGAGGGACATCTGGTAAATATTGCGGGGAGGAATATTGGGTATTGGGTTTGACTGGAATGTTAAACCGGAATGTTGGATAATACACTCACTCCTATCACCATTAAGTCCCATCTTTTTTGTTACCTGAGAGGTAACATGGTATTAGTTGATAGCGCTATTTAGGTTTGGCACCCTCACCCCGTACCTGAGAGGACGGGTGTGAAATAATGACTCAGCCATGCCCAATGCTTTGATAGGGGCATTGGGGAAAGGGCAAAATAATCTGGAGCCATCTTGTACGGTATCGAGTTATTATCAACATTGTTTTTGGAAATGCTTTTGAACTGAACTAAACTTTTGGCAGTAAAACATGTAACGCGATTCTCGGTAAACAAAAACTGTGAACTCACCAGCGTTGTCTGACACACTTTTCTGCATGCTTGCAGGTCTATAGGTACATATCATTGGAACTTGCTGTCTGGGAGGCTGGAGTGGTCATGGGTCGAGATACATGGAATAGCGAGACAAGTCTAACGGTTTTCATACATATGGTTTATGAAACACTTAACTAACGATTTATGCTTCCGCTGTACACGATGAATTATATTTAATGTTTTGTAACACCTTATGTTAATGACTGAAAGTTTTTATTTAAAATCTTGTTATGAGTTCAATGTGAACGGTGGCTAGATCCTGGTACGTCACACGCCTCGCGGGGGTTTCCGCATGTGGTATTTTTGGGGTGTGACACATCTTACGGCCGGAAAAGCAAAAGGTGGTGGAAGGTAATGGAAGGTCGTTTGATTTTAATGCAGCCGACGTTCCAGGTACTTCAAACGTTAATGTTAATATTAATATTAATAACCTAGAGAAGGGAGTTATCAATGTGGGCGGCGAGTCTGTTAGCCCCAATAATGTTTTTGGCGACTGTTGGAATGTCCTGGAGTTCGAATTCACCAGTGCGGCGTCGGTGGGTCTATCCGGTGGTTTGATTTGGTTATGGGATCCTAAAGTTCTTAAAATTGAAGTGGTTGTTCAGAACATGTATTATCTCATTATCAAGGGCTTTTTGATTGGCAGTGGGGACCTAGTTAATCTGGTCAATATTTATGCGCCTTAAAACACTGCGGCTAAGTTACAATTGTGGACAGAGCTTTCTGGAAAAATTATTCCGGAGGAAGGAAAGTGGCTTATTGTGGGAGATTTCAATGTTGTCCATTATCCAGAAGAAAGGAAAAAGTCTAAATTCAAACAGGTTAGTGCTGACAATTTTAACAAATTCATTTTTGACAACGGGCTGGTTGAATATCCTATGCAGGGACGAAAATTCACGTGTATTAGGGACAACAGAAAGAAACTTAGCAAACTGGACCGCTTTTTAGTCTGCCCTGATTTCTTTTACAAGTGGTCGTCGACTTGTGTTCGTGTTTTGCCTAGTAAACATTCGGATCATTGCCCGATTATTTTAGAAGTGGTCGATTTGAAATTCGGGCCTCGTCCGTTCAGGGTTTTTTCTTCATGGATTGAGAAACCGGGTTTTAAAGAAGTCGTGATGTTAGCCGTGGAGGGTTTTGAGTCTTTTGACCCACCCGATTCTTGTCTTACGTCCAAATTCACTCGAATTCTATCCTTTTTAAAGACGTGGCGGGATGATTTCTTGTCTAAGGAAAGTGAGACGGAAAGAATAATATTGGCGGAATTAGAGCAACTAGAGATTGACATGGAATCGAGGGATTTAACGGAAGAGGAAGAATGGGTTATAGCGGAAAATAGAAAAAAAGGTTAGAGAAGTGGAGATTAGAAAAATATGGACCTTAAACAAAGAGCTTGTTTAAGATGGGCTATGGAGGGTGATGAAAATTCTAAATTTTTCCATGCATCGATCATAGCAGGAAAGCCGCTAATACGATTCATGGTTTGTCTATCAACGGGGAATGGTGTTCGAAACCTTCATCGATTAAAAAACAGGTTCTTTCGTTCTTTCGTGACAGGTTTAAAGAACCACATCCCTCCAGGCCTGAACTTATTTGTAGTAACATTTAGAAGATCACGGAAGTGGATATCAGAATGTTGGAAGAAGCCTTTTCGGAGCAAGAAATCAAAGTTGTAGTTTTCGAATGTGGAGATGATCGGGCGCCTGGCCCGGATAGGATGAATCTTAGATTCATCAAGCATTTTTGGGAGATTTTTAAAGAGGATTTCGCTCGTATCTTCACTTGGTTTCATGATACAGGCGAAATTAATTTGGGTAGTAGTGCCTCTTTTATTGCCCTTGTTCCCAAGGTTCTTGACCCGGTCTCTCTTAACAACTATAGGCCTATCAATCTGGTGGGAGTTATTAGTAATGTGATTTCTAAAGTGGTTGCCAATAGAATGAGGAAGGTTCTTGACGATGTGATTTCGGACTCCCAATCGGTGTTTTTAAAAGGAAGATATATTTTGGATGGCCCCCTTATTGTCAACGAGCTTATTACTTGGATAAAAAAAGGAAATCTAAGGCTTTTTTTCTCAAAATTGATTTTGAAAAAGCCTATGATAATGTGAATTGGAGTTTTGTGATTAACATTCTTCACCAAATGGGCTTTCCGAATAAATGGTGTTGTTGGATCTTGGGCATCCTCAAGTCGGCTAGTTCTTCCATTTTGGTGAATGGTGCCCCTACGTACACCTTTAAATGTGAAAAAGGCATGAGACAAGGTGACCCTCTTTCTCCGTTCCTTTTCTTGGTTGTGATGGAAGCTTTTTCATGTATGCTTCGTAGTGCTTCAGAAGCGGGCATCATCAGGCCGGTTATTTCTCATCTTTTATACACGGATGACGCTATTGTGATGGGGGAATGGTCTAAACCGGAAATCGTTAACATAGTGAGAATCCTCCGCTTTTTTCATATTTGTTCGAGTCTTAAAATCAATATGGACAAGTCTAGTTTATTCGGTATTGGAGTTGGTTTGAACGAGATTGAAGTTATGGCTAACGAAATCGGTTGCAAGCCGGAATGCCCTCCATTCAAGTATCTTGGCCTTAGGTTGGTGCTAATATGAACAGGATTGCCAACTGGCAACCGGTGATTGATACGTTTCGTGCCCGTCTTGCTAGCTGGAAATCCCACCTTTTGTCAATTGGGAGTAGGGTAGTTTTAATTAAAGCGGTGATGGAAAGTCTTCCAACTCACTTTTTTTCTCTTTATAGAGCGCCTAAGAAAGTTATCTCGAACTTGGAAGGAATGATTAAAAGATTCCTTTGGGGTGGGTCCTCGGAAGAAAGGAAAATGCATTGGGTGGCATGGGATAGGGTCTCGAGTCATAAGAAATTAGGAGGTCTCGGTCTTAGCAAATTGCAAGATGCCAACATTTCTCTGTTATCTAAATGGGGTTGGCGTTATAAATCGAAAAAAGATAACTTATGGACGAGAGTTATTGTGCGCTTCATTTTTCTAGGTCGGGTTGGGAGTGCATTCCGTTTAAAAAAACTCTTAATGGAGTTTGGAACAACATAGCTAAGATTTTTATTAACATAAAAGTCAGAGGATCCCCGATTAGAAACTGTTTGAAAGGGATCATCGGCAACGGTGAAGAAATCAAATTTTGGTTAGATCCCTGGCTTATCAACGAGCCTCTTAAACTTCGGTTCCCCAATTTATTCAGATTGGAATTGGAAAAGAGATGTTATGTGGCTGACAAGATAAAAAGAAACGGGTCTGATTTGGAGATGGTTTGGTGTTGGACATCGGCGCTGTCTTCTCAGGTTCTGCAGGAGAGTTTTATGCAGCTGCGAACTTTGTTAAATGAAGTTCAAGTGTCGGATGATGCTGATCGGTGAAGTGGTCGTCGAGCCCGGACGGTGAGTTCTCGGTTAAAGCCTTTTAGCGGCTATTGTCCGTAAATGTGGTGCAGGATAACAGATACATTTTAGAGTGGTGTAGATGGATTCCAGCCAAATGCAATATTCACGTGTGGATATCGGAAATGGATAAAATTCCAACGGCCACTGCCCTTTTGAGAAGGAACATACCGATCACCGATCCCTCGTGTCCTCTTTGTAGATCGGCTGATGAGTCAACGGACCACATTTTCACCGCGTGTCATGTTGCGTCGATTGTCTGGAACGGTATTTCCGCCTGGTGAAGATCCCGAACATTTACGCTTTTTCGTTTAAAGATTTGCTTGGCATACACAAAGAGATTAATGCTTCAGTTAGGAAAAAGGAGGCGATTCAAGGTATCATTATGATCGGGTGTTGGAGTATATGGCGTGCTAGGAATAAAGCTATATTTTCCAACGTTCCGGTTAGGATTGATAGCATTGTTAGTGAGGTAAAAGACTTGGGTTTTCTTTGGTTTTCTAATAGATCTAAGCATAAAGGAATCGAGTGGGAGGAGTGGTGCTCCTTTGTAAATATGTTATTGTGTTGTTCTTGTTTTGTCTGCCCGGTTTGGGTCGGCTTGTTCGCTAATGAAAGTTATTTTTCAAAAAAAAAACATTCTTTTAACATTAACGTTTTGACCTGAACCGCATGTGATGCATTATATAACCCTGATCTGATATGTCGTTTTTATAACTCATGTAACTGAGACTAATTGTACTTTTTTAGTTTTTGTTTTATTGATTTTGTTGTTAGCAACTTATTTTAGGTAAAACTCATAAACGACCAAAACATTGTATACAAGGTTTTTTTTCGAGATACATGTACTTTTTTCAACGGCCAACAAAAGATATATTATATTAAAACAACGGTTAACATCAGTTAACCCAACGAGATACATGTACCATTCATCCTAGTTTTTGTTTTATCATATGTACGGATTAAATGAAGTTAAGCCTAACTTAGTAAAACGTGTAGGATAATGATGGTTTGAAGATAGAGTTATTTTGAGTATATTTAGTATTTATCAATTTAGTTGTTTGAACTTTAAATAAGGGTTAGGATAAGTATATTTTTATTTATTATGTTTACTAGGTTAGAACCCTATGTATTACACGGGTTGAATAAATGTAATTTTATATACTGTGTATTACACGGGTTGAATAAATGTAATTTTATATACTAAACTAAAACAGTTATTCTTTAAAAATCTCGTTTATTACACGAGTTGAACAAATGTAATTTTATATATTAAATAATAAAATAAATTATATCTCTAAGAACCCCATGTACTTGTACTGAATAAATGTAATTTTATATACCAAATAATAAAAATCCGTGTATTGTACGGGTTGAATAAATCTAATTATATATACTAAATAACAATAAAAAAATATATCTTTAAAAAACTGTGTATTACATGGGTTAAATAAGTGTAATTTTGTAACCTTGTATACCGCAAGCGGGGCAAATATATACTAAATAATAAAAAAAGTTATATCTTTAAAAACACCATGTATTACATGGGTTAAATAAATGTAATTTTGTATAGTAAATAATATGCTATTGGATTCGTTTAAAAAATCATAAATTTGGTTCGGTTTAATTCGAATCAAATCACAAACTTGGTTAAGTTTAATTCGAATTGATTAGAACCTCAATTTGAAAAATAAAAAAAACAGATTTATATTATTAGCTTCTCTTCCTAATTAGTGTTTTTTTAAAGTTTGATCTAATGTCTAATAAGTTATTCTATATATTTTGTTTGTACTTAAAATTTTTTATATGAGAGTATTATTGTTTTTTTTTTAAGTTTAAGATTATTGTTTTGTGTTATTATTTAAAAAATATCTTTAATTTATAACTTAAATTTGAAGATAATATATTATTAGAAAAAATAGAATGATTCTATCCGATATTCAAAGTAAGATAAGATTTAATATTAATTGACTATTTATTATTTAATTATTAATTGATATAAGATAAGTATGAAAATGTAGGAAATTACAAATGTAGACGCCTTCAATAAATGACACGTGTCACTTATTGGTTTATTTTATTATAGTAGATAGATTTAATAGAACTTTTGAGTTCTAATAGGTTAAAGAGTGTAGGAGTAGGATCAAATACAAACTATATTTCGTATATAAACTGTAAGAACCATTTAAAAAGTGTCATATGACATCCAACCAATTATAGAGAAATGGTAAAATGATAACCTAAATGATATCAATTATCTTGAATTTCTTATAATTATGCTAACAAACAATTAATTCTTTATTTGGATCTTTTTTTGTTTTCAATGTGCTGATAAAGAAAAGTGCTGATATCATTTCACATATGGGCTAAAATCAATTATCTTTATTAATTTCCATGTGCTAATATAATTCAAAAGTGCTACTTTTATGTATGTATTGTTTTAGTATGTGATAATTTAATTTTTTTAAGTGCTAGAATCTGTTCTTACGGTTTGTAGGATAAATATGGTTTGTACCGTAACCAACCCCAAAGACTCTATTCATGTTTTCCTTTTGTGTGTTTGTATAACTAAAGCTACATCTTTGATTCTTTGTGATCAACTAAAGGATAGTTCATCTAAGTTGATTGTGAGCCCATGTGTCGCATTATGCGGGAAAATGATGATAGCTTTGTTTTGAGGAGGTCAACCTTTTAGTTGGCAATGGCAAGGGGCCAATTCTAACGGCAATCTTTAAGGAGCATACAAAGTCCGATTATAATTGGGTATTTTTATTTTAAATATTTTAACAATAATAAATCTTAATTAATTAATCTAATTAAACCTATCAATAATTAAGTGCTCACTACAACGCTGTGCATGACTAATAGAGGATTACAATATATTAAAGTGGTTTTGTAAAGAATTATATTACTTACCATGACCTGTAAAGTTATGAATTTGTTACTGGTCTGAAAGAGCCAACAAAACAAAATGAGGAGTTATTAATGATGTTTGTTAGTTTATATCATAATTGCTAAATTGTTTAGTTATGACATAATTGACATCTTTATTTTATTTTAGTTAAACTTGTTCTTTATTTCATATGTTTTACAGTGAATGTGATGTTTATTTCATAAATGTCTTTGAAATTATTTTTCTTTTATCAAGATATATTTAGGTATTCATAATTATCCTATATATTAATAAACCAAGTTTGTGAATAGTATTAGGGCAGTTTGGTAATTTCATTGTACAGATCATACCCCAAGACACCTACACCCCATCCTCACTTTTTCATCCTCTACAACCTATTCTCATCTAAGAAACCCTAACCCTTACACCAACTCACCATCACCTTTCCACCATCCATCTCCGGCACCACCAAATCCGGCCACCGGACACCTCCCCACACTCTTTCAATCCTTTCCCCTGCAACAATTTCGACAAAACCTCCACTTTCCAACAGAGACCATCAGCATCTCCGGTCGCACCACTGTAACACCCCAAAATATGCTATTCATTTATGCTACTTTAAGTGTCTAAATTGTAAAATTAACCAAGTTAAAAGAATGTGATATTAGTTCAACAAGAAAGAAAGTTAATGTGATAATTATCAACACTTACAACTATAGGGGTTGAACTTGTAAAATGTGATAAAAGTTTTTATTAAACTAGAGAAATCACAAAACAAACACACTGGTGTGTGTTGTAGTTCGACCAGAAGCAGGGACCAAGGGGAAAGCCCTAATTTTCAGAAATTCTCAAGATTAGGAAGAAATTAAGAGCCCAAACCAATGCATGAACTCGAATTTTCAACCATCTAAGCTTGTTCATCAAAAGGTAAGTCGAAAATCCTGATTTGGTGAGTGGTGGAAAGTGGGGTTTAACTCAAACATGAAATTAGGTGGAAATCTTGTGCAATTGTAAGTTAGGAATTCATAATAGATTGAGAATTTCGTTTGGTTTCGATTATTTGGATGAGTTAGGGTTTATACCCACTTGTTGTAAGATTATGATGAACGTGATGATTTCTATAATATGCTTATAATTGTGAATTGATGCATGATCTTGTATGTGATAGAGAAATTAGATAAGTTAGCATAGGATGAAAGAAAGATATGAATTTAATTGATTCTTGTTAGACTATAAGGTGAACAAAGTAGAATCCATGCTATGAATACTTGTACCTTATGCTTGTAAATACATTGCCCACCAAGTGTTTGATAAAATGCTTAAGAGATGATTATATATGTAGTATGAAAAGAAAATGATGGAATGATTTGATTTAACTAAGTAAGTAAACGAATGTTATAATGTAGGCGTGAAGGAAGAAAACACGAACACTAGGAAAGCGGAAGGCGTACAAGATCGAGGTATGTTCCGTTGCATACAAAACTTTACTTAAATTTTTGTTAATAATCACGAAACACAACCCTTGTTATAATGATTATGGTGGTTAGTAAGTAGATAGAAAATCCCTTGCGGATTGGGTTATGTTAACGAAGGTTATAACAAGTTATGCAAATCGATCGGTTCGAGTTGAACAAGTCGAGTAAGAATAAGGTGCCATCCGTTTAGAATGGGTGGTCACGAATGCAATTACGAATGTATGACGTTCAATCCGTTATACGGATAGAACGAAGGATTTAAGTTGAAAGCAAATAATCCGATGTTATCGGGTCATAAGTGGTATGCTTGAATCTCAATATGAGAGTATATGCCATACCCACTTAATTGGGTAATCGAATGCGTAAGAGAAATGAAAGTATATAAACGAATGGAACTAAAATATTGGTATTGTAAGCGAAATAAATATTATGACTAACTTTTTAAAGCTTTGTTGTTGAATGTAGGTAAATCCTCAATTTAGGCGACTTGGCGAAGTGGAGCGAGCACGTGTTCATAATATGTCATACCAAGCGCTTCCGCTAGTTGGCACTAATGTTTTGGGTTAAATATTTGTTAATTTTGCACAATTTTGTTGGTAGTCATACTTTTCAAAACTTGATGTTATGGGTTTTAGTCGTGTCTAGTCAAACGGGTCATGAACATTATCGTTTGGAAGTTGTACAAAACAGGGATACGCTCGTCTTATGGATGGGTCATGCCCAAATTTTGTTAAAAGTATGTATTAGTGTTGCTAGTTTTGCAATCTTTAAATCACCCTTGTATGTTATTTTATAAAAACGAAAAAGCGGTCCTAACAAGTTGGTATCAGAGCCGAGGTTTGAGGGATTTGAGCATGAGATGTGATGCTTGAACTCAAACTGACGCCTCATTTGAAAGTGTGCTCGCTCCGAGATCGCCAATGAGGTAAAATTTTAAATATTCGTTTTGATATGAGTATGCACAGTGTGTTACGATATAAGTTTTAAGATTAAGTATGCTAAGAAGTGATAAAGCGGGTAAAATGAGAATCCCCTGGACCCGTGTAGCTGAAAACGGACCCGGGAAATGGTCGGAACAACCAAAAATAAGGTTCAGCGGCGTTTCAGCAAAGGAGAGGTCGTCGTCGACGGGCTGTAATGTCGTCGCCGACGCCCCATGCTTGCCGACGGCCTATCTGTCTGTCTACGGACATTATGGGCGACGCCCCATTTACGAAGCCCGTCGCCGACGGTGTGTGAAGCCGTCGCCGACGGCTAGCGGAAATCAAATCCGCTGAAAATTCTTTTGTTTTGTTTTCGTATCTTGAGTTTCCAAATTGTTCAAAAGTCTATTAAATGTTCGTGTAGGGTCTATATAAGGCCTAGTAAGATATATGTAACCACGATTAGTGGTTACGATAGAAAGAAATTATAAAATTCAAAGGTAATGTGTCGAATGACACGAATGAATGATGAAAGCTTAAAAAGAGGAGTAAAGTTTAAAATGTAAGAATGTGAATGAAGTAAATACGGACTAATGAACCATGTTGTATTGAAAGCTTATGATTTGTATTAAACGTAAACATGACAATGTTTAGATGGCTGATGTAAGAAACGTTAATGAGGATGATGATACGGTTCGTCAAGAAGCATTTAACAGTAAGGTCACGGAGGTGGCGGAAGGGGTTATGCAAGCTAATCTTCCACGATTAGCTCAAGAAGTAGAAAGTCGGGTGTTGGGAGTCGTGGATGCCATGATGACTAGCAAGATCGAAGAATTGAAAGAACTGATTGAGGGATCTAAAAGTAAAAGCAAAGAACGACGGTGCACGTATAAAGACTTCATGGCGTGCAATCCCGCAACATATGATGGTAAAATCGACCCGATCGCATGCCAAAGATGGATTTCAAATATAGAAGCGGTATTTATACGAAGTCGGTGTGATAAGGAAGATCAGGTGATGTTCGCTACTGGCCAACTCACTCTTCAGGCGAAAGATTGGTGGGATGCGCATAGCAAGGAAATAGGTGAGGATAGACTCCAAATGATGACTTGGCAAGAGTTTAAGGAACCCTTTATGAGATACCATTGTCCTCGGTCGGATATTGATAAAATTCAGGAGGATTTCTTACGCCTCCGACAGAAAAACGAGTCAATAAATGAAATATCAAATACTTTCATGGATAAGATGAAGTTCTGTGGGGATTTTGTGAAGACTGGAAGAATGAAGATCAATCGCTTTTATGGCATACTGAAAGCAGAATTTAGGGAGTTCATCACTCCCTCAAAATGTGAGACCCTTGATGAGCTTATCAATCTGGCACGGGATAGAGAAATTGAAATTAAGAGGCAAGAAGAACGTGGTGAAAAGAGATCAAGTGAAAAAGGTGCAAGTTCGAGTCCATCTAAAAAGGGGAAGTATCAAGAGCAAGGAAGGAAAGATAAGTCGAAGGGTGGTATTACTCCTTGCAAGACTTGTGGAAAACTTCATACTGGAGAATGTCTGTTAGGCAAGAAGGGGTGCTACAAATGTGGTAAGGAGGGACATTCGTCTTATCAATGTCCAAATAACCCGAAGACTTGTTTCAATTGTTTCGAAAGGGGACACATTAAATCGGAATGCCCAAAACTTCAGCAAGAGTCGAAAAAGGAAGATAAGAAGCAAGAGGGTTCTAGGGCTAAAGGAAGGATGTTCCAAATCACATCCGAGGAGGCTAAGGTTCATCCGAATGTAGTTTCAGGTATCTTTTTATTAAACTCTATGCCGGTTTATGTATTATTTAATACCGGAGCAACCATGTCGTTTATTTCTAGGAAAATAGCACAGCATCCCTTGTTTAAGATTGAATTAATGCCGGTTCCCTTAGAAGTAGAAATAGCCGATAGTAAGAACTATTTGTTATACGAGATTTGTAGAAGTTGCAAGTTCACTATAGAGGACGAAGAATTTGATATCGACCTTATACCCATGGATTTGGGGGAATTTAAAATGATAGTGGGTATGGATTGGATGGCCCGACACCATGCGGAGATTAATTGTGAAACTAAAACAATACATGTTCAATCCCCAAGTGGAAAACGATTAAATATACAAGGCGAGAGAAAGGTGGAAGCGAAACTCTGTACCCTCGTTCAAGCCGTTAAGTATGTGCTTAATGGGAGTAGGGCATATCTAGCTTACGTGGTAGATACTCAACAAGGTTCCCCGAAGCTTGAAGATGTTGAGATTGTGAACGAATTCCCAGACGTATTTCTGTAGGAATTGCCGGGGCTCCCTCCCGAACGACAAATAGAATTTCATATCGAATTGAGTCCGGGTGCGAAACCGGTTGCGAAGGCTCCCTATAGGTTGGCTCCCATCGAGATGCGGGAGTTAATGACACAATTAAAAGATCTTCTAGATAAGGGCTTTATACGCCCGAGTGTGTCGCCTTGGGGAGCGCCTGTCTTATTTGTTAAGAAGAAAGACGGGTCGATGCGCATGTGCATCGACTACAGAGAATTAAATAAGCTGACCGTAAAGAACCGCTACCCTTTACCTAAAATTGACGATCTTTTTGATCAATTGCAAGGGGCGAGTTGGTTCTCCAAGATAGATCTGCGTTCGGGGTATCATCAAGTTAGAGTACGGGAAGAAGATATTCCAAAGACCGCGTTCAGAGGGCATTATGAATTTTTAGTCATGTCCTTCGGATTGACGAATGCGCCGGCTGCGTTTATGGATCTTATGAACCGGGTATGCCGACCCATGTTAGATAAATCTGTGATCGTGTTCATAGATGATATTCTAGTCTACTCGCGAAGCAAGGCCGAGCATGCAAGACACTTGCGTGAAGTACTTGAAGTTCTCCGTAAGGAGAAACTTTATGCAAAATTCTCAAAATGCGCCTTTTGGCTCAGAGAGGTGCAGTTTCTGGGTCATGTGATCAATTCGGAGGGTGTCTTAGTAGATCCGTCAAAGGTTGGGGCTATAATGAAATGGGTTTCCCCGAAGAACCCGACTGAAATAAGAAGTTTTCTAGGCCTCGCGGGGTACTACAGAAGGTTCATACAGGATTTTTCGAAGATAGCATTACCCTTAACAAAACTGACGAGGAAGAAAGAGAAATTTGTGTGGGGTAAAGAACAGGAGGAAGCCTTTCAAATATTAAAGGAGAAACTATCGTGTCCCCCGGTCTTGACATTACCGGATGGGACTGAAGACCTGGTGGTCTATTCAGACGCTTCACACCAGGGATTAGGTTGCGTTTTGATGCAAAGGGGAAAGGTTATCGCATATGCTTCACGACAATTGAAACTGCATGAAGTAAACTACCCAACACACGATTTGGAACTGACAGCGGTAGTGTTCGCCTTACAGATTTGGAGGCATTATCTATATGGCACGAGATGCACAATTTACTCGGACCACAAAAGCCTCAAATATTTCTTTGAACAGAAAGACTTAAATATGAGGCAACAGAGATGGTTAGAACTTATCAAAGATTACGATTGCGATATCCTTTATCACCCGGGAAAAGCGAACGTGGTAGCTGAAGCGTTAAGCCGAAAAGAGTATCCGTCTCCCATTCGAGTAAAATCTATAAAGATGATAGTTATGCCACGATTACTTGAGACGATAAGTGATTCCCAAATTAAGTCTCTTGGAGCGGAAGACCCAAATAAAGAAAGAACGAAAGGTGTAGTTGATAAATTAGAAGAAAATTCGGCCGGACTCAAAACAAGATTCGGTCGAATTTGGATACCACGATTCTGCGAAGTCAAGACCGCTCTACTCGACGAGGCTCATAAGTCACGATACTCAATCCATCCCGGGGCAACCAAGATGTCCCGGGACTTGAAAACCAATTACTGGTGGCCGGGTATGAAGCGCGATATTGTAAAGTATGTCTCGAAATGCTTAACATGCTCCCAAGTGAAAGCAGAACACCAAAAACCATATGGGGAGTTACAACCCTTGGAAATTCCAGTCTGGAAATGGGAGGAGTTAACTATGGATCTGGTAACCAAGCTTCCTAGAACGAAAAAGGGGCATGATGCAATATGGGTAATCGTAGACCGACTCACAAAAAGTGCCCACTTTATACCTATTCGGGAAGCTTACTCTTCTGAGAGGATGGCGGAAATTTATATGAATGAGATTGTATCTCGACACGGGGTGCCCGTGTCAATTGTTTCAGATCGGGATACTAGATTCACCTCCCGTTACTGGCAGAAGTTTCATGAAAGTATGGGCACGAAGCTTCACATAAGCACAGCCTATCACCCTCAGACTGATGGTCAGTCAGAATGAACCATCCAGATGCTTGTTGATATGTTGAGAGCTTGTGCTTTAGATTTTGGCGGAAATTGGGATGACCACTTACCACTAGCGGAATTTTCTTATAATAATAGCTATCATAGTGGTATACAAATGGCTCCCTATGGACTGCTATACGGGGGGAAATGTAGGACCCCCGTATGTTGGGGTGAAGTAGGGCAAAGGGAGCTTGCGCCAAGTGATTTAATAGCACTGACCAATGAAAAGATTGATTTGATTAGAGCTCGCCTGAAAGCTGCCCAGGATCGGCAAAAAGCTTATGCGGACAAAAGAAGGCGTCCTATCGAGTTTCAGGTTGGAGACTATGTTCTGCTGAAGGTATCTCCATGGAAAGGTATAATCCGTTTCCGCAAACGGGGTAAGCTAGGTCCTCGTTATATTGGACCGTTTAAAATATTGGCTCGAGTCGGAAGGGTCGCATACCGTGTAGAATTACCGTCTTCACTAGATGGGATTCACAATACCTTCCACGTATCGCAGTTGAGGAAGTGTCTTGCGGATGAATCAGCAATAGTACCTCTCAACGATATTGAATTGGATGAAAGATTGAATTACGTTGAAAGACCAATAACTATCAGGGATTCCAAGGTAACGCACCTTCGGAACAAAACTATAAAGCAAGTCTTGGTACAATGGCAACATCGGAAGGGATCGGATCTTGCATGGGAGTTAGAAGATGAAATGAGGGAGCACTACCTGACATTATTTGGTACGTATTAAGGTTTCGAGGACGAAACCTCTTTTAAGTAGGGTAGACTTGTAACACCCCAAAATATGCTATTCATTTATGCTACTTTAAGTGTCTAAATTGTAAAATTAACCAAGTTAAAAGAATGTGATATTAGTTCAACAAGAAAGAAAGTTAATGTGATAATTATCAAAACTTACAACTATAGGGGCTGAACTTGTAAAATGTGATAAAAGTTTTTATTAAGCTAGAGAAATCACAAAACAAACACACTGTGTGTTGTAGTTCGACCAGAAGCAGGGACCAAGGGGAAAGCCCTAATTTTCAGAAATTCTCAAGATTAGGAAGAAATTAAGAGCCCAAACCAATGCATGAACTTGAATTTTCAACCATCTAAGCTTGTTCATCAAAAGGTAAGTCGAAAATCCTGATTTGGTGAGTGGTGGAAAGTGGGTTTTAACCCAAACATGAAATTAGGTGGAAATCTTGTGCAATTGTAAGTTAGGAATTCATAATAGATTGAGAATTTCGTTTGGTTTCGATTATTTGGATGAGTTAGGGTTTATACCCACTTGTTGTAAGATTATGATGAACATGATGATTTCTATAATATGCTTATAATTGTGAATTGATGCATGATCTTGTATGTGATAGAGAAATTAGATAAGTTAGCATAGGATGAAAGAAATATATGAATTTAATTGATTCTTGTTAGACTAGAAGGTGAACAAAGTAGAATCCATGCTATGAATACTTGTACCTTATGCTTGTAAATACAATGCCTACCAAGTGTTTGATAAAATGCTTAAGAGATGATTATATATGTAGTATGAAAAGAAAATGATGGAATGATTTGATTTGATTTTACTAAGTAAGTAAACGAATGTTATAATGTAGGCGTGAAGGAAGAAAGCACGAACACTAGGAAAGCGGAAGGCGTACAAGATCGAGGTATGTTCTGTTGCATACAAAACTTTACTTAAATTTTTGTTAATAATCACGAAACACAACCCTTGTTATAATGATTATGGTGGTTAGTAAGTAGATAGTAAATCCCTTGCGGATTGGGTTATGTTAACGAAGGTTATAACAAGTTATGCAAATCGACCGGTTCGAGTTGAACAAGTCGAGTAAGAATAAGGTGCCATCCGTTTAGAATGGGTGGTCATGAATGCAATTATGAATGTATGACGTTCAATCCGTTATACGGATAGAACGAAGGATTTAAGTTGAAAGCAAATAATCCGATGTTATCGGGTCATAAGTGGTATTCTTGAATCTCAATATGAGAGTATATGCCATACCCACTTAATTGGGTAATCGAATGCGTAAGAGAAATGAAAGTATATAAACGAATGGAACTAAAATATTGGTATTGTAAGCAAAAGAAGTATTATGACTAACTTTTTAAAGCTTTGTTGTTGAATCTAGGTAAATCCTCAATTTAGGCGACTTGGCGAAGTGGAGCGAGCACGTGTTCATAATATGTCATACCAAGCGCTTCCACTAGTTGGCACTAATGTTTTGGGTTAAATATTTGTTAATTTTGCATAATTTTGTTGGTAGTCATACTTTTCAAAACTTGATGTTATGGGTTTTAGTCGTGTCTAGTCAAACGGGTCATGAACATTATCGTTTGGAAGTTGTACAAAACAGGGATACGCTCGTCTTATGGATGCGTCACGCCCAAATTTTGTTAAAAGTATGTATTAGTGTTGCTAGTTTTGCAATCTTTAAATCGCCCTTGTATGTTATTTTATAAAAACGAAAAAGCGGTCCTAACAACCACCCTCGCTAAACGGCGGATACGACGTGTCAAACTGTTTTTTCATAGAGAAAGAGAGATGCCAGATGATACAGCACCACCACCGGAAGCACCGTCATTATATCCGCTCGCACCACCACCGCTAGCAGAGGAGACGATGCGTCGAACTGTTTTCACACACACACACATAGAGGCGTACGAGGCTAGCTTTAATCCAACGACCATGATAAGCTTTGACGTGCCGGTCGCGGCGACGATGGTTGTTGCGTTAGAGATGGCGGTGGTGGGTCAATGATGAATAGGGTTGGAGCGTTTAGTTGTAGAGGTTGAAGAGACTACAAAGTTGGGTGAAAGAAAGGTCTGCTTACCTTTATTTTCAATCATGTTCGCAGTGACAGAAGCCAGTGCAGTCACCATAGCAGCTGGTCTACACCAGCTAGGTCACAGCCATGGTCAGCTCTCATATCTCCAAAAGGGGGCGACAACTTAAGGTATGCTAGATGCATAATATTTTTGGTAGTATGTTAATCGGTTCATGAATCTTGAAGTTTTAGAAAGTCTCCATTTTTAGTAAGCATATACAGAGCACAACTTGACCTTCCCATTTCGTGATCAAAACCTTATAGAACTTCAATCAAGTTTAAAACAAAAGATTAGGAATAAATTCTAAATTTAATGCGGGTCATCTTCCAGAATAATTATTAGCGTGGAAGCATTATTGTTTATAAAATTTAACAAATGTTTCACAAAAACTAAAAGATTCGAGTAATAGAAGGATATAAAATTTGAATAAAAGTTTTGAGGATTATTTATTAAGGTTCATAGTCATACACCCAAAACATATTATCTAAAACCTTAAATCATGTTGATTGCTCACTACTGGTATTGGGTTGGGATGTGGCCTTACGCTTATTGTAGAACCTAAGAACGTGTTTGCTATAGGTTTTTTATTATTCGTTGTTACATCACTTGCATTGTTTATGCTAAAAAGTTGGGCGTGCTTAGTAATATTTTTTAGGTTTTTTGTTTCGATACTTACTCTTCTGCATTTGTTTTCCGTTTGTTTGTGCTAATCACATTGCGCTATCAAATCGAGCTACCTGATGATGGTTGCTTGATGAGAGTTTTCTGCTAATAAATTTTTGTTGATAGCAAAGTTTTCAGTTCTTGAAATTAGTTAGATTTGCATCAGTTTCGATTTGAACAGTGAATTGCCTATTTCCATACAGAAGATGGTGTTTGTCCCTTTTTATGTTTAGATAAAAAAAGTTTGTAGAGTTTGAAAGTAGTTATATATGCACCAGTTTAGATTTGAACAATCCATTGCCTATTTCCATATAAAAGATTGTGTTTGTAACTTTTTGTTTGTGTGTTAATTTGTAATGTCCCCCCTTAGACATATAACTTAAAAACTATACCCTAGCGTTGTGATATTTATGTCTTTCATTAATTAAGTTTTTTACATACTGTACACTTTTTAATAATTTCCGAAAAATGGATATGATATTAGAACTGGTAGTCAATTGTTTGTTTTAGAAGTTTACCTTGCATTTCATTCTTTTAATTTTTTAATAAGAATTGCCCAACGCTTAAATAACTGTTGATTGTTATTGTTTTTTCTTTCATTGGAAGAAAACTGATGATGGGGTATTCCAGCCCAAGGAAGAGGATCTGATCAACATGGGACTGATGGGTCTGATCGAGCTAGATGGAGATATCGGATGTGCATGAAGATATCAGATGGGATGTTTTGATTTCAAATTCAAATTCAAATTTTAAGTCTTTATTGTATTTTCAAATTTCAAGTCTTTTAATTTTAATCTATTTTGCAGTACCTATTACTTGGTGTTTATCTATTTTTTTAGTTTAGCATTATTTGTGGTTTTGAGAACACCCAAGTATTTTTGCTTTGTGCGTTTATGGGATTAGATTGATTTTTTAAATAAACTTCTTGTTCTACCACAGGTTCATAATTTGCTAGGTTGCATAATCCATTTATCATACACATTGTAGTAAGTTCTATGCATGATAAGGTAATTTTATTTATATCGTTGGTTGAATTAGTGCTTTATATCGATTCCTTTTGTGAATATTGGTCAACAAATTGTTTTGATTGGACGTGTAAAAAAGGGTGTCTAGGGTAGAGATTGCCGAAAACTTTCAGCTGAACTGCTAAATACAGTTGCGAAATTGACTAATTAAACCTATAAGTTATACCGATTTGGCACTTATTTGACCGTCTGAGCTAAATTCGGTGTTGTGAACGTTAGAGCGTAAAATGTAAACACTATAACTTAACTAGGCCACAACCATGGTCAGCCTTTTTGATAACTGGTATCTAATGTTCCGTTGCTTCAACGAAACTACAAATGCCTTTCGCGCAACGCGCGTATAAAAAAAAACTAGTTGGTTTAATATTAAACTTACATATGATTTAAAATATTATTTAGCTAGTTACTAGATACTTAAATGCTTTTTAACAAGACATTTTAAATATGATTTAATAACATTATATTTAGCCAATTACTAGATACCTTAAGTGCTTTTGAACAAAACATACAAAAACGATACTGATTATTTGTATTATGGTTAGGCTATGAGGTATGGTGATGGTCCTCCCTTGGAGGATGATCCACCACGTAGGATAGGTGTGAGAATGGGGCAAAGATGATGGAGGTATAGAAATGGGGGGATGGACCTAAAATGTATATGTATATATTGAATATATAAGTGTGTGAGAGAGGGAGAGGCCAAGTTTTTGTCTTCTTGTGGAGCATCCCCAGCGTCCCATACTCGACGCCAAAGACGAAGCCGGGAGGGGGGGGGGGGCGGTGTTGGAGCGGCGTCGGACCAAGGACGGAGGGGGACGACCCCATACCGTCTAGCCTTATAGTAATAAAAAAACAATAAATACTGCTAAACAACAATTAGTATTATATATATGTTGATGACCATGACCACACCGCACCTGCTAACCCCAATCCTCAGACATGCTGCTAATGAATACACATGAAAGCTCATTAATATACATCCATTATTTTCAAGAAAATGTCAACAAGTACGGTGCTCATTCAATACAAGAAATTGACATTCATTTATTCTATTTTATAAGAGTTAAAAGCCAAAATAGTTCATGTGGTTTGGGCTGTTCTGCCAGTATAGTCCAAAGATTTCATTTTTCGTATTTGGATTCAAAAAGGTTTCATCATCGCCATTTTGGTCCAACTAATTTAACTTCATCCATGCTCCTCAGTTAGTCAAGGGATATTTTTGTCATTTTCTTTTTTTCTTAAAATAAAAGTTTTCCATCTTCATAAACCAAGGACCAAAGTGCAAATAAAGTCCAAATTCAAAGTGTCTACATCTTCATAAACCAAGAACCAAAGTGAAAATTCTATTTTTGAAATCCTGAAACAATCCTGTTTCTCCGGAAAATGAGTTTTTCGACGTGAACTCCGGTTAGCCGTTTGTCTGTTTCTTGATCGATTTACTCAGATTTAAAGGCACGTTATTGCTAATGATCATTCCCTGCTTGTAACCGAATGATATTATCGAATGATCCTCCGCATACCGAGAGCAGATGAGGCTTATGGTGTTCGCCTGGTTGGTTTGGAGTGTAGGAGGGTCATCGGTAATGAGTTGCAGGTTGCCGGAATGCATGTGTAGTCGCCGGAAACATGATATTAGCATGAAGGTTCGCCGCCGTCCATATCGAATCCCCAAATCCCTGAAGTCGTTCAGAGGGTTTGGCGGTACTAACCTTAGATTCGGTGAGCTCCGGTTCAGGCTCGTCATCTCGCTGTCGCGGTGGCAGTTCCTCTTGCGGGGTGTCGGGTCTCAGGCTGCATCCACATGAAACTCTAGTTAGAGGGCCCGAGGGGGTTCACCCCGTGGGCACTCCGACGCTCAAGTCAGTATCTTGTATGGTAAAGATGTTATAAGTGCAAGTATAATTTAGAGAGAGAGAGTAGAGGGACAGGAGTAATCTTAGAGAAGTGGAGTAAGTAGTAACCTTTTTTGTGGGGAAAAAAACTTATGTCCCTTCTTGGGGAAGGAAGTTCTCTTAATGTAGTGAGATAGTTGGGCCATAGCCCTAATGGGCCGATCCAAGAGTGGGCTTATCAGGACGTGGCCAACTCAAACCAACTAAACATACCGAGAAAGACACAAGTGGGCTCGAGCCCAGCCACCAATCTAGGGCGA
The DNA here is from genome assembly GCA_030545235.1 of Helianthus tuberosus. Taxonomy (NCBI): domain Eukaryota; kingdom Viridiplantae; phylum Streptophyta; class Magnoliopsida; order Asterales; family Asteraceae; genus Helianthus; species Helianthus tuberosus. The sequence continues at coordinate 57,367,229 of CM060427.1, forward strand.
TGAGCCCGGACGAGGAGCCCAAGCGGGGACCCTCGTCGTCAAGTCATCCTTAGTCCAAGCCTATTTACTCATGAATGGGTGCAGGACTTGTTCCAGTCCCTGAAAATCTAGGCGGGTCATTATCCGCCCTCAATATATCATCCCGGCCTGTCGGGTAACATAGCCTGGGGCACGCTATGCCAAAGTTATCTGTTTTGTTATCCTTAGGACAACCTTGCATTCAGCGCTCGAAATAGCAAGGTGACCCCTCAAGTAGGGTAGCACCATACCTTACTTCAATCTATGCCTCCTTGACGGCATTTTTTCCCATGCACTTGTTTAATAGTACCTTTTTTAGCGTTTATGCTATTTAGATTGTTTTGCCATGTCCTCCTTTAGGGCATTTCGATTGAGGTACTCGTTCAAGAGTAGTTTCTTTTAAGAGCATCGACTGGGATGCTTTATTTACCGTGTTATACTCCTTGTATGGTGCTCCTCTAATGAGGGTTTTTGCCTTGCTTGAACTGTTAAAACTTTCTCATGAATTTTCTCTGTACCCTGTTTAAGCCGTTAAGACTTTCTATGGGTCGCTTTGTAACTTTTTAAGTTGTTAAAGCTTTGCATAGACCCGTTTTGTGACTCGTTTGAAACCTTGCATGAGTTTGCTTCGCAGCCTGGTTGAGTTGTTAAAACTTTCCTATGAGTTTGCCTTGTAACGTGTTTGGGTTGCTAAAGCTTTCTATAGTTTGCTTTGTCGCTCGTTTAAGTTGTTAAAGCTTTGTACAAGTTTGCTTCGTAACTTGCTTGAGTTGTTAAAGCTTTGTACAAGTTTGCTTCGTAACTTGCTTAAGTTGTAAAGGCTTTGCCTAGGCCCGCTTTGTAACTTTTTTTAAGTTGTTAAAGCTTATGTTGGGCCTGTTGTCCAATGGCGTTTGGGCCACTTGGACTTTCATATGCCTGCTTCGGCTTTTTTGGACGTAGTCGACTTAGTCCTAGCCCCACGGCCGGGCTTTGCCTTGTTTTGATTAAGGCGGCATGTCTGTATGCCTATGTACATGTTTATTTTATTGTAAGATCGTTCGGCACGTCTGCCTAGATGATCCTGTTTGACCCGTTAACAAGGTCTTCAAACCGTTCAGGTTTTTGTTCTTCGAGAAGGGGTGGCATCTTCTCCTTTTGGAGAGGTTTTATAAGCACTTTAAAAACACTTGTTATGTAGAAGGAACCTTCCTATGTGAGTCCTTGTGAAGGCCTCTTTCCTACCCTGGAGAGATGTTGTAATTCTCTAAAAATTGGTGCCCATGGAATGTGCAACCCTCTCCTCTTGGAGAGACTTCTTCAAACGTATGCGACCCCGAGATGGGGCTCCTCTTCTTTGGAGAGATACTTTCTAAAACACAGACCTGTGGTGGAGATCTTTTCTTTTCAAGGAAGGGATTCTCCAGATTCGAAGTCCCTTGTCAAGGGGCTCTCCCCCCTCCTCCTTTTTTTAATAAGTTGTTCAGGTGCGAAATTTTAAGGAGGATTTTTCTCATATATCAAATCCCTGGGATGTACTTTCCCGTCCTTAGAAGGAACTTTACCAATACTTGATCCCGTTGTCGGGTGTACTTCTGTTCGTTGAATAGACTTTTGCGATACTTAATCCCACAGGAGGGTATACCCTCCTTTTCTTGGGAGAAACCTGTTCCTGTTCGTTGAAGTGACTTACGAGACCCCTAATTACATAGGGTGGGACATCTTCATTTTTTCGGAGGCGGCTCCTCCAAGACTTAATCCCCAGAGATACTAATCCCCATCGTGAAACTCCCACTTTAGTTACCTCCCACATTTAAGTTTCAAATAATGACACATTGGTCCCCAAACTCATTTACTTCACATTCCTCTTGTATTTTCATTCAATTCAACTTTTGATTAATGACCGAACGGCCCTTGTACTTCATCATTTCATATTCTCGGAAGGAGTTTCTTCAAGGCTGAATCCCGAGTGAGGGATATGTTCCTTCCTATTCTTGGAAGGAGTTTCCTTAATACTGGATCCCGAGGGGGGGATATGTTCCTTCCTATTCTCGAAAGGAATTTCTTCAAGACTTAGTCCCGAGGAAGAGGTATGTTCCTGTTTATGGAAGGGACTTCTAAAACACTTGATCCCAGGGAATGGGATACTCTTCATAATCTTGGAAGGAACTTTTCCTGGACTTAATTCCATAGAAAGTATACGTTCCTGTTCTTGTAAGCGACTGCTGAGGTACCTTATCCACAAGAGAAGGGATTTTCTTGTTGATGGAAGGGACTTCCAGAATGCTTTAGCCTTTAGGAGAGAACATCGTTTTGTTCCGGCAGATAAGGGTCCCGTCCCTGAGGAACTTTACAATTGGTGTCATCCATGTTTCTTGTGTGTTTTCAACTGCAGCTACCTCCTCTGTACTGATGGAGGGGGAGCTTAGGACTTCCACTTTGACTTCTCTTGCTAAGTGATCGAATGCTACTGAGGCTAGCTTACTGAGGGCATCAGACTTTCTGTTTCTCCCTCGGGGAATGTATTCCAGCTTAACAGTTTTGAATACCTTGGCCATCTCTTTTACTTTTGCCATGTACTGAGCCATGGTGTTGTCTTTGGCTTCATACTCTCCTTGGTATCGTTTGACTACTAACTGTGAATCAGTGCTAGCTTCCACATGTTTTGCTTTCATCTTTTCTGCCAGCCTCATCCCTGCTAAGAGGGTTTTATATTCTGCAGTGTTGTTGGTGTTTTCGAAGTCCAGTCTTATGGCATAGGTTAGCTCGATTCCCTCGGGGCTTATCAAAGTAATGCCTGCTCCGCTCCCTTCTTCACTGGAGGTTCCATCTGTGAAGAGTTTCCACGCAGCCTTGTCTTCCCTCTCTTTCTCTTTTCTTTCCAAGGCTTCCCATTTTAGGAGTTTTTTTTTTCTTCATCCTCAGGGACTTCTGCCAGGAAATCTGCCAGTATTTGTCCTTTCACGGCTGTCCTGGGTTTGAACTCCAAGGAGTGTTCTCCCAGTTCCACGGCCCATTTAGCCAATCGTCCCGACAGCTCCGGCCTCCTAAGCACCCTGTGCCCTTGGAAATACCTCCGAGTCTCCTGGATGCAAAAACAAGGGCCAATGCTAACTTCTCCAGGGGCATGTAACATTCTTCAGGGCCTTTAAGTGTTCTACTGATGAAATACATTGGTATCTGTTTACCCTCCCGTTCCACCATCATGACCGCACTTATAGTTGTTTTTGAGGCGGACAGGTACAAGGTCAGATGTTCCCCGGGTACTGGGGTGGCCGGTGTTGGGAGTTTACAAATATAGGCTTTCATTTCTTGGAAAGCGGCTTCCGCCTGAGAGGTCCAATTAAACTTGTCCGTTTGAAGGCAATCCTTCAGCACCTTCATGAAGGGAAGGATTCTGTCAGCTACTTTTGACAAAAAAACGGTTTAAAGCGATTAGCCTCCCGTTTAGCTGCTGGATGTCTTTCAAAGACCTGAGAGATCGCATTTCGGCCACAGCTTGAGTCTTCTCCGGGTTAGCTTTGATTCCGCCCTTTGTGACTACTACCCCCAAGAATTTTCCTTCTTCTACCCCAAAACAGCACTTCCCGGGGTTTAGTTTCATATTCACATCTTGCATGGTGTGGAGGGTTTCAGCTATATCGTCTATCATGGCCATTTCGGTTAGGCTTTTGATAACGATGTCATCGATGTATACCTCTAAGTTTCTTCCCCGTTGTTCCCTGAAGAAGGCGTTCATAAATCTTTGATATGTGGCCCCAGCATTTTTAAGACCGAAGGCGTTCATAAATCTTTCATAAATGTCCCCTCGTCTGTGATGAAGGCGGTTTTTTCCTCATTTTCCATTGACATCTGTATTTAATGGTATCCTTTGTAGGCATCCAAAAAGCATTTCAGGGGGTATTGGGATAAGGAGTCCACTTGGACATCTATTTCTGGGAGGGGATAACAGTCCTTAGAACATGCTTTGTTCAGATCTTGGAAGTCGATGCACATCCTCCATCCCCCGTCTTTCTTCTGGACCATAACCGGGTTAGCAACCCAGGATGGGTATTTTACCTCCCTGACTATTCCTGCTTTGAGCAGTTTCCTGGTTTCTTCACAGGCGGCCCTCCTTTTGCTGGGACCCATGCTTCGTTTTTTCTGTTTCACTGGTTCTGCCCATGTATACGTATTGATTCGGTGCTCAGTCAAGCTTCTCGGGATTCCTGTCATATCCCCATGTTGGAATGCAAATACGTCTATGTTGAGGAGGAGCAGTTCCTTGAGGGCACTCTTGCACTTGTCACTTAGGTGACTTCCCACTTTGACCGTCTGCTTCGGGAATCTGTCACTGCTTCGGGAGAATCCCTTCTTTTCGGGGCTTCTCGGATGCTTCCCCTTCAGACACGGAAGAAATCACTTCGTATGCAGATTTTACTCAAGCCAAGCTCTTTGGTGTCTGAAATACTAAGGCTCCGTGTGGGGTGGACGCCTGTGCTTGCAAGTCCCCGATTCCGGGTCTTCCTAGGATTGCGATGTACTTCGAGGGTGCCCGAACCACTGTGAATGTCAGGTTTATTGTTCGGACCCGATCCCCTACCCCGACTGTGAATGGGAGTTTGATCTTCCCCAGGGGGTGTGACACATTGTTGTTGAACCCTACTAGAGGGATAGAATCCTCCTCAAGCTGGTCTCTTACATCCCTGTCAAGTCTGAGGAAACAATGTTCGTATATGAATTCTATCCCAGACCCCCCGTCTACGTGTATTCTGGCCACTTTATGACCGGCTATTACAGCTGAGATGTTGAGTGGGAGCCGTTGTACCTCGTTTTCCTCCAAGTGTGGCATTAGGATGGGAGCTTTCATGTAGTTTGGGGAGCCCAGGATTTTGGCCTTTACACTCCTGGTGGTATCAAATTCATCCCTCCTTCTAATCATATCTACATCTGCCCTCCCAAGCTCCCTTGCATCTTTCCCTTTGCGATCCCCCCCTCCTTCCTTAATTTCCTTAACCAAATGGGCCCGTTTTCCTGTTTTAACCGCGGCTTCTATTTCTCTTTTTAGGTACAGGCAATCATCAGTTCTATGGCAAGACCCTCTGTGAAAGTCACAATATTCATTTGGTTGTGCCTTTGGCCCAGGTTTAATAGGTGGTGGCCTTGGAAAGGAGCCCTTCACCCTCTCAGTAGCCAATATTTCATTTGGTGTCTTGGTGAGAGGGGTGAAGTTGTCAGGGTAAGGGGGATGGGCCTCTTCCCCGAGGTCTGTATGGGGAGTATGAGGGTCTTGTTCTATCATGCAACATTCTTATCAAAAGCAGGCTTTCGGGAGTAAGGTGTACCTTTATCAAGAGGTTTTGCAGCGGAGGTGACCCTTCGGGGTGGGGCATCTGTCTCCTTGGCTTTGCTGACTTTGTCTTTGCCCCTGACAAAGGCTCTGACCCTCCGGGACGTCTTTGATGTTCATGCTTTCCTTGACAAACCTTTCCATGTATTGGTCTATCCGCTCGTTGTCCCTCTGCCTTATGTGTAAGATTTCGTTTGGGTTCTTGACCACCTTTCTTTGATGATCTTTAGGGTCTCTCGTCCCATCATACCGGTCGTAGTTTGGAGGTAGTTTTGTTTTAGGGGGCATAGGTGCCTCTGCAATTCTCCGAGTGAACTTTGAGACTTCAGCCAGATCCCGTGGAAGGTAGGGTTGGTCCAGCAGATAAGGGTTTCTTGAGCACGACGGACCGTAGGAGGATTTCACTTTCCCCTCTCGTATTGTCCTGCTCAGGTTCTTTTCTTCTTCAAGAGATGGACTAAGAATGCAGCTCAAGGGTTCTTCCTTTTTCAAGGAAGGACCGTCCAGGGTTTCCTCAAGGACTAACAACGTAGTCCAAGGAGTCTTTCGTCTTCAAGTTGAGCGCCTGGATTTTCCTTAATAACATAATCTGACGATTCTTTCCCCTTCAGGAGGGGAGTCAGCTGCGTAGCACAGCCTCCTCATTTCTTCAAATGGAGGATTGATAAGGTGATCCTCTGGTTCTTTTTTCTTCAGGGAAGGAATTAGTAAGGCAGTCCATGCCCATTCCCCCTCCCTCCCCTTCTTTTTTCTTTCTCTTCTTTCTTTTTGTTTTTGAGATCTTCGAACATAAGAATTTATGGAGGGGCTTAATCCTTTTCAGAGGAGATAATAGAAAAATAAAGATCCTTTCGAGAAGTCTTCAATGTAGGACCCAATGGTGTTATACCATGCTAGCTCCCCAGTTCAGTGTTGTCAAGCGTAGTTGGTAATACTGAACTTATGAAATAGGCTGTCCTTGAGCCCGTCTGTCTAAACCATCGGTTGTGAATAAAGAATATAGTTACCTTCGATGAGTATCGAGAGTCTTCTAAATCATTATCACTTCTAATGAGTGACGTATTTATCCGAGACACGATAGCACGCAAGGATATAGCTGATAGATGTATCCGGCATATTAGCATATGATTCCTTGTTGAATGAGAATAGCCCGAGGTTAGCAAAAACTATGTCCCACAATATCCCCCTAGACATATTAGTCCCTCGGTTCAATGTTGCACAAAGGTATTTCTTGCTTTCACTAATGTTGTGTTGCTTTCTTCCAAACCAAAGCTATATCCATGTTTAAGGATATTTTAGGTGACCACTATTCTTTAGTGTCTTTTCAAAGATCATGCCACGTTTCTTGGATGTACCTCATCCAGTCCAATACTAGCCTTCGTTGACCTGTCCCGTAGGTCGTGACTAATAGCTTCTTGTGTTGTTCATGTTCATGCTTCGATACTTGCCACGAAAACACTTTCAAAGAGGTAAGTCATACCAAAGGTCAATTTACTTATGTGTTAAACATGTTGTGTTGTGTGTACAAGTACTTGTGCCTCAAGCTTTATTTTGTGAAGACATGTGATCATTATATTGTTAAGGGGGTGGCCTACGTACCCTAACTACGTTGTGCTGGGAACGATAAATTAGTGTCTAGAAGTGGCACACGACTCAAGACTTTGAATGGAGGGCCTTGCATAAGTGTTTTTTGTTAGGATCTAGAAAAGGATCTGGTAGAAGGGCCTGAGGAAGGACACTGTGAAAGGACCTGAGTAAAGGCCAGGTGGAAGGACCTTGTGAAAGGGTCTGAAGAAGGACCTGGGGAAGGGCTTTGTCAGAAGGGCTTGAGGAAGATCTTGGTGAAGGACCTTGGCTGAAGGGCTTGAGGAAGGTCCTGGTGAATGATCTTGGCTGAAGGGCCTGAGGAAGGTCCCGGGGAAGGACCTTGGCTGAAGGGCCTGAGGAAGGACCCTGTGAAAAATCCCGAGGAAGGTCCTGGTCCTGGGCAGGGATCTTGGCTGAATGGCCTGAGGAGGGTCCTGGTGAAGGACCTTGGCTGAAGGGCCTGAGGAAGGGGCCCTGCGAAAGGACCCGGGGAAGGACCTGGGTACTAGCAAAATATTATTTTTTATAAGAAAGCCAAAATAATTTTCTTTTAATAAGAAAACTTTATCACATGGGTAATAGTGAAGGCATCATCATTTTTTTTTGTGTCAAAAAGTAAGGTCATATCATTCTGTCATCCTAGAATAATGTGAAACCTTTTTTGTGCATCATGTGTCTGTACATTATGCATAGACCTTTGTAAATTTTTCACCCACTTTTGAATTAACATAAAGTATGTGTATTATTATTACCATTTTTTTTAAACAAAAGAGTATGTCTTGTGTGAAAGTACAAAAGTACTGTAACTTGATGTGTACATACATGCATATAAGAGTACGTTTAGGAAGGTTGATGTGCACTTGTACTTTAAGGGTAAATGATTGTAATTAGACCACATCTTATCTAGTTGTATTTGAACTAAATTTTTATTCTCTTTCCATCATCCTTTTTTTTTGCTTAGGGTAGAAGATAAAAAAGAAAGGGCACATCCCACGTGTTTCTGACATTATGTGCAGTAAAAGTTGGCCTGACCACTTTTTATCAACTCAATAATTTTGTTTCATATAAAATATTTCAAAAAAATCATGGCTCTAGCGTGAGCACATGGTTTAACCATGCATTTACCATTTGTACCTTCCATGCTAAAACTTGTAACTTCACTTTCCAAACAAACTACATTTTATCAAGCAGCCATCGATGTATTTAAAAGTGAGGGATGTTCAACCCTTATCAAAATATCCATGCCATAGTCATGCGTTATTTAGTTACACTTTGTACTTTATGCTATGATACTTGTAACTTTGTCTTAAAGAGATTTTATGTTTTCAGGAGAGAGTTCATTTCCACTTCCTTACTATAATCTTTCACCAGAAGTGTATCTTTTTGTTCAGAAAAAGCTTGCAAAGTTGTAGTGTAAGCATGGCACATGCACTGTACCTTTGATTTTTTTTAATTATAAAATAGTTTAAGAAAAGACCTCGTTTTTGCCTTTGGTGAGCTTTTTCACAGTGACCCATCATTCATTTTGTAAAACTTCCATTTAACTCACACTTAGCTTTGAGTGGGGTCTACGTTCAAGGATATACTCATGGTTACATGAACCACAGATATCACTTTTAGATATGAAAACAAAGTTTTTCAAGACCTGATGATGTAAGCAACTTTCTAGATATTCAGAGGTCATTTGTATTAAGCATGTTATGAGATGCGGAACCTGTTAACCGGAGATGGATGCAGATCTGGGAAGCATGTTGAGCACGTGAGAATCACAGATCCGACCGTTCATATGGAGAGACCGAGACACGCTAGTACTCAGTCCCACGGATGGCGCCAATGTCGAATCCCCAAATCCCTGAAGTCGTTCAGAGGGTTTGGTGGTACTAACCTTAGATTCGGTGAGCTCCGGTTCAGGCTCGTCATCTCGCTGTCGCGGTGGCAGTTCCTCTTGCGGGGTGTCGGGTCTCAGGCTGCATCCACATGAAACTCTAGTTAGAGGGCCTGAGGGGGTTCACCCCGTGGGCACTCCGACGCTCATGTCAATATCTTGTATGGTAAAGATGTTATAAGTGCAAGTATAATTTAGAGAGAGAGAGTAGAGGGACAGGAGTAATCTTAGAGAAGTGGAGTAAGTAGTAACCTTTTTTGTGGGGAAAAAAATCTTCTGTCCCTTCTTGGGGAAGGAAGTTCTCTTAATGTAGTGAGATAGTTGGGCAATAGCCCTAATGGGCCGATCCAAGAGTGGGCTTATCAGGACGTGGCCCACTCAAACCAACTAAACATACCGAGAAAGACACAAGTGGGCTCGAGCCCAGCCACCAATCTAGGGCGATGAGCCCGGACGAGGAGCCCAAGCGAGGACCCTCGTCGTCAGTTGCATATTTAACCCGTCTCTGTCTCTAAACCCCAATCACCACCGTAACAGATCTGACCATTGCTTGATCTTTGTTAAAATCCCCCACCTTCACCGTCTCAACCGTACACCACCACAACTACTACCGCAAGGCCATCACAAGCCACCACCGTCCCTGACAGTTGCAAAAACCTGTATTGAGACCCTGAACAGTAACTAGACCAGAACTTTGAGCAATTTTAGAGGAATTGAGAGATGGGTTTGCATTGTGGGGGTGTTTGGAAGAAATAGGGGTAATTTAAGTGGGCGTTTGTGGAGGTTGTTAGGGAGATAGTTGCAAGAAACAATGGAGCTGAGTCTGTCTTATTGTTGTTGGTGTTGATGTTCAACATCGTTGTAGATGTTGCAGGTGTAGAGATAGAAAAGAGAGAGAGAGAGGGGGGGGGGGGTGTTGGGGCGGGGTGGGGTGGGGTAGAGGATTATTTATATATTTATGAAATGACTAAAATGTCCTTGGCTGACTTAACACATATGGATGGAGTCAGTTGGACCAAAATGACAACGATGAAGCCTTTTTGGATCCAGATGTTAAAAATGAACCCTTTGAACTAAACTGACAAAATGACCCAAACCACAAGGACTAAAATGGCATTTAACTCATTTTATAATCTACCCAAAATGTTTGTAACATTTTTTTTCTCTTTCTCAATCTCCTCCTTTGATTTTGCTACGTGTTTTTCTAGTTAGTCCGAGCGTTATAAAAGAGGGGAAAATGCTTGAGGGCAGGCCACGTTGACAGGAAACATGGGAACACCGCATCTCCCATTTCATTTTTGGTGAGAGCATGAGTAAAGCCGTTCTTGAGGATTTAAGTGTCTCGATCGAGCAGGAAAAAAAAGGTCCTTTGGCCTAGCCAATTATATAAACTACTTTTTTTAAAACGACGATTAACACTATATAGCAATAAACATAGCAAAAAAAAGGTTTGCTAAATTCATTGGTTGATGACGGGGGTAGCTCAAGACTAAATATAATGATTAAATATGTAAGCGCTCAAAAGGTTAAACGGTTCAACGGTTGAAAAGCTGTGAGTTGGGAAAAGCAATGCAGAAACAGTAGCCGGTCACATCTGAAGATCGCTTCACCAACCCACAACCGTAAAAGCAAAGCAGGTCTGCAAATGCACACTATTATCCGGGGGTCAAAAGCCTTCAACCCCCGAAAGGGGAAACCCTCCACTGCAAGTGAGGTTACTAGTCTAATCCATTCCACTTCGGGAGATGCCTTCTCTTATAAAATGACACTTCATTTACTTCAGAGAGGACATCCTGACCAGCTCTGATTCTCCAATCTCTGGTCATTCACATCGAATGCTTGTCTCGCACAAGTCATTCCCTTTCACATCCAACACACACATCCCCTTTGCTACACCTTCCAAATCTGGGTACGATTCAGAGGAGGATCCATAGCAAAGAACAACAATAAACTAGCAAACCTCCTTCCACGTCTCGCAAACGTGGGGGGACCCCACGACCTGCGTTAGGCAAGGTTGAACCCTTCAACCATTCTGCCTAGCCAGTCCAGCTACCACCGTTGGTCTTGTATTTGTTGCATCAACAAGTTGGCGCCCACCGTGGGGCTACGCCGCTATTTCTTCTCAAAAAGACCTAGTAGTGTAGCTCTATTCACTTAAAATCACCATGTCTGAAAGAGGATCCCCGGAAGAAGTAAATCAGATCCCAAATGCTTCTACTCCGGGTAGTAGCCAAGCTCACGTGGCTATACCAACTTCTTTCTCGACTCCGGGAAGCACACCCGAGTTCCTCAACTTCAACACACCAACTCTGTCCAGATCTGGAGTCCCATCTCCCAACATCGGCGTCTCCGATGCCCCATCATGTGTTGAACTCACCCCTGAAGGGGTTGCCAACAATTTCCTTGTGCTAAGGTCTCTTCTTAACCAACATGTGAGTAAAGAAAGAGAAAAGGGAGTGAGGATTCGTTTAGACTATGACGAACCTGAGCCAACATTGTCTCCTGGACCACCTCCTCCTCTTTTTGCAACAAGAAGTGAGTCTGGTCCCAGTAACCTTTCAAACCCTCACCCTTATCTGTCCACTATGACAAATCCTACGGTGCATCCTATCTTCTCTTCCCAACCAATTACCAGTGGTGTTCCTCTGGGACATGAGCTAACTCTTGACCAGCTCCTACAATCCCCGGTGACAAGCTATCCAGCATCTACAACAACTACATGGGAGCAAGCCCTGTCCGTGCTCCCCTTAGCACGTAGTGCTATTATGAGTGCTCCCCTCGGGATAAACTGCTCCGCTGGCCCAGGAAGCCTTCAAGGCTTCAACCCTATGCCCAACATGATGACCCAGATGATGGCCAACTTCCCATGGCAACACTTCATCAATCAAGTGCTTGCCACTCAGGGAAACAACGGCAATGGCAGTAGTGTGGATGCAAGGACAGAAGAAGACTTGGCTAAACCATACAAGCCAAGTAACCTTTCATGCTTTTCAAGGCAGATAGCCGATTATGATTTCCAGTCAAAGATCAAAATGCCGGCCCACATCAGGACATATGACGGGACTGAAGATCCTGAGGACCATCTTCAGATCTTCACCGGTGCAGCTCGGATAGAGAAATGGTCCAACGCTGAGTGTTGCCTAATGTTCATGCAAACTCTTGTTGGATCCGCCAGGATCTGGTTCAACGATTTACCTGCTCAAAGCGTTCGAAGCTTTGACGATCTCAGTAAGGGTTTCCTGGCCAATTTCTCCCAACAAAGACGATATGTCAAAGACGCAACAGTGATCTTTCAGATAAAACAACGTGATGATGAAAGTCTTCGTGCTTTCGTTGAACGATACAAGAAGGAAGGTCTGACTTATGTAGGGGCCGACGAGAAAATGAGGGTGGCTGGCTTCATGAATGCCATCACCTCTAAGTACCTTACAAGGGATTTCAACAAATCTCTACCCAAGACCTTAGAAGAAGCTCTTGAAAGGGCTGAAGCCCACATCCGGGGAGAGGAGGCAGTAGACATTAAGGAACAAAGAAAAAGAGGGTCCGGCTGGAGAAGCAACAGTCCAGCCAGAAAAAGAGGGAACTTCAACTCCTATGACAGGCGGTCAAAGGGTTCAGACCCTCGAAGGTCTGAAGGTCGGAACCTTTCAAGCAGGGAAAAAGGCATAAGTTTCACACCCCTCACAAAGACCCCCCAAGAAATCCTTGCAACAGAAGAAGTTAAACAAAACTTTCGGCCTCCTAGACCTCTCCCCAAAAGCAGGAAAAATGAGAACTCCACCCAATACTGCGAGTTTCATGAAGAAAAAGGTCACCATACCAATGATTGCTTCCAACTTAAGAAAAGAATAGAAGAGGCTGTCAAGTCCGGAGAACTCGCTCATTTGGTAAAGGGAGTCCGGGACAAAATGACTGAAGGAAAGGGTAAGGAAGTCAATATGGTGGATTTCGATGGAAAGGTCCCTCACAAGAGGCAGAGGTTGGAAGCTTGGGAGCTTTAGTGTGTCTGTTTCCCCCCTACGGAGAATGACCCCCTCCCCAGCCCTCTCATGGTAGAAGCTACCGTGGGAACGTTGCAAACATGCAAGGCATACATAGACACGGGGGCAGCCACTGAAATCATGTTCGAAAAATTCTTCAACCAATTGAGCAATGAAGAACGTTCAAGGCTTCAACCCTCTGGGACCTCCATAAAAGGTATCGCTGACATACCCCTCAAGCCTTTAGGGCAACTGACACTTAATGTTCGTTTCAATGAAGGTTTAAAAGAAAGAACCCAACCACTCACCTTTGTGGTTATCAACATCCCCTCAAGCTATGATGTGATCATCGGAAGACCAGGACAGTGTGCATTTTACATGGCGGTGTCTGTTGGCCATGGCACAGTCAAATTTCCCACCGAAAGGGGCATAGCAACCCTTCAACCCTCTCAGGAAGCCTACATGGTTGAAGGTGAGAGATCAAACAATGAAGAAGACAGGCAAAGGCTGGTCATAAACCCTAAATACCCTGAACAAAGAATAAGGGTCAACCCAGACTTTTCTCAAGAGACCCTTTCATACCTTAAAAAATTGCTAACACACTACAGCGACGTATTCGCTTGGTGCCCTGAAGATATGACCGGGATCCCCCGGGACATTGCCGAGCATGAGTTGAGAATACCACCAGAGGTCAAGCCCGTTGTCCAGAAGAAAAGAAGCTTAGCACCTGAGAGAAGTCTGGCAGCCTGCCAAGAGGTTGAAAAGCTCGTGTCAGCCGGTATTCTCCGAGAAGTCAAGTACCAGTCATGGGTTGCAAACCCGGTTATGGTCAAGAAACCAGACAACTCTTGGAGGATGTGTATAGATTTTAAGGATCTTAACAAAGCTTGCCCCAAGGATTGCTATCCACTACCAGAAATTGATCTCAAAGTTGACTCCCTCACAGGCTACTCGTTCAAATGCTTTCTTGATGCATACAAAGGCTATCACCAAATCCTCATGAAAAAAGAGGATGAGGAAAAGACAGCCTTTCACACGGACAAAGGGATCTTTTGCTATCAAATGATGCCTTTCGGCCTCAAAAATGCAGGAGCAACCTATCAACGGCTCGTTGACAAAGCCTTCGAAAGCCAAATCGGCAAAAACATGGAGGCATATGTCGATGACTTGGTTATTAAAAGCAAGAAGGAATACCAAATGCTCGATGATATTCAAGAAACTTTCAAGAACCTCAGAAAGGTTAACATGAAGCTTAATCCTGAAAAGTGTTCATTTGGATTCGAGGAAGGAAAATTTTTGGGCCACATTGTTGGAAAACAAAGCATCAAAGCCAACCCTAACAAAGTAAAAGCCGTCCTTGAAACCAAGCCACCAAAGACCAAGAAGGAGGTTGAAAGCTTGAACGGGAAGCTTGCAGCCTTGAAGCGTTTTACCTCAAAGTTAGCCGAAAGATCTCTGCCCTTCTACAAAACGCTCAAGAACTGCTCAGATAAAAAGGATTTCAAATGGACTGAAGAAGCTGAAGAAGCTTTCAACCAGATGAAGCAACATCTAGCTTCCCTACCAGACATTGCGGCACCAAAAACCGGGGAGTTAATATCGGTGTACCTCTCAATCACGGACGAGGCCATCAGTGCAGTCCTCACCATTGAGCGAGACAAGGCCCAGGTACCCGTTTATTTTTTCAGCAAAACTTTAAAATTAGCTGAAACGAAATACCCTCCCCTTGAAAAACTTGCCCTAGCCTTAGTTCAAACAGCTAGAAGGCTTCGAAGGTATTTCCAAGCACACCCCATACAGGTGGTCACCGACCAACCTATTAAGAGTGTGCTTGAAAAACCTGAAAACTCGGGGCGATTAGCCAAATGGGCCATAGAACTAGGTGAACATAACATCACCTATGTCCCAAGGAAAGCTATCAAGGCTCAAGTCTTGGCCGATTTCATTGTGGAAGTCCAAAACCAAACAGTCACTGAAGTAAACACTGCCACCGCTGAACCTTCCAACCCTGAAGCCTGGAAGCTCTTTACCGACGGGGCTTCAAGCGTTGAAGGGTCAGGGGCCGGATTAATTTTGATCAACCCAAAAGGTTTGGAATTCACATATGCTCTTCGTTTTGATTTTCAGACCACCAATAATGAGGCTGAATACGAAGCACTAATAGCCGGCCTAAGGCTGGCCAAAGAAATGAAAGTTGAAAAGCTTGAAGTGTTCACGGATTCGTTGCTGGTCTCAAGTCAAGTCAATGACAGCTACATAGCTAAAGAGCCCAACATGAAAAAATACAGAGAAAAATCCAAGGAACTGATGAGTACCTTCCAAGCATGCAACATCAAACAGATCCCAAGATCTCAAAACAAGAAGGCCGATGCCCTAAGTAAGCTTGCATCCCTCACTTTTGCCCATCTCACCAAGAAGGTACTGGTAGAAGTGTTGAAGGCCCCATCCATTGATGAATTGGAGGTTCAAGACGTGGTTACTGAAGAAGAACCAAACTGGATGACTCCCATAAGAAAGTTCCTCAAAAATGGTGAATTACCCAATGATCAAGTGGAAGCCAAAAGGGTTGAAATCAAGGCAAGACAATACATACTACAAGGAGAAACCCTTTACAAAAAGGGTTACCTTGCTCCCTTGCTAAGATGTGTCGGTCCCGAGCAAAGTAAGTACTTGATCAAGGAAATTCATGAGGGCGTGTGTGGAGCTCACTTTGGAGCTAGGTCGGTAGTTGCAAAGCTCATGAACCTCGGATATTTCTGGCCCTCAATGCATCATGACACAACCGAAGAATTGAAGAAATGTGATGCCTGCCAGATCCACGCACCAGTCCCAAAAAGTCCCAAGCATGATTTAGTCCCAATAACCTCGGCTTGGCCATTCCATAAGTGGGGAATGGACATTGTTGGTCCATTTCCCCCAAGCAAAGGGGGAGTGAAATTCCTACTGGTGGCGGTAGACTATTTCACCAAGTGGCCCGAGGTCAAGCCACTTGCCAAGATCATAGGAAAGCAAGTCATTGACTTTGTCTGGGAAAACATCATTTGCCGTTATGGATTGCCAGGAGTACTTGTCACCGACAACGGAAGGCAATTTGCTGAGAAGCCTTTTAGCGTTTGGTGCAAAGAATACAAAATCGATCAGGTTTTCAGCTCAGTGGCTTATCCGCAATCAAACGGGCAGGTTGAGAAAACAAATAGAAGCATAGTGGAAGGAATAAAGACAAGATTGGGAAGATACGAAAGCAACTGGCTTGAAGAATTGCCTAGTGTTCTATGGGCAATTAGAACAACGGAAAAAACAAGCCATAAGAAAACACCTTACAGCTTGGTATTTGGATCCGAAGTTGTGATCCCTGCCGAAATAGGAGTTGTAACCCAAAGAATTGTCAACATGGATCCCGAAGCAAACCAAAAAGAGACCATGTTGAATTTACAACTCCTAGAGGAAGCAAGAGATCAAGCCGCAATTCAAGAAGCCAAATACAAGCAACAGATGGAAGCTTACTACAACAAAAAAGTCAAAAACGAACATTTCAAGCCAGGGGACCTAGTCCTCAGAAACAACGAAGCCAGCAAGAAAGAAAATCAAGGAAAGCTTGGCCCAAAGTGGGAGGGCCCGTACACCATCCTTGAAGCACACAAAGGTGGATCCTACAAGCTGGCTGACTCAGAAGGCAAAAGGCTTCCAAGGCATTGGAACGGCAAAACCCTGAAAAGGTTCCATGTTTAAACGGAAAGTTTGGTTTGTTTAAGAATGTATTTCGAGCAGGATTATGAATTCCTTTTGTAAAAAGCAAGTATTGCTTTAATGAATGAAGTTGTTTTTATCAAACTTGTCTTTCTATCCCAAAATCAGGTTGAGAACCTAGCAAAAAACTCCATGGCAAGGGCCATGTAAGGGGATGAGCTCCCAGGCCACATCGCTCAATAGGTTCAAGGGTTGAATGAGCCTATATAAGGGGTGAGTTCCTAAATCAATACAACTCCATGAGACTTGTTAAGAAAACACAAAATTGTCTCATAGACGGGTATGAGCAGCCTACACCAAATGCTCCCTAAGCCTTAAAAATATAGTCCACAAAAAGGCTAAAACACCAAAAGAAATAATAAAAAGGATAGGTGCTATCTCTTCTTGTTAAAAATGCCAAGGCTAAGTGTCTGCAGCACTGAACCCTTTTAGGTATAAAAAACATAAGGGCAGCACAAACTCGACAAAGACAAAGTTACAAAAGAACAAAGTCAATTGGACAAAAATCACAAAGGTACAAACCAAGCCAGGACGCAAAACTAAGAAGCCTTCAAGGCTTCAAGCCACCCGGGCAATACCTCGAAACCTTAAAGGCTTCAACCTATTAAAAGACAGCCAAAAGGCTTGGACGGTTAAAATCCAAATGAACTGCCTTGTCCAAAAAGGCACATGCATAAAACCATAATAAATGGAAAATAGTTAAAACATAACATCATATAAAACAAAGCCCCAAAAAGACTTCCAAACATAAGTTAGAGCAAGTCCTAATAACTTGCAAGCTTAAACTACTGTTCCAGCGGCCACGAAGGCCTTAAAACACAACCAACAGGAACCTTAAGGGTTCCTAATAACCTAATATTGTTCAAGTTAACATTACAAAACATAAATTGTTTCAGTGCTAAGAAAGCTACGAATCAAGCATCAACAGATTTAGAAACTCCAGAACCTTTGCCCTTGGCCTTCTTTGTTTTCTTCAACTTTTTAGTCTTCACACCTCCATCACCACCAACCGCCGAAGCCTCCAAGCTTGCATCCTTAGGAACATCCGGCTGACCTGAAAGGGTATCGTCACTATCACCCGAATAAGACCTCTTCCTTGAAAGAGATCCCAGGATTTCAGCACAGACCTTCTCATTCAAGCCCTCCGGCTTCAAACCTTGCAACACAGCAAGAGGCTTACCAAAGCAACCAGAAACTTGATGGATGTAAGGATAAGTCAGCTTCTCCATTTGCTCAACGGAGCCTTTAAAAACATCAGAAGCCTCGGGCCGAAACAGAGGTGACTTCTCCAAAGGATGACCGGACTCATGGAGCTTATAACCTGCAATAAGACCTTGGTGTCTTCCCAAATTGAGCAGCTTAGTATAAACATCGCCAAGGGCAGAATTAAACTCTTTGGAGTGCAGCAGATAGGTAACCACTTGATGGAAACCCTGCTCAATGAGCCATTGGTTATCCCCAGTAGCCTGAGCAACTGAAGCCTTCAACCCCTCTTTCTCCTTACCAAAAGCCTGTTGCTGAACAAACAAAGCTTCCCGGTCAGCCCTAAGTTTCAACCTATCAGCCTCGAAGCTCTTTTTCAAATCACCCATCTCAATCTCATGCGTCTTTTTCAGATCACTAACCTTCTTCTCCCATGCTGCTTCCTTCTCGGCAAAGCCAGCTATCTCCTTTTTCATCCCAGCCATGGAGGATTTCATTTTATCCTTCTTCTTGGAGAATTCTTCATATTCCCGCATTCTCTGACGAAAACGGGCAATGCCTTGAGGAAGCATGGCAGCAAGATTGCAGGTACTCAAAATCATACGGGACAGCATCAGGTCATCATCCATCCCAGCAATAGTCTCGTGCACTGAGGGAGGAGCAATGTGACTCAGAGCATCCTCACAAACAGCAGCATCTTTGAAACTGTCATCATTCTTCACCGACCAAGTAGGCACATAAATCCCTTCCGGGTCCAACCCTTCAACGTCCCTGCTCGAAGACTCCTGAACAGGAGTGGCAACAACCTTCTTGCCTAAAACCTTTTTACCATGGACAACCAATTCCTTATCCTTCTCAGCACCTGCTTCAACACCTTGATCTTCTGAAACTTCAATATCGTCACTCAAGTCCACTGGTTCAGTAGAAGTGGATTGAGGACCAGCTTTCAACAACCGATGAGAAGATCAACGGGTTGAAGATTTGGGAGCATTAGACTTAGAAAAACCCTTGGCAGTAGCAGCACTAACATAACCTGAGCCCTCAAACCTTTGATCAGCAGTCCTAACCACAACATTCTCACCAGGAACAGACGGAGCATCCTCAAAAACAACATCAGACGTATCGTTGCTCTTAATAAAATCCAAAGCAGACATGACTGCAAAAAACAACAACACATAAGTCATAGATCAAGAAAAACATAAAAAGAACAAAAAAGGAAAATGCATACCCATGCCACTCCTCATAAGAACCGGATCCCGATCAACATTCCCCCAAATTTTACTAACCCCTAATAGAACAAGTAAGTGTTCAGGAAAGGGACGAACCCTCGAAGGGCACCCCCGGATGGCATTGACAGTGGCGGATCCAGCCGGAGAAATCACTGGGTTCCTTTTTCCAAATCATACAAGGTTTACACTACAAAAAAACGTTTTTTTCCAAATCATACAATATTTACACTACAAAAAAACGTTTTTTTCCGAAAACACTGGGTTCCTGGGAACCCGGTGTTTGTATACTGGATCCGCCCCTGGGCATTGAGAAAAACAGCATTCAATTCAGACTCGGAAGGTTCCGGATCATTGAGAACAGCATCCGGATTCCTCCACACCATTTTAAAAGGGATGATAGTATCGGAAACCCAGAAAAAGCGGTCTTTCCAAGCCCCAAGCGTAGTAACCATCGACGAAATAAGGCAGGTATCAACTTTGGTTGTTTCAAAAGTAAACCAATCGCCATTCTTAGCCAAGCGAAAAAACTGGCGAAAGAGTAAAAGGGAAGGATCATACCCAAGAGCACGACATAAAACCTCAAAATGCAAAACCCTAGCCATCCCCTTTGGATGAACTTGCCCAAAAGAAACCCGATAATACTCCAACAAGTTCAAAACAAAAAACGAAAAGGGATATCGAAGGTTTGAGAACTCAAAATGACTACAATATAGGGCAATCGAACCAGAAGGTGGTTTATCAACGGGAACATCACAAGCAGGGGAAATGGGGTCAAACTTCCTATCAATACCATATTCCATACAAAATAAATCTACCTCCTCTTGTGTTAACCGGGAAAAAGATTTTGCTAAGTCCTTACGAGCACCCATTTTTTTGACAACGGAAAATGCAGAATGCAAGATGAAAAGGAAACAGGAACTAACCTTAGAGAAGGAGAGAAAATGGCAGGAACTTGGAATAAATTATGAAACAAATGGATAAGTTTGGAAATATAAAATAAATATAAGTCTACAATAGGGGTAATAATGGCAAAACAGTAACTCCTGCGAAAACCGCCACCCTATCAACTGCCATACATCAATCAAATCAATTGTCAGTTATTTGAAATTCAAATTCAAAACATTAACTGCCTTCAACCTTTCAAGCCTTCAAGCAACGAACCCTCGAAACCTTCAAGCAATAAAATACGTACATAAAAGTCAGAAGTCTTTAAGCTTATCACCCAAAAGCCTCTGACTTGGGGGGCTGATGACGGGGGTAGCTCAAGACTAAATAAAATGATTAAATATGTAAGCGCTCAAAAGGTTAAACGGTTCAACGGTTGAAAAGCTGTGAGTTGGGAAAAGCAATGCAGAAACAGTAGCCGGTCACATCTGAAGATCGCTTCACCAACCCACAGCCGCAAAAGCAAAGCAGGTCTGCAAATGCACACTATTATCCGGGGGTCAAAAGCCTTCAACCCCCGAAAGGGGAAACCCTCCACTGCAAGCGAGGTTACTAGTCTAATCCATTCCACTTCGGGAGATGCCTTCTCTTATAAAATGACACTTCATTTACTTCAGAGAGGACATCCTGACCAGCTCTGATTCTCCAATCTCTGGTCATTCACATCGAATGCTTGTCTCGCACAAGTCATTCCCTTTCACATCCAACACACACATCCCCTTTGCTACACCTTCCAAATCTGGGTACGATTCAGAGGAGGATCCATAGCAAAGAACAACAATAAACTAGCAAACCTCCTTCCACGTCTCGCAAACGTGGGGGGACCCCACGACCTGCGTTAGGCAAGGTTGAACTCTTCAACCATTCTGCCTAGCCAGTCCAGCTACGACCGTTGGTCTTGTATTTGTTGCATCAACAGTTTCTAATGTGTTGAATAACTTCGACTCCATATAGAGAAGATGAAGAATCGTCCAGTAAGTAGACTAGTATACCATGGAGTGTGACCGAGGAAGAGTCTTTAGAACGCGCTTGGGTTAATATTTAGGAGGATCCGAGGAAAGGTAATATTAATATTTTGTAATTTTATAAAAATATTAATTCGTTAATAACTTTTTTCTTTTCTATAATTGTAAGTGATGCACAAATTGGTCAAAGTTTTTGGAAACGCATTATAGACAAATTTCACACGTTATTACAACATGAAATGTATCGTCTACACCATTCAATCAATTCAAAATTTTAGAACATGAATAAAAAATATTAAAATTCAACAATTATTATAACAATGCCTTCATCAATCGGCTGAGTCGACAAAGGACAACAAAGTTTACAAGGCGACTAATGCCAAATACATAGCAAAACATAACGAACCGTTCCCCACATCAGGGCTTGGGATACTGTGAGAAAATGTACGAAGTGGCCACTTGTGCCGAAATAGATTAAATCGACGAAAAGGACTAAAAGTTTGAGTCAAATAAATTTAGTACCGATGGTTTGGATGTGCGTTGCAACACTAACATTTACGATGACTTTGAGGATGAAGTGGACACACAAGAACTACAACAATTGCAAAAACCGCAAAACCACATCGGGAAGGATAAAGCGAGCCGAGTGTTGTCATCAAAGTCTCCCAAAGAGTCCAGAATAAATAGCTTAATGAGTAAGATCAACTAAATTCACAAGTTTTAAGTAGAGAGGCTTCAGTTAAAGGAGAAACTTAGCCAAGAAGCGGTTGAGAGGGAAATGGAGAAATTTCAGTTAGAGAAAGAAACGATCGAGAGGGAGGATTTAAAAAATTTTAACTACCAACACCAACAATCCTTCGGCTAGAGAATGAGAAGTCACAGCATTGCTGAATGATAAAGTTGCAAAAAGATATGGTTTTTAGTGTTATTTTTCTTTTGTCTTAACAAGGGTCGTAGTTACTTGCGTGGTGTGCAGAGACGCGATTGGAATTCAGAACGTATAGCACTCCATCCTTTTTTTTTATTGTGCATACATATTATATCGTTGTTGATTTCAATTTCATTATTAACAACTTTGATTCTAAGTGCTTGTTTTGATTTGGTTCTCAGTGTTCAGATGACTTCATACTTCATCTTTGTTGATTAATATGTACTTCATCTTTGTTGATTAATATGGTTCTAACAAGTTAATTGATTGGTGATTATCGTCAATAAAATATTGACAAATAGTTTGTTATTATTGATAAATATCATGTTTAACAACAAACGTGTTTATGTTTGTTGACATATTGTGAATAAACAATCCATTAGAACCGTTGATTTATCAATCTAATTTTTAACTATAAAACAATTTGTAAATGAGATTAACTAGCATTAAGGCCCCCGCGTTGCGGCGGGAGGCGTAAAACCATGCAAAGTAGCACTAATGTCACAACACTGCCAGCGATGAACACTGGAAAAACTCGTAAAAACAAAATAAATAGAAAATAAAAAATAAAACCGAATGAAAAGTAGATGTAAAATCGTTGAACCACGCACTCCCGTTGCGGCGTGTTAATGCGAAAAATTTAGGCTAAAACGTAAAACATAGAAAAATAACTAAGTCCATCTAGGACCCGCGGGTTGCGACGAACTTGTCAAACGGGAAAAAAACGATGAACAAACTTTGAACCCCACATGCACGTTGCGGCGTGTTAACTCGCAAAATTTTGAACGCACGCAAAACAAAAAAACTTGCGAAAGATGAAAATTTTGTGTTAAAAAAATGGGTTAAATTGGAAAGATGAGATGTTTTAGGTTAGTAGTGAATTTTTTTTTTGAAACACCCCCTAAACATAGGGTACAACACCATAAAGCCATGTTAATTTATAATATGGAAATATCACTTGTTATAAAAGTAGAACTAATTCATTCATGATGTGTGTGTGAGTTGTTAAGTGTCCCAAAAGAAAAGTAAGAAATTCTTATGGTCAAAACCAAAAGGTGAAATGCACACTGGTGCAAATGGATGTTGTAAATTGATATATATAATAATTAAGAATGTAGGGGATCACCCAACCTCTAGTAGTTACATGGTAAAGATCCGGTACAAATAGTTCTTAACCTAAGAAGTGTAGGAAATTAGGTCAAACGAACTCCGATTGAGCTTATTCCAGCGGCGTTGGAACCGGCTCGTCGAAACCTAACCAGAAACCCTAACCCCTTAAAACTAAACCCTAAACCCTAAAAAAACCCTAAAGCTAAACCCTAAGGCAAAATCCTATGCTAAACTCTACGCTAACCCCTAAAATCTAAATTATAAACCCTAAAAGCTAAACCCTAAATGCTAAACCCTAAGGCTAAACCATAAGGCTAAACCCTAAATGCTAAACTCTAAAGCTAAACCCTAAATACTAATGCTAAACCTTAAAACTAAACCCTAAAGCTAAACCCTTAAGCTAAAATCTAAAGCTAAATCCTAAAAGTTAAACTCTAAACCCTAAAAGCTAAACCCTATATATATTTGAATAGGATTCGACGAGCCGGTTCTAACGCCACTGGAATGAGGTTAATCGGAGTTCATTTGACCCGGTTTCCTACACTTTGTAGGTTAAGATTGTTTTGTATTTGATCCTACCCAGTAGTTACAACCTCTAGTAGTTATTACCTTTCTATATTTCTCATTCGAGTCTTTCGTCTATATAGATTTTTCTTTAAAATTAGAACTCACACACTCACTAAAGCAACTTTAAATTACAATACGTCAATACCAATGTCCATCTCCAGACTACAACGCTCACCACTTACGAAGGAACACCTTGCTATACCCCTTAGTTTAACTAGGCTACTTGTTCTTTGCTACAATATATATATATATATAGGATTGAGTTAAAATAAGAACCACTCTCAGTTGTAAGAACCATGAGAACCATTTCAACCAATCAGAACATGCCAACAAAAGGGTATATTAGTCATTTACCCTATATGTCATATCTATCCTCTCTCCTCTCTCCTCTCTTTAATGCACTCTCCTCTCTCCTATTTTATAGTTGCAGACTCTCTCACTCACCATCAAACCCACCCCAAATGTCTCTGATTTCGACCCCAAATGTCTCTGATCTCGACGCCACCGTCACCCCAAATGCCTCCACCGCCACCGCCGGTGGTTGTACCAGCCTCCGGCACACCCCCCACCGGAGATCAAGCTTCTGTGTGTGTTTTTTCTGGGTTTCAAATACCAGTTCTTCTGGTTGTTCTTCATCTGTGAGATTAAAGGGCGATGATGATGTGGAAACCCACACATGAGCCTTGTTCTTCATCTGAGAGTTTAATGGAAACCCAATCCTGGATCTGAGAAAGATGACGGCGGCGGTGGGATACCGGCGGCGGGGGTGGCCTTTGAAGGGTGTTCGGAAGTCGGGGCAGGTGGGTTTGTTCTTGTTTGATTTTTGATCAGTGATTTTTGTTTGAATCAGTGAACTATGATTATGTGTTCTTGATGTTTTCTGGTGATTTTTTAATGTTTGGGGGGTTGATCTGTGTTGATTCGATGGTATTTTTGGTATATGTTCTTGATTTTTAGTATATGTTCTTGATTTTTTGGTATATGTTCTTGATTCTTGGGGGGTTTAACTTTCTGGGTTTGATTATGTTGAATCTGGGTTTGAATGATGTTATTGGGACCCTTTTTGATGCTGTTGAATCTGGGGTTTGAATGATATTCTGTGATTCCTGGTCTGTGTTCATGATTTTTTCTGGGTTTAGTTGATTTTCCTGTGTTCATGATGAATCTGGGACCTTTCTGTGTTCATGTTTAATCTGGGTTTAGTTGAGAATCTGTGTTCATGTTGAATCTGGGGTGGCGATGATGCAAAAAAAAAAAAAAACGTAGATTTTGATGACGATGGCACGGCAAGGACGGCGGAGGGTAGGGTTTTTGATCCTGCAACCCCACTTTTGCAGCCTCTTGATTATCGGATAATCTGAGCCAAACCCCGTTTTTTTTTTGAGATACCCTTTGGTTTTTATGTTTGTTGGGTTTTTAGTTCGTCTTACGTAAACAAGTTTCGTGTAAAAAAGTTTTTGTGAAAAAAAAGTTCAACCGTAAACTTTTACTTTTCGTGTAAAAAAGTTTTTGTGAAAAAAAGTTCAACCGTAAACTTTTACGTAAAACGTAAAAAGTTTATCGTAAAACTTAAAAAAGTAAAACGTAAAAAGTTTAACTTAAAACGTAAAAAGTTTTACACAAAACGTAAAATTTAAAAACATAAAAAGTTTAACGTAAAACGTAAAATGTTTTACGTAAAACGTAAAACGCAAAACGGAAAAAATGTTAACGTAAAAAACCGGGGCGTAAAACGTAAAAAACCGACGAATAAAACGTAAAAAACCGACACATAAAACGCAAAACGGAAAAAATGTTAACGTAAAAAACTGGGGCGTAAAACGTAAAAAACCGACGCGCAAAACGTAAAAAACCGATGCGTAAAACGTAAAAAATCGGCGCGTAAAAACGTAAAAAACGTTAACGTAAAAAACCGGGGCGTAAAACGTAAAAAATCGGCGCGTAAAATCGTAAAAAACGTTAACGTAAAAAAACCGGCGTGTAAAACGTAAAAAAAACGTTAACGTCAAAAACCGGGCCGTAAAACGCAAAAAACCGGCGCGTAAATCGTAAATAACGTTAACGTAAAAAAACCGGCGCGTAAAACGTAAAAAAACGTTAACGTAAAAAACCGAGGCGTAAAACGTATAAAACCGACGCGTGAAAAAGTCGGGCGTAAAAACGCCGCGTCAAAAAACGAGGCATGAATAGGCCGGCCGTAAAAACGTTAAACGTAAAAATCTGTAAATAAATCTGAATATGAAAATGTTTAATAAAAAAACTAAGTTTAAAAAATAAGAATCTAATATAATAATACTAAAAAGTAATAAAAAACAATAAAGGTAAAAAGACAAAATAGTGTAATTTTACTTAAATACCCTTTTGGATTAAAATATAAAAGACATAATAAGACAAAAAATACTTAATATTATTTTTTAATATCTTTTAATCTCATCCATCCATCTACTTGATCCAATGGTTAGAAAGTGGTTCTCATGGTTCTTACAACTGGAGGTGGTTCTCATTTTAACCATCCCCTATATATATATAGGGAGCCGCTAGAATGAGAACCACCACGAGTTATGAGAACCACGAGAACCGCGCCCCGCGGGTGGCCGTTGACCACAAAATTTTTTTTACACGTAGATCCGTATATTTTAAGACCGGGTGTAAATTTTGGGTTCAAACGGCGCGCCCGAGGGGGTAGTTTTTTACGCCCAAAGTTTGGGTTTTTTTAATTTTTTTAATTTTTCTTTTTTTTAACCAAACTTTGGGCGTAAAAAACTACCCCCTCGGGCGCGCCGTTTGAACCCAAAATTTACACCCGGTCTTAAAATATACGGATCTAGGTGTAAAAAAAATTTCGTGGTCAACGGCCACCCGCGGGGCGCGGTTCTCGTGGTTCTCATAACTCGTGGTGGTTCTCATTCTAGCGGCCCCCTATATATATATATATATAGAGGCCGGTTATCATACAAATGCGCTTATCGTACATTACATACGGTACAATCTCAGCCGTCAGATCATCTTCCGGCATTGAAATCGCATGTTGTTTTTTTATAACAATTTCGCATGTTGTTTTTTTAACATGCGATTTCATCAAAATTACCACATGCGAAATTGTTACAAAAAAACAACATGCTATTTCATCAAAATTATCACATGCGAAATTGTTACAAAAAACAACATGCGATTTCATCAAAAATTATCACATGCGAAATTGTTACAAAAAAACCAACATGCGAATTCAATGCGTGATAAAAGATCCGGCGGCTGAGATTGGCGCGTACATAATGTACGATAAGGGCATTTGTACAGTACTCTTTACCTATATATATATATATATATATATATATATATATATATATATATAGAGAGAGAGAGAGAGAGAGAGAGAGAGTAAAGTCATATTTGAGTCCTTGTGATTTGTGCAGTTTAACCATATGAATCCAAAAACCAAAACTGTCTTGATTTGAGTTTCTGTGGTTTCTAATTTTAACCATTTGAGTCCCCGTGCTCTCTAATTTTAACCATTTGAATCCAAAACCAAATGTTTCTGATTTGGATGTTGTTTACTTTTGGATTCAAATGGTTAAAATTAGAAACCACAGGGACTCAAATCCAAACAGATTTGGTTTTTGGATTCAAATGGTTAAACTGCACAAACGACAAGGACTCAAATAGGACTTTACTCATATATATATATGAAATGAAAACCACCCCCAGTTGTAAGAACCGAGAGAACCACATTCTAGCCACTAGATCAACAAGATGGATGAACAAGATTAAAAGTATTTAAAAATAATATTAAGTATTTTTTGTCTTATTATGTTCTTAATATTTTAATGCAAAAGGGCAGTTTAGTAAAAATACTATTTTTTGTCTTTTTGTCTTCATTATTTTTTATTACTTTTTTTGTATTATTATATTAGTTTTTATTTTTTTAAACGAGTAAAATGCCCGGATAGTCCCTGTGGTTTTGTAAAATAACACTTATAGTCCCAAACTTTTGGAAATTACACCGGTGCTCCTTGTGGTTTGACGAGTTGTTACTCGGATAGTCCCTGGAGTGGATGTCCGTTAGTTTTCTCCGTTAAGTCAATCTGAAATTACTTATTTACCCCTCCCTTTAAAAGATACAAAATAAAAACAAATTTGTTTTTCTTTCCCAAAATTGACCATCCCATTTTGTTCTCCACCTAATTCGAAACTTTAGCAACTGGAATTATCAAATATTCATCTCGAATTTGAATATGAAGTTTCTAGGACTCCTAACTTCGTTTGATCAATTCTCCATTGTTTCCAAAGCACCTCCATTACTCCTCCAGCACAACACCGCCATTAATTCTCATCTACAGTACTGGCATTGTTCTACAGTTAACTTTTGCCCAGAATTTGTTGGTGCATATGTCTGTCGAATTGGAACTAGCCATTTCGTGTGGCCATTCCATGCGAAATGGAACTCCTATAAATAGAGGTCTTATCATTTCATTTGTAATAGTTGATGATTCCAGATCCGAAGTGCTGCTGAAGTGTCGTTTGATCTGTAATCGTGTTAAATCAATATACAAGACATTATAAGTGATACTGAGTGTAAATCAAGCTGATTCAACATCAATACGTTTGTTTTCGCCTCTCGTATTGATCGAGATCTCTTCTGAACGACTCGTTTGGTCATGCAAACGATCCTACAAGTGGTATCAGAGCTCAGGAGGAAGAGTTCTTACCAAATCAGCTTGTTTTCACCGAAATTTCTGACTTCTACTCATTCTTCTTCACAATTTTCAAAATTAACGGAGTTTTTATGGTTAAAATGGACTGATTTTCACATATAACGTGCGAAACATAGTATTAATCAATCCTTGAAAGAATTAGACCTAAAATCGACCTAAAACCTGATCAATTTGTCAAAAACATGGCCGATTGTGTGACATCAGCAACATTTCGTGTGAAATTACCTCCAATTCGCACGAAATAGACTTCCAGTTCGCTTGAAATAGACTCTGGTCGTGTGAATTTGAACCATTTCGCACGAATTGGATTCCCAGCTTGCATCAAAGTATCATTTCGTGTGAAAATACACTCATTTCGCACGAATTGGACTTCCTGGTCGCACCAAAGTGTCCATTTCGCTTGAGATAGCTCATTTCGTACCAAATCTGCTCCATTCTGCTTGAAAGGTCCACCAAGAATTTCCATTTCGCACGAATTGGAAAGAATTGGCCCAATTCACATGAAATCATCCCATTTCGTTTGAAAGAACAATCAGTTCATTTGAAGTGAATAGATCCCAGTTCGTTTGTATTGTCAATCCGCTTGAACTTTGTGAATTTGTGAAACTATTTTACCGAAACATGGAAGAAGAGTTTTACAATGCGTTTGCTACCGCTCCAGCTGCTCCAATCACAGTTGCCGAAACTGTTGAAATCGAAAATGAAACGGGAACGTCTCAAAAGCCTCCAAAGCTTATGTACATCGAGGATTTTAAA
The DNA here is from genome assembly GCA_030545235.1 of Helianthus tuberosus. Lineage (NCBI taxonomy): Eukaryota > Viridiplantae > Streptophyta > Magnoliopsida > Asterales > Asteraceae > Helianthus > Helianthus tuberosus. Next base: position 57,396,169 of record CM060427.1, read on the forward strand.
GGATGGCAAAACCGTTTTGAAACATGGATGCAAGCTTATAAGTTTGATGCATGGGTTTCGTTAGACAAAGATTACGTTAAACCAAAAGATGACCGTGGAAATGAAAAACCTTTAAGTGACTACTCAGCGAGTGAGAAGTTAAAATACACCGGTGAGAAAATGATGATTAGCATTCTCCAACAAGCGGCAAAAGAAGATATTTTTGTATTGCTTCAACATGAGGACACTGCTAGATCAATTTGGTTAGCGTTGATTCAAAAGTTTAAGGGAAGTGCTGATATGATAAAAAATAAATGTGCATTACTAAAGAAATCTTTTGATATGTTTACAGCTTATAAAGGTGAAACGGCAAAGTGGACTATCGATATATATTGTCATCTTGTTCAGGAAATGAAAAGATTAGAGATAAAAAAAGAAGATGATGAATGGGTTGATAAGCTATCTGATACGTTACCACAAGATAAATGGGGAACTTATCTGTTGATTTTAAAACATATGAGAAAATCTGAAAGCATGAATTTGTGTAAGTTCATTCAGAAGATCGAAGAACATGAATTGGATGTTCAGAAAACTACTATCATGAATAATCCAAATGCTCAACAAGATGATAGTTTATACTATAGAGGAAGCAGAGTTGAGACTACTCCAAGTCCGAAAATTCAGACTGCATTCAGTGCTGATGATACTTCCGGAACAAATGTTAGCACTTCAACTCAGAGTGGTGGATATTCATCATCGTATTCAAGTTTTGATCCGAATTTCTCAACACCAAGTTCTTAACGACAGAGTTCAACAAATCTGCAATGCAATGTGACATTAAACATACAAAATGGTCAAAATCTCTCTCCAGAAATAGCTAAGCAACACATGGCATCACTTGTTACCATGTTAGAGTCTTATGAAAGCTTAGTTTCTGGAAGAATTGGAAATTCGATGCTCACTAAGGAGGATTATGACCAGATTGATTCTGAGGAACTTGAGTTGATGGACCTCAAGTGGTGTTTAGCTAGTGCTATAAGAAGAGCAGAAAAATTCAAACAAATCACCGGTAGAGATGATCTTCGTGATGCTGCCACATCTCCGTTAGGGTTTGATAAATCAAAGGTTACTTGTTTTTGTTGCCGAGAAAAGGGGCATTTTAAACGAGAGTGTACAAACAGAGAAGCAACCGGAAGACAAGATCCGTTTGGAAACAATGATTATCATCGAAAAGAGATTTATCATCAGATTGCTCAACAATCGTCATCATCCCGTGCTATTGAAGATGGAAAGAAGAAAGCTTATCTAGTAAATCAAGATGATGAAAGATTGGCAGAGGGATTTAGCTGGGACAAATACATTCCGGCTGATTAAAAAAAAACAGCCTTTGTTGCTCAAATCTTGGAAGAAGAAGCAGTCATATCTAAGCCAAAAAGAACGAAGATTTTCAGATCATCAGAAAGTGATGAAGATACCGATGATGAGGAAAAGTATATTAATACAGCTAGACAAAATTTGGACTCATTTAGTTTTAATTTGTTTTTTGCAGATAAGATCGAGATGTTGAATGAGAAAAAGGCTGCAAGATTGAAGAGAGAATTGGAAGCAAAAAGGGTTGCTGAAGAACATATTCAAGTTCAGATGGAAGCTGAAAAGGCAAAAGCTGAAGAAAAACCGACACAGAAGATCGAGATTGATGAAAGTGAAGTTATGATAGAAGTTGAGACAGAATCAAATGTGATTGAGAAGGTGGTGGAGAAAATTGTTGAAGTGGAGAAAATAGTTGAAAAAATTATTGAAGTTGAAAAAATCGTCGAAGTTGAAAAGATTGTCGAAGTTGAAAAGACTGTTGAGGTCACAAAACCTTGTCTAAAATGTTTGGAACCATGCAAACATTGTGAAGAGAAAGACAAGAAGTATCGTGAACTAGACGAGTTGAAAGAAAAACTGTCGATTGATGTTAAGTACGCAAAAAAATCGTATGATGTGCTGAACAGAACGGTTGATAGTTTGAACAAGACAAACCTAGAAATGGGAGCTGCTGAAACGATGATGAGTTCAACATTAATGACTAAGCAGAAGATCATCAATAACTATATTGAAGAGTGTGCAAAGCTGAAGCTGGATTTGGAACTCGAAAAGATTGAAAATGAGAGAATCAAACGATTGCTGATGAGTTATACAGCTTGTGATTATTTGATTGACAGAGTTTATCCTACTGTTGCAGGTCTTGAAGCTTTTCAAGATAAAAAGACGGAAGTTACGGACACTGGTAAGAAACAAAGTGTCAAGTATAACAAGTGTCCGCCTCCGGTCTGAGAAAGTTATTCTCCCAGAAAACCTAATGAGGAGCAATTAAAAAAGGTAGTCAACATAAAGTTAAAGTCTGAAACCACTGATGAGTTACCAGACGACATTGACATCACATTCACAGCGTCTGACATTGATCATGAGTCTGAGTTATTAAAGAAAGTGGTCGATCAGGTGTTGGATATGGATGAAGAGTCAAAGTCGGAGTCTAAATCTGAAAGTTCGAGTTCATCAGACAAGAGTCCGAGTTCACCAGTCAAACAGGTTTACAATAAAGAATTTCTGATGTCGAAAAATAAATTGAATGACGAAACATTCAAAGTTGCATATACTTTGAATGATTCTGACAAATTATTTTCTGATGAAGAATTTCCAATAAGAAGTGTTAAAACTGAACAGATCAAACAGGTTTTCAAATTAACAGAAATTAATATTTCTGAAATAAAAGATGTAAATCTTACTGAAAAACCTAAAAAATACACTTCAAGGGTTCAACAAAGATTGAACAAGAAAAAAGGTTACAGTTCTGGTTCAGGTTTTCAACAGAAACCAAACCATAACAGTAATTTCAAAAAGAAAGGTTTAGGTTTTATTCCTCCGGAAAATTATAAAAATGAGAAAATTTATAAACCAATAACTAAATTTGTTTCAGGTACAAGTTCAGAAGAAGAAAAGGAGAAACTGTTCAGAAAACAGTCAAATCAAGAGTTTCTCGCAGAAAAGAAAAAGAATGTTTTGAAAAAATCTGCACCAAGAGTTGACAGAAGAACCTGTTTCAAATGCCAAGAAGTTGGACACATTGCTTGGAATTGATCCAAGTCCACTTACACAAAACAGGGAGTTTCTTCTAACTCAAAGTTGAAAGAAAAATGTGTTGATAAAACAGAACAACCAACAAAAAAATTCAAAGTGTTCATAAATTTGACTTTCGAAATTGGTGAAAGTTCGAAACGTTATTACAAAAGAAGAGTCAATTTGAACAAACAAAAATGGGTTGTTAAAAGTTCAGAAAGTTCTGGTGATGAATCTGACTCATCAAAGTCAGAGGAGCCACATGTTGTGAAAAATGTTGAGAATTCCGTTCCAGAAATGAATGATGAAAACTTTCTGCCATTGTCAAAAGATAATTTGAAATCAAAAGTTGGAAAGATTGAGATTTCAGATCAATTCCTCTCTGGTAAGGAAGAATTTGATACTGAAAAGGCGTTTAATGGAAAAGTGAAACATATTTTTGGAAAAATGGTTAATGGGAAGGTAAAGGGTGTGAAAGAGTTTTATAAATAAAAAAGATGGTGGAGTGAAGATGACTCACATTCACCCAAGACTGGTCAGGCTTGGGTGACAACATTCTCTACTTAAAATCCTGACTTGCCGGAACTCCCAGGTTGGTAATTGGGGAGTAGGAATCAGCATATTTCTTGAGAAATATCATTTTCGTGAATGGTGGTTGTTCAATGATATTTCGACCTACAAGTGGTTGTATTCTTAAAAATTGTCATATTTCATTTTTCAAGTGGTATGGTTGATAAGTGAGCCTTCAAGTGGTTGAAAAAAGGGATTTTCACCTACAAGTGGTTAATCAAGGTCATTAAGTTGAACTTGATTTAACTTTCATACAAAGTGATTGGAAAACAAAGTGATGAACATATACCCAATCCTATAAATGGTAAAATCAACAAAACTAATTTTCCGGAAAAACCATTTTGATTAAAACAAACTTAAGTGTTTTGAAATCATAATGGGAAAATAGTTTGTTGTCAGGGGAAGTTCTGATTGTTTATGCCAAGTGGATGGCGAATTGAAGCGATTCACAACAGTTGTCAAATTTTCTTTAAATGGTTTTGAATTTTAGGGGGAGTAAGCAATTTCAGAAAATCCAAAAAAATTAGAAAATTTGAAAAAGCCAAAAACATGATAAAATTCAAAATGAGTTTTGTTGTGAAAAAGAGGAAATGATAGTACATCAGTGGACAATCACAGCATGCTAAAGATTTGGAAAGTTAAAATGTGATAAACGGTCTCACTGATGATATGCAGTAGGTTTTCGCACGCTTAGTAGATTGTTGTTGAGATATAAACCTAAATATCAAACTCACTTATCTCGTGGGGAACATCACTCGGATATATAGGTAACCCCTGAAATCTTGTTTGAAGGGCTTTCTATTTCTGACATACTAGATCTTTGTGCGTGATGATATCTGGGGTATTATACCAGGACTTCTGATTTTGCGGGAGCAATAGCCTAGTCCTCGTATAATACTTTACACTGCTTTAATCATAAAGCCCACCCCCAGCATAGAAATTGATGAAACATTGAAAAAATGCTAATCATGTGCTGTTGAAGAAAAGATTCTCTAAAGGGAACACACCTAAAGTCGAACCATCATCTCTCTGATTTTGCGGAAGCAATTGCCTGAGCTCTCATGGTTTCGCATTTACCCATTTACAGATATCATTAGTGTACACTCACCTGTAAGACTGAATATAGGAGTCTAGATACGGGAGTATATTCTGAGGTGGGACACGCGAATAAGTTTAAGTGCTTAAAATATTAATCTTGTATCTCGAAATAGTTGAACTTTGTGTGAAAATTTAAGTGGATCAGTATACTGACAATCTACGTGAATCGTTTAGAACTTAAAATGTTTAAAGCTTAACGGTGTTAGTGATTTGTCTCAAAAACTGATATGATCCTCTTACACAAACTCACAAAAATATTATCTGTAAATATTTCTTTACTGTTTTTCATTAAAAACAAAATCCAAAAAGATTTTCGGAGTGTTTTAGCATAAAATTTTGAAAATTCAAAAAGATTTCATTTCTTCTTATTTTCGACAACTGATGTTGGAAAGCTGATTTTCAAAATTCCGGGTGCTAAACATGATGAACAGGTTGGGAAAGTTTGTTTATAAAAATGATATTCTTTCAAGTGATCATCAGAGATTATAAATGTTAAATAATTTTGAATGATATCTACCTGTGGTATATAAATTTGTCAAATTGATAAATTTGTGAAATTTATTTTGAGGTAGAGGATTGTGCAGGTTAGCCAGGTTTCTGCCACACCCCGATATTTCCACGTATTACCGTTGGGCCCGGTGGGGAGTATCGTGACGTGGTTGGTAACATTACAGTCAAACAACACAATATTTAAATGCACAGCGGAAGCAAAAGATAGATATATTTCAACTTTAATAAATTGTAATATCAAGTATCACAACAGTTGAAAGTAATCCACAGGTGGATCAAAAATAAATTGGAAACATTGTTCAACAGATTTGACATCCAAGCTTGCGAGACTTATTGTGGACGCTAGGAGAAAGCCAGCCTAGTTCGCTTAGTACCTGCACTTAACCTTTTTGGGAAAATACGTCAGTTTACACTGGTAAATTCATTCAACCGACTAATTTTGAAAAGTTTAATAAAATTGATTTGAATGCATGTGGCACAAACTTTTTATAACTTGGGATAATTATTTGAATATAATACATGTAAACGAATTACATGTTCCTTATGCGTTCAGTAGCACGATCCGTAGACCGGGTTAAAGATCAATAGACACACCACTTTATTTATTTATGCACTGACGGGTGTACGCCTACACTCCGTGCTCAGGTCGTGGCCATCTCGTAAGATGATGCCAAGGATATCCGGGACATGGTCATTAACCCTCCAAAGGCTTTAAGCAAACAAAACATTTCAAAACAGGCATATCAATGATTTAACCTCTATTCGATTAAAGATTCAATGCCGGACCAAGCGGTATTTTATATACCGTACCCCAAGCCCGTATAAGGGAAAATAAGTTAAAAGTTTTTACCTTTGCAAAGTAATAATCACAATAAGAAAGCGCGTGTAGCTTTTACCAGGTCTCCTATTCTGGAACGAAGGTTTATAATAACCTATTAGAATCCTAACGGGTCTTTAATTAAGCCTAAACTTAGACCGGTTAGTTTTAAATAAAGATACAGTTCAAACGCACGATTAAGCGAAGACCGGAATAGAATGTGATTTAGACCCGACAAGATTGAAGACTCGTATAATATGGCTAATCTAACCACATTCTGGATTTTGAGATAAAAACGATAAGGTTTGACCCGTTTTGGCTAATTTATGTAAACTAGTTACATAAATCGAACCGAACGCGCAAGAGGCGTAACGGGTAACCATGAGAGTCATTTACAGGTTTTACTAAGTTAATATGCCTTAAATATGTTATGATATCAGTAGGATACCTTCCATTATGCCCAAAACGAGTTCAATCACAATTTAAGACCCGTAGGGTATTTTGGTCATTTTAAAGATTATAACAAAGATTAAATGAAATTCTGAGATTCGGGTCCGAATACATCAGTAAAATAACTTATTTTAATAGGTCATATCAGTTGTGATAAGTCTTGTATGACAAAAATGGTTTTAAACATAAACTATGTGTTTAATACGCTTAAAAGCCATTTTAAGCGATTTCCGGGTTATACCGGAAATCTGAGTTTTCTGGACAGGTTATAAAGTTCAAAATACTTCATTTATTAAACAAAATCAGTAGCAACTGGATTGGCATCAAAATACTTTATAGAGCTCATTTTATAACCAAAAAGGGTATATTTGGTATTTACCGAATTAATGCCATAACCTTAGGTTATGAGCAGGTTAAAAATAATTAAAAATCTTTAAAAATCCCAAAATATTTTATTACATTAGTGGGTAAAAGGTTTGGTGTCAAAAGTTGGGTTTAGATAGCCTTTATGCTAATGACGCTATTTAATTACAAAAAGGCGTTCTAATTACGCTAATGAGCATAACTCCTAATCTAGACCTCCAAACGATGTGAAAATTTTGGGACAAGTTTATAAATCAGCAACAAAAATTATTGTCCTTTCACATATCCAAAATTCTCGTTTTATGGACAAAAGGGCATATTGGTCAACATTAGGCATTTAACGGAAACATGCATATCAATTGGATAACTAATGAACCAAGGTGTATAATCACAGAGGGTTATACTAGCATGTAACCTAGTCCTAAGGAAGCTCTAAGGCATTTCAAATCATACTAAATTGGGTCAGAACTGAAGTCAAAGCAAAAGTCAAAGTTTTGCGACTTTCGGTTCCGAACAGGGTCTAAACAGAAAATTGTCGGATCAAACAAGCTTAGACCAGTTCTTATACTTGTTACCAAGTTATATGAGTGATAAAATAGGTTACACGCCTTCAACATTGTTAATTATGCGTTAATTCGAAGATTAGCATTCTGTTGACTTTTTCGAATCAACTTTGACCCGACAAATGGTCTAGTTAGAGTGGGAATCAGAGGGAGCCCTTTTAAGGGTTTAATGCCCACATAATTACCAACTTATAACTACCTTCAATTCGACTAATCACTGGACCATTAATGATTAATCACTAAGTCAAACGGTAATTACGACGGTTTGACTTTTAAGCTAAAACTAAGTAAAAACTCAACTAGGAAAGGTTAAGCATACTTACAGAAGTCCTATGCACGATTAGGGATGCTTAGAGTATGCTCTTGAACTCCCAAAAGCTCCAGAAAAGCAGAAGGAATGAGTGATCACAATGTTGCAACTATGGCACTTTATATAGTGCTTAAAATTCATTAGATTGTTGACAAATAAGTCTATCACTGATCATGGATCACCCACAAGTGTCCCTAAGTGCCTAGGAATTATTAGGGGTCGCCCATGGAGTGAAAATATTTGTTTAAAGTCGGTTATTACGTGAAAACAGGCTGCTGTCCCAACTTTCTGCATCTGGGCGTCGAACGCGGCCCGCGTAAGGGTCTTCCTGGGCTTACGCGGCCCGCTTGAGGACTGCTGTCAGATTAAACATTTTCTAGTTGTTGCATCTTGTCTCTTGGCCCTTCGAAAGGTCATCCAACCTTTATTTTTTGCATTTTGAGCCCTCCCAATTGACACATAAGGGCTTCAAGACTTATACCCACTTTGTTAAGTCCTTGGTCACTTTATGTTTACCCGAAAAGTCATAATTTTCAACGTTGACGCTTTAACCCCTCATACACGAATTTGGTCATAACTTTCTCATACGATAACGAAACTTTATGAAATTTTTATCGTGCATTCTAGTGAGCATAATTAATCGTTACAAAGCTTCAGGTTCGCTAAAAGGTCACTCAGAGGTATACTTTAAACATGTTGACACATTTAACCCCTGTAGTTTGTAATCTCTCACTTTCTTTCATATTTAGCTTCGTATGATCCATGATTCATTCGTTTGAAGGTATGAGCATCATGTAGGGTTACTGTAAAGTATATTTATCCCTTGTTGACATTTTGAACCCTTATATTCACATGCTTTCCATGTTTGTCAACTTTAGTCCCTCCAGTGTATTATTTCACACGTTCAAGCTTATGACACGTGTCAATACATTATAGGACGTGAATTTTCGAGGTGTTACATCCTCACCCCCTTAAAATAAATCTCGACCTCGAGATTTACTGAAACAAATGAGGGTACTTTTCTTTCATTGTGGACTCCACCTCCCACGTGTACTCGGGACCTCTACGGGCATCCCATTTTACCTTTACAATAGGCACATGCTTCCTTCGAAGCTTCTTAACCTGTCGATCCTCGATCGACACAGATTTTTTGACAAACTTCAAGCTCTCTTCTGTGTGCACATCTGTATGTGGTATGACTAGTGATTCATCAGCGAAACACTTCTTCAGATTGCAGATGTGGAATGCATTGTGAATACCACTGAGCTCTTCAGGTAAGTTTAACTTATAGGAAAATGACCCGACACGTTCGATGACTTCGAATGGTCCTATGTACCTTGGGCTTAACTTGCCTTTCTTTCCAAATCGCATCACTCCCTTCCAGGGTGATACTTTGAGTAGTACTTTCTCACCTACCTCGAAGTTAAAAGATTTACGCTTTAAATCTGCGTAGCTTTTCTGCCTATCCCTAGCAGCTTTCAGGCGGTCACGAATCTGGACAATCTTGTCCATCGTTTCAAAGACTATTTCAGGTCCTGACAGTTGGACATCTCCAACTTCCGCCCAACAAACGGGAGTTCTGCACTTTCTACCGTACAAGGCCTCGAAAGGCGCAGCCTTAATGCTGGTATGGTAGCTATTGTTATACGAGAACTCGATTAATGGTAGGTGGTTATCCCAACTACCACCCAAGTCAATCACACATGCACGAAGCATGTCTTCCAAAGTTTGGATTGTACGCTCACTCTGCCCGTCCGTCTGAGGATGGTAAGCCGTACTGAAATTTAAGCGCGTGCCCAAAGATTGTTGGAAACTTTTCCAAAAATGTGACGTGTATCTAGTATCTCTGTCAGAGATAATAGACACTGGCACTCCATGTAGAGCTACAATCTTATCTACGTACAGTTGGGCTAACATGTCGGAGCTGTAGGTCTCCTTAATGGGTAAGAAATGTGCTGACTTAGTCAGTCTGTCTACGATCACCCATATTGTGTCATTTCCTTTTCTTGTCTTTGGAAACTTGGTGATGAAATCCATCGTCACAATTTCCCACTTCCATGTGGGAAGTTCAGGTTGTTGTAGAAACCCTGACGGCTTTTGATGTTTAGCTTTGACTTGCGCGCACGTCAGACATTTTGCTACATAAGCGGCTATAGACTTCTTCAAGCCTATCCACCAAAAATTTGCCTTCAGATCCTGGTACATCTTATCAGCTCCAGGATGAATGGAATATTTAGAACTATGGGCTTCCTGGAGGATAACATCCGAAGTCCTCCATAAACTGGAACCCATATTCGTCCATTTAATCTCAAAATTCCGTCCTTGCCATAGGATAACAACTCTTCAGTTACTCCTAGCTTTTCATTAGGATAGTTAGCTTCCAACACAGCTTCCTTCTGTGCAGCTAACAACCTTTCATTCAAACTATTCTTTATCTCAATGCTCTTGGCATTGATTCGAATGGGTTTGGCCCTTTCCTTTCTGCTCAAGGCATCGGCGACTACATTCGCCTTACCGGGATGGTATCTTATTTCACAATCGTAATCATTCAACGTCTCCATCCATCGACGCTGCCTCATGTTTAAATCCTTTTGGTTAAAGAGGTGTTGGAGGCTCTTATGACCAGAATAGATCACACACTTGATCCCATACAAGTAGTGTCTCCACAGTTTTAGTGCAAATACAACGGCACCCAACTCCAAGTCGTGGGTGGTGTAATTCTTTTCATGCACCTTTAACTGACGTGATGCATAGGCAATAACTTTGCCTTTCTGCATAAGCACACATCCCATCCCGGTGTGTGATGCATCACAATATACCACAAACTCTTCTATTCCATCAGGCAATGTCAACATAGGAGCATTGCTCAACTTCTGCTTGAGAATATCGAAGGATTTTTGCTGCTTAGGGCCCCAATCGAACTTTATTTTCTTCCTAGTCAAAGAAGTTAGGGGTGCGGCAATTCTTGAAAATTTTTCAATGAAGCGCCTGTAGTATCCTGCCAATCCCAAGAAACTGCGAATTTCTGTGGGCGTCTTCGGCTCTTGCCAATTCATGACAGCTTCAACCTTAGCGGGATCCACTTGGATACCACGCTCACTAACCACATGTCCAAGTAGTGAAAGAATACATCGAAGATGCTTCTCATGATCAGCTTGGTTCTTCGAGTAGATGAGGATGTCGTCAATGAAGACGATGACAAATTTGTCCAAGTAGGGCTTGCAAACGCGATTCATGAGATCCATGAATGCGGCTGGTGTATTAGTGAGCCCAAAAGGCATCACTAGGAACTCGTAGTGACCGTAACGAGTCCTAAATGCAGTCTTGTGTACATCTTCATCTTTAACCTTCAATTGATGATAGCCTGACCTCAGATCGATCTTTGAGAAGTAACTTACCCCTTGAAGCTGATCGAACAGATCGTCGATCCTGGGCAATGGATACCTATTCTTGATAGTGACCTTATTAAGCTCACAGTAATCGATGCACAGACGCATCGATCCATCCTTCTTCTTAACAAACAAGATCGGCGCTCCCCAGGGAGACGGACTAGGTCTAATGAAACCTTTGGCTGGCAATTCATCTAGTTGTGTTCTCAATTCCTTCATCTCCGTTGGTGCCAACCTATAAGGTGCTCTAGCAACAGGTGCTGCTCCAGGGATGATGTCAATTCTGAATTCTACTTGTCTATCTGGTGGTAAACCAGGTAGTTCTTCAGGAAAAACTTCAGGATATTCAGAAATGACGGGGATGTCTTCCATCTTGGGTTTCGGCTCGTCAATAGTCACTTGTGCCATGTAGATGACACAACCCTTCTTTAAACACTTAGGGGCCTTGAGCATAGTCACTTGCTCAGGCAGTCCATACTGGGTATTTCCCTGAATGGTAAGTGATTCACCAGATGGAGTCTTGATCACTACTTGCTTCTTATTGCAGACAATCTGGGCCTGGTTATGAGATAACCAGTCCATACCCAAAACTATGTCGAAACCGGCTAACTTCAAAGGAAGTAGGGACAAAGGAAAAAAGTGGTTCTTAATGGATATAACACATCCATCTAACACCGTCGAGACGGTTTCTATGGTGCCATCTGCTAACTCCACCTCATACTTCACACTTAGGGTTTTAACAGGTAAATTCAGTAATTTTCAAAACTTATTATCTACAAACGATTTATCAGCGCCTGAATCAAAAAGTACTCTTGCATAGACATCATTTATGAGGAAGGTACCTGTAATCACATTGTCGTCCTGGACGGCTTCCTTTGCATCCATCCTGAAGACCCTAGCATTGGTCTTCTTTCCTTCATCAGCTTTCTTTGCATATTTTGGACAATTTGTCTTAATGTGCCCTTTTTCGTTGCAACTGTAGCACGTTGTGTCCTTCAGTTTCTTGCACTCCAGAGTTTTATGTTTCGAAGATTTGCAAATCCCACATGGCCTCGTCTAAGACTGGGATTTCGACTCAAGTCTGCACCTCCCAAAGTGGTGCTTCTGACAAGTCTTACACTTGGGCTTATCTCCAGATTGATGCCCATCCTTCTTAGAACCAGACCCCTTCTTGTGGTCATTGTTTCCCCTGTGCTTCTTATCTGAACGTCGTGAGTTGTCATCCTCACGCTTTCTCTTCTCGGTATCTGTGTTCCTCAGCGATCTCTGTCTGACCGCGTCTAGTGTGAGGGACAAAGATATATCAGCTACAGATCTGAAAGTAGCTGGTCGAGAGGCTTTTACACTCGCCTTTATCTCTGGGGCTAAACCCCCAATGAAACGAGCTATTCTTTTGGGTTCCGGGGTCACCAGATACGGAACCAATCTTGACATTGTATTAAAGCTCGTAAGGTAAGCTTGGCAGCAAGGTTCTTCATAACCAACGATAGGAAATCAGACTTAATCTTTTCAACCTCATGCTGAGGACAGTAGTTCTCTTTGATGAGGGCAACAAATTGTTCCCATGTCATATTGTACAGTGGAATCTTCCCTGTAGCTTGAACCAACGATCTCCACCAGGCTAAGGCCTCACCCTTGAACGATTGAGACACAAACTTTACCACATCCCTCTCAGCGCACTCGCTGATATCAACCACGGTGTCCATCTCATCCAACCATGTCATGCAGTCTATAGCTCCTTTCTCCCCAGTGAAATCCCTGGGTTTACATGAAACGAAATACTTGTAGGAGCAACCCTTATCACGGGGTCCTTGATTCAATACAATCTTTTGAGATGGAGCACTTTTCTGATTTGAGGACTGACGATCGTCATCACCTTTCTTGGGCTCTTCCTTCTTGGAGGGTGGTGGCTTGCTGTGAGCCTCAGAATGAGTCTTAGGCTTCGAATGCGGTGCGGATAGGGTCCTACTACGAGTCCCGCTATATTCCTGATACTGCCGCTCTATTGCTTTTGTAACAGTGTTGTCTCTTAACGCTTGCAGTTCAGCACCCGCTATATTAATTCGGGCATCATTCAGATTCTCCCTTGGGTGACTATTGACTTCATCAGAGTCAACCATTGTATCTTGAACTGTTGCATAAGATATGACAATAATTTATTTGGGAGTTTATTATGGAATCGTCTTTTATGGCTATTCATTAACCATGGTAACACAGGCCATATTTGGTTAATTTGTTAATCATATTTATTTAGGATTTTTATTATAACATATCCTAATTATAAAATGATAACAGTATTATTAGTAGCACAAAAGGCCTAGTCACAAGGACATTTTTAAATCGTAAGCCATGATTTCAGAAAATCAAGGCATTAAGGTCTGAACATAGTTCTTTACCTTTTTCTGACAGGGAGTCATAGACTACTACTGTCTTTTGTCTTATATGACAATGAGTATGGTCTGTAGGCACTATACTACTAATGTATGGTCAACATATGATTATCTTAATTGATGATTTAAACCCATGATTTATAGATCATTAAGTTGGGTTAGGAAATATTTTGAAGAATCCTATCATAAGAATGACGTGTGTGATTTTAACGAATCACTTCTGCCAGGAGCGTTAACATGTTTTCAGATGTTAACAGGGATCCGAATCTTTTAAGCAGGTCTTACCATCTTGGCCGAGTCTTATAATGACATGCAGGCTAGGTTATACCTTTAAGATTCTTATTTAATATTTAATAGGCAGATTATTTTAAAAGGAATGATTTTGATTTATTTATCTCATGTACAATATAGTCATGCATATAATTACAAAAATGAAATTTATAAACTTAACATTCCATTAATTATTAAAAGGATTACATATTGCCCTAAACGGGACTTTAACAGAAACAACTTGCCCACGCAGGGGCTTAACTAAACAAACATACCCTCGCAGGGGTCAACAGAAAGACATGCCCACGCAGGGGCAGAATACAAGAAATCATACCCACGCTGGGGCTAATAGAAAGACAAGTCCTCGTAGGGACTAAGTACATAACTAAATGTCCACGCAGGAACTTGATTACAATAGCACATATAGGGATTTAATGATCCCTCTTCTTCTTCCCCTTTAGCAAGCTCGCAAGGCCCTTGAGGAAACCTTGTCGTTCCCTGCGATCTCTGTGAAAATCTCGCTCGACTTGGTCCAATCTTTGAAGAATTTCTTCCCGTTCTCGCGGGGAAAACCATGGCGGCTGCGATTGTTTCCGAATTATAGGTCTAGCAGGTATTTGGTACACATGAGTTGGGTACCCCACTCCCCAAGGAGCTCCATACGGTCCTTCCGGGTGAAGGGCGTTGTAATTGGCCGCTACCAAGTATGGGTCGGCTTCAGCGTAATTATAGTTAGTGTGAGCCGGCTGCTCAAACGGGTTGTACGCCATTGAACCTGTATATGCAGGAATCGGGTTATCAAAACCCATCGGTGGTGGTTGTGGTGCAACTGGGTTTGAAGGCCCACCCATCTGCGGGTCTTCATGTAGTGGCGGATAGTGGCTGCCACTTGAGTGATGAGGGGTGCTGAAGTGAAAATCCCCTCCACGCGCGGATATTCGCGCGCCTGTCCTCCTACGCCTTGGTGGTTCTGGAGGTGCTTGATGAACTGGCGGCAGTGGAGGCGGTGGCGTGACTGCCACAAAACGTGAATCCCCAGAGGGATCTTGCTGCTGGTGGGGTGATGAATGGTGAGAAGGTGTGAAGTACCATTCATGTTGGTTAAACCTCGCTTGGTAACTATCTGGGCCACCATAGGGTGATCCGTGGAAAGAGGATCCATCAGAATTCTCGATGGGATGGTTGGGGGTACCGCTTGCAGGTTTGACGGGATCCGTGTCCTCGTCCATGTCCATCGCATTGTCTTCTGAGAAGTGGTCCTCTGGTCCCAATGGGTTAAAACCCACTGGTTCTTGATATAGTTAGCCGGGTTGAACCGGCCCTGAAAGACAGGAGTAGGATTGCCAAAGGAATTGTGCGAAAGGGATCGCTGGAGAGGTATATAGGAAGGCTGAGGGTTATCGGGCTCGTTTTCCAAATGCGGCCCAAATGAATGACGGTAAGGAGGTGTTGAGCTATGCGAGACAGATCGTCTGGCGGGCTCAAAAAGGTTCCTCCTGTTTCCCTGAGGATCAGCACTCACAGTGGTAGAAGGAGTTCGCCGGTGCGAAGGTCCGGCTTCGTGATCGTTGGGAGCGCTGATTGGCCCCTTTCCTCTTCCTCCTCTTCTAAATCTTGGCGGCATTGTTAATCCTGTCAACACAATTAAAAGATACAAGAAGAAATATAAAGGACAAAGTTAAGATAAAAACAAAAACAAATTTGGATTATTCCTATGTTCTTGTCTAGACTCGAGTATGTGCAATTGTGTCATTGAGATTAAACACAAAAGACTAGTGTTTAATTCACTCAATGTTGGCTCTGATACCAACCTGTCACACCCTGATATTTCCACGTATTACCGGTAGGCCCGGCGGGGAGTATCGTGACGTGGTTGGTAACATTACATTCAAACAACACAAAATTTAAATGCACAACGGAAGCAAAAGATAGATATATTTCAACTTTAATAAATTGTAATATCAAGTATCACAACAGTTGAAAGTAATCTACAGGTGGATCAAAAATAAATAGGAAACATTGTTCAACATATTTGACATCCAAGCTTGCGAGACTTATTGTGGACGTTAGGAGAAAGCCAGCCTAGTTCACTTAGTACCTGCACTTAACCTTTTTGGGAAAATACGTCACTTTACACTGGTAAATACATTCAACCGACTCATTTTGAAAAGTTTAATAAAGTTGATTTGAATGCACGTGGCACAAACTTTTTATAACTTGGGATAATTATTTGAATATAATACTTGTAAATGAATTACATGTTCCTTATGCGTTCAGTAGCCCGATCCGTAGACCGGGTTAAAGATCAATAGACACACCACTTTATTTATTTATGCACTGACGGGTGTACGCCTACACTCCGTGCTCAAGTCGTGGCCATCTCGTAAGATGATTCCAAGGATATCCGGGACAAGGTCATTAACCCCCCCAAAGGCTTTAAGCAAACAAAACATTTCAAAACATGCATATCAATGATTTAACCTCTATTCGATTAAAGATTCAATGCTGGACCAAGCGGTATTTTATATACCGTACCCCAAGCCCGTATAAGGGAAAATAAGTTAAAAGTATTTACCTTTGCAAAGTAATAATCACAATAAGCAAGTGTGTGTATCTTTTACCGGGTCTCCTATTCTGGAACGAAGGTTTATAATAACCTATTAGAATCCTAACGGGTCTTTAAATAAGCCTAAACTTAGACCGGTTAGTTTTAAATAAAGATACGGTTCAAACGCACGATTAAGCGAAGACCGGAATAGAATGTGATTTAGACTCGACAAGTTTTAAGACTCGTATAATATGGGTAATCTAACCACATTCTGGATTTTGAGAAAAAAACGATTAGGTTTGACCCGTTTTGGCTAATTTATGTAAACTAGTTACATAAATCGAACCGAATGCGCAAGAGGCGTAACGGGTAACCATGAGAGTCATTTATAGGTTTTCCTAAGTTAATATGCCTTAAATATGTTGTGATATCAGTAGGATACCTTCCATTATGCCCAAAACGAGTTCAATCACAATTTAAGCCCCGTAGGGTATTTCGGTCATTTTAAAGATTATAACAGAGATTAAATGAAATTCTGAGATTCGGGTCCGAATACATCAGTAAAATAACTTATTTTAATAGGTCATATCAGTTGTGATAAGTCTTGTATGACAAAAATGGTTTTAAACATAAACTATGTGTTTAATACGCTTAAAAGCCATTTTAAGCGATTTCCGGGTTATACCAGAAATCTGAGTTTTCTAGACAGGTTATAAAGTTCAAAATACTTCATTTATTAAATTAAATCAGTAGAAACTGGATTGGCATCAAAATACTTTGTAGAACTCATTTTATAACCAAAAATGGTATATTTGGTATTTACCGAATTAATGCCATAACCTTAGGTTATGAGCAGGTTAAAAATAATTAAAAATCTTTAAAAATCCCAAAATATTTTATTACATTAGTGGGTAAAAGGTTTGGTGTCAAAAGTTGGGTTTAGATAGCCTTTATGCTAATGACGCCGTTTAATTACAAAAAGGCGTTCTAATTAAGCTAATGAGCATAACTCCTAATCTAGACCTCCAACCGATGTGAAAATTTAGGGACATGTTTATAAATCAACAACAAAAATTATTTTCCTTTCACATATCCAAAATTCTCGTTTTATGGACAAAAGGGCATATTGGTCAACATTAGGCATTTAACGGAAACACGCATATCAATTGGATAACTAATGAACCAAGGTGTATAATCACAGAGGGTTATACTAGCATGTAACCTAGTCCTAAGGAAGCTCTAAGGAATTTCAAATCATACTAAATCGGATCAGAACTGAAGTCAAAGCAAAAGTCAAAGTTTTGCGACTTTCGGTTCCGAACAGGGTCTAAACAGAAAATTGTCGGATCAAACAAGCTTAGACCAGTTCTTATACTTGTTACCAAGTTATATGAGTGATAAAATAGGTTACACACCTTCAGCATTGTTAATTATGCGTTAATTCGAAGATTAGCATTCTGTTGACTTTTTCTAATCAACTTTGACCCGACAAATGGTCTAGTTAGAGTGGGAATCAGAGGGAGCCCTTTTAAGGGTTTAATGCCCACATAATTACCAACTTATAACTACCTTCAATTCGACTAATCACTGGACCATTAATGATTAATCACTAAGTCAAACGGGAATTACCACAGTTTGACTTTTAAGCTAAAACTAAGTAAAAACTCAACTAGGAAAGGTTAAGCATACTTACAGAAGTCCTATGCACGATTAGGGATGCTTAGAGTCTGCTCTTGAACTCCCAAAAGCTCCAGAAAAGCAGAAGGAATGAGTGATCACAATGTTGCAACTATGGCACTTTATATAGTGCTTAAAATTCATTAGATTGTTGACAAACAAGTCTATCACTGATCATGGATCACCCACAAGTGTCCCTAAGTGCCTAGGAATTATTAGGGGTCGCCCATGGAGTGAAAATATCTGTTTAAAGTCGGTTATTACGTTAAAACAGGCTGTTGTCCCAACTTTCTGCATCTGGGCGTCGAACGCGGCCCGCGTAAGGGTCTTCCTGGGCTTACGCGGCCCGCTTGAGGACTGCTGTCAGATTAAACATTTTCTAGTTGTTGCATCTTGTCTCTTGGCCCTTCGAAAGGTCATCCAACCTTTATTTTTTGCATTTTGAGTCCTCCCAATTGACACATAAGGGCTTCAAGACTTATACCCACTTTGTTAAGTCCTTGGTCACTTTATGTTTACCCGAAAAGTCATAATTTTCAACGTTGACGATTTAACCCCTCATACACGAATTTGGTCATAACTTTCTCATACGATAACGAAACTTTATGAAATTTTTATTGTGCATTCTAGTGAGCATAATTAATCATTACAAAGCTTCAGGTTCGCTAAAAGGTCACTCAGAGGTATACTTTAAACATGTTGACACATTTAACCCCTGTAGTTTGTAATCTCTCACTTTCTTTCATATTTAGCTTCGTATGATCCATGATTCATTCGTTTGAAGGTATGAGCATCATGTAGGGTTACTGTAAAGTATATTTATCCCTTGTTGACATTTTGAACCCTTTTATTCACATGCTTTCCATGTTTGTCAACTTTAGTCCCTCCAGTGTATTATTTCACACGTTCAAGCTTATGACACGTGTCAATACATTATAGGACGTGAATTTTTGAGGTGTTACAGTTTTAATTCTTGAAGATATGCAGACTTAAGCCAGGTTCCTGATCCTGTTGCTACGGAAAGCCAGGAGACATTCTGAACCTGTAAAAGTGCTACGTCAGATTGCGATCCCGGAACAACTTGAGGGGGAGTCTGCTAGCAAAGGGGAGTCTGAAGATTGTAGAGCCAGTTTCAAATCCTGCTGTCCGTGCCAGCTGCTAATTCTGATGAGTGAGAGAAAGAAGAGATTAAAGATTTTTAGATCAACATTCCAAGGGGGAGGTTAGCTGCTGATGCTGAAAAGGAAGAAGAAACGATTGAAGGAAGCTTACAATGTTAGATACTTTGGAAAGAGCACGAAGACTGATCAAGACCGAAGACTTGTCATGCTGAAGACTCAACACCAAAGACTTCGTCAACATCCAAGGGGGAGTCTGTTGGTGCATATGTCTGTCGACTTTGTCTTGTATCGAGTCTTGTATATAGAATGATTGACTAGGATACGTTGAACGAGAAAAATGAGAAACATATAGGAAAAAGCCATTTCGCACGAAATGGAATTGCCATTCCGTACGAATTGGAACTAGCCATTTCGTGTGGCCATTCCATGCGAAATGGAACTCCTATAAATAGAGGTCTTGTCATTTCATTTGTAATAGTTGATGATTCCAGAGCCGAAGTGCTGCTGAAGTGTCGTTTGATTTGTAATCGTGTTAAATCAATATACAAGACATTATAAGTGATACTGAGTGTAAATCTAGCTGATTCAACATCAATACGTTTGTTTCCGCCTCTCGTATTGATCGAGATCTCTTCTGAACGACTCGTTTGGTCGTGCAAACGATCCTACAGAATTTAGTATAAAAATAAAGTGGTCTGTTACCTGATGTGCTTGATAACATTATTGAATTGTATGCCTGTTATATATTTGATATACTGGCTGTCATTAAAATTTATTCTATTTAGCTGGTACGTCGCCGGAACGGGATGCTCATTGGTCGAAGACGGGTGCGGTAAGATGTCATGGAGGTGGGGTTTCAGGTTTGGGTGGTGCTTGATGGAGAAAATGGTGACGGTAGGGGGTTGGGTGATTGAGGTTGAAGATGAAGTTGGGGGTGAGTGGTGGGTCCCACACTTTTAATAATTCATATTTGTTTTTTTTATATTTTTAAAGGGATGGGTAAATAAGTAATTTCAGATGGACTTAACGGAGAAAACTAACAGACATTCACTCCAGTCTCTAGGGACTATCCGAGTAACAACTCGTCAAACCATAGGGAGCACCAACGTAATTTCCAAAACTTAGGGACTATAGGTGTTATTTTACAAAACCACAAGGACTATCCGGGTATTTTACTATTTTTAAACAGAATTATTTTATTAAAAGCATTTAACTTATGATTTTTAGTAGATTTTATAAACTTTTTACATTTTACGTTAAACTTTTTACCTTTTACGTTTTACGTTAAACTTTTTACATTTTACGTTTGACGTTAAAAAGTTTACGGTTTTAACTTTTTTTTTACAAAAACTTTTTTACGCAAAACGAACGCACCCAGTAAATCGCAACTCGGTAGGTGTCTCAGATAGATTGTTATCATCATCGACTAGGAAAAAAATGTAGAAAACTAACAACATCAAAACAATGTGTGGATTCTCGGAAAAAAATGGGGTTTGGCTCAGATTTTCGGATAATCAAAAGGCTGCAAAGTGGGGTTGCAGGTTCAAAAACCTACCTTCCACCATCCTTGCTGCGCCATCGTCATCAAAATCTACGTTTTTTTTTGCATCATCGCTGCCCCAATCGAACAGATCAAAACCCATAGATTCAAGAATACAAATAAAAAAGAAATCAAGAACACAAATCAAACCCCCAACGTACCAAAATACCATCAGAATCAAGAACACAACTTAGCGCCCCCCCTCCCCAATATCAAAAAACGAATCAAAACCCACCATTTTTCAAGAGAGAGAGAGAGAGAGAGACACAAATCAGCACAAATCACCCCCAACATAAAAAACGAATCAACACAGATCATCCCCCAACATCAAAAAGGAATCAAAACAAATGTAGAACACAAAATCAAACCCCCAACATACCATTTTTCCGGTAAGTGATGCTCCGGCTACTGTCGGAACCGTCACACTGTTACAACACCTTTCCCCAACCCCACCGCCGCTGATGTGCGTAAAATGCAACATATAAATTACATCAAATGAGGCATAAAACTAACCCTTTTTTAGTACTAATGTTGGAAAAAGTGTGCTTTTGTCTTCCTTTTGTATTTTCAGGATCAAATGAGCTTAAACGAACAAAAGGAACAAATATACAGCCAAAACCAACATAAATACAAAGAAAAGGAAGAAACGTGGCATGCCCGACTCCTCGACAGCATCTCCCAAAGAAAAAACAAGAAGAAAGTTGAGCATGGGGCTGTGCCCAGCTGAACACGGGGCGTGCTCAGCTCAACACGGGGCGTGTCCAGCGAACACGGGGCGTGTCCAGCAAACACGGGGCGTGCTCAAGTTTCTGCAGAAAAGACAAAGTTGTAGAAGCTTCTATTGCCCACCACAGGGTCGTGCTCAGCGGACACGGGGCCGTGGTCAACTATAAGCTTCGCACAATCCAGACAAATCTTCATAGTACAAAGATTCTTCTACACACGTGGTCGTGCCCAGCGGACACGGGGCCGTGGTCAACTAATAAAGAC
This sequence comes from Helianthus tuberosus, assembly GCA_030545235.1. NCBI lineage: Eukaryota > Viridiplantae > Streptophyta > Magnoliopsida > Asterales > Asteraceae > Helianthus > Helianthus tuberosus. The sequence goes on from CM060427.1 coordinate 57,417,856, forward strand.
AAGAGCAATTAATGAAGAAAGAGAAAAGGGTGGACACGGGGCCGTGTCCAGCGGACACGGGGCCGTGTCCAGGCTTCTATACAGGCTATAAATAGGAGTGTTTGGCTCAAGCTCAAACCATCCCTTGGCACACCACCTCTCTCACACTTCACCCACCACCCACCACCACCATCATCCACCACCATCATCCATTGTCCATCGTAGAGTGTGTGAGTCGTCTCGGGATCCAAGATTGATCGTAAGAGTTCTTGACAATCAAGGCCATGTTTGCCTAAGTCTCTTACATCACTTGGTGAAGACAAAGTCTCTAGTGTAATACTTTTTATTTCTAATCTTTTGCACTTTTTACTTGGTTTTGTATTAATGACTTTAATAACTAGTTGCTTATGTTGAAGGTGATCTTTCCTTATCGTTTGTCCGTGGTGTCTTGGCATTATTTTACTGTCTATATAAAAAAAAGATTTCCACCATTCATATCTCCAGGGTCTATATGGAGGTATGTTGGCTACCTGGTCGGGGGTTAAGGGAACGGTTTGGTAAAGGTCTTGCCATTGTTCAGCGTTTAGAGGTCCTGCAATGGACCTGGGTCAAATTTAGTAAGACCTCCTTCAATACTTAACGGTATTGGATGGCGGGGGTCCAAACTCTTTGATCCCCTCATAAGTTAACTACTATTAATACTATATTCCGGCTATTTAGGACTGTATCCCTGCTGACTCAGACTACTTAGTCGAGGGTAACGTCACCTCCAAAAGAGGGGCCTACCAAAATTTGCATTAATAACTTAATTAATTATCTTCCAATAATCCACCCTTTTAGGATTGTATCCTTGCTGACTCAAACTACTGGGGTGAGGGTAACGTCACCTTCAAAAGAGGGGCCTACTACAATAACTAAGATAATCTCTTAAATATGTGCAAAAGTGCGGAAATAATCAAAGGTTACACTAGATACGAGTCGGAACCAAGTTATTCATCTTGTCTGTCTGTTTTTTCTTTTTATTTTATTTTCAGCATTTTAGTTAGTTTTTATTTTTCTTAGTTTAAAACATTTTTTCTAACCTTTTTATTTTGATTAGACGTTGAGGATAAACCGGTACTAAAAGCTCTTGTGTCCTTGGACGACCTCGGTATCTTGCCAACACTATACTACGCTCACGATGGGTTCACTTGCCCATATGTGTGTTTAGTGTTAGTAAAATATCGTGTTTTATAAATTTAAAACATGGCTAAAAATAAGTGTTAAAGGGGCTTAAAATATACACCTAATATATATAACACTTCACACGCATCAGCCGCCCTTCTTGTCACACCCCGACCGCGTAAAACAACAAATCGCGGCGGAATCATCGAGGAGTGTTGTAACAGAATCATTGTTTCAAAACACACAGAAGTTTGAAGTTTCGTTTTATTAAACATTAAATATTTACATCGTCTGGAAATCTAAATAAACAAGTTAAACATAGTCTATCATTGTTATTAAGTCACTAAGGCCTCGTCCAGTCCTATGTAAGCATGCATCCTAGCAATCAACATCATTCAACAACACCTGAAACATATGTGAAAACAAAGTCAGCAAAGAAATGCTGGCGAGTACATAGTTTTTTGAGAGTGTCGGATTCATGGCTAGTTTACATGTTGCAATACTTAATTAAAAACCTTGTTTTGAAAAGTATAGTATTGCGACATAACTAACCAACTCAAATCAAGTTGGTTATAATTTATAAAATCTCGTAGCGATGATTCTTAACCCAAAACATTTGTTTTATTAAATCAAATTGTAAAACATCTTGTAAAAACTTGTTAATAAATCTCGTTAATAAAATTCGTTAATAAAACTCGTTAATAAAATTCGTTAATAAAACTCGTATGGTTGATATCAATTCGAAAACCTCGTTTGTGTGACATCGTTTCAAAATCGTTTACCCAAGTGAACTAAATAACGCCACGGTATGTAATACGATGAAAACACTTATATATAGGAAGTACCAGCGGCGTATCCACCATGATTTCATCACATTACACCCGTTCCATTATCTAAACACTAACCCAAAACCAATCGTTTACCCAAATCGTTTAACTCATTGAAAATCGCTTCAGTCGTTTAAATCATTCTCGTTTTAATTGTGAACTACTTTTGATTGTCTCGCTAATAACATCCAAACCTTCGCAACTCGCCTGTCGCTTCTCGCATTAATAAACCACCAAAGGGTAAATTAACAATCACAGATTCAGTCGTTACCCACCTAACCCACACATAACCATGGGTGCAGTCTGATAACGGGATTTGTCAGATCATATGGTACCATAACCTAATACTGGTCGGTTCGGCCAAAACTAATGAATGTTATTCGTTATGTAAATACAACCAACAATTTTGTTTACTTTATCGAAATCGTTATTAATTTTGTATAAACCATATCATTTATTTTTGAAACCATCGTTAAAACCTCGAAAACATTTAGCACATATGAATCACCCCAAAACAATTGAAAACAGTAAAATAGGGGAACTATGTACTCACCTGAGAATGCTTAGAAGTCTTGAACAACAACCAAGCAAAGCTAGAGGGAGCACGGAATCAATCGGCAACCTAATAACTATATAAGTAAACCGGACCTAAGTCGGAAGATCGGATAGGATGGGGTTTTGTAAACAAAATGAGTATTGGAACTCATATGACATGGTGTAACAAAGCCTACATTCTAAATCGAAACCTAACCTAAGTGCTTTCGACCCATTGCGTCCCATTAAGGTAGCTTACGCTACTTTAACGTGTCGTTCGCGTAAAGCGTGTTCGAGACGTCAAACTAGTCCTATGACAAGTATTATATGCCTAAACATGTTGCATAATCAATTAACTGACAAAAGTTTGTGTTACATATGCTTAATTACCAATTATGGATGAAAGGGCATTTTGGTCGTTTACCTAAGGCATATAAACTACCTATCATACAACTAATTAAACCTAAGTGACCATAAGGTATAACCTCGGAAGGTTATTCCCTATACAACTATGGTCACTAAACATGTTTGGTCGGATCCTAATGATCGACCAAATGGGCCGTGTTCGAAAGTCTAAGCGTGTGTTTAGTCCGCTTGACTTACGACTCTACACAAGCACTAATCTAAAAAGTGACGAGCTAAACATGCTAAAACATGTTTAGTTATGTTAGAAAACAGATTTGGTATCAAAACAAACGGTTTTGATACCCAAAAGTAGTTTGGTTACAAAATACTCGAGAATGCGCATTTTGGCCGAAACTACGACTCGTCACTGAGCCTAGATAACATGGTAATCAGTAGGTATAGTCACTAGGGACTATAACCATCGTGATTACGCTCACGTTATGAAGTTCGAACAAACTTCGCATTGACCAAAAACTGGTCAATGCAGAAAGTCAAACGCAATTTGAATTTTAAGCTAAAAACGCAAAAAAAGAACGAAGGAATACTTACAAAGGGTCCCACAAGTTTGATTTCCCAAGTATTCTCAGGTATGAAGTGGTTAACACTCCAACTTAGAGAAATCTCAGAAAATCAAGTGGGTTTTGAACAATGGGGGTGGGGTATTTATAGGATTTCTAGGACCGTTAGGATCGTTCCTCGATTCCCGAGCTTTAATCTCGACCCTACACCTCATGCCCACTTATTTGAATACCATGGGCACCTCCAAAAGAGCCCATAGAATCATAAAAACCAAGTGCAAAGGCCCTAAACTGCTGGAACAGCTGGAAACAGGCTGTAAAATGGTTTTTGCAGGTCTGACAGGCTCACACGGGCCGCGTAAGAGTAAGAGGAGTCTTACGCGGGCCGCCTAAGATTTCTGTTTAGCAAACAACTTTGCAGAATTACAGTTTCAGTCCCTGTTAGTGCTTTAGCTCATTTTCGACACTTCTAAGGCCCGTTAAGCCAACTTTAAGGTCCTAAAATGATGCCTAAATATTGTGGACATGAAACATGCTAAAAAATATCTTGGATGTCGGCTCGTTTGGTCGTACAGTTACGTTTTTCGGTTAATTACGACGGAAGTCGTAACGAATGCAAAAACGATCCAAATTAAGCGACGAATGGAATTTTATCAAGCCAATCACTAAAATAAAATATTTTAATGATTACATAAATTTTTGGATGTCCGGATATATCCAGAACGTAAGATATGCGCGAAAATGCAAACTTATGCACTTTTTGACGCTTTTAGTCCCTATTGATCAATAAAGTTTATTTTAGCATACCGAACCCCTCAAAGCCTATTTCTAAGCTATGTAAAGGATATTTAGGGTATGTTTAACTTATGATCAAGTTCCGGAATGTTCGTTACTATACAAATCGGTATAGTTTCACAGTTTGACACAAATAGTCCCTGCGATCGAACAAACTTGATTTCAACACACCAAACCATCCAAATCTTATTTCTTAGTCATGTGGAGGTTATTTAAGGTATGTTAAGCCTACGTCACTGTTCCAGAGTGTTTGTTGCATTAAACTGGTTATGTTTACGCATCAGTGCGCCTATAACCTTCCAGAAAGCGATTTAGAGCTCGAAATCGAACGAGAATTGATATGTGCAAATGATACACATATTTATACAAATCCCAAGTATAAAATACAATATTTCATTGATTTGGTATTTGTTTGATGGTCGTGAAGGCACATATGTCACAGTCTCTCCTACTTCAGGAAATTTCGTCCCGAAATTTATTTAGAGGAAACTTGTGAGAGCTTGAAACATGAAGTCAAAAAGATAAAACAACACTGGTTAGAGTTCTGAACTTATAGTAACTTTAAATAACATCATGCTTACAATGTAAGAGGGACACTTATATACAAGTATATAAAGCGCCATTGGTGCGTCCACCGTATCTCCATTACATTGTTCACGTTTCGTTATTGTTGTCACTATCGGTTCTTACACATGATAAATCTTACTGGGTTTCCTGTGCACTGAATTTCATAATTATGTACGTGTCCATAATTACATAATTCCTTGCATAGTCCACACAGTGCATTTGATAATGTGTAGTGGAAAACCAAATGAACGAACCTGTGATGAGTGTGACTGGACCACCATAGGGTCCTTTCAGCTATATCATCACATGCCATTCTTAACCAGATTCTGAATCAATCTTTTAACTAGACCACTCAAGGAGTTTCCTTCGAATCTTGGAATGGTACTATATAACCCAAGGGTCTTAACTACCACGTAGAAGCCCATAAAGGATTTAAGGTAGTGCCTTTTGAATATCCTACTATGAATCCTTCATACGAAGATATAGAAGATTTTACGAGGATTTGGATAACGAAAATCGGATCACACAATAAAAGAGAACACATAAACACATAATCGTTTATCTTGACCTTTAATTTGTTATCTTTGGACACGGGTATTTAAAGCATACCAGGAATCCAATCCGTGGATTTCATTTGACACTTTAAATATTTTCAAGAATCTAACTATGAAGATAGGAAGATCTTAATAGGAATTCGGTTTGTCCTTATTGAATTGTAATGTACGTATTAAGGTGTACAAGGAATCCAATCAGGGCTCCGATTTGGGTGATAATCATCCGCAAGGATCTAATTGTGAAGATAAGAAGATCCTATAAGGATTTTGGAATTCAAAGAGCGGGAGACGCTTCGAAACCTTGCACTAGACATGCTTAAGTCGATACACGAGGTAGAATGCTCATGAAGTTGAGGTGCTAGATATGCCAAGGCGACATATGAAGCAGAATTTGAAGGTTGGGTAAAATGAGCAGAATGCTTTTCGAAAATTATGCAGGGGGTTCTTTTCAAAAATATGTTTAATGTTGTTGAAATCTTACATAATACTTTTGAAATCATAAAGTACGCGTATTAGGTAAGTATATTTATAAAATGTTTTAAAATCATGTGAGGTAAAATTTGAAATTATGCATAAGGATTTTGAAAATATGGATAAAGCCTTTGAAATTATGCATTTGATACATTAAGTAAATATATTGTGTAAAAAAATCGTTTTCAAACTATATGAAATATTTTGAAATTATGAGGGTCGTTTTGAAAACCAATACTATGTATGTTGTTATGAAAAATCAGAATGAAATGATATGAGATTGAAGAAAGGTATCCTTAGTTATCTAACCAAGGAATTAAAGTGATTACTCAAATTGTCACTTCGTTTCTTAGAATGAAACGAACACTTAGAATTTTCGAGGAAATCATGAGCGATCATATGAACAGGAGAACTACAAATACGGTTCTTTGGTGTAGGTATCGTAGGGGTATGCCATACACACATGCAACTATATTTGTACATCAAAATTGCAAATAAAGATTTATTTATAACAAAATCGATTGTTTCCGAGTTCAAAGGAAAACACTAGAAACATAAACATAAGATTCGGATTATTCAAAGCAGCAGCTTCTTCTAATCGGCCAAATGCTCATCCGTGGGTCAGATTTGCATTAGCAAGCCTTGGGCATTTATTCACGAAATGACCCATCTTGACACAGTTGTAGCATGATGCGTGTGAAGTGTGTATGGTTTTTAATGTATATTTTAAGCCCTTTTACACTTTTTAGTCAAGTTTTAAATTTATAAAACACGATGTTTACTAACACTAAACACACATATGGGCAAGTGCACCCATCGTGAGCGTAGTATAGTGTTGGTAAGATACCGAGGTCGTCCAAGGACACAAGAGCTTTTAGTACCGGTTTATCCTCAACGTCTAATCAAATCAAAAAGTTAGAAAAAGGTTTTAAACTAAGAAAAATAAAACTAACTAAAATGCTGGAAAAAAAAACAGATAGACAAGATGAATCACTTGGCTCCGACTCGTGTTTAGTGTAACCTTTGATTATTTCTGCACTTTTGCACTTTTTAAGAGATTATCTTAGTTATTGTAGTAAGCCCATCTTTTGAAGGTAACGTTACCCTCAACCCAGTAGTTTGAGTCAGGAAGGATACAATCCTAAAGGGTCGGATTATTGAAAGATAATTAATTAAGTTATTAACGCATATTATGGTAGCCCCTCTTTTGAAGGTGACGTTACCCTCGGCTAAGTAGTCTGAGTCAGCAGGGATATAGTCCTAAGTAGCCGGGTTAAAGTATTAATAGTAGCTTACATATGAGGGGATCAAAGAGTTTGGACCCCCGCCATCCAATACCGGTGGGTATTGAAAGAGGTCCTACTAAATTTGACCCAGGTCCTTACAGGATCTATACACTGAACTAGGCAAGACTCTTACCAAACCGTTCCCTTAACCCCCGACCAGGTAGCCAACATACCTCCATATAGACCGTGGAGATATGAATGGTGAAAATCTTTTATTTTATATAGACAGTAAAATAATGGCAAGACACCACGGACAAACGATAAGGAAGAATCACCTTCAACATAAGAAACTAGTTATTAAAGTCATTAATACATAACCAAGTAAAGAAAGTATTACACTAGACACTTGTCTTCACCAAGTGATGTATGAGACTTAGGGAAACATGGCCTTTGATTGTCAAGAACTCTTACGATCAATCTTGGATCCCGATATGACTCACACACTCTATGATGGAGAATGGATGATGGTAGTGGATGATGGTGTTATGGTGGTGGTGGGTGAAGTGTGAGAGAGGTGGTGTGCCTAGGGATGGTTTGCAAATGAGCCAAGCACCCCTATTTATAGCCTGAACAGTAGCTCAGGCACGGCCCCGTGTCCATCCTCTTCTCTGTCTTTATTAATTGTAGTTTGTCTGCATTAGTTGACCACTACCCCGTGTCCGCTAGGCAAGCCCCCGTGTGCAGAAGCATATCTGTACTATCAAGATTTGCCTGGATTATGCGAATCTTATAGTTGGCCACGGCCCCGTGTCCGCTGAGCACGGCCCCGTGGTGGGCGATAGAAGCTTCTATAGCTTTGTCTTTTATGCTGGCACTTGGGCACGCCCCCGTGTTCACTGAGCACGGGGCGTGTTCAGCCTTCTGTTCTCTTGTTTTGCTTTGCTTGGGAAGATGCTGTCGGGGAGGTCGGGCATGCCATGTTTGTTCCTTTTCTTGTATTTATGTTAGATTTAGCTGCCTTTTGGCTTCTTTTGTTGATTTGAGCTCATTTAATCCTGAAAATACAAAAGGAAGACACAAACACACTTTTTTCCAACATTAGTATTAAAAAAGGGTCAGTTTTATGCCACAATTGATGTAATTTATATGTTGCATTTTGTGCACATCAAATACCCCCACGCTTGAATCTTTGCTTGTCCTCAAGCAAAACTCTTTATAATGTGGCTTTACACTCCCAAATGGAATAGGTAGAAGAGAAGGTTTTTGGGCTTGTCATAGAGTGTTGGGATTTCCAAGATTCTTTATCAAGTTTTATTTTTATTTATTTACAATCCTATTCGTCATGACTTATTTAAAACATTACATAAGATAAATTACTTAATAGGGCATAACATGCCTTTTTAAAATTCTATTTATATACAAGTTCACATACCTCACGGGGATCACTCAACACTCGGCCGAAGATGTATTTTAGTGAATCACTCGAGAGCGGCATGGAACTTACTCCTACCATAGGCTTGCCAAGCAATCAATCCTCCTCCTTTTTAACTATAAACCTTTGTAAATATCAAGAGGACTTTTGGGTGAAGGGTTAGGCTTGGGTTAAAGGTAGGTGGTTGGGTTAGTGGTTAGTAGAAAAGGGCGAAAAGCGTAAAAACATTGGTTTTCGTAAGACTTTTTATTTTTGAAATTTTTTTTGATGAAGCCATTATTCAAACAAAGTTATTTTTGATAAACTTGCTTGTTTATTTCTTTTGCTTCATTATCCACATTTTTTTTGAAAAGTCATACGAAAAACCGAGCTTGTTACTAAAACAAAGGGTTAAAAATAAAAAGGTTTTGGTGGGTGAAAGGGTGTTTGGTTTGGGTTAAGAAATAAAAAGGTTTAGGCTCAAAGGGGTTAACTAGGGGGATTTTGGGTAGGTGGTAAAAAAAAGAAAAATAACGGTGTAGAAATAAAAAGGGTTAGTCCTAATGCCTCCATCATTTACTTACTCGGGTTTAAGTTGGTAAGGACCGGGAATGTATCATCGTGGCAAGTTCTAGAGTTGTAAGAACCAAGCGGCTATTCACACAAGAAACGAAAAAATAAGCATTTAGTTTAAAGATATGTATTTTTATGCTCAATAAAGGCTCAAAACTCACTTTTGTGGGAATGAGTTTTTATGTGATCAAGTATATATAATCAAATTTTAACTAAACTTGTCATGCCTTTTCATAATTTTCTTATGTTGGTTCTTTTTATCACGACGCTATCGGTTGTAAATTTGTAAAAATATAACCTTTATAGAATTTGAAATTCCCAAGTTAAACCTAGACATGTAAAAAAAATGATTTTTTTTGAAAAAATTTGGGGTGATTAGCGGTTCCAATAGAGTTTTGTGTAAGGCTTGTAATTAGGACTTGCAAGATTCAAAATTTTAGCATCCCCACTCACACTTAAATTACACATTGTCCTCAATGTGTCCCAAAAATAAGTTTTTAGGTTGATTGAATGTGTAAAAAGGTGTGAAAAAGCAAAATTTTATGTTACTGGGCGTCTGGACACGGCCCCGTGTCCGATAGACATGACCCCGTTTTCAGGTGCCAGTAACGTAAACTTACAGAAGGTGGGCACGGGGGCGTGTCCACTAGGCATGACCCCGTGTCTGGCAAAAGTCTGCAGATTTAGACAAATAGCAGGTCTGGGGAAGTGGACACGGGGGCGTGTCGGCTGGACACGACCCCGTGTAGACAATCTGCATAGTTGAAAAACAGGTTTCTGGCTCCGGTTTTCCTGTCCCGGCTTTAGTAGCACTAATGTTTAGTGCTCTAAGCCTCGTATGTACCTGTTTTATCAATAAACACTACACCAAACCATAGCAAACATCCTAAATTACCAAGTTTAACATCACATCACAAAGTTAAAAAGAAAAACAAATGCAGAAAGTAAAAAGAGTTAAAGGAAAGTAAATTGTTCAATACACGGCACGCATGCCGGAAATTGTTCAAGATAAAAGGGGGTTAACCTGTGGGATCACCAACCAACCGCTTCTGCCTCCGCTCCTCCCACCTATTCCATGTCCTCGTCATCATCATCATCTCCCCCACCATGCCCCGCTATGTATTCCCGGATATTCCCAATATCATCTTGGATATCGGATATGTTTCTCTCGATTGCTCCAACCCGAGCATACGTGTTGCTTGCCATGTTATAGGTGTTCCTGGTGCACATGAGGTTTTCCTGCAATAAATCATGTAAACTTTGGAAGTTAGGAAAACCACCTCCTTGTGAGGAGGACTGGCCCGGATCACCGTGGGGCTGGTACTGGTATTGATGATGCTGTGGAGCGTAAGGACGAGTGCCTCTTGCGGGTTCCATGCATGCCCCTGCATCCTTTGGAAGCTAACTGTCCCGTCTTCTGCCTCATAAATTAAGTTCATGGAGCTGCAGATGTGTACATACACTCTTCCCGACCATGGACTCCTTTCGAAGGACCTAGGTATGTTCACGAAGTGCTTGAAGAGACGGTATATCCACCCCCAAAGAAGATAGGGGTTGGTGAAATAGCAAGCCGGTTCAGATGCATGTTACGGAGCAGGAGGTACGTAACATCCAGGTGTCTGCGGGTATGAATGCAATGAAGGACCACCAAATCTCTCAACCCTACAACGCCACTGCTATCATGCCTTTGGTTAAGAGAGTAAGTGAGGACCCTATGGATGTAACGGTAAAGCGGGTCCCTCAGCTTAGTGCTCTTAGTGCTGCGCGGGTTGTAGGGCCCTTCACCAATCTGAGCCCACGCGGCTTGGCGTTCGTTCTCATCCAACTCTCGCACCCCTCCGGTGTTTTCTTCATTACCCGCATCTTCCTCCGCATATAGCCCGACTATCGACCCAAATTGTGCCATCGAAATCGAGTACATAGTTCCACCACATCGGAATGCTACCCCATCATTGTCAAATGGGTCGCACCTTGAATTGAACGTGAAGGTGCTATAGAATTCCATAGTGCACTCGTGGACTGAGCGAAGTCGAGTGGTTAAGGCGACTCTTAGTGGGCCGGTAACGAAGCTGTTAAACTGGTCCAGTTGGTTCACCATTGTCAACAGATCCATGCACACTTGTCTTGGGTATTCTTCCGGTCTTGTTTGAAGTACTTCGTATCTAGCCCTAGCATCGAGCTCATTTGCGTTGAACCTTGTGAATTTCTTCGACATCTGAAAGAATACACCAAAAGTTAGCATGAAACAGTGGAATTTTCGGACAAAACTGCAAACAGCGAGCTGGACACGGCCCCGTGTCCAGGCATTTGTTACTCAAAAATTTCATTTTTTGACCCGGACCCGAAAACTTGAAAATTTTTGGTCCACTAGGTGCGGTCTTCCCTGAAAATGAAACCCCAAGTGCCGTTTTTCCCAAAACAAACCGTTTACCCATTCAATTTTATCTTTTTCGGTTCAAACACAAGGGTTTGAGGTTTTTGTGAGAAATCGGGCGAATCTTTGAACAATACAAGTGGATTTACTCCCTATAACATTAATCTAACTAAATGCTAACAGATTTAAGCAAAAATTTGAGGTTCAATCCGGATGAAGTTCAAGAACCCTAGATTTTTCCCCAAATTTTTGAAGTTTTAACTACATACAAATGCTTAATCTAACTACTAATGATGATAGAATCATACCTTGGTGTTGTTAGAAGTAGAGGAGACGTCGAAAATCTGCGGAAAATCGCCTTGAACCAGAGTGTTTTCGGGGAAACGGGGCGTGTGGAATGGTGTAACTTTTATGAAAAAGGGGATTTATCCTGACAGTCTCGCGGACACGGCCCCGTGTCCAGCGGACACGGCCTCGTGCCGAGCAATGTTGAATTTTTTTTAAGTGCTCGTGTGAGTTCCCTTGTTTTCCCAAAACTTGGTTAGAAGACTTACCGATTAAGATGTCATCCCGTTGGTTCGTAACTTACCAGGTATGATGTTGTTGCTTTTACTCTTCGACCGTTTGAAGCGAGATTTCTTCCTCTTCATCCTCAATGAATCCTTGATAGAGTTTCAGCCTTTGGCCATTGACTTTGAATGGAATTCCATTCCGAGACTTAATTTCTACTGCACCGTGTGGGAAAATATGGGTGATGGAAAAAGGTCCTGACCACCTAGACTTTAATTTACCAGGAAATAATCGAAGTCGTCAATTAAACAAAAGAACTTGGTCTCCAACTCGAAATTCATTTGGTTTAATATGTTTCTCATGCAAGTTTTTCATTCTTCCCTTATAAATTTTGGAGTTCGAGTATGCATAATTCCTAAGTTCGTCTAATTCATTTAACTAACAAAATCGATTTCTACCGGCAAACTCTAAATCTAAGTTTACATTTTTAATTGCCCAGTAGGCTTTGTGTGCAATTTCTACTGGCAAATGACAACTTTTTCCATAGACTAGCTTATATGGGGTTGTACCTATTGTTGTTTTATAAGCAGTTCGGAAAGCCCATAAAGCATCATCTAATTTATCTGCCCATTCTTTTCTATTTAACCCTACGGTTTTTTCAAGTATTCGTTTTAAACCTCTATTAGTCACTTCGGCTTGTCCGTTTGTTTGAGGGTGATATGCTGTTGAGACCCGGTGATAGACCCCATATCTTGTTAAAAAATTTCAAGTTGATGGTTGCAAAAATGGGTACCTCTATCACTTATTAACACTTTAGGTGTTCCAAAACGAGAGAATAATTTTTTCAGAAATCTTACCATGACTCTTCCATCGTTTGTTGGAAGTGCCTCGGCCTCGGCCCATTTAGACAAGTAATCTACTGCCACAAGTATATATTTGTTTCCTTTTGACGGTGGGAAAGGTCCCATAAAGTCGAGTCCCCACACATCAAAAATTTCATAAACAAGAATGCCATTTTGTGGCATTTCGTTTTTGTAAGAAATATTACTTGTTCTTTGGTAAGCATCACATGTCTTGACAAGACTTTGGGCGTCTTTGTAAATGGTTGGCCAATAAAACCCTGAATCAAATACCTTTCGTGTGGTACTAGCGGCACCATGATGTCCTCCGTATGGACTTTCATGACAATGGCGGAGAATTCTTCGTGCGTCGCTACCATGTACGCATCGTCTGATGAGTTGGTCGGCACACATTTTGAAAAGATAAGGGTCTTCCCAAAAATAATGCTTCACATTAGCAAAGAATTTTTTTCTTTGATGATGCGGCAAACCTTTAGCGACTATACCGCTAGCTAGGTAGTTAGCATAGTCGGCGTACCATGGTTCTTCTTTGTATTCCACCATTTCTAGGGACTCCGTCGGAATTTTTTCGTTGATTTGCTAGTCCCTGGTTGCCTCCAAAGCTGGGTCTTCAAAGCGTGAAAGATGATCTGCTGCGGTGTTTTTTGCTCCTCTTTTGTCTTTGATTTCAATATCAAATTCTTGAAGGAGTAAAATCCACCGAATTAAGCGTGGTTTTGCGTCCTGCTTTTTGAAAAGATACCGAATGGCTGCATGATCTGTATAGACTATAGTTTTAGAAAGAACAAGATAAGAACGAAATTTATCAAAAGCAAATACCACGGCTAGTAATTCTTTTTCAGTTGTTGTGTAATTTTCTTGTGCATCGTTAAGCGTTTTACTAGCATAATAAATTGGGTGAAAATGTTTTTTTTTCTTTTCTTTGTCCCAAGACAGCTCCAACTGCAAAGTCACTTGCATCACACATGATTTCGAAAGGAAATTTCCAATCAGGCGCTATCATGATAGGTGCATTGACTAGCATTTCCTTTAGGGTTAGAAATGCTTGATTGCAATCCTTGTCAAAGATGAAAGGAGCATCTTTTTCAAGTAATTTTGTTAGAGGCCTTGAAATTTTAGAAAAGTCTTTGATAAACCGCCTATAAAATCCGTCATGCCCTAGGAAACTTCTGATAGCTCTAACGGAGGATGGGGGTGGTAATCGAGAAATAGTGTCTATTTTTGCACGATCAACCTCCATTCCTTCGCTTGAGATTTTGTGACCGAGTACTATTCCATCAGTTACCATGAAATGGCATTTTTCCCAATTAAGGGCGAGGTTAGTTTCCTCACATCGGGATAGCATTAGTTCAAGGTTATCGAGGCATTGGTCGTATGAATCCCCAAAGATAGAAAAGTCGTCCATGAAGACTTCCATTGTCTTTTCTATCATGTCATGGAAGATGGCCACCATGCAACGTTGGAAGGTTGCGGGGGCATTACATAGACCAAATGGCATGCGTCAATAAGCAAAAGTTCCATAGGGACATGTGAAAGTTGTCTTTTCTTGGTCTTCGGGTGCTATTGGGATTTGAAAGTAACCTGAAAAACCATCCAAGAAACAGTAAATTTATGACCGGATAATCTTTCTAACATTTGATCAATAAAGGGCAAAGGAAATTGATATTTCCTTGTTGCCTCATTTAATCGTCTATAATCTATACATGCTCTCCATCCTGTGATGGTTCTCGTTGGTATTAATTCATTCTTTTCGTTAGTTATTACCGTCGGAGATAGGATAAATAAGTCCGGTTTCAAGTAATTTGATGACTTCATTTTTAACCACTTCTTGAACATTTGGATTTACTCGACGTTGTGGTTGTATTACCGATTTGTAGTCATCATTCATTAAGATTTTGTGCGTGCACATGGAAGGACTTATTCCTTTAATATATACAAGCTTCCAAGCAATCGCATTTTTGTGTTTTTTCAAAAGGTTAATTAATTTTTCTTTTTCTAACCTATCTAACTTAGATGAAATAATTACAGGTGATTTACCATCTTTGTCTAGAAAAGCATATTCCAAACCTTTTGGAAGTTCTTTGAGCTTAAGAGGTGGGTCTTTAGGAGACTCCTTATTTGGTTGCTCATTTTGATCAAGAACTTTAAAAGTTTGTTCTATGGCGACCTCTTCTTCAACAAAGTGGTCAAACTTTTCACTTGTATCGGGTGGTTCATCTTCATCTTCAATTAGGGGGTCATTATTGCCGAATGTATATTTCATTGACCGCTCAAGATCGACACTCTTTTTAAATGCCCCTAATTGAATAGGTAGATTGTTATACTTCCGGTTCTTCAAAGCTTCGTGGGTTTTTACAAAGGGTCATCCTAACACTAGAGGAGCGTCATCGAGGATGACAAAGTCGGTTGGGATTACCATTTGATTTGTTTGAACCAAGACATCCTCAACTACACTGATGGATTTTATTGTTTTCCGATTATATAGAAAAATGGTATTTGAAGTGGAGAAAAATCACTAATACTTAATTTTTCGAAAATGTAGTTGGGCATTATGTTAACGCAAAGATCTTTATCAATTGTGACATTACTAATAAATGAATTTTGAAAAAAATCATGGAACCGGTGTAATGTTGATTTCAAACGGGTCTTCTTTTATTAGCGAGGTTTGATCTTTAGTTAACTTAACACTTACCGTTTCGTCAATTTTAGTGTTAGTGTTTAACTCTTTTAAAAACTTAGCATGAGTTGGAACTAAACAATGATTTTCAAAAGAAGGTGACAAGAGATTAATTTCTTCAAAATTAGACTCTTCTTGAATTTTAGCGTTGTCGGACTCACCTTTTTCGTTGTTTAACTCATGTGTCGGTTTTTCACTTATTTGTTCTTCCATTTTTACAATTTCAATTATCTCTTCTTTATTTAATTCTTCTCTTGCGCGGGACTCCTCTTCCCTTGCGCGAGATTCTTTTATATAGCACTCGATAACTTTAAGGTGTTCTAATATCCTATCGGTCACTTTGGTTATAGAAAAAGGATCGGGATTTTCAAAGCCTGAATCCGGTTGTTCGATCCTTTGTTCCTCATAATACCCATATGAAGTAGATGGTTCGCACCATTGTTCTTCATTGTAAGCATATGATGGATAAGGGTCGTAATTTTGTTCTTCATAATACTCATATGAGGTGGGTTGTTCACGCCAAGGTTCCTCATAATAAGCATATGAAGGTGGTGGCTCATATCTTGGTTCCTCAAAGTATGAGTAAGAAGGCTCATACCTTGGTTCATCAAAATATGAGTATGAGGGAGGAGGTTCATACCTTTGGTCTTCATAGGTTGTGTATGAAGTTGATGGCTCGTACCTGGGCTCCTCATAGTAGGTATATGAAGTAGATGGTTGATATAAGTTACAATATTGAACCGAGTGCGGGTCACCACAATTAGTGCAATAACTACTCCTATAATCATCCTCCTCATAGGTGTAGTTGTAACCTCCTGAGTATTGATCCATAAGAATCACTCAGCAGACCACAACCAAGTCTCGAGATCAGAAAACAAAAATAAAAATGGAAACAGAGGCTGGACACGGCCCCGTGTTCAGTGGACACGGCCCCGTGTACAGAATCTGTATCTGGGCGTTTTAATTAAAGTTACTGATTTCGTTGAGCACGGGGGCGTGTTCAGCGAGCATGGCCCCGTGTTCAAGCTACTGTATCTGGGTGTTTTATGAAAAAAATGCAGCACGGCCCCGTGTTCAGTGAGCACGGCCCGTGTTCAACCTACTGTAAATGCAAAACTAAACTAAAATGCAGAAAAATGTGCACGCGTTTTAAAAAGGTTTTGAAAAACTGATTAGGCCGTCGATTTTAAGCTTTCTTAAAATCCTTGTGTCCCCGGCAACGGCGCCAAAAACTTGATGCGTGTGAAGTGTGTATGGTTTTTAATGTATATTTTAAGCCCTTTGACACTTTTTAGTCAAGTTTTAAATTTATAAAACACGATATTTACTAACACTAAACACACATATGGGCAAGTGCACCCATCTAGGGATGGCAAAAAAGCCCAAGCCCGACGGGTATACCCGAAACCCGAAACATACGGGCCGGGTATACCCGAAGCCCGACGGGTATGGGACTAAAAATATAAAAATATTCGGGTACGGGTACGGGTATGGGATTTAGCGATACCCGCCCGATACCCGGCCCGTTTACCTGAATAAATACCCGAAAAACATATTATTTTAAATTTAATTTTCCAAAATTTATAAACTTTAGTATATACACTTATTCATATTATTTTTCTTTGTTGTTTGTCTTCAAGACTTTAACATACAAACACGAGATTTTATGTTTAGTTGTATTGTTTCTATGCAGATTAAAAATGTGTGTTAGTTTTTGAATTTTCTAAACACATTTCAAGTTGTTAGAGAGATTACTTGAGTTCTGATTAATGCTACTATTTTTCATGTTTGGTGTTCAATTAAATGCAAATTATATAAACTGACATTATGTGTTCCAAAGTAGCAGTACATTAATTATTTAATTATGCAGATATATGTTTCAAATATGCATTTGAATATGATATGTTTGTATGTTATTGGTCATATGTTCCTTTATTGTAGTTATTAAAGTAGTAAATTATATAAACATTAGAGTAAAAAATGCACATGAGAGTTTCAATGATATTTTTAACAAATTATTGGGTATACCCGTTACCCGCGGGTATACCCGATACCCGATTGGTAAATACCCGACGGGTAATGGGCCGGGTACGGGCCAAAGAATTACAACCGGGTACGGGCTTGGGATTACTAATAACCGGCCCATTGCCATTCCTACACCCATCGTGAGCGTAGTATAGTGTTGGTAAGATACCGAGGTCGTCCAAGGACACAAGAGCTTTTAGTACCGGTTTATCCTCAACGTCTAATCAAATCAAAAAGTTAGAAAAATGTTTTAAACTAAGAAAAATAAAACTAACTAAAATGCTGAAAAATAAAAATAAAAACAGATAGACAAGATGAATCACTTGGCTCCGACTCGTGTTTAGTGTAACATTTGATTATTTCCGCACTTTTGCACTTTTTAAGAGATTATCTTAGTTATTGTAGTAGGCCCCTCTTTTGAAGGTGACGTTACCCTCAACCCAGTAGTTTGAGTCAGCAAGGATACAATCCTAAAGGGTCGGATTATTGAAAGATAATTAATTAAGTTATTAATGCATATTATGGTAGGCCCCTCTTTTGAAGGTGACGTTACCCTCGGCTAAGTAGTCTGAGTCAGCAGGGATACAGTCCTAAGTAGCCGGGTTAAAGTATTAATAGTAGCTTACATATGAGGGGAACAAAGAGTTTGGACCCCCCCATCCAATACCGGTGGGTATTGAAGGAGGTCCTACTAAATTTGACCCAGGTCCTTGCAGGATCTATACACTGAACAAGGCAAGACTCTTACCAAACCGTTCCCTTAACCCCCGACCAGGTAGCCAACATACCTCCATATAGACCATGGAGATATGAATGGTGAAAATCTTTTATTTTATATAGACAGTAAATTAATGCCAAGACACCACAGACAAACGATAAGGAAGAATGACATTCAACATAAGAAACTAGTTATTAAAGTCATTAATACATAACCAAGTAAAAGGTGCGAAAAGATTAAAAATAAAAAGTATTACACTAGACACTTGTCTTCACCAAGTGATGTAAGAGACTTAGGCAAACATGGCCTTTGATTATCAAGAACTCTTACGATCAATCTTGGATCCCGAGACGACTCACACACTCTACGATGGACAATGGATGATGGTGGTGGATGATGGTGTTATGGTGGTGGTGGGTGAAGTGTGAGAGCGGTGGTGTGCCAAGGGATGGTTTGCAAATGAGCCAAGCACCCCTATTTATAGCCTGAACAGTAGCTCGGGCACGGCCCCGTGTCCATTGGGCACAGCCCCGTGTCCATCCTCTTCTCTGTCTTCATTAATTGCAGTTTGTCTGCATTAGTTGACCACTACCCCGTGTCCGCTAGGCACGCCCCCGCGTGCAGAAGCATATCTGTACTATCAAGATTTGTCTGGATTCTGCTAATCTTATAGTTGGCCACGGCCCCGTGTCCGCTGAGCACGGCCCCGTGTCCGCTAAGCACGGCCCCGTGGTGGGCGATAGAAGCTTCTATAGCTTTGTCTTTTATGCTGGCACTTGGGCACGCCCCCGTGTTCACTGAGCACGGGGCGTGTTCAGCCTTCTGTTCTCTTGTTTTGCTTTGCTTTGCTTGGGAAGATGCGGTCGGGGAGGTCGGGCATGCCACGTTTGTTCCTTTTCTTGTATTTATGTTAGATTTAGCTGCCTTTTTGCTTCTTTTGTTGATTTGAGCTCATTTAATCGTGAAAATACAAAAGGAAGACAAAAACACACTTTTTCCAACATTAGTACTAAAAAAGGGTTAGTTTTATGCCACAATTGATGTAATTTATATGTTGGATTTTGTGCTCATCATAGCACAATCCAGGTGGAAAGGGAGCTTGAGCAGGATTGTTGATAGCTTGATTTGGTGCAGCTGCAGCTGGACAAACTCTTGCGGTATGATCTATAAGTCCACAAATTTGGCATATGCGGCACTTCACACTAGCATGATGATGAAGGCTACATTGGTTGCACAAGGGTGCAGATCCGTTGTATGGCTTCTTATCTAGTGGTGTTGCCACTTGGCTAGGTCCCGTTTGTTTTGGTGCAACAGCTGCGGCATCCTTTGAAGCTTTACGCTTCTTTGACTTTTTCGAAGGCTCGGCTTCTGCTTCTTTCGATGCTTCTTGGGTGGCTTCATTATTGAGATGAGACATGGCGACACCTAAATCCACAGTCTTCAGGATTACTTCGCCTATTCGCTGGGCAAATTTGGCAGTTTGCTCGGACATTTGAGTGTCGTTGCGATGAAGAGACATTCTAGAGGAAAAGAAAGACATAGGAGAAAACAAGTGAAATGTTATCGGATAATCAAAACAGAACGACAACGCATAGAAATTGCGATCATTTGTTTGTTACCTAAGGCAAACAAATGAGACGGTGACTAATCAAAGTAAA
This sequence comes from Helianthus tuberosus, assembly GCA_030545235.1. Taxonomy (NCBI): domain Eukaryota; kingdom Viridiplantae; phylum Streptophyta; class Magnoliopsida; order Asterales; family Asteraceae; genus Helianthus; species Helianthus tuberosus. Next base: position 57,437,702 of record CM060427.1, read on the forward strand.
TGGGTCAATACAATGTATCACTGAAGACATGCTCACCTATAAGTGAACACTCACCCCAAGAATTCCCAGGTAAGAGTGACTGGTCCGATACTACGGATTTGTACGAACACTCTAGCCTTAGATAGAAAATTCAGGGTACAGGCATTCACCCTTCCAGTTTGCATGTGTTCACATTATAAGACCCAAACTTTGATGAGATTTTGAAAACTTAGAGGGTTCAAAACCTTACAATAAATCATCCTAGAACAGATGATTGGTTTTCAAAGTGGATTTGAAATTTATGTTTTGGTTGTGGTTGTCACTTAAGGATAAGTGACGGTATTGTTTTAAGATCTAAACACAAGGATCTTGTGTTAGGGTCCTAGGAAGGTTATAGACTAGGTCAAAGCATTACTAATAACCTAATTCCCTATAACCATGAGCTCTGATACCAACTTTTCGGTCACACCCCGACCGCGTAAAACAACAAATCGCGGCGGAAACGTCGGGGAGTGTTGTAACAGAATCATTGTTTCAAAACACACGGAAGTTTGAAGTTTCGTTTTATTAAACATTAAATATTTACATCGTCTGGAAATCTAAATAAACAAGTTAAACATAGTCTATCATTGTTATTAAGTCACTAAGGCCTCGTCCAGTTCTATGTGAGCATGCATCCTAGAAATCAACATCATTCAACAACACCTGAAACATATGTGAAAACAAAGTCAGCAAAGAAATGCTGGCGAGTACATGGGTTTTTGAGAGTGTCGGATTCATGGATAGTTTACATGTTGCAATACTTAATTAAAAACCTTGTTTTGAAAAGTATAGTATTGCGACATAATTAACCAACTCAAATCAAGTTGGTTATAATTTATAAAATCTCGTAGCCATGATTCTTAACCAAAAACATTTGTTTTATTAAATCAAATTGTAAAACATCTCGTAAAAACTTGTTAATAAATCTCGTTAATAAAATTCGTTAATAAAACTCGTTAATAAAATTCGTTAATAAAACTCGTATGGTTTATATCAATTCGAAAACCTCGTTTGTGTGACATCGTTTCAAAATCGTTTACCCAAGTGAACTAAATAATGCCACAATATGTAATATGATGAAAACACTTATATATAGGAAGTACCAGCGGCGTATCCACCATGCTTTCATCACATTACACCCGTTCAGTTATATAAACACTAACCAAAAACCAATCGTTTACCCAAATCGTTTAACTCATTGAAAATCGCTTCAGTCGTTTAAATCATTCTCGTTTTAATTGTGAACTACTTTTGATTGTCTCGCTAATAACATCCAAACCTTCTCAACTCGCCTATCGCTTCTCGCATTAATAAACCACCAAAGGGTAAATTAACAATCACAGATTCAGTCGTTACCCACCTAACCCACACATGACCATGGGTGCAGTCGGATAACGGGATTTGTCAGATCCTATGGTACCATAACCTAATACTGGTCAGTTCAGCCAAAACTGATGATTGTTATTCGTTATGTAAATACAACCAACAAGTTTGTTTACTTTATCGAAATCGTTATTAATTTTGTATAAACCATATCATTTATTTTTGAAACCATCGTTAAAACCTCGAAAACATTTAGCACATATGAATCACCCCAAAACAATTGAAAATAGTAAAATAGGGGAACTATGTACTCACCTGAGAATGCTTAGAAGTCTTAAATAACAACTAAGCAAAACTAGAGGGAACACGGAATCAATCGGCAACCTAATAACTATATAAGTAAACTGGACCTAAGTCGGAAGATCAGATAGGATGGGGTTTTGTAAACCAAATGAGTATTGGAACTCATATGACATGGTGTAACAAAGCCTACATTCTAAATCAAAACCTAACCTAAGTGCTTTCGACCCATTGCGTCCCATTAAGGTAGCCTACGCTACTTTAACGTGTCGTTCGCGTAAAGCGTGTTCGAGACGTCAAACTAGTCCTATGACAAGTATTATATGCCTAAACATGTTGCATAATCAATTAACTGACAAAAGTTTGTGTTACATATGCTTAATTACCAATTATGCATGAAAAGGGCATTTTGGTCATTTACCTAAGGCATATAAACTACCTATCATACAACTACTTAAACCTAAGTGACCATAAGGTATAACCTCATAAGGTTATTCCCTATACAACTATGGTCACTAAACATGTTTGGTCGGATCCTAACGATCGACCAAATGGGTCATGTTCGAAAGTCTAAGCGGGTGTTTAGTCCGTTTGACTTACGACTCTACACAAGCACTAATCTAAAAAGTGACGAGCTAAACATGCTAAAACATGTTTAGTTAAGTTAGAAAACAGGTTTGGTATCAAAACAAACGGTTTTGATACCCAAAAGTAGTTTGGTTACAAAATACGCGAGAATGTGCATTTTGGCCGAAACTACGACTCGTCACTGAGCCTAGATAACGTGGTAATCAGTAGGTATAGTCACTAGGGACTATAACCATCGTGATTATGCTCACGTTATGAAGTTCGAACGAACTTCGCATTGACCATAAACTGGTCAATGCAGAAAGTCAAACGCAGTTTGACTTTTAAGCTAAAACCACATAAAAAGAACGAAGGAATACTTACAAAGGGTCCCTGCAAGTTTGATTTCCCAAGTATTCTCAGGTATGAAGTGGTTAACACTCCAACTTAGAGAAATCTCAGAAAATCAAGTGGGTTTTGAACAACGAGGGGTGGGGTATTTATAGGATTTCTAGGACCGTTAGGATCGTTCCTCGATTCCCGAGCTTTAATCTCGACCCTACACCTCATTCCCACTGATTTGAATACCATGGGCACCTCCAAAAGAGCCCATAGAATCATAAAAACCAAGTGCAAAGGCCCTAAACTGCTGGAACAGCTGGAAACAGGTTGTAAAATGGTTTTTGCAGGTCTGACAGGCTCACACGGGCCGCGTAAGAGTAAGGGGATACTTACGCGGGCCGCCTAAGATTTTTGTTCAGCAAACAACTTTGCAGAATTATAGTTTCAGTCCCTGTTAGTGTTTTAGCTCATTTCCAACACTTCTAAAGCCCGTTAAGCCAACTTTAAGGTCCTAAAATGATGCCTAAACATTGTGGACATGAAATATGCTAAAAAATATCTCAGATTTCGGCTCGTTTGGTCGTACGGTTGCGTTGTTCGGTTAATTACGACGAAAGTCGTAACGAACGCAAAAACGATCCAAATTAAGAGACGAATGGAATTTTATCAAGCCAATCACTAAAATAAAATATTTTAATGATTACATAAATTTTTGGATGTCCGGATATATTCAGAACGTAAGATATGCGCGAAAATGCAAACTTATGCACTTTTTGACGCTTTTAGTCCCTATTGATTAATAAAGTTTATTTTAGCATACCGAACCCCTCAAATCCTATTTCTAAGCTATGTAAAGGATATTTAGGGTATGTTTAACTTATGATCAAGTTCTGAAATGTTCTTTACTATACAAATCGGTATAGTTTCACAGTTTGACACAAATAGTCCCTACGATCGAACAAACTTGATTTCAACACACCAAACCATCCAAAGCTTATTTCTAAATCATGTGGAGGTTATTTAAGGTATTTTAAGCCTACGTCACTGTTCCGGAGTATTTGTTGTATTAGACTGGTTATGTTTACGCATCAGTGCGCGTATAACCTTCCAAAAAGAGATTTAGAGCTCGAAATCGAACGAGAATTGATATGTGCAAATGATACACATATTTATACAAATCCCAAGTATGAAATACAATATTTTGTTGATTTGGTATTTGTTTGACGGTTGTGAAGGCACAGATGTCACACTTCACCCACCGTCGACATCAACCCTACCACCACAAACCGCCTTCATCCATCGTCGACATCAACCCCACCACCACAAACCCTTTATGTAACACCCCAAATTTCATATGTTATATTATAATGCTATATGTTTGATGTCTTAATGGAAAAATGGTAATTGTAGACTTTTACCGTAATAAAAGTCGGTTATATGCTAGTAAGTTTAATTGTTTAGTATGGACCAAGTTAACTAAGAGAAGGGAAATCTAGTTAATACTTGGAATGTCAAAGTGACATGTTCTAAAAGGTTAGGGGATGAAAATGAAAATTTTGAATGAGATGTTATAACAAAAATTAAAGTGCAGAACATGGTATGTTTGTGTGTGTCAAGACATATGAGAAAGAGAGAAGAGAGTTTTCAAACAACCAAGAATGCGGAAATTAGAGGTGAGATTGAGCTCAAACCTTGTGCATGGATGAAGAATTTGCTTCATCAAGTCCTAACAAACACATGGTATGTTGTAGAATCTAATTTGATGATTTGTATGAAGTGGGTTTGTGATTCAATCCTGAAATTTGTTGAAATTGAGCATGGATATGTGTTAGAATGACCAAATAGAACTTGTTTTATGTATGATATCAAGTAATTTGATGTTTGAAGGCGAAACCCACTTGGGTTAGTGAAAATGGCGACATGGGTATAACACCCATGTCTAATCTTTGTTCAAAATTTGATGTAGTATGTTGTATGTGATGAATACTTGTTAAATAGGTTGAGTATGGAATGGAATTTGGTTTATTTTAGTTGTATTTGATTGATGAAGGCAAGAAGTAGGAAGATGAGCATAAGATGCTTGTACAATGTGCTTAGAAAGTAATACGCACACCAAGTGTTTGTTGAAATGCCTAGGTGAGATTAATAGATGAAATGGTATGTAAATGATGGATAAAAGTGTATAATGTGTGGAGGTGATGTAATTGTGTGATAATTAAACATGAGAAATATGTTTTGACTGGAATACATGTAGAATTTTGGTTAATTATATGATTTGGCAATAAGTGTGCATTAGAAGTTGTACTCTATGCTTGGGTAATATGATGCACATTATGTGTTGATTTACTTAAGGTTAGATGAAATCAAATGTGATTTGGTGTTAATTGTGTAGAAAGTGCGTATATTAGTAAGGAGTAAGGTTGCGAAGCATTATGTGTTAACAAATATTGGACAATGTTGTTAATTGTAAAATCACGATATTACTAGTATGGACGAAATTGATTATGTTTTGTGTGCATACAACTAGATGATCATGTAGTTATATGTGTATTGCTATATGAGTATGAAATGTGTATGATTTCCGTAGTATAATCTATTAATGTTGAGAATGTATGAGCCTAAGTTGATAATTCATATAATGGACAGTTGAGTTTCTAAAATTCAACTGTGCATAAATAGCATAGTAAGACATTTGGCCAAAAATGTAATGTTAGGGAAATCGCAAGGCACATGCTATATCAATAAATGTTATATATGACGATATAAAGAACTATGTGGAATGAAAAGATGTGATTGTTATCTTATGCATTATGTGGTTCCTATTGACTAGTAAAGGTCAATATAGAATATGAATATGAATATGAAATGAATGTAATTTAGCATGTGCGTGTATGCTAATAATGCGGTAACCATAATGACATTAAGGTATAGGTTCGGGTCAAGGTGGGTGGAAGCGTGGAAGGCTAACGGGAAGGATGCGAGGAAGCAAGTACGAAATGGCCGCTTAAGGTAAGTGATTTCCGGAATCACTTCCTATTTATAAATGAAGTTTGGTATGTTGTATATAGGGAACCATGTAAGAAGTTACTCGTAAGGGTAAGTACCAGGGTAAGTTCATATGAACTTCTTCTATCCTTAATGTAAATTAAGATGATAGTCTCATCATGTTAATGGAATGTTCATCATGTTATTGGAATGTTCATCATGTTAATGGAATGTTCATCATGTTACATGAATGTTCATCATGTTAATGGAATGTTCATTATGTTACTATAATGTGCATCATGTTACTGAAATGTTCATCATGTTAATAGAATGTTCATCATGTTACTGAAATGTTCATCATGTTAATGGATTGTTCATCATGTTAATGGGATGTTCATCATGTTAATGGAAGGTTCATCATGTTAATGGAATGTTCATCATGTTACTGAAATGTTCATCATGTTAATGTAATGTTCATCATGTTACTGAAATGGTCATCATGTTAATGGAATGTTCATCATGTTACTGGAATGTTCATCATGTTACTAGAATGTTCATCATGTTATTAGAATGTTCATCATGTTCGTTAGAAGTTAGTCGGTTATGTTTATTTGTAATTGCATTGGTTTGTGTTGATATGTTTGTAGGTAAGGCTTAGTTTACAAATAAGTGAATGTGACTTGTATGTATTTTTGTAGATATGGAACTGTAGCGTGTGTAAGTATTGTGAACTTGTATGTACGCACATATGAATGGGATACATATGAATGTACTTAGATATATGAAAGTGTATACACGTGTTGTAATCTAATGATTGTAGATCACTGGTATACGTATATGTGAAGATGTGGGTTTTTAATATGTTTGAGATTACATATTCCTAACCATGTTACTATTGAGAATGAAATGGAGTGTAGGTATGGGAATGCCGGACTCTTGAGGAATTGATGTCGGACTCGAGTAAATAAAATTGAGAGGATGTTTCAATGGAATACCTTACGTAGATAGAATGTGATATAGCCTTTTAAGTATATACAATAAATTATATATGTTGTCACCATGTACTAACGTGTTGGTTATATATGGTGACCGCAGGTTAGTCAGATATTCAAATGGACAAGTGAACGAGGGTCGAGTTGTAGATCATGGATTGTACGAAAAAGCGGGCATGTTGTTTGTAATTATTTGTTAACATAGTTACATTAAATAAATGATGAATGGAGGATTTATATTAAAAGAGTTGACCTAAACGGTATTCAAGTATGTTAGAGTAGTTAAAAGAAAGAAATTTTACGGTTCATTTTCCGCTCCGTCGTTTTAGGTCAAATAGTGATTAGGGTCTTACACTTCACCCATCGTTCACCACCACACCACCGCAAAAAAACAACCACCGAGAGAGAGAGAGAGCATACCTGAGTTCTGTGTGCGAGTGTTTGGTTTGAGTTTGGGTTTGTTCCCTTATACACAAAATCCCAAACGTGACAATAGAGAGAGCCCGGATGACTTGCTGATACGGTGGTGCCAGGTGTAGGCAGCGGTGGTGCCGGTAAGTGATGGAGGGGATTTCAGATTTTGGGACATGGAGAGAGAGGGTGGTTGTGGGTGGCGGAGAAGGGTGGGTTTGTGGTGTCACCGGTGAAGAATGGTGGTTCTGAAGAATGGAGAAGGGTGGTTCTGAAGAATGGATCTTTGAAGAGAAAAAGGAAGATATGAGAGATGAGAGATGTAGATGAGAGATGAGAGAGGTATTTAAAAAGTCAGGTGACTTTAACACTATGTTCCCGAGTCTCATTTAATAGGGGAGGGGAAGAAAAATTTTCTCTCATAATCTCTCCAATTTGGGAGGATGAATATATGGTCATATTTGGTCATATTTTCTTCCCTTTTCCCTCATTTTCTCTCCCTTCCCCGTGTTAAATGAAACTCGGGAGCATGGTTTTTCATATTTTCATCTCTTTTCACTCCCCTCCCCCTGTTAAATGAGACTCGGGAACAGAGTGTAAATGAAGAGAGAGAGGAGATTTGACATTTGGGGTAAATGACCAAAATACCCTTTAGGTTGGCATAATCTGATTGGTGGAGGGAACAGAGTGTAAATGAAGAGAGAGAGAGGAGATTTTGACATTTGGGGTAAATGACCAAAATACCCTTTAGGTTGGCATAATCTGATTGGTGGAGAGTGGTTCTCATGGTTCTTACAACTGGGGGTGGTTTTTACTTTAGCGACTCCCTATATATATATATATTGGTTTCATTACAATCTTAGTACCTTTTAAAACTTCAAAAATTATTCTTTAACCTAGGATGCAATAAATCAATAACCAGAAATAAACCATTTGACAACGAAAATGTACGGATATTTCTTGAGAATACACACATATGGGTAAAGCAAAGATGGCAAGTGACAAGACGTATAATAGTAAATATGAAATGCATAATACATAAACGTAAAATACTTTACACCAATGCATTTAGCTATAAGAATCGGGTGAACTTGAAACATTTGAGTTGGTTGGGCATATTTTATTCACAATGCATCTCAGGAGATTGTTTCCTATGGTACAACAGTCGAAACGATAATTGTACTGTCGGAGATTGAGCTGCGAGTTTGAGATAAAAACATGTTTTTTGTGTGTCAAATCGTTTGTAGGAAAGTTTAAGAATGAGTAGTAGTTTGTGAAGAACAGGAGACCACAATTTCTTGCTTTAGTGGAATAGACACACTATTAAAGAATGGGAAGCATGGCTTATAATACCTTAGAGCTTTGCTGTATCTTGCTAATACTACAATATTATTAGCAATAATATTTATAATTTTGGTGTAAAGGGGGTAATATTAGCAGTTAAAAAAATAAAAAATAAATAATAATAATAATAATACAATAGATGATATTTGTAATTACTATAAATGTACTATCAAAATAAAATTTTGATCCATCACGACTACATTGGAAAGGATTTAAAACATGTACTTGCTTGATTACATCTCCACCTAAAGAATCCAAACCCTTATCCATGTGGTTGGTGTAGAATGAAAACAACTCAAACCGAATAATCCAATTTTACTCGAAACTCACTCGATGAACAACACATACCGAACTTTTCTAAACCAATATTTATATACGCAATATTGGATTTTTATAATCTCAACTATTTGTCGTTGGCCGCAAACAGTCTCAACTTCAAAAATAACCACTGGCAGTCCCAACTATTGACATACTGTCCACCAATAGACCCTGACTAACAGAACCCTAATGTCGTTAGTCTCCGGTCACCGGAAAACCATTTTTGGCCAGGAAACTCATTTTTGGTCGGAAAACTCAACACTTTTGTCCCAAACCTCTTTGTAACCTTATTACGAACCTTTAGGAACCTTTTTCTAGTAAAAACCTCAATTATTAAAGTCGTCTGAAAACTCATTTTTTGCCGGAAACTTCTGTTTTGCCGGAAAACTCAACTTTTTAGCCGGAAAACTTAACATTTTTGTCCCAAACCTCTTTGTAACCTTAGATCGGACCTTTAGAAACCTTTTTCTAGCCAAAAATGATTTTTCGACGACCGAAGACTAACGGTGTTAGGGTTCTGTTACTCAGAGTTCATTGGTGGCTAATATGTCAATAGTTGGGACTACCATTGGTTATTTTTTAAGTTAGGACTGTTGACGGCTAACGACGAATAGTTGAGATTATTATAATCCAATATTCCTTTATATACTAAGATACCTTTAAACCAAACACACCCTAACTGTTTTTACATACTTTTGCTTTAATGAAAGGGTTATTGGATTTTAATAATCCTAAGTTTCATCTATTGGCCGATAATAATCCTAACTTTAAAAATCTCTCCAACGATCCCAACTTGTAAGAATTTGTCCCCCATTGATCATTTTCTAACATAGGTACACTTAAATCAATTAAGGAGTCTTCAGGTGCAATTGAATCTATTGGGGAGACTAAATTCTTATATTTTTTAAAAAGGATCAATGGGGGCCAAACTTTTACAAGTTGGGATCATTGGAGGGAATTTTTAAAGTTGTGATTATTATCAGCCAAAATGTGAAATTTAGGATTATTAAAATCCAATAATCCTTAATAAAAATTGGAAAGAATCTATATTCTTTGACTATTCTATGGGCAAATGAGAGTAATTTATGATTATTGGTGTAATAGAGTTGAAACAAGTTTTGTCGTTATAAAATAAAACTTAGTTTTTTATTGTAGTTTTTTTTTGAAGGGTCAACTTCATTAAAAACAACAGACAGTCCACGAAGCGCGGACCGCATCCAAACTGATTACATCATATACAATGGGGTTTTGCACCACTCATCCCAAATAAGACTATTGCAATCAATCCGGTGTTTATAACAAAAAATGACCTCGACTATAAACTATCTCCGACGGCTTCGTCATCCATTTACTAAAACTGTGAGTTACATTGGATACAAGGAACGCAAAACTGTGAGTTCATGTCCCCCTTTTCTTTAAACTGTTTTGTTTTATAACTTCGGGGGTGAAGTACATGTTATAAAATGATTACAAACAATTACAATTAGTATGGTTAGCTTTGGAAAGTACAGTAGATCATGTGAATGAGTAGGCACACTCTTAAGGCCATTAATCCTCATTGTAGGCCCGAGGGACATAAGTGATAGATCTATTTAGGTGTAGCGAGCCCCACCCATGATTCCGTCGAGTGGACCATGTGGTGACTATGTCTTATCCAACGATCCCAACTTGTAAGAATTTGTCCCCCATTGATCATTTTCTAACATATGCACACTTAAATCAATTAAGGATTCTTCAGGTGCAATTGAATCTATTGGGAGACTAAATTCTTATATTTTTGAAAAAGGATCAATGGGGGCCAAACTTTTACAAGTTGGGATCATTGGAGGGAATTTTTAAAGTTGTGATTATTATCAGCCAAAAGGTGAAATTTAGGATTATTAAAATCCAATAATCCTTAATAAAAATTGGAAAGAATCTATATTCTTTGATTATTCTATGGGCAAATGAGAGTAATTTATGATTATTGGTGTAATAGAGTTGAAACAAGTTTTGTCATTATAAAATAAAACTTAGTTTTTTATTGTAGTTTTTTTTTTGAAAGGTCAACTTCATTAAAAACAACAGACAGTCCACGAAGCGCGGACCGCATCCAAACTGATTACATCATATACAATGGGGTTTTGCACCACTCATCCCAAATAAGACTATTGCAATCAATCCGGTGTTTATAACAAAATATGACCTCGACTATAAACTATCTCCGACGGCTTCGTCATCCATTTACTAAAACTGTGAGTTACATTGGATACAAGGAACGCAAAACTGTGAGTTCATGTCCCCCTTTTCTTTAAACTGTTTTGTTTTATAACTTCGGGGGTGAAGTACATGTTATAAAATGATTACAAACAATTACAATTAGTATGGTTAGCTTTGGAAAGTACAGTAGATCATGTGAATGAGTAGGCGCACTCTTAAGGCCATTAATCCTCGTTGTAGGCCCGAGGGACATAAGTGATAGATCTATTTGGGTGTAGCGAGCCCCACCCATGATTCCGTCGAGTGGACCATGTGGTGACTATGTCTTATCGACAAAGTCTGCTAGGTTTGAGTCTTCCTGCACCACGTCACAAATATTAATGTATTAGCTACACATTAATTGATCTGTTTCCTTGTTGCTTTCATACCGGGATTTCAAGTACATACAAACATACTTACAAATGTTTCAAAGGTTTATTCACAAACACACACATAAACTCGCTCAACTTTTGTTGATTTTTTTCAAACTACATTTATTTCAGGAAAGTGGTTATGGATCTGGCGGGCGTTCAAGATTTCAAGTTGTACTTTTACTAAAAGATGTCATCTAGTACTGAAGGGTTTGAGTCATGTGATTTATCCTTGATAGAATACATGGTTCCAAAGCCCGCTTTTATTAATGTCTTTTGTGAAGTCCAGTATGGAACTTTATGCTTTGGTTGTCTTGAGATCTAAATTTGAAGTCTTAGTTCGATGTTAAACAATGACGGTTGTATTATTTTGAAAACTATATATGGATGAACATCTTGGTATTATCATATAGTTGTTTGTTACGGTTGAATGCAATGATATTAAGCAAGTCACACCAAATCACGCTTCCGCAAAAGTCAGGGTGTGACATCTTCACACATAACGCATCCTGCATCACCAATATGAACATTCCTTTTTTTCCAACTCATCCTTTGTTGGTAACCTGTGCATCTGAGAACGCCATGCATGAATATTGCACTTGAGGAGAACCCTCCTCGTCCATTTCATTTTAAACCACCCAACATCTCGACCTTCCTCAAAAATATTTCTGATGGAATGCACCGAGAAGCCAACACCACCCGGGCCCTCCCAACCCCACGTATCCTTTGTACTACTAAACGTGACGCCCGATAGAGTTAAGTTGCACTCCTGTAGATCCGATAGCTCTTGAGACAATTCAGAAGGCTTCCTCCAGTTCCACCAAAGATGCAACATGCCTTCCACTGTATCCACTTTATCAACAACACAACTAAACTTAGCTTTGTCAAGAATGAAAATACTAGGCCATCTGTACCGGTGGGCCCGGCGGGGAGTATCGTGACGTAGTTGATATCATCATAGTCAATACACACAATATAATAGCACAACGGAAGTCTGGGTGAATAAACTATTACAAACCATATTGTCTGAGTGTTCGAGTTTATGAATGTACAGACTGGAATGTAATAAGATCCACAGGCGGACCATAAATGAACAAAAGAAACAAAAATAACAGACTGCAGGCATCTTATGGATTTGCAAGATCCTCTATTGATACCCTATAGCTCCAGCCTATTTCGAGAGGTACCTGTCAGATCAGTCTTTAAGAAAATAAGTCAGTTTACACTGGTAAATACAATTAACTGACTCTTTTGAAAATGTTTAAGAAAATTGATTTAAGTGCACAAGGCGTAAATCTTTTATAACTTGGGACAATTATTTAAATATAATCTTGTATACAGATTTATATGTTTGTCATAAAATTGGGGCCGGTTGGAAGCCAGTCGTGATTAACCGACTCACCACTTATGAAACCCACAAAGGAGTTATCCCCAACATGTGGGTTTATATTTAGCATTTGCATCTGTCAGGTGTATGCCTACACCCCGTGCATAGGTCGTGGCCATTTTCAAATAAAATGAGCCGAGGATATCCAGGACACGGTCGTTAACCCCCAATGCTTATGTTATCAAACAAGACAGATTAAAACGGGTTATGCAATTTATTAATCACAATCCGATTAAATGATTTCATACCCGACCAAGTGGTATTATTATAATACCATATCCCAAGCCCTTATAGGGAAAATAAGTTAAAGGTATTTACCTGATGCGAGTAGTAAAAATCTTAAAGCTTTTCGAAGGCACCTTCTACCAGAAGCTATTTAATCTGTATAGAAGGTTTATTAACCTATTAGGATGCTAAGGGGTCTTTAATTAAGTCAAGGACTTAGACCGGCTTGCTAGAAAGAAACCTTATGGTTCTAAACGCTAGATTAAGCGGAGACCGGAACAGAATGTGGTTTAGACCCGACAAGCTTGGATACTTGTATAATATGGGTAAACTAAACACATTCTGGAAATTGAGAACTTAATGATAAGGTTTGACCCGTTTCGACCATATTATGTAAACTAGTCACATAAGCCGATCCGAACGCGTAAACGCGTAAACGCGTAACGGGTCTCCAAATAAATTATATACAGGTCCTAATCATTATTATGCTCAAAATATGTTAATACATCAGTAAGATGTTAACATATATGCCCAAAAAGTAATTTAAACCCAAATAAGTCCCATAAGGGTATTTTGGTAATTTTAATGTCCATAAAAGAGTTTAATTATGCAACTGAGTTTCAGATCTGATTAGATCAGTAAAAATATGTATTTTTATAAGTTATAACAGTAGGATACTTTATATATGTGAAAATTATCTTATATAGCCAAACTATGTCCCGTAGGGGCATTTTGGTAATTTTGCATAAGCTTTAAAGGTCAAAATAGACTTCTGAGTTTAAAAACTTTAGCTTACTGTATAATTATATAATTTAACTTAAAACATCAGTGGGTAATAATTTTTATACGTCAAATATAGTTTTGACCCATACTATGTACTAAAAACGCTTAAAAGTCGATTTAAATGGGTATTTGGGTTAAAATAGGAAATCTGAGTTTTTGATAAGTTTATCAAGTTCAAAATACTTTATTTATCATATGAAATCAGTAGCAAAAGGTTTGACTCTAAAAAGTTATGTAAAACTCATTTTATGCATGAAAAGCGTAAAATTGACATTTCCCGAAATCAAGCTATAATCCTATGTTATGCTCAGCCTAAAAATAATTAAAAATCTTTAAAAATCCCAAAATATTATTTTACATCAGTAGATACAAGGTTTGATGTCAAAAAATTGGGTTTAGATAGCCTTTATGTTAATTAAGCCGTTTAAATGTTAAAAAATCCCTTAATTACGCTATTGAGCATAACTCATATTCTAGACATCCAATTGATGTCAAATTTTCAGGACATGTCTAAATATCAGTAGCAAAGATGTTAGTCCAATCACATTGTTAAAAATCTTAGTTGTATGTAAAAAGGGCGTTTAAGGCATTATTAAGCATAATTACGATCAAGTGCATATAATTCAAACCACTAAGTACCATGCAATATAACTCCAGGGGGTTATACTACTAAGTAATGTGGTCCTAATGAAAGCTTAAAACATGGGAGAATTAAGCTTAAATGGGTCAGAACTGAAAGTCAAAGAAAAAGTCAAGCTTTTGCGACTTTCGGTTATAAACTGACCTTAGACTATTAATTGCCGGGTTAGGACTGATAAAACATGTTTTAATATTAATTACCAAGTCATTAGAATGTTAAAATATAATTTAGAACCTCTGATTTATTAATTTTAATCATATTCAAACATTCTGCCCAGTTTGACTTTTTGTCAAACTACTTTGACCCGACAATTGACCAGTCAAACGAGATAATTAGGAGGTACCCTTTTAAGGGTTAATCACCTACACTAATGTGGTCTTAAAACCACTTTCAATTTGATCAGTGGTTAAGCCACATGTAATCAAAACGAAAGTCAAACTAATTTTACGATAAGTTTGACTTTAGAGTAATTAAACTAAATTAAACAACTAAACAAGTAATTAGAGGCTTACTTAAGGCCCTAACAAACTTTTCTACACTTGATTATCCTCTTCTTACTGATGGAAGCTCCAGAGCAAGTCCTTTTGAAATTGTTGCAAATAATGTGTCAAGAACATATGAACTAAGGTTCTTTATATAGTGAATTCCTTGGATTTTGATCATCTCCAGGTGTAATAGGAGGCTCTGAGATCGACCCAGGTGTCCTAGCTACTGATAATAACCGACTTACAGCTCCCTAGGTCGATATCTTTGAGGTTAAGGCGGTGGAACAGGCCAAACCCGCACCTGCAGGTATTTGTCTGATCTGGGCGTGCTGAGGCGGGCCGCGTAAGACTTAAGGGTGTCTTACGCGGGCCGCTTGGACCTGTTAAACCGGGAAAACAAGTTTAAAAACTGGCAGATTCAGTCCCTGCTCGTTTAAACCCTTTTCAACTTCATTTTTGGCAATAGAGACCCTTCTAGTTAATTTCTTGGGGCCCAAGGATATATAAACAAACCTCGTTAGGCTCGGGTTCGTTAAATATCACTATGAAAGCAAGTTTCAACAAGTTGACACTTTTGGCCCAAAGTCTTGAAAACATATCTAACGATCTCGAAACCTCATGAAATTTATACCACTTATTCTTAAGAGTATATTTGAATGTTTCAAAGCCTCGGTCTCGTTAAAAGGTCACTCAGAGGTCAGAATTGACATGTTGACACGTTTAACCCTTGTAATTTAATAATCTTCCGATTATTTTTTTTTATACATGGCTTCTTATATCCAATCAATCACTCGTATAAGAATATATTCATCATGTAAGGTCATTCAGAGGCACAAGTTTGGCATATTGACACTTTGAGTCCCTGTGGTTTCATAGTTTCACTGTTCGACAACCTTGGTCCTTCACTCTCAATCTTTCTCATGTTTAGAGTTTAGGACACGTGTCTAAACATAATTGGACACGTTTTTACGTGGTGTTACATCCTCACCCCCCTTAAAAGAAATCTCGACCCCGAGATTTACTGGAATAAGTGAGGGTACTTTTGTTTCATAGTGGACTCGACTTCCCACGTATATTCGGGACCTCTATGGGCTTCCCATTTGACCTTTACTATAGGTACATGCTTCCTTCGGAGCTTTTTAACCTGTCGATCCTCAATCGCTATAGGTCTTTCAACGAATCTCAAGTTTTCATCAATCTGTATGTCCTTATGAGACATTGCTAGAGATTCATCAGCTAGGCATTTCTTGAGATTACAAATGTGAAACACATTATGTATCCCACTCAGCTCCTCAGGCAAATTCAGCTTATAAGCTACACTGCTGACACATTCGATAATCTCGAATGGTCCAATATACCTAGGGCTCAACTTACCCTTCTTACCAAAACGCATCACACCTTTCCAGGGTGATACTTTCAGTAGAACTTTATCGCCTATTTCAAATTTTAGGGACCTTCGCTTCCCATTAGCATAGCTTTTCTGCCTATCCCTGGCAGCTTTTAAGCGATCACGAATCTGGACAATTTTGTCCGTTGTTTCAAGGACTATATCAGGTCCTGACAACTGAGCTTCTCCTACTTCTGCCCAACAGACAGGCGTTCTGCATTTCCTACCATATAATGCCTCAAAAGACGCAACCTGAATGCTTGTATGGTAGCTATTATTATAGGAGAACTCAATTAAGGGTAGATGGTCATCCCAACTACCTCCTAAATCAATGACACATGCTCGCAGCATGTCTTCCAATGTTTGAATTGTACGCTCACTCTTTCCATCCGTCTATGGATGGTAAGCAGTACTAAAATTCAAACGCGTGCCCAAAGATTGTTGGAAACTTTTCCAAAAATGTGAGGTGTATCTAGTATCTCTATCCGAGATAATAGCTACTGGTACTCCATGTAGAGCTACAATCTTATCTACATACAATTGGGCTAATTTATCGGAGCTATGAGTCTCCTTGATGGGTAAGAAATGTGTTGACTTAGTCAGTCTATCAACAATAACCCATATGGTATCATTTCTGTGCCTTGTTTTAGGTAACTTGGTTATGAAATCCATAGTTACTATCTCCCACTTCCATGTGGGGAGTTCTGGTTGTTGAAGCAGACCTGATGGCTTTTGATGTTCTGCTTTAATCTGAGCACAAGTCAGGCACTTAGCTACATAGGTGGCAATAGATTTATTCAGACCTATCCACCAATAATTAGCTTTCAAATCATGATACATTTTGTCACCTCCCGGGTGAACTGGGTATTTGGAGTTGTGAGCTTCCTGGAGGATTACCTCTCGAAGTCCTCCATGAATAGGAACCCAAATCCTTCCGTTCATTATGAGAATTTCATCCTTCCCAGGTGCTAACTGCTCAACAGTTATTCCTAACTTTTCATTTGGAAAGTTATCTTCCAATACAACATCCTTCCGTGCAGCTAATATTCTTTCATTCAGACTATTTCTCAATTCAATGCTCTTGGCATTAATCCTAATTGGTTTAATCCTTTCCTTTCGGCTTAGAGCATCTGCGACTACATTCGCTTTATCAGGATGGTAGCGAATTTCGCAATCATAGTCATTTAAGGTTTCCATCCAACGGCGTTGTCTCATATTGAGTTCGTTTTGATTGAATAAATGTTGGAGACTTTTGTGATCCGAGTAGATCACACATTTAGTTCCATATAAATAATGTCTCCACAACTTAAGTGCGAATACAACGGCACCCAACTCCAAATCGTGGGTGGTGTAATTCTTCTCATGCACTTTTAGTTGTTGTTATGCATAGGCAATCACATTGCCTCGCTGCGTAAGCACATAACCCATACCGGTGTGTGAAGCATCACAGTATACGACAAACTCTTCAATTCCATCAGGTAAGGTTAACACCGGAGCATTGCTCAATTTCTCCTTAAGAATCTCAAAGGATTCTTGTTGTTTCGGACACCAATCAAACTTAACTTTCTTACGGGTCAAAGAAGTTAATGGCGCTGCTATTCTTGAGAAGTTCTCAATGAATCTTCTATAATACCCAGCTAAACCCAGAAAGCTACGTATTTCGGTTGGAGTCTTGGGTGCTTCCCAATTCATTACGACTTCTACCTTAGCAGGATCTACTTGGATACCTCGCTCATTGACGACATGTCCAAGGAATTGGACTTCACGAAGCCAGAATTCACATTTGGAGAATTTAGCATAAAGCTTCTCCTGTTGAAGCAATCCTAAAATGCATCGAAGATGCTTCTCGTGATCTATTTGATTACGAGAGTAGATAAGTATGTCATCTATGAAGATAATGACAAACTTATCTAAATATGGCTTGCAGACTCTATTAATGAGGTCCATGAATGCTGCTGGCGCATTAGTGAGCCCGAAAGGCATCACTAAGAACTCGAAATGTCCATATCTCGTTCTGAAGGCCGTTTTTGGTACATTTTCAGTCCTCACTTTGAGTTGATGATACCCAGATCTTAAGTCAATTTTCAAGAAGTAGCTTGCCCCTTGGAGTTGATCGAACAAGTCGTCGATCCTGAGCAAGGGATAACGATTCTTGATCGTTACCTTATTCAATTCCCGATAATCAATGCATAAACGCATTGATCCGTCCTTCTTTTTCACGAACAGTATTGGAGCTCCC
Organism: Helianthus tuberosus; assembly: GCA_030545235.1. Taxonomy (NCBI): domain Eukaryota; kingdom Viridiplantae; phylum Streptophyta; class Magnoliopsida; order Asterales; family Asteraceae; genus Helianthus; species Helianthus tuberosus. The sequence continues at coordinate 57,456,060 of CM060427.1, forward strand.
CAGGGTGAAGAACTAGGTTGTATGAAACCTTTCTCCAATAGTTCATCCAATTGAGTTCTGAGCTCTTTCATTTCTGTAGGTGCTAGACGATACGGAGCTCGTGCTATAGGCGCTGATCCTGGGAGAATGTCTATCCCGAATTCTACTTGACTCTCAGGAGGTAATCCAGGTAACTCATCAGGAAAGACATCAGGATATTCCGGGATAATCGGAATATCTTCAATTTTAGGCTTAGGATCATTTACAGTTACTTGTGCCATGTAAATGACACATCCACTTTTCATACATTGCGCTAATTTGAGAATAGATACATTGCTAGGCAATTCATAATGTGTATCTCCTTGAATAGTGACGGGTTCGCCAGAAGGGGTTTTGATAATAATTAGCTTTTTATCACAGGCAATTTGGGCTTGGTTATACAACAACCAATCCATGCCTAAAACTATAACAAACCCAGCCAATTTCATTGGCAAGAGGGAAAGCGGGATAGAATGATTCTTGATGGATATAGAGCATCCATCAAGAAGAGTTGAAGCTGTTTCTAAGGTACCATCAGCAAGCTCTACCTCGTATTTTATGTCTAGAGTCTTAATAGGCAGATTCAATAACTTACAGAACTTATGGTCTATAAAAGACTTATCAGCACCGGAATCAAATAAGACTCTAGCATAATTATTATTGATGAGGAAGGTACCTGTTATGACATTCTCGTCATTCACCGCTTCCCTCGCTTGCATCTGAAAAACTCTCGCGTTGTTCTTCTTTGCCTCCTCGGGCTTCTTTGTATTCTTGGGGCAATTGATTTTAATGTGCCCCTTTTCATTGCAACCATAGCAGGTTGCATCTTTTATATTTCGGCACTCAACAGATTTGTGCCCCTTCTTTTTACAGATCCCACAAGGTTTGGCCTGTGGGTCCTGGTTGCATTTCCCAAAATGCCTTTTATTGCAAGTCTTGCATCTGGGCTTGTCATTTGACTGCCCCTTCTTGGAACTAGAGTTCCCTTTGCCCTGTTTGTTTGATTGAGGAGACTTGTCTTCCTCTCTTTTTCTCTTCCCTTCTTCGGTACCCTTCTTCGCCCTAGCTCTCACAACATCCTGAGTGAGGGACAAAGATAGATCCACAACAGATCTATAAGTGGTTGGCTTAGAAGCTTTAACATTCCCTTTCACTTCGGGTGCCAAACCACCAATGAAACGCGCAATGTGTTTGGGTTCTGGAGTGACTAAATACGGTACCAGCCTTGACATTGAATTGAAGTTAGTCACATAGGATCTACAATCTAGATCCTTCATTACCAGGGTGAGGAAATCAGTCTCTATCCGCTCGACTTCATGCTGAGGGCAATAGGTTTCCTTAACTAAATCAACAAACTTGTTCCATGACAAATTGTACAAAGGAACCTTCCCGGTGGCTTGCACTAATGCTTTCCACCACGTGAGGGCATCGCCCTTGAAGGATTGTGATACAAACTTCACTATATCCTCTTTAGCACATCCGCTGATGTCTACTACAGTCTCCATCTCATCTAACCATTTCATGCAATCGATTGCACCTTTTTCTCCTGTAAAATCTCTCGGTTTACAGGAGACAAAGCACTTGTAGGTACAACCCTTGGTGTACCTGGGAGTTGGTTTTAAGATAACCTTCCTCTTGGGTTCACTATCCTGGTTAGATGAGTGCTGAGACTCACTTTTCTTATTAGTGTGGGGTTGAGATTGGGATTTCGAATGAGTTTGAGACCTAACAATACTAGGCTCTTTAAACTTAGCATCTACCGCTTGAGAAACTGCTGCGGTGATCATTGCCTGCAGTTCGGCACCAGTGATATTAATCCTGGTATTGTTGCCTTCTGTAGGATGACTGCTTGCTTCATCCGAGCCAGCCTTTTCTGAATACTATATCAAACATAGATGATATATTTAAATTACATATCAGATCATCGCATTGATGACTAGATGGTCATGGTATTATTAAACCATATAGACCATATATAAATAATAATCAAAGAGATATTCATATTTCACAAAGTTTGTCTCGAAGGACATTTAAATAGCTTAGAAAGCTTGTCACATGGACGATTAAAATATAACTAACGATCCTCTGGATCAGTGATCGTTTAAGGGTCGAACCAAGTTCATCGCATTTTTGACAAGAAGTTTATAATTAGAACTTTCATTGTCTTTATTACACCTTTGCTTATATGCATACATCTCTAATGGATGCGTGGTGTATACATCATATTGATGTTCATTAGCCATGATTCATGATGATCATATAGGCTAAAAATAGTGGCTTGGAAAAATCCAAATATATTAGGAAGATTGTGTGATTTCTCGTACCGCACAATGTAGGATTGTTAACATATTTTCAGATGTTAACAGAGAGTCATATCTTAAAAAGGTTATACCATTATAGCCATTTAATATTTTGACTAGGTTATACCTCTAAGAGTTTCTTAGGCGGATTAAATAAAATTTGAAATGAAGTAGCATGATATAGTAAAATACATATTAAAAACCAAAATAACTTCATTAAAATCACGAAACGATTACAACGTTGCCCGAAAAGGGACTTGGGAAAAACATCACAAACTGCCCTCGCAGGGGCTACTGAAAACACTGCCCAAGCAGGGGCTACTGAAACTGAAATAAGTCCACGCAGGGACTTGGTACATGAAAACAAAATAAACGTCCTCGCAGGGACTTTATTACATGACAAACAAAACAACCCAACATCACACTATTTCTTCTTGCCCTTGAGAAAGCTCATAAGACCCTTAACAAAACCATTGTGCTTCTTCTTGTTTTCATGAGCCACATGCTCAACCCTATCTAACCTCTCTAGGATTTCTTGAGTTTGCTGTTGCTGAACAGGAGGAGGTTGTTGATATGACGGGTATTGGTAATCCTGTGCCGGGTATCCCGTGGGATACACTGGAGGGTAAGAAGAAGGGTAAAGATGATGGTATTGTGCAGCTGTAAGATACGGGTCATGAGTCCCATAGTCAAATGGATATCCAGACGGATTATACCCAGATGATCCTGGGTACGTCGGGATAGGGTTATCAAAACCCAACGGTGGCTGAAGTGGAGCGTGTGAAACTGGAGGAAGGTTTGCTTCCGTCACCGTGCAGGATGATTCACCCAACTGAGGGTCTTCTGGTATAGCAGGATACGAGCTTGAGCCACGAGGAGATGCAAACCGTGGTCCCCCACGTACGGACATTCTAGCATTCCTCCTTCGCCTTGGAGGCTCGGGAGGTTGTTGAGGTGGATCCTCAACTGGCAAGGGTGGTGGGGTAACAGCCCTAAGCTGTGGTTCATCCAAGCGAGGTTGAATTGGGGATTTATGGTATGAAGGTGTAAAGAACCAGTCATACTGACCCATTCTCTCCTGGAATGAATCAGGCCCATTATTCGGTGATCCCTGAAATAGGGAACCGCTTGAGATACTTATAGGGTGGCCTAGTGTTCCTGTTTGCAACTCCGGGTCCGGTTCATCATCCATCTCCATTTCCTGAGAAAAGTGATCCTCAGTCCCAAAGGGTTGTAGCCCAAAAAGTCGTTAATATAAGCGTTTGGATTAAATTGTGCAGGTGAGTAAGTGGAATCTGAATGATGAAAAGGATGGGATTGGAAAGAGTGGTGTGATTGATTTGAATGATAGGTTCCCCGCGAAAGAGGGGAATGATGAGGTTCGATTGGAATGGGCAACCCAAAATAAGGAGGGTCAGATGGTGAGGATCCCAGCGAGACAGAATGTCTTGCTGGTTCAGGGTTATGGCTCCAATTATCCTTGGAGTTGGATCCAGAAAGCGAGTCAGATGGTGAGCGCCTGTGGGAGGGACCAGAGCTGCCAGAAGGTCCTCCACGCATGGGTCCTTTGCCTCGTCCTCTTAGTCTTGGCGGCATTTTCCTGTCCAAAACGAGTAAATATAACAAAACAATAAAAGGAAGGTTAAGAGTATAATCCTAGGTCACTTGCCTAGACTCGAGAGTCTAAGGAATGTGCTTATTGTGTCATTGAGATTAAACACAAAAGGTTAGCGTTTAATTCACTCAATGTTGGCTCTGATACCAACCTGTCACACCCCGATATTTCCACATATTACCGGTGGGTCCGGCAGGGAGTATCGTGATGTAGTTGATATCATCATAGTCAATACACACAATATAATAGCACAGCGGAAGTCTGGGTGAATAAACTATTACAAACCATATTGTCTGAGTGTTCGAGTTTATGAATGTACAGACTGGAATGTAATAAGATCCCCAGGCAGACCATAAATGAACAAAAGAAACAAAAATAACAGACTGCAGGCATCTTATGGATTTGCAAGATCCTTTATTGATACCCTATAGCTCCAGCCTATTTCGAGAGGTACCTGTCAGATCAGTCTTTAAGAAAATACGTCAGTTTACACTGGTAAATACAATTAACTGACTCTTTTGAAAATGTTTAAGAAAATTGATTTCGGTGCACAAGGCGTAAATCTTTTATAACTTGGGACAATTATTTAAATATAATCTTGTATACAGATTTATATGTTTGTCATACAATTGGGGCCGGTTGGAAGCCAGTCGTGATTAACCGACTCACCACTTATGAAACCCACAAAGGAGTTATTCCCAACATGTGGGTTTATATTTAGCATTTGCATCTGTCAGGTGTATGACTACACCCCGTGCATAGGTCGTGGTCATTTTCAAATAAAATGAGCCGAGGATATCCAGGACACGGTCGTTAACCCCCAATGCTTATGTTATCAAACAAGACAGATTAAAACGGGTTATGCAATTTATTAATCACAATCCGATTAAATGATTTCATACCCGACCAAGTGGTATTATTATAATACCATATCCCAAGCCCGTATAGGGAAAATAAGTTAAAGGTATTTACCTGATGCGAGTAGTAAAATCTTAAAGCTTTTCGAAGGCACCTTCTACCGGAAGCTATTTAATCGGTATAGAAGGTTTATTAACCTATTAGGATGCTAAGGGGTCTTTAATTAAGTCAAGGACTTAGACCGGCTAGCTAGAAAGAAACCTTATGGTTCTAAACGCTAGATTAAGCGGAGACCGGAACAGAATGTGGTTTAGACCCATCAAGCTTGGATACTTGTATAATATGGGTAAACTAAACACATTATGGAAATTGAGAACTTAATGATAAGGTTTGACCCGTTTCGACCATATTATGTAAACTAGTCACATAAGCCGATCCGAACGCGTAAACGCGTAACGGGTCTCCAAATAAATTATATACAGGTCCTAATCATTATTATGCTCAAAATATGTTAATACATCAGTAAGATGTTAACATATATGCCCAAAAAGTAATTTAAACCCAAATAAGTCCTATAAGGGTATTTTGGTAATTTTAATGTCCATAAAAGAGTTTAATTATGCAACTGAGTTTCAGATCTGATTAGATTAGTAAAAATATGTATTTTTATAAGTTATAATAGTAGGATACTTTATATATGTGAAAATTATCTTATATAGCCAAACTATGTCCCGTAGGGGCATTTTGGTAATTTTGCATAAGCTTTAAAGGTCAAAATAGACTTCTGAGTTTAAAAACTTTAGCTTAGTGTATAATTCTATAATTTAACTTAAAACATCAGTTGGTAATAAGTTTTATACGTCAAATATAGTTTTGACCCATACTATGTACTAAAAACGCTTAAAAGTCGATTTAAAGGGGTATTTGGGTTAAAATAGGAAATCTGAGTTTTTGATCAGTTTATAAAGTTCAAAATACTTTATTTATCATATGAAATCAGTAGCAAAAGGTTTGACTCTAAAAAGTTATGTAAAACTCATTTTATGCATGAAAAGGGTAAAATTGACATTTCCCGAAATCAAGCTATAATCCTATGTTATGCTCAGCCTAAAAATAATTAAAAATCTTTAAAAATCCCAAAATATTATTTTACATCAGTAGGTACAAGGTTTGATGTCAAAAAATTGGGTTTAGATAGGCTTTATGTTAATTACGTCGTTTAAATGTTAAAAAATCCCTTAATTACGCTATTAAGCATAACTCATATTCTAGACCTCCAATTGATGTCAAATTTTCAGGACATGTCTAAATATTAGTAGCAAAGATGTTAGTCCAATCACATTGTTAAAAATCTCAGTTGTATGTAAAAAGGGCGTTTAAGGCATTATTGAGCATAATTACGATCAAATGCATATAATTCAAACCACTAAGTACCATGCAATATAACTCCAGTGGGTTATACTACTAAGTAATGTGGTCCTAATGAAAGCTTAAAACATGGGAGAATTAAGCTTAAATGGGTCAAAACTGAAAGTCAAAGCAAAAGTCAAGCTTTTGCGACTTTCGGTTATAAACTGACCTTAGACTATTAATTGTCGGGTTAGGACTGATAAAACATGTTTTAATATTAATTACCAAGTCATTATAATGTTAAAATACGATTTAGAACCTCTGATTTATTAATTTTAATCATATTCAAACATTCTGCCAAGTTTGACTTTTTGTCAAACTACTTTGACCCGACAATTGACCAGTCAAACGAGATAATTAGGAGGTGCCATTTTAAGGATTAATCACCTACACTAATGTGGTCTTAAAACCACTTTCAATTTGATCAGTGGTTAAGCCACATGTAATCAAAACGAAAGTCAAACTAATTTTATGATAAGTTTGACTTTAGAGTAATTAAACTAAATTAAACAACTAAACAAGTAATTAGAGGCTTACTTAAGGTCCTAGCAAACTTTTCTACACTTGATTATCCTCTTCTTACTGATGGAAGCTCCAGAGCAAGTCCTTTTGAAATTGTTGCAAATAATGTGTCAAGAACATATGAACTAAGGTTCTTTATATAGTGAATTCCTTGGATTTTGATCATCTCCAGGTGTAATAGGAGGCTCTGAGATCGACCCAGGTGTCCTAGCTACTGATAATAACCGACATACAGCTCCCTAGGTCGATATCTTTGATGTTAAGGCGGTGGAACAGGCCAAACCCGCACCTGCAGGTATTTGTCTAATCTGGGCGTGCTGAGGCGGGCCGCGTAAGACTTCAGGGTGTCTTACGCGGGCCGCTTGGACCTGTTAAACCGGGAAAACAAGTTTAAAAACTGGCAGATTCAGTCCCTGCTCGTTTAAACCCTTTTCAACTTCATTTTTGGCAATAGAGACCCTTGTAGTTAATTTCTTGGGGCCCAAGGATATATAAACAAACCTCGTTAGGCTCGGGTTCGTTAAATATCACTATGAAAGCAAGTTTCAACAAGTTGACACTTTTGGCCCAAAGTCTTGAAAACATATCTAACGATCTCAAAACCTCATGAAATTTATACCACTTATTCTTAAGAGTATATTTGAATGTTTCGAAGCCTCGGTCTCGTTAAAAGGTCACTCAGAGGTCAGAATTGACATGTTGACACGTTTAACCCTTGTAATTTAATAATCTTCCGATTATTTTTTTACACATGGCTTCTTATATCCAATCAATCACTCGTATAAGAATATATTCATCATGTAAGGTCATTCCGAGGCACAGGTTTGGCATATTGACACTTTGAGTCCCTGTGGTTTCATAGTTTCACTGTTCGACAACCTTGGTCCTTCAAACTCAATCTTTCTCACGTTTAGAGTTTAGGACACGTGTCTATACATAATTGGACACGTTTTTACATGGTGTTACATGTTAAAACTGGTTTTTCTGATCTGGGAGGTCCTTACGGACCATATGGATAAGTGCTTACGGTCCGTAAGCCTTGTGCAGACCAGCAAAGTTTGATTTTTGGCAGAACAGGCCCCTGTGACTCTGAACTTGATTTTTGATGCGTTTTGACACGTTCAAGCCCCGTTAACCTCATTTTAAGGCTCTAATATGAAGTTAAAGTATAGGGAACTTAAAATATGCTCAAAAATATGTCGTATGTCAGTTCGTTTGGCCGTACGATTGCGTTGTTCGGTTAATTACGACGGAAGTCGTAACGGACGTAAAAACGATCCAAATTGCGCGACGAATGGATTTTTCTTATGATAAACACTAAAATAAAGTATTTTAATGCTTACATAAATTTTTGGATGTCCAGATGTATTCAGAATGTAAGTTATGCGCGAAAATGCAAACTTGTGTACTTTTTGACGCTTTTAGTCCCTGAACGACCCAAAAGTTTATTTTAGCACACCGAACCCCTCAAATCCTATTTCTAAGATATGTAAAGGATATTTATGGTATGTTTAACTTATGGTCATGTTACGGAATGTCTGTTCCAGTACGAATCATCATACTTTCGCAGTTTGTCGAATTTAGTCCCTATAAGCGATTAAACTAGATTTTGCCATACCAAAGCCTTAAACACGTATTTCTAAGTTATGTAGAGGTTATTTAAGGTATGTTAAGCATATGTTGATGTTCCGGAGTGTTTTCCGCGTTAAAATGATTATGTTTACGCACCAGTTTGCGTATAACTCTCTAGAAAGCGATGTAGAGTTTAAAATTGAACGAAAGTCAAAACATGAAAGATGTTAAACATAAATAAACAAACATTGGGATCAAATAACATTATTTTATTGATAACTGAACTGTTTACAATGATTGCAAGCACAGGTGTCACAGTCTCCCCTACTTGTGGAAATTTCATCCTGAAATTTATTTAGAGGAAACTTGTGAGAAAAGATGTGGGTATTTCACCTTCATTTGATCTTCACGTTCCCAAGTAAATTATGGTCCACGTTTAGATTCCCAGCGAACTTTGACCAATGGAATGCGCTTGCGTTTGAGCCATTTGATTATACGGTCCATGATTTCCACTGGTTTCTCAACAAAATGCATCGTGTTATCAACACGAATCTCATCGAGTGGTATGTGGAGGTTCTCATCAGCTAAACACTTCTTGAGATTGGACACGTGGAAGGTTGGATGAACATTTCCAAGTTCAGGAGGTAACTCAAGTCTGTAGGCTACCTTACCGATTCTTTCGACGATCTTGAATGGGCCAACGTATCTAGGTGCAAGTTTTCCTTTCTTTCCAACTCTGATCACACCTTTCCAAGGTGAGACCTTAAGTAATATGCGATCACCAATTTGAAATTCCAAGGGCTTGCGTCGTTGGTCCGTGTAACTCTTTTGACGGCTTCTAGCTGTCTGAAGGTTATCACAAACTTTCTTAACCTTATCAGTTGTCTCTAGAATGAGGTCAAGTCCAGTAAGCTGAGCCTTAACCGTTTGCTCCTTTCATTTCTTCACCACTGGACGAGCCATTCCGATGGTTCCTATTATACACTATGTTGATTTCATACGCCTACCATTCCTCACATTATGGAGGCTACACACGGAATGAGTTGCACCTGTCACATCAGCTACGGTTTGAGGTTTTGAGTCGCAGAGTTTTGGAGCTTGAGCTGACGCCATGTCCTCCACTTTGTCCATACCAGTATACTATGATACTCCACATTCATCACTGTCTCCTTTTGCACTCTCACCTGCTGCTCTTACACCTTTCCTAGGCTTTGATGCTCATTTCTTTGCTATCAAGCAGAAGAACAGTTACTTACTTCGACGTGTATACGAGCTCGAGGAGGAGCTCGCCTATGTAAGCAGTTTGCTTTTCTTCCCTTCTCCACCTCAGTCATCAGTATAGCCGGCTTTTGGTTTATGCGGATTTCATTACTTTTGGGTAAAGACACTACTAATGAGCCGAGATTGTGGAGACTTTTAAAGACCACTTTTGACCACGTGATTTTGATACACTGATAGACTTATTGGACAAGGGTAGGGTGACCCTGTGTCCCTTTTGATATGATACACTTTGTAGACAATGTGATTGTGGTCGGCAAACAATGAAAGCCCAATCGTCATATTCCCCATTAAACATGTAAATCAACAACGTGCTTGATTGTGATGTGTCACACCCCGACCACGTAAAACAACAAAACGAGGCGGAAATGTCAGGGAGTGTTGTAACAGAATCAATTGTTTCACAACCATGGAAATTAAAGTTACGTTTTAATTATCAAACAAGAGAGTTAAATTGTCTTAAAATAAGAAACAAAGAGTACATAACAAAATTTAACTAGTTCTTGCTTCGTTTTAAGTCACTAAGGCACAGGTCCGCCTAAGTGTGTCTCGAACATCCTATGCCACAACTCCTGAAAACACATGTGAAAATGTTTTCGGATCCAGTCATTCCTTACGTCCAAACAAACCCAGGATTTCAGGAATGGGAGTTGTCAAGTCCTATGGTACCACTACCTACTACCGAGCGGCATGATCGGTGTTAATGAATGTATTAGTTTCGTTAAACAACCAAATGTTATACCAAATGTAAACATGTGATGTGAAAACAATGCACTAAGTATGCTAAAGAACATACATAGCGTGAAATGTAAAACAATGTGTCCATATGCTGAGTGAACATATGCAACATAAATTTAATGTAAAACAATGTGCTAGCATGCTAAGTGAACATACATAGCAAAACATGTATGAAATCTTGTACTATATGTGTACTAATGAACATAACAAGCATATGATATGAAAACATGGAAAGCACGAAAGTAACAAGTAGGCACATGTGTTTCACCCCAAAATGTTTGGAAAACAGTAAAAGAGGGGTCTATGTACTCACTTGAGATTGCCTAGGAGTCCTTGAGTAACAACCAAACAATGCTAGAGATCACGAAAATCAAACGGCACCTAATATAGGTAACTATGTTAATAAACCAGACCTAAATCGGAGGATTGGATAGAATGAGGGTTCGTAAACCAAACGAATATGGAAACTCATGTAATATGGTTTAACAAAGCCTACATACTAAAATGAAACCTAACCTAAGTGCTTACGACCCATTATGACCCGTTTAGGTAGCTTATGCTACTTTAACGCGTCGTTCGCGTAAAACGCGTTCGAAACGCCTAACTAGTCCTATGATAAGTAAAATATGCCTTAACATGTCTAATATTTTTGCCAAATCAGTTTAGATATCAAAAATTATGTTACATATGCTTAAAATGAATTTTGGCGTAAAAAGGGCATTTTGGTAATTTACCTAAGGCATATAAACTACCTATCATACAACTAACTAACGTCGTGACCATAAGGTATAACCTCGGAAGGTTATTCCCTATACAACTATGGTAACCTAATGTATTTGGTCAGATCCTAATGATCGACCAAACGGGTCGGGTTCGAAAGTCTAAGCGATTGTTTAGATCGCTTACCTTACGACCCTATATAAGCACTAAACCTAAAGTGACGAGCTAAACATGTTAGAACATGTTTAACGAGGTTAGAAAACAGGTTTGGTATCAAAACAAACGGTTTTGATACCTAAAAGTAGTTTGGTTACAAAATACGCAAGAATACGCATTTTGGCCGAAACTACGACTCGTCACTGAGCCTAGATAACGTGGTAATCAGTAGGTATAGTTACAAGGGACTATAACCATCGTGATTACGCTCACGTTGCGAAGTTCAACCGAACTGCGTGTTGACCATAAACTGGTCAACGTAGAAAACGCTAAAAGAACGAATGAGGACTTACAACGGGTCCAAGAACGGAAGTTTTGATCCGAATATTCTCAGGTATGAAGTGATAAACACATCAACTTAGAGACAAATTCAGATTCAAAGGTGTGGGTTTTGAGTTGTGATCTTGAGGGGTATTTATAGATTTCTTAGGACCGTTAAGATCGTTCATCGAATAACGTGCTTTGATCTTGTCCGTACATGTGCACCCATGGTTTTACAAAACCATTGGAGCCCCTAGATTAAGCCCATAGTTTCAGAAATACCATTTGCATGTGGGTTAAGAGTGTATAACAGCTATTAAAACTGGTTTTTCTGATCTGGGAGGTCCTTACGGACCATATGGATAAGTGCTTACGGTCCGTAAGCCTTGTGCAGACCAGCAAAGTTTGATTTTTGGCAGAACAGGCCCCTGTGACTCTGAACTTGATTTTTGATGCGTTTTGACACGTCTAAGCCCCGTTAACCTCATTTTAAGGCTCTAATATGAAGTTAAAGTATAGGGAACTTAAAATATGCTCAAAAATATGTCGGATGTCAGTTCGTTTGGCCGTACGATTGCATTGTTCGGTTAATTACGACGGAAGTCGTAACGGTTGCAAAAACGATCCAAATTGCGCGACGAATGGATTTTTCTTATGCCAAACACTAAAATAAAGTATTTTAATGCTTACATAAATTTTTGGATGTCCGGATGTACTCAGAATGTAAGTTATGCGCGAAAATGCAAATTTGTGTACTTTTTGACGCTTTTAGTCCCTGAATGACCCAAAAGTTTATTTTAGCACACCGAACCCCTCAAATCCTATTTCTAAGCTATGTAAAGGATATTATGGTATGTTTAACTTATGGTCATGTTCTGAAATGTCTGTTCCAGTACGAATCATCATACTTTCGTAGTTTGTCGAATTTAGTCCCTGTAAGCGATTAAACTTGATTTTGCCATAACAAAGCCTTCAAAACTTATTTCTAAGTTTTGTAGAGGTTATTTAAGGTATGTTAAGCATATGTTGATGTTCCGGAGTGTTTTTCGCATTAAACTGATTTTGTTTACGCACCAGTTTGCGTATAACTCCCTAGAAAGCGATGTAGAGTTTAAAATTGAACGAAAGTAAAAACATGAAAGATGTTAAACATAAATAAACAAACATTGGGATCAAATAACATTATTTTATTGATAACTGAACTGTTTACAATGATTGCAAGCACAGGTGTCACATTATGTTCTCATTAAATATGTTCCCATCTACCTGTTTGTGCTATAATTGTGATGCTATATGATTGCTTGCTATGACGATTGCTTATATACATATGTATACGCACCTCCTAGGTCTTATTCGTTAAGTAGAGGCTTATGTGCTTGTGTCCTTAATAAGACCTGACCTAACCGATCTTCTTCTTAGAAGATGTCGCTTCAAAGGAACACCGATACCAACGACCCTCTGCCGACGACAGAGGCAGAATTACAAGAGCGCATCTCACAGGCCATTGCACAGCACGAGGCCCTTCGCTCCGAATGCAGCGGAGGTACCTCAGGAAATAACCCACCCAAGGGTAATGTTTAGTCACTTAAGACGCATTACAAAACGTTTGGACATTTCCAAGGGTGCTTTGCTAATGCCTTATGTGAATGATGTTGCTTACGTTGCAGGCTGCACCTACAAGCAGTTCTTGAGCTGCAAGCCCCGAGATTTTGATGGCACTGGGGGTGCCATAGCCTTTGTGCGCCGGGTTGAGAAGACGGATTCTGTTTTGCGTTTGAGCAAATGTGCACCAGAGCATCAGGTCACGTACATATCTGGACTGTTTCAAGATGGGGCTCTGTCAAGGTGGAACCTTCAGGTTCAAACGTTGGGCGAGGCTGCTGCGTGTGCTTTGACGTGGGACGAACTGAAAGAGCTGATGCGTAAGAGATATTGCACGAGGGCAGAAGTCCAGAAGTTGGAAACTGAATTCTGGAACTTGAAAATGGAAGGTCCAAAGATAGCCGAGTATGTGCAGAGATTTCACGATTTATCGCAAGTTGCTCCACGTCTGGTGGAACCAAAGTTTAAGAGGATCGAACGCTTCATCTGGGGATTGGCACCTCCGATTCTAAGCATGGTGACTGTTTTGGTCAAAAATTACCGAAGTAATTAAGTGATCAAATTAGTTAAGTGAGGTAGTGTGCTAGAAATGAGTGTCGAAAATATGTTAATCAAATTAATTGTAAAAAACAGTTTCAGGATACGGCTCAAGATATAGAGCTGTATCTATGATCAAACAATGAGTAAAAGTAAAGTAAATGACACGGGATATACGAGGAAAGCCCTTGATCAATCTAGATCGCCGGCATAAAACCTTGGGAGCTGACAATCGCAGCTGCCTTGTTCTTCTATTGCTTCACAAATCAGGATACAGTGCAGGATGTGGTACGGATCGACTAAGTGTTACAATGAAACTTGAATACAAGTGTGGTGTTTGCAATGAGCTAGAGAGTGAAAGTGTACGAGAGTGTTAGTGAAAAATTGTGTGTTCTAAGCTGATCCGCCCCCATCTATTTATAGTAAAGATAAAATAACAAACTAGCCTAAACTCGCGGGATCCACCGAATATTCCTTCTTCGAACGTTGTAGACCTGGTCTTTCGGGCTCAACGTCTCTTCCTCAACAAATTCGTCCGAGTCTCGAGGAGAAGAAGTCCTCTTGACCGTTAGCAAGTCTCAGCCCTTAACCTGCACGTGGTTAATTCAATAAGCCTCAGGATATCGCCCAAGATGTTAGCAATATCCTCTTCCAGCATCCTGGTCACAAATGAACAAACATAGGCAGGATATTGGTCAGGATATATACGTTAAGAAAATGACCCCTAATAATTGTCCCCAAATATATCGGTTGGGATACCAATTCAACGGATATTTTTCAAAAGTTTCACCTCATGACTTAAGGTAATTAATACGACTAGACCCTTGAAATGACAGCGGTGCAACTTCCAAGACATTATTTACTCTTTACCCCCCTATATTCATCCTATATTAACCGAGGGGCTCCTTGTCTCGGTTATCCTTATCCGCAAGCAAACATCAGGTATCTTCTTTTCTATTCTCCTTTCTTGAATTTCTCTTAATTTGCTCAATACTCTTCATGGCACCACGAACGAAATCCCGATCAGACCGACCAGCCTCAACCCTCATAAGTCAAAACTTCATCACCGATCCAGCAAAGGAGATTTGCTGCTTCAATAATGCTGACATTGCTGCTCTCAAAGATTCCGGTGCCTTTCCCACCGGAACGGTCTTTCGCCCCTTCGACCAGGAAGCCCGATCGGACGCATCATCCGACGAGTGGGTTTGTTTTTTCGCTTATCCTTTCTCTCTTGGACTCCGGTACCCATTTCCACCCTTTATCTCTAGGTTTTTCGACCTCACCGGCCTTAGCTATGCCCAAGTTATGCCAATGGTTTGGCGAGTCTTGATGGTGTTGGATCAAATCAAATCTCGTCATTTTCCTAACCTACTTGTTGAGGACCTTCCCGTAGCATACCGGTTGAGATCCCATGGCAATCACCGTTATCTTCTGTTTTCCATCAAGAACCCTTTGGTCCTTAAAGCCACCAAGAATGAGGATCGATGGCGACGAAAATTCTTTTTCGTAAAAAGAGACTCTATTGATAAGGGTTTCGATCTACCGGTTAAATGGTTAACCAAGGGTAGGATTTAGGGTTTTAGGAATATCCCCAATTATATCTTCAAACTGTATCCCGGACTTATATTCTGATGTTTTTATGCAGCGAATTTCAGAGATTTAGTGCCTCCTAGTGCAGAATCCGAATCCAAGATCAAGGAAATCTACCGTCTTCCTGCCAGTGAAAGAACTTTTTCCCTGTCTCTTACAGATTCTTATCAAAAATCAAGCTCAGAAATGTCTGGTAAGCACATTCTCATATATTAATTATTTTTCAAAAATATGATGAGTTTTAAGAATATCTTCCCTTATGTAGTACCAGTCGTCAACCTTGAAGGTTTCGAACTTGACGAATTGGATTGCTATTCCAGCCTTGAACCCGCCAAACAAGAATCCAAACCAAATTCGTCTGCTACACCAAAGCCTACCTCCTCGAAAACTGTTTCTGCTCCCAAAGGCCCTCCGGCATCCAGGACCCGGGCATCCAGCTCTCGGAAGAGAAAGGAGACTGACTCCCCAGCTGTTTCTGAAACGTTCTCTCTTGAGAATCATGGGTTCAATGAAGTCACCTCATTCCTCAAACAGGTAGAATTTTCTTTTTTGATATCCTGTACAAGTATGTTAGTCTTTATCCTGCTTATTTTTCACATTAATACCTGTGTCTTTATCGATAGGGTCTGGATCGTCTTATGCACTTATACGAAGACGCTTGCGGGCTTAACAAGATGTTGCAGATTCAGCTGGAGAAAGCTCAAGCCACCATAGCTGATCAAGGAACCATTGCAGCTGCCAAATCCCAGCACTATGAAGACAAATACAAGGCAATGACCTAGGAACATCAAGCTGCCCTCCACAAAGCTAATGAGGATGCTCAAGCCAAGCTAGATGCCGCCCTTCTTCAATATCAGCAGAATATGAGCTCATACCGGGATAGCCTTAAAGCATCCGTGGTCGTCTCCCTTCTCCAAGCCAGGATAAAGATGGCTTATGAGGCTATGGATTTGGGTTTTGAATGCCCCTCCTGGAACGTAAAGACTTGGGAGGCGAAACTAAAGGATCTTGGAGGTCATCCCGTTGCTCATTCTGCAAAACATGCTGGTGAAGAGCCTTCTAAGGCGGCAGAGGAGGTGGTCAATGCTGATGGTGATACCGAGAAGAATCCTGAGGCTGATGCTGGGGAGAATGCTGGCAAGGAGGTTGCTGTTCAAGAGGATGCTGCCCCTTAGGCAGCGGAGTGGGCGATGATGGATGTACGTGCCAAGGCCGGAGCCCACTTTTTAATTTCATGGTTGTGGTTGTATAAACAATTTACTTTTCCTGTCTTTGAACAATTTACTTTTCCTGCACTAGAACAATGTGATGACCAAAGGTGGATGGGTCCTAGGTTTTAGGATGAAGCCCTTGGTCATCAATTAGTATAACTTGTTTTGAATGTGATAACGGTTGTAGGTGGACAGGTTCTATTTTGAGACATATCCGACAACCGTTACACTAATATGGTAAAAACTGATCGTGCTTTTGACGGATGGGCCTTGGTTTTAGGTGAAACCAAAAGCACAACTTTTGACTTGTTAATAATATAACTATCTTTTGACTTATTTTCTGTTACCTTGCATTACTTGGTGTGACTCTTAGCTTTGTAAAGATTTTGTATTGTTATCTTATAAAATATCCTGATCAGTATGCTCAGCAACATACTGCAAAAGCCTTTTATTAGAACTTCCAAATGTTCCTTCATCTTTGTAAAAATTTCTTTAGAGTGTGAAAAACAGTCAATCTTTTCAAAACCAAGTTTTGATAAACGATCAAAGTTCCAAACCAATACTAGTTTCACCCACCCTAATCAAATATCCTTAAAAGGACTTTGAGGATATATATCAGGATACTTATCATAATGTCACTTAAAAACTTAAATAAGGCTCACAAAGGAAAGATCATACCAGAAATAGGGTATAAACCTATTACCAAACTTCGATCCCTTTGCAATTCTTCCAATGAAGATGTCCCTTGTGCAAGGTACTTAGTGCATTAATTCCAAACCTCATCCTTTTAGCTTTACATCACCATCTTGGTGGGAATGTCCCCTGTGTACAATGTCTTCAAACACTTTAGAAATCTTCTGAATGTCAGTTTCCATAGGCAAATTTTTATGTTCCAAGGACAAAACCCAAGGATGTATTGGAGATAAATCCCTTGTATCCTGGGGAAAATCCCAAATTTTCATGCGCTACAGGCGGGAGTGTATAAACTCCAAGACTTAGAAAGGTGAAAACCTTTAAACCTTAGAGAGTATGAAAATACCCTTTCGTGAGAGAGGGTGATCAATCCTCATATACCTTTAGGATTCAGGATATAGCCAACAGTAACGAAATTGTCAGCCACTTTTACATGGACTGGTCCCGCCACCTTGAACTATCCCTGAATAACTTGCGCTCCAGGCGGGGTGTTTAAACCCAATTCGCAAGAAAGGTGAATACCTTTAAACCTGTGAAGGGATCAGTATCCCTTAAACGTGAGAGAGGGGGCCAATCCTCTAATCTTCTGAGTTATCCTGAGTGCATATCCTGGAGCTATATCCTGAAACATATCTTGCAAAACAATTGTAAACTAAGGTGGGTGTTAGCTTGGCTAACACCCCTCCAATGCTTAAGTCAGTATTGGGTTACAAAGAATAAATTAAAACAAAACATATTTAAAAAAGATAAAATTCATACCATTATGAGTTAGAAATTGAATTCTAAACTCACTTGAAATAGAGCTTAAGGTGTATAGCATTCCAAGATCTCGGTAGCATATCCCCCTCCATATTCTTGAGTCTATATGCTCCTTTCCCTGCTTCTGATTCAACTTCATATGGTCCTTCCCATTTTGGAGCTAACTTACCATCGGCAGGATTGGTAGTATTTTGAAAAGCCTTTCTTAACACCCAATCTCCAACCTCAAATCTTCTAGTTCTAATATTCTTGTTATATGCCCTGGATATTCTTTGTTGATATGCTGCCATCCTTAGCCTTGCCGCATCTCTCTTTTCATCTATAGTGTCTAAATCCTGACTCAAGGCTTCAGGATTCTGCTCAGGATCACTTAAGGTAGATCTTGCAGTAGGTATTGTCATTTCTGTTGGAATCATTGCTTCTGCTCCAAACACCAAGGAAAATGGGGTCTGGCCTGTTGCATTCTTCACCGTTGTCCTATCAGCCCATAAAACAAAGGGTAATTCTTCTGCCCATCTTCCTTTTTTAGCTCCAAGCCTTTTCTTTAAGTTATTGACAATTATCTTGTTTGAGGATTCTGCTTGTCCATTTGCTTGAGGATGTACCGGAGTAGATGTGATCATTTTGATTCCCCAACTCTTGCAAAAGTCAGTAGTCCTCTTACTTATGAACTGAGAACCATTGTCACAGATTATCTCAGTTGGTACCCCGAATCTGGTCAGGATATTCCTCTTGATGAAGGATACTACTTCTTGATCTCTAACTTGAACAAATGCTTCTGCTTCAACCCACTTAGAGAAATAATCCGTCATTGCTAGCATAAAGACTTTTCCTCCCGGAGCTTTTGGTAGCTTTCCCGCTATGTCCATACCCCACTTCATAAATGGTCAAGGGGAAACAATAGGATATAATGGTTCAGCCGGCTGATGCAGTATATTACCATGTCTTTGACATGCGTCACATCTTCGAACATATTCTGCGGCATCTTTTCTCATCGTTGGCCAATAATATCCTGTCCTTAATACTTTTGAGAATAACGACCTGCCCCCAGCATGGTTACCACAATCCCCTTCATGAATATCCTGAAGTACTTCCTTGGCTTCAGGATCCTCCAAGCACCTCAAATACGGTCCTGCAAGGGATTTCTTGTATAAAATATTATTTATAATAGTGAATCGTGATACCTTCATCCTAAATGCCTTAGGATTTTCGTTTCCAGGGATGTGTCCTTCTTTGAGATATCTCATGATTGGAGCCGTCCAGGATTTAGGATCCTTTTCCGGATGTTCTACTCCAGGATCCTGAATACCAGCTACTTCTTTATCATGAGGATTCGTTGCAGGATATAAGACATGTAATATTGGTATTCGCGTCCCTTCAGGTATCTTGATCGATGATCCCAAATTTGCTAAGGCATCCGCTTCAGCATTATCCTCTCTTGGTACCTGTTCAAGTATAAAAACATCGAAATATCCTGCTAATTTTTTGAGAATATCGAGATATTCGATTAGTTTCTCACCCTTAACTGCATAGGATCCATTAAAATGGTTAGTAATTAACAAAGAGTCAACATATACTTGCAAATTTTTGATACTCATGCTCTTAGCCAAGTCTAATCCTGCAATTAAAGCCTCATACTCTGCTTCATTATTAGTAGCAGGAAATTCACACCTAATAGCCTGGGGTAATATGTCCCCCTGTGGCGATTTTAGTAGTATTCCTAATCCTACTCCTCTTACATTAGATGCACCATCAGTATATAATGTCCAGGATCCTGAGGATTCTCCTAACTGTTGAACTTCTAAGTCTACCTCATCCTGAATGTCACTACTAAAGTCAGCCACAAAGTCAGCTAAAGCCTGAGATTTTATGGCATTTCTAGGTTCATATACTAAATCATAAGCACTTAACTTTACTGACCATTTGGCCATTCTGCCTGACATCTCTGGTTTCCTAAGCACATTTTTGACAGGATAATTCGTTTTAACATGTATCCTATGTGTCTCGAAATAATGCCTAAGTTTCGTTGATGCCATGACTAATGCTAGTATCAATTTTTCTAAATGAGAGTACCTAGTTTCAGCATCTAGCAAACTTTTACTAACATAATAAACAGGATATTGCTGACCTTCATGATCCTTTATGAGAACGGCACTTACAGCATTCCCTGATACAGCAAGATACAGGGATAGTGGTTCACCATTTTCAGGCTTCATCAATAGAGGTGCGGTTGAGAGATATCGTTTCAAATCCTGCAGGGCTGCTTCATGCTTTTCCCCCCATTCGAATCTTTTGTTCTTCTTCAGGATATCATAGAAGTCTTTGCATTTCTCTGAGGATCTTGAGATAAACCTGTTTAAAGCTGCTACTCGGCCTGTCAATCTTTGTACGTCCTTCATATTTGAGGGTGATTTTATGTCTAGGATAGCTTTGATCTGCTCTGGGCTTGCTTCTATCCCCCTTTTTGTCACCATATATCCAAGAAACTTTCCTGCCCCCACTCCGAAATGGCATTTAGCAGGATTCAGCTTCATGTTGTGTTGATCCAGGATATCAAATGCTCCCTTGATATCCTGGAGGTGATCCTCAGCCTTTTTAGATTTCACCACCATATCATCGATATATACCTCCATGGTGTCCCCCAGTTTGTCTTTGAACATCATGTTTACCAATCTTTGGTATGTTGCACCTGCATTTTTCAAACCAAAAGGCATAGCTGTATAACAATAAATACCTGTTGGTGTCATGAAGGCGGTATCCTCCTGGTCAGAAGGCTCCATTTGGATCTGTTGAAATCCTGAGGATGCGTCCATGAAGGTCAGCATTTCATGCCCGGCAGTGGCATCTACCATTGCATCAATGTGGGGAAGAGGAAATGGGTCTTTAGGACAGGCTTTCTTCAAGTCTGTGTAGTCTACACAAACTCTCCATTTCCCATTTTTCTTTTGTACTACAACCACATTTGCTAGCCATCTTGGGAACTTAACCTCCCTGATCATTCTGGGCTTTAATCGTCTTTCAACTTCCTCCTGGATAATAGTGTTCCGCTCAGGAGCAAACTTTCTTCTTTTTTGTTGCACAGGCTTGAATGATTTATCAATCCCCAGCTTGTGAGTGATAATATCTTTGGATATGCCTGTCATATCCTCATGCTTCCATGCAAACGTTGACATCCTGCATTTCAAAAAGTTAATTAACTGTTCCTCAATATCCTGAGGGATATTGGTTCCTATGAGCACCGAAATATCGGGATTATCCTGGTCCAGGATAATTTTCTTCACATCCTGCTCCGGATCCTCCACGATATCCTGAGCCCGCGTCTTTAATTGCTATGCTGCACTAGGTTTGGTTGAGGATTTCATCGAGGATGAGTAGCATTCTTTCGCCTCCTACTGATCACTATCAACCTTGACAACTCCCCAAGGGGTAGGTATCTTGATGCATTGGTGATATGTTGATGGCACGACCTTCATATCGTGAATCCCTGGTCTTCCCAGTATGATGTTATAGCAGGATAGAGAATCCATCACACAGAAACGTTGTATCGAGTTGACTCCTTCAACGTATACTGGCAACTTTATCTCTCCCACTGTGTTTCTAGCCTCTCCACTGAATCCAACGAGCACGGTAGACTTTGAAGTGATATCCATTGGAGATACATTCATTCTCTTCAGAGTTTCTAGTTGGATTATGTTGACGGAGCTGCCATTATCAACCAGTATCCTGCGTACAAAATGGTTAGCCACATATAACGTTATTACCAGAGCATCATGGTGAGGATCCTGGACAGTATCCCTGTCATCTGCATCAAAAGTGATCACTTTGTCAGTTGTGAGGGTAGTCATCCTGACAGGTTTGTCTCCCTTTTCGGCCTTAGCTTCCTTTGCATGTCTCTTTGCTGCCGAATACGAAGTTCCACAAATGTCGGATCCTCCCGAAATGAAGTTGATTATCTTGGCATCCGCGGGAGGTGATGCTGCTCGCTCAGGATCCTTCTCAGTATCCTGACCCTTATTCTTCTTTCTTCCCAAGAGATCTTTCAGATATCCCTTGCTTAGAAGATAGCTTATTTCTTTCCTTAGAGCAATGCAATCCTCAGTCACATGTCCGAAATCTTCGTGGTAAGCACACCATTTTGACTTATCTTTCCAGTCAGCCTTTTGTTGATTCTTTCGAGGCCACCTAGCCTTGTCTCCTAGACCCTGCATAGCATACATCAATTCAGGAATATTAACAGAAAAGCAATATTCAGACAACTCAGGATACTCTTCAGGATCCTCATCCTCGACAGCATTCACTCTTTTGTTTTCATTTCTACTATACGGCTTAGGCCGATATGACTTGAACGAGGATTCTGACTTCCTATTAGTTGACTCATAAGTGTTGGATGAGTTCATCCTTTCTTGCATCTTCCTGTCATCTTCCAGACGGATATATCTCAAAGCCCTGTTACGAGCTTCGTCGAGATTCCTGCAGGGATTCATCACAAGATCCTGATAAAACTGAGAATCCTTTTGTAATCCCATCTTAAAAGCTTGCACAGCTGTTGCAACATCAAGATGTGGGATATCCAAGGATTCTCGACTGAATTTGTTCACATAATCCCTCAAGGATTCCTGAGGCCCTTGAGTTATCCTGTAAAGATCACTGGTTAGTTTCTCAAAACTCCGACTACAAGAAAACTGACTGTTAAATAAATTAACCAAATGAGAAAATGAAGTAATTGAGTGAGGAGGAACGTTTAACAGCCATTTTAAGGCTGATCCTGTTAGAGTAGAACCAAATCCCTTGCACAAGCACGCTTCCTTGAGCTCCGGAGGGATAGGGTTAATCTCCATTCTTTCCCTATATTGAGCAATATGCTCCTCAAGATCCGTACTCCCATCATAAAGCTTCATGTTGGGAGTTTGGAATCTCTTCGGGATCTCAGCATCACAGATAGGATATGCAAAACGAGATATCTTGTGGCTGTCTTGAGACACTTCCGGGATCGGCTGGACCACCCCAGGTACACTAGATATCATGTCCTTCAACTTCTGAAGTTCCCTGGTAAGTGCTGATGTTACACCTGTATCCTGCAAAGATCCACCATTGTTAGTAGCATGAGTATTATTATTATTCGACACGTTACCCATTGGAGGATTTTGCCCATATCCTGACGCATATCCTGAGCTCCTCATGGTTGACATCCTGACCGATGAGGGTATCTCAGGAGTATGATTCTGAGGAAGACTGGGCACGATATTCCCCCTGTTATCCTCGGTATATACAGCTGAACTAAAGTTCAACGCTCTGGGGTGTAATGGAGTGACATTGTCCTCAGCAGATCTGCTCGAGCCAGACTTCAGGAGTTGTATTTCCCTCAAAAGCATTTGGTTTGTTTCCTGTTTCTGCCTCATTTGTTCCTGCACACTTCCAAATAAGGTTAAAATTTCATCATTAGAAGCTAAAATGGGAGCAGATCCCTGGACACTCCGAGTAGGGATAACATCTTGAGATTGTGTAGAGGCTGGCATCCTTGGAGGAGGTGGTGGAAGCACCGAACCGGTAGTAGCAGAAGTCACAGCAGACACAGTAGAGGAACTCATGTTTGATCTTGAGGCCATTATGGACAATGTGGCAAAAAGTTTTGAAAATAGAAAACCGATTAGCGATTTGACAAAAAATTTTAGTAAGGAGAGCACCACTTGCCCCACGGTGGGCGCCAAATTGTTTTGGTCAAAAATTACCGAAGTAATTAAGTGATCAAATTAGTTAAGTGAGGTAGTGTGCTAGAAATGAGTGTCGAAAATATGTTAATCAAATTAATTGTAAAAAACAGTTTCAGGATACGGCTCAAGATATAGAGCTGTGTCTATGATCAAACAATGAGTAAAAGTAAAGCAAACGACACGGGATATACGAGGAAAGCCCTTGATCAATCTAGATCGCCGGCATAAAACCTCGGGAGCTGACAATCGCAGCTGCCTTGTTCTTCTATTGCTTCACAAATCAGGATACAGTGCAAGATGTGGTACGGATCGACTAAGTGTTACAATGAAACTTGAATACAAGTGTGGTGTTTGCAATGAGCTAGAGAGTGAAAGTGTACGAGAGTGTTAGTGAAAAAATGTGTGTTCTAAGCTGATCCGCCCACATCTATTTATAGTAAAGATAAAATAACAAACTAGCCTAAACTCGCGGGATCCACCGAATATTCCTTCTTCGAACGTTGTAGACCTGGTCTTTCGGGCTCAACGTCTCTTCCTCAACAAATTCGTCCGAGTCTCGAGGAGAAGAAGTCCTCTTGACCGTTAGCAAGTCTCAGCCCTTAACCTGCACCTGGTTAATTCAATAAGCCTCAGGATATTGCCCAAGATGTTAGCAATATCCTCTTCCAGCATCCTGGTCACAAATGAACAAACATAGGCAGGATATTGGTCAGGATATATACGTTAAGAAAATGACCCCTAACAGTGACAACATCTAAACCTTCAATGATTACCGATGCTATCGACTTAAGTGTGGTGCTCACTGAGGAAGCGGTTAGACTGGGAGAATTTTCCACCTCGGAGGAGAAAAAGGAGACTCCTGTGGAGCCATCTGGAGATAACAAGAAGAAGTTCGCGAATTTCAAGAAGGGTACTCGGGCGAGTAACAAGAAGAAGGCCAAAATGGGAAAAGAGTACATGGGTATCCTACCTAAGTGCGACAATTGTCTACGTTATCATATCGGGCGATGTAAATATGGAAAATGTGATAACTGTGGCAAGAGGGGGCATGTCAAGGAGACTTGTAGGCAAGGTACTGAACACGGAAATGGAAGCCAAGATGGTAGCAAGAATCACAAAGGAAACAACGACAACAACGACTATCAAGGCAGGAAGAGTGACAAACAAAAGCGTGCTCAAGGTTGTTTTAACTGTGGAAACAAAAAGCATTTCAGAAAATACTGCCCTAAAAACACTCAGGCACGTGGATGAAAGCGCAACAGCGGAGCTAGGAAAGCACGCCAGGATCCAAACATGGTCATCGGTACGTCCCATATTGGTCAACGTTATGCATCTGTGCTGCTTGATACTGTTGCCAATTTTAGCTACGCATCTCTAGAGTTTAAGAGTATACTTGGTTTAGTAGCAAGTAAGTTAGATATCCCATACTCAATAGAATTAGCAAATGGGAAGCTTCGACGTTGTAATTTGGATGAATTGGTTGTCGAGTAATCAAGCAGAGATTGTATGCCGTGAGAAGATTATCCGCACCCCGATGACGAGTGAAGAGGCAATCGTGATTCAGGGAGATAAGCGGGATACGCCACTTCGGATTATTAGTTGTTTGAAGGCACGAAAGTTGTTGCGTAAAGGATGTGCTGTTTCCTTGGCTCATGTCGTTGGCAAAGAAGCCGAATCACCGAAGCTCGAAGATATCCCTGAGATAAGGGAATATCCTGAAGTCTTCCCCGAAGACTTGTCAGGATTACCTCCACAACGACAAGTCGAATTCCAAATTGACTTGGTTCCAGGCGTCGCGCCTGTAGCTAAGACACCTTATCGACTTGCGCCTTCAGAGATGCAAGAGTAGTCAACACAGCTCCAAGAATTGTTAGATAAGAGATTTATAAGACCAAGCTTCTCGCTTTGGGGAGCTCCAGTGTTGCACGTCGAAAAGAAGGATGGTAGTTCCGAAGGTGCATCGACTACCAAGAAGCTGAACAAGTCAACCATTAAGAACCGGTATCCCCCGCTGAGGCTTAGCCATTTATTTAACTAACTGCATGGATCCGACTACTATTCTAAGACTAATCGTTGATTGAGTATCATTAGCTGTGAATTCAGGAAGAGAGTATACCAAAGGACACTGAGTCAACAAGTTGCTTTTAGACATACCTTAACATTGTGTTTTCCACACAATGCACAAAATAGTTACACACAGAATACAGAACTTTGAGGGTTTAGGAATCATGCACTTAAGACCTTCGGGGACTTAGGACAAAACTCATTAAAAGTTATCACGTAGAAACCACGTCTGTTAACTCAAGCAAACCCCATTATTCTGACGTATATGCTATTTCAGATAGCCGAACACATAAAGCACTCAAATTTCTTTTATTGGAATTTCCACTTTTGCTTCTAGCAAATAGAATTTTGCATCTCTACTTCTCTTAATAATAGTTGCATCGCGAAAATTTTCTTCATTAAAGCAAACATTCCTTTGCCTCAATACTTGATCATTCCTTCATTATAGCAAATGCCCATTGATTCATTACTTGGAAATTCATATATTATGCATGCACCAGTTGTTATGCATGTGGTTTCATTTCGAATAAGCGTTTCACCAAAGTTCAAATATTATTTGGCTAAAATCTAAGTATTGATTTGTGATTTGTATGACCTACATTATTGTAACTGTTGGCTAATTTGTCATCGAGTCAACACACTTTCTTGAAACTTCTTTTCTCTTCAAGTTACATGCATGGTTTATCATTCTAACCATGCCGAAAGTCACTTGTCGATGCATACGTATGTTGTCAAAGTTCGCTAAAACCAAGCTCAATTGCTTGAATTTATCCATTTCGCATATTCAATTCAAGACACCATATGATGTATTGAGAGCATCATATTCATTTTTGCAAGCATTTCATTTGTTCCAAGTCGCGGTAGACTTGATTGGTCTACAGCTCCATTAAATCGTTTGTTGGTTTTGACACCTTGTAGTGATGTTTTCACTAAATTGAAGCTTGCGCTAATCTTGGTTACACATCTCATACACGGATTTAATTGTTTAATTACTGACTTGCTCTAAATCCGTTTTGTTTTATCACAAATAAAGCAGTCTTAACACAATTGTGTGTTAAGACAATGGTACATAAATTCATTCCATATCACAGTGTACCTCCTAACGGTTCTTTCACTATCGATCGAATGTCTTGCAGTACTCATTACTTTTCATCTTCGATCAGAGACAGTAGCTCTTTGATGTTCTATATTCAATTGAAAAATCCTACGACATCGTTTGAATCAAACTTCCTGGATTGCTTCATTACACTTTCATTTGATTTCGAATACGGTGAACTTGTTCGGTCACCGCTATTATCAAACTATGTTATTACAACACCTTGTGGTGTCAATACAAACTTGTAGCTTGTGCTAATCATGGTCAACCGTTTCACTCAAAACTACACATACTTTTGTTTGACTTGCCAATCAAACACTCTTAATGCAACTACGTATTAAGACTATGATACACCAGATTTGGTTGTATTTCATTCGGTGTATTCTTGCAATTCAATAATGTCAACACACTAATTTTATTCATTCATTTGTTCGAAAGTTGACATATCATTTTCATGTTATTATCATATTCGAGTTGTTGATTTTGAGTTCGTATAGCGGACGCTATTGTTTCTAAAAACTCATTAGCATATTGTGATCAATTGTTTGGAATTCTATCGGTCGAAACTCCACTTTTGTTGAACCCACGCTAACTAAGTCACACTAGATTATACATCTATGCGTCTCGTGTCATCTGACATCAGATTCTAGAACACATACCTTTTAACCGTTGGGTTCTGATTGTTATAATACGTCCTTGAATTCACCTGATTTGAGTAAAATTTGATTCGGTTTTGTGATTATTCACTTTGGTGTTATACATGTCCATACACGCATAACGTAACCCTAAGGAGTTAATGTAGTTTAAATTTCGAGGACAAAATTTTCTTAACAGGGGGAGAATGTGACAACTATCAAATTTGCATGCATCCGTACAACAAATTAGACAATAATTAATGATTAATGATTGTGCTGATTTACAATTTATGACTTAAATTGCTTTCTGATTATTGTTACCATACATACATGTGCACCATATATGGCAAATAACATAACATTATTGCATGCAAACTTTATTGATTGAAATGATGCATGAAACAAAGCTAGCACAGTTATCAGACAAATCAGAGAAATGCTGACAAAGTTCAATGAATAGACAGACATGGTTTTGAGATACAAAATGAGCCAGAAACCAATTATTACACTAGTATAGTGTGTAGGAAAGTAAGGATCATAAAACTGTCTTCCTAGAGATAGTTTAAGTGCCGGAAAGTGCCTAAAACTCACATAAACTGCAGAATTCTGCAGAATTCAGCAAAATTCAGCATTTAAACAACGTAATATCATGCATAAATATGCTTAAATAGTCTTGAATACTTTCCTAAGTGTCGGGAATCGAAACCGTCATAAAAGGGTACATAAAGCACACTAAACTGCATAGTTTAGCACCTTAACGAACCAGTAACCAACCGAACATTACCCGAAACACCAAATTTTCACTAGAAGCACTGTTTTAACATTTCCAAGTCAGTTATGGTCCCCGAACATCATAACACACAATAAAAATATCTAGTAACCAAGTCCCTAACTATATGCTTGAAATCTAAACATAACCTAACTAATTGGTTGGAACCTAGTCTAGTACCCCTCCCCCCACCTATGATCGGCCAACAAGGGCCCCACCTCAAGATTTTATAAGATTATAGTATTTGATCTTGCCTACACTTTCCTAAACATAATATCTAATGGAAGATCTTGTGAAATGGATTATAAGAAAGACTTAAGGGCTCATGACTCCTCGTAATTCACAACCTACTTCACACCACAACTTCTTCTTCCTCCTCCCATAGCTCACGGCCAAGAACCCTCCACACCCATGCATCATCTTCAATCATCTTCCATCCATTCTACATGTATACAAAGGTGTAAGAAGGCATATAAGGAAGGTTGGAGCTTGTGGAAGTTGAAGGACCTTCACCATTTGCTTTTATCCACTTTTTTTCTTCACTTGATCATCCCTAGCCTTGTGCTAGTGGTAAGAACCTTGATCTTGCTATTTTACTTCCATTCTAAGTGGTTAAAAGAAGAATCATACTCATAATCTTGAAGAACACTAAGAATCACAAGAAGTAAACTTAAACATAAGCTTAAAATATGAAGAGATCTTGATGAATATGAGTTGTTATGCTTGATGTTTGTTGTTCATACATGTATTTGATATTGATCATCATATGATCTTGCTAGATCATGATTAGAAACATAATCTAGCCAGATGAGAGGATGAAGATGTTGTAGGATGATAGATCATCCACACATAAAGCATGAACTTGAAAGAACAAAATGTTTTTCTTGAAAAGTAATGATCAAAGTAAGTAGTAATACTTGTAGATCTAAAGCTTTATGGATGAGTTTTCAAAGAAACCAAGTTAAAAATATAAGTTTTACTAAATCTTGGTTCTTACATAAACAAACCTTATTTTTGGTGGTTAAACAAGTGGAGAAACACTTGTGTAACAAGAAGAATTCATAAAGAAGCATTTTTAGAAATGACGATCACAAGTTGTAAAGAACCATATTCTTTAAAAATGAAGTTTTAAAGAGCTAATCATACTTTAGAAGGTAACAAGGCTTACTAAGAACACTAGTAAGTTCCTAATTTTTTTTTACAAAGATTCAAGTTCATGAAGTAGTATATTATTACTTGTTTTTGGCAAAGTTGGTAAGTAAAAGTTGTTTGTTGTTGAGTGTGGATTGATTGTGTTGATTTTACAAAAGAAAATGATATGCTTGAAATCATGGAAACCTCCTTTTTTAGGGGAAACTATGGCAAAATTTTCTAAAAATCTAAACACTTAGAAAAATATTTATTAACATACACTTACAAGTATATTCTAAACCATGGAGATTTACAAAAACTTTGCCATAAATTTTGTTACAAAAATCATAATTATTGGGGGTTGGTTTTTATAAATAAAAGTGACTAAATATGTATTTAGGAAATATATATTTAGATGACACCATGTGTGTGATTATTTGTATATTTTGTGTATTAGTTATATTATTTTTGGATTTGAAATAATATAACACATCAAAATACCAAGAATTACAATCCAAAATATTACCAAAATTCCAAGGAATAAATATACAAATAATACTCAACTTGTTGGTGGAACCGAACAAAGGAATATAACTCACAAAAATATTCCGGAAAACTTATTCACAAGTATATTTTTGGTAAATAATATTTTGGACACAAAGGAAACAAAAATATGATTTTTACACTTATTACAAGACTATATCATATTTTTGACAAGGAGAAAGTATATTATTTTGGCAAGCAAAAATATATTTATTTTCTTGGAATTATTGGAAGATGTATTAATTTCGGAAGAAATATATACATATTTTCTCAAACACACATGAAATACATTATTTCAGGGAGAAAACGTATTTTCTTAAGTAAACTTGAAATATATCATTTTGGATGAAAAATGGGTTCATATATATATATATTTTCTAAGTTGGACTTGAAAATATATTATTTTTTAGACTTGTATGAAATTTATAAATATTTTTGCCAAGAGAAAAATTATAAATAATTTTTCTAAGTAATACTTCATAAAATATATATTTTGGAGAAGTATATTGATGTATTTTTATTAAAGATACTATTCCGGAAAGGTTAATACAAAAATTAAGTATAAGGATACTTAATAAACACAATAAAATGTGTATTCTTTTACGTATAAAAACACTCCGGAATACGACACCGATACATGGCAAAAATACACAAGTATAAGAATACGAATACAAATACGTCCATCCTTGGGAAGGATATACATATACAATACATAAGTGTGTCAAGTTAAAATATATTATTTTAACTAATATTCCAAAATGTAAAAAATATAATTTAAGTTAAAATATTTATTATTTTGACAAATAATTATATACTTGGAATAACATTGATGACACCAACTAACGTAACTCAAGACACTAATTAAGACCAAGGTTAAGGCACGACCTACCCGTCTAATGGACTGTAGTACGCATGTAGGTAGTCGTGCATTCTAGAGGAAGCTTTGAGTTACATTGGATACAAGGAACGCAAAACTATGAGTTCATGTCCCCCTTTTCTTTAAACAGTTTTGTTTTATAACTTCGGGGGTGAAGTACATGTTACAAAATGATTACAAACAATTACAATTGGTATGGTTAGCTTTGGAAAGTACAGTAGATCATGTGAATGGGTAGGCGCACTCTTAAGGCCATTATTCCTCGTTGTAGGACCGAGGGACATGAGTGATAGATCTATTTGGGTGTAGCGATCCCCACCCATG
The DNA here is from genome assembly GCA_030545235.1 of Helianthus tuberosus. NCBI lineage: Eukaryota > Viridiplantae > Streptophyta > Magnoliopsida > Asterales > Asteraceae > Helianthus > Helianthus tuberosus. The sequence goes on from CM060427.1 coordinate 57,487,110, forward strand.
AGTCCGTCAAGTGGACCATGTGGTGACTATGTCTTATCGACAAAGTCTGCTAGGTTTGAGTCTTCCTGCACCACGTCACAAATATTATTGTATTAGCTACACATTAATTGATCTGTTTCCTTGTTGCTTTCATACCGGGATTTCAAGTACATACAAACATACTTACAAATGTTTCAAAGGTTTATTCACAAACACACACATAAACTCGCTCAACTTTTGTTGAAGTTTTTCAAACTACATGTATTTCAGGAAAGTGGTTATGGATCTGGCGGGCGTTCAAGATTTCAAGTTGTACTTTTACTAAAAGATGTCATCCAGTACTGAAGGGTTTGAGTCATGTGATTTATCCTTGATAGAATACATGGTTCCAAAGCCCGCTTTTATTAGTGTCTTTTGTGAAGTCCAGTATGGAACTTTAAGCTTTGGTTATCTTGAGATCTAAATTTGAAGTCTTAGTTCGATGTTAAACAATGACGGTTGTATTATTTTGAAAACTATATATGGATGAACATCTTGGTATTATCATATAGTTGTTTGTTATGGTTGAATGCAATGATATTAATCAAGTCACACCAAATCACGCTTCCGCAAAAGTCAGGGTGTGACATCTTCAGACATAACGCATCCTGCATCACCAACATGAACATTCCTTTTTTTCCAACTCATCCTTTGTTGGTAACCTGTGCATCTGAGAACGCCATGCATGAATATTGCACTTGAGGAGAACCCACCTCGTCCATTTCATTTTAAACCACCCAACATCTCGACCTTCCTCAAAAAACATTTTTGATGGATTACACCGAGAAGCCAACACCACCCGGGCCCTCCCAACCCCACGTATCCTTCGTACTACTAAACGTGACGCCCGATAGAGTTAAGTTGCACTCTTGTAGATCCGATAGCTCTTGAGACAATTCAGAAGGCTTCCTCCAGTTCCACCAAAGATGCAACATGCCTTCCACTGTATCCACTTTATCAACAACACAACTAAACTTAGCTTTGTCAAGAATGAAAATACAAGGCCATCTGTACCGGAGTGGAGAGTTACCAAACCAAATATCATACCAAAACCTCACACTTCTACCATTACCCAACTTAGATTTAATAAGATTATTTAAATACCTCCCATCTTCTAGCTTCGAGTCACATTGTTTCACGATATTTGCCCAACAACTCGTCAAATAACGATTACAAGGGAGAGAAGACCAACAAGTTCGTGTGTAGTGAACACCATCTATCACTTTCCTCCACAGGCTTTCTTCTTCATACCTGTATTGCCACGCCCATTTAAAAAGAAGGGCGTTATTCATATCGACAAGCCTAGTGATCCCGAAACCACCTCAATGAATAGGTAAGGTGATCCGTTCCCAGGCGACCCAATGGATTTTATTTGCCTCAAAATCTTTTCAATCTTGTCTATCACACATTTAGGAGCTTTATAAATAGAAAAGAAGTATAATGGTAAGCTTTTCAACACCGTCTTAATAAGGGTCACCCTACCCCCAATTGAAAGGGTATTGTAGTTTCTTTTAATAGTTAAGCATCACATAAAGCAAAAAAGAACGAAAGTTTTGCCAACATGTGGTCAGGTGCAACTGGAATTTTGTAACGAATAAATCTATTATTAGCTTTTCCTGAAAGTTTTTGTAGTATTTAAATTGAAGATTTTGTTTTTATCAAATACTATGTTAGAATCCCGTGTATTACAGGGGCTGCATAAATGTAATTTTATATAATAAATAATAAAAATGACATATCTTTAAGAAACTCTTGTATTGCATGTGTTGAATAAAATACAATGTCATTTGTTAACACAAATAGTCATTAAGATTTATCTTTTAAAAATGAACATTGATATACTATTTATTTATTATAACATTTTACTTTGTTCATTGATTTTGCATAAATAAAAAAAAAGAAAAACCTTTAAAAACCTCATATATTGCACATGTTAAGTAAAATATAATGTCATATGTTAACACACACCGTCGTCAAGATTTATCTTTTAAAGATGAACTTTGATGTACTATTTACTTATTACAACATTTTGCTTTGTTTTTTATATATTATGAGATACCATTATTTTAGTTAGTTTTATGCACCTTCATGTTTATTTGTTTATTACATTCACAAAACACTCGTCTTAAAGTTGTTTTCAAGAGAGTTTAAAATACAAAAAGGTAGAGATCGATCCCCACATTTTTATATATTTCATCATTTTTATGAATTATATTGTAAAATCGAGAATTAAATTCTCTTTGAATCGAATACAAAATTGTTATATTTAAACATGGTGTTCTTTCTACATGCTGATGCAATGTGCGATAAATAATGGGTTTAAACCAATTATAACAGTACGTCTACCATTATAGCGATGTGTCTAAAAACACTTATGATTTGATAGAAGCATATGCTCCACCTTGAAATTATTTAATTCTAGTGCAAAAAGAAAACAATAATACAATTATCACCGAACTCCAAACTATATATATCTACTCATAATAAAAATAAACGTTTATGCTTATCTGAATTTTTGTTAGAATTATTTATAGAAAAACAAAAATTTATTCTTATCTATTTTTTTGTTTAAAATTATTTTTATTATTTACTATGATCATCATAAAAACATTTATGTAGTTTTGTTATATGCTAATTTCATTTTTTGGTCATTTATATATTGATACATGCAACCTTAATAATAACAACCGGCACATATGATTGTCCTTAAAATTATAAAGAAAGTGTAAAATTATTATTATTATTATTATTATTATTATTATTATTATTATAAAAACAAACGTTTATCCTTATCTAAATATTTATTCTTGTCAAAAATTTTGTTTAAAGTTCTTATTATTTAATATGAGAGATAAATAGGAAAATAAGGTGAGAAAGCACCAGGAAGTAGCATGTATCCAAAAAATATTTTCATTTATTAAAATATGAAGATGAAGATTTATCAATGAAATTAAATAGATTTCATACATGTTGCTAGGGGTGTGAAAAAAAAACGAATTAACCGAACCATAACCGAATTAACCGACAAAACCGAACTAAAAAAACCGAACCAAATAAAAAACCGGTGGGTCGGTTAATGGTTTTTTGAAAACCGAATGTAGCGAGTGGTTATGGTTATCAATGTTTCCATACCCACCATAACCGAACCAAACTAACATGTAATAAATCTTTGTAAGATTTATGACTTTTCACCATATTTTTAATATTTGATGTTTTTGATTGAAGATTTTTAGTATTTATGGGTTATTCATATCGTTTTGTGGTTTTGTTTGAATGTTTATTTGAATTTATGGAATATATCATATCACTTTATTTGAATATTCGATAATAATTGATATTAATATTATAGATTATATGTATTTTTTAATACTATGTAATATAATAATATATACAAATATGCAATAACAATTTATTCCATGTTAAAAAAATTAAGCTATTTTTAGCTAGGCTAAATACACGGTTAACCAACCGCAACCGATCCGCTATAACCATCAAAACCGATTAACCATAACCGCCATAACCGCTCGGTTATGATTATCCATTAACCGATATCGCGGTTATGGTTTTAGGCCCAAACCGACCCATGCACACCCTACATGTTGCTAAGGAAATTGAATTGGTTGATTTTATCTGATGGGATTAGGAGGATAATTTGGAATCCTTCTAACTAAGCATGAAAAGATCCATTTTGACTAGAGCCAATAGTTAACTCTCCTTAACTTGTAATCGTGATACCGTCTACCTTGCACGTTTTGCTAGGATTATCAAACACCATGGATAGAAATTAAATTTTACTTCTTTTATTTATGGCAAATAAACTCTAGGGTTGTCAAACAGATTGTGTTTGTATGTTGGGAGATCGTACCAACTTTTCTTTACAAAAACCCGGAATTGTGTACATGAATCCGAACACGACATGCATATTCACGGGTAAACACAGATACTACATGTTAAACACGGAAAAAATAATTTGTTTTTAGTAAATTGATACTCTAAAATAGAAAAACTAAAATATAAATGAATATAAAACAATTATGTTTAAACTATATGAACATGACACTCATTTATTTTTTAAACTTTTATAATATAACTAAATCGAATAAAAAGTTATAAAAATTAACAAATCAAATGAGTCAACCAACCACTCAACCAGGTCGACCATGATCTAGCCATTTAGTTAACTGTGTTCGTGAGGTTGACTCGAACCAAACCCGAATATATTACTAAATATTAGTATATATTAATAAATAAATAAATTATTAATTTAATTTAATAAATTAATAAACGAATTGAAATAAATAGTGATTTTAATATTATAATAATATTTAGTTTTTTTAATACTTTTATTATTTTAATATTATAATAATAGTTAGAGTTAATTGCCAAAATCGTCCCTGAGGTTTAGGCACGTTTGCCATTTTCGTCCAAAATAACACTTTTGTACCAAATTGCCCCCAACGTTTGTAACTTTTTGCCATTTTCATCCAAATCACTAACTTAGTTTATTTTTTCTCTTAAGTTGAGGATATTTGGATGAAACTGACAAATATATAACCACAAGGACGATTTTGGCAATTTACTCAAACCCTTTTTAATTTCTTTTATTTAATTATTTTTGTTACATATATAATAAAAAAGAATATACATAGAGTTTTTAGAAAAAAAATTAATAGTTTTGTCACATAATTTTTATAAATTTTCATCCAAATCACTAACTCAGTTTATTTTTTCTTTTAAGGTGAAGGATGTTTTAAATTTTATAAATTAAGACAGAAATTAATTTACAGCTTCTTTATATAAATTAGTTTTATAAAGAGAAAACGTCATTGGTGTGCAACACATAACAATCGATTACAACTTTTAGTATTTATCAGTTGTAGAGATAGGAAAAAACTGTAGAACGTTACATAAACTTTAAATATGTTGAACACCTAGGAAATATGCTGGTAGAAATAAAATATTTATTTAATTAAGATTATGAGGGTAACTAACTAATACTTATTATGAGTGGCTTGAGTAAAGAAACTTTTGGTTCATAGTATTATAATTACAATTTGGTGGATAATTTTAAGGTTTGGTAATGATACGTTGTTTGATAGAGAGGGGGACACTGGCTTCTATTTTTCCTTAGGAGCGAATTTAAAAGAGTAGAAGATGAAATACAAATTTGGTAAATATGATAAGATTTTTTTATTTGATCTTTTTCAATAAGGTCACCTACATTTTAGTTTTATAAAATTTAGAGGTTTAAATAGATTTTATTTTTATAAAACTGGTCTATATAAAAAATTAGAAATTAATTTCTGTCTTACTTTATAAACATCCTTCGCCTTAATAAAAAATTAATTTAGTTAGTGGTTGGATGAAAATTTATAAAAATTATGTGACAAAGCTATTATTTTTTTCATATAAAAATTGCATGTATATTCTTTTGTATTATATATGTAACAAAATTAATTAAATAAAAGAAATTTAAAAGAGTTTGAGTAAATTGCCAAAATCGTCCCTGTGGTTTTATATTTGCCAGTTTCATCCAAATATCCTCAATTTAACATAAAAAATAAACAAAGTTAGTGGTTTGGATGAAAATGGCAAAAAGTTACAAACGTTGGGGGCAATTTGGTACAAAAGTGTCATTTTGGACGAAAATGGCAAACCTGCCCAAACCTCAGGGACGATTTTGGCAATTAACTTATTTTCTTTACTTTTTAACTTTAGTCCTTTTTTTTTAATATCAGGGGTTGGGATAAGCTTGGTGTCAACCGGTATCGAACCAGTACTGATATCGAAAATACCGGGACAGTTCTGTTCGGTATCAGTACATGAAGGTAAAAACCGACACTAATACAGAAAACGACAAAAGTTGGTGCCGAATTGATATTGGAAATCTTTTGGTTCGGGAAATTCATTTATATAAAATTTAAACCTTTAAATTTCATATTAAATTCATTTCGTGTTGCAATTCACATGTATGCGAAACGTTGAAAGTCGATCTACACTAGAATTTGGATTTACATCAAATCAATCACATGACAACGTCTAAAAGGCTTTCCGGTCCACCCACAAAAACTCTAGGCACGCCATACATGTTCCTACGGGCTTTTGTCTAGCGTACCGACTACCGTGTATGTGGACGAAAAGTAACAATAACCAACAATGTTGTTACACTCAGTGGTGAAGCTTGAAGTTTTCGTCGGGGGGGGGGGGGGGGGGGTCGAAAACGTATATATAAAAAAATTTCTATACGAAAACTACATGTACAACACTACTGAGCGAAAAGTTCGGGGGGTCGGGCGCCCCTCCCGGCCCCTTAAATGCTGCGCCCCTGGTTACACCGATTGGTGGGCCGACTGAGCAATATATTATATACTAGCCTAAGATCCCGCGAGCTTCGCGGGTGGCTTAACTCAAACATATAATATCTAATGACATTGAAGCCCATGTAGATCATCATTTTTGTTCTAGACCTTTCCAAACCTAGGCTTCACGTCTAAGGGTTGAAACAGGTCCCAAACAGAAAATACACGACCCTAACCGATACAAACCCAAAACCGAACTGAGTGATCACTTCCCTTTCCAAAAACCTTTTACATACCAGCGAACCTTTAATAGATCAACGAAAGGTCATGGTTTTCATCTTTTGATTGACATCAAGTTTATATAAACTTCAATATCCAAGTTGTTATTTAAATTCATATTAGTTCATATAAAACTTTACTTACATATGTGTAAACCCAAACATGTCTTTTTAAGAAACAAATTAGAGCAATTTTTAATGTATCAGTAAACAACACAAATAGTACAATGATTTCTAACTTCAACTCTTACCAGCAAGAAGTAGCTTCATCCAATCACTTGTTCGACATAAATGTAACGTGTAAAACCTTTCCAACCATCTGTACATATAATAAAAATGTTTTGACCAGAAGTGGAACTGGTAGTTCTGATCTTCTCATATAGCAGACTTCTTCATTGCATCCTCATAAAACCGCATAACAGTGCGATTTCACCACCAAATCTAAATACACACAATCAAAAGAACGTTCATGATCAGCAAGTTTAGACCATACTATAAACAATAACCTAATTAATTTTGAAGTTACAAAACTACAATTCCGAATCAGATTAGTAAAGACAAAGACCAATCAGTTAACTACCAATACTCCCACATAGCAGCAGGAGTGCCAACCTTGATATGAACAACTCTTATAGTGCTTCAAAAATCCTGTAAAAGCATACCGCTTCCCAACTTTTGATGTCACCATACCTGAAATTCACATTAATCCCATAGATAAAGCAGGTTAACAACTTTAAGTTCATATTCAATCAAATAAAAAAAATAGTTGTGCATGGTTGTCACAACATTATTTCTTATTTACCATATCTGATTTGAGATAATTAACTTAATGAGAAACTATAGGGTAAAGGTATTAACTTTTCCAAACATCATTATTTCTTATTTTAACGTATCCAGCCACACATATTTAGAAACACATCGCCTCAGTGATTAATCAACTAAATAATACTTAGTGCAAGAAAATCAAATTACTCAAGGTTTAATTTTGTCAGAGCCATCCGCTACTACGCCATCACCATAACTAAGCAGATATTTGTTCTTGATTTACACAACAAACATTTATAGTTCAAAATTGTGAGTAATGTTCTTTCAAATAAAGCATGTTTCTAAAACACCAATGAATCACTCTTCTAATTCTTATAATTCAATAATCAATTTTGTTAACTTGTCATCAACATTCAATAGTTTATTTATAAATCTTTTCAAATAATTAAAGTGCATTCTTCATCGGGCGCTAAAAACAAACCGAAGCATAAATCAATCCGACATAGAAGAATAAATCAAAAAAACAACTAATATACTCATCTAATCCCTAACCACAATGATTCAAATCAATAGGTAATAGGTAACAGAATACATAACCCTAAAATACCGTCAGAAAAATCAACTGTAGATCTATATGAAATAAAGCACACTTAAGGACATGAAGATCACAGGAGAGCATTCGCATGACAGAGATTTCGCGAAGTAGTTGGAGGGACGACCTTCATCGTCTTCGTTAACAGTGATCGATGAAAAGCCCTCATTTAGATCTGATGCAGGCCAAAGGCGACTAAACATAAAAAATCAAATAAAAACCTAAGAGATTAATTGAGATAAAAGTATGAATCTTACCTCTTGCGATTGAGTCAAGAGCATCTTGCAATTTTTTAAAGAATGTGTGATGGAGAAGAAGATGCGTTATGGAGATGAAAACATTGTCAGGTCAAGAAGATGGAAATTAGGGTTTTTGAACTTACAGATGGAAACTCATTCATATTTTGGAAGGTGATTTGAGAGGAGATGAGAGAATGATTGTGTGGGATTTGGGAATTATTGTGGTGAACACAAACCGTGTATTCAATTTGCCGCTCAAAAGAAAAATTAAGGAACCAATACAAAGCCACGTGTCAGCCACATGGTTAAGAACATGCCATGTGGCATAAGTTTGTTTTGCTTTATTAGAAGTAGTAGATAGATTATAACCCAGTAAACTTCATGGATTGAAAAATTATTAATCAAGATACCTAAAATCACAGAATGTGTCTTGGGCGGTCGTAAAAGAAATTCATAACGTCGCCACAAAAAAACTCATTATTAAAGTTTTAAGGGTTGTAGTGTAATTCGGTTTAAGAAAAGAAGAAAAATAACTATAATAAAATTCGGGCATCACAATACCAACAAACCTTATCGCGATCTCTGTAGTTAACATAATGAGGTGATAGAAGAGGCGAATTCCATGAGGCATGTTCAGCAAAAATGGAGGCCCTCTAATGTGCCTAACTAAACGTTTGACAACCAGCCTCTGATTGTAAATGTGAACATTCTGCCGAAGTCGAAGATAAGAGTTTTTTATTTATTTCTTGAGGCATGAACTTTTAGTTTTTGTTTCCTTGATCTTCCATTATGAAAGTAAAAAATCAATCACTCTGCAAGTAGGAATGGAAACAAAGAGTAAAAAGCTTGAGTAAAGAAAATATATATATTGATAGTAGATTGCTTTAAATTCTATACTGGTCTAAAAGAAGTAAAAAGCATATGGTTGTTTTCCTTTTGACATCAGAAGTAAAGAAGCTTACAAAAAGGATTCTCATATTATAATTTATAACAATGCCTAAACTACAAACATAACAAAATGAGTTACTAAAACATATTAACTTATTTTTTCTTCTGATAATGAGGTTCAACTAAAAATGAGTCAATCCAACCCTACCAGTCCGTTTCAAAACAGTACTAAAAATGACTTATTCCAACCCAAAGCCATTTTGGCCCATTTCAAACTACCCAGGCACCCATCTTATCACCCGAAGTCTAATTCATTTCATTCCAAAAGTCTAAATAGTTTATATCCAAACAGTATCACATCAAGATAATAAAAAGATTGCATTACGTACGTATCGTTCCTTTCAGAGACTTTGTATTGAGGTATCTTTGAAGCTTGATTCCAGAGAGACCAAAATCACCAACTGAAAGAAATATCATATTATTAGTTTATTTAGGGTCTTCTGTAGACCTGCTGTGAGCTACATATCTTGTAAGAGAGACATGGTGTTATCAACTGCTCCTCTTCCCTGCCAATTTTCGCCAGCATTAATCAACATAACTACACCACTGTGAATCGTTACTTTCTTTGAACTTTTCAATCCTCCTACAAACAAACAAATTCCATTCATTTTTTTATTCAAATAGGATTGATACAGTATTTTATTTAATATTTCTCACCCGTTACTTTCTTTGAACTTTTCAATACTCATAATAGCTACCGAAAATTAGTCCAAACTTCTTTGCTCCTCTCCAAATCAACATCGTGTGGCACCGTAACCACCAGCTCTCCGTAACTAAACTCCATCGTACCAGTTTTCCAAATGAATACATGAGTGTTTTGAAAACAGTAACGTGTTTCTATAATTTCAAAAACCAACGGTTTACTCTTTTCATATGCTTCTTTTAGAGTCTAAAGTAGCCTAAAAGCAATGAAAATATAACCAATTTATATAATTAAAAAACGAAAAGTTTACTGGCCTCTTTTATAGTTTAAATTACCGATTTCCTTCTATTTTAAACAAATAGGATAATTCTCATTATCCTTATCCCCATCTTCATTGTTCTTGTTCTGGTTATAAAGACCAAACACCAACGATAATCATAATTATTACCAAAATCCAAATTCCAATTAGCACAAAAATAAACCAAACATGTGAATATCGAAATCAAAGAATTGAAGACCTGGGATGAAATTCACAAATAAGCACAGAATGTGTTCACTGAACCTATTAAGACCCTAAAATCATTAAATCCTCAATTGAAAACCCCAATTGTTAAATTGAAATTGTAATGCACATAATCCAAACGCACCTGAATAGAAATCCTCTTTTAAAATGCCTCAAAACCCTAAACTCGAAATAGACGTGAGAGAGTGTGAACGAAAGGGATCACAAATGAGCCGATTTTTAGAAGTAGAAGAAATCACTAAGGGCTTCATCGTCATCTCTGTTATCATCAACCATCATCACCAGTTTCGGAGGAAACCCTAGCTGACCAAAATCTTTTGAGAGAAGAATCACCAACAACGTGAAATATATAATCAGACCTAGGGTTTTTTATTTTAGATCTGGTGGACACAAAGGACGAAGTAGATTAGGGTTTTTGAATGTCAAGGAGGATGAAATAAAAATGGGGAAAGAAGAGAGAGAGCGGGCGGTGTGAAGAAACGTTCGTGAGAAGGAGAAGGTTGAATGACTTTGGCGCTCAAAGGGAATTAGGAGATGTTGTAAGATTGCCACGTGGCAATAAAAGGATTAAGATAATGCCAAGTGGCCAAAATTGTTTTGCTTTAATATAAAGTATAGATGACATTCTATTTTTATAAATTCTTTGCTGATTTACACATAAATTAGTTAAAAAACCGTTAATAGAATAATATACATGAATTGCTTGTGACGTTTTATTTGAACGTGTCACTAAAAAGTAGATGCATACGCTATGATTATATATTAAAATTTTGCTAAAAAAGTTGGATGATAAGTAATAGAGGACAACATCTATCAACTGCTCCCATGCATCTACTTTTGATCATTATATACCTAATTTGATGTCTAAACACCTAACTATATACCCTACTTGTTTACGACTATCTTATTAGTAAACAGTAACAAGTGGCCCACTAATAATTAGTAGACTAATCATCAATGGGCCAATTGTTATCGAGTTAAATGTAACGCGTCCGATATTAAAAGATCACATCTGCTAAGATTTGTATTTTAAATAATCGGATTTACAGGTTAGTAAAGGATTTTATCAGGGACGATCTTAACGATTTGGAAGATGTACGTGCTAGTCATGTTTACACGACGAAGGCACCGTTGTCCACCAGTCAAGAGCTATTACCGCTTTCCTGATAAGTCCAAGGAAGGACGAAACTAGTAGCCCATGTCTTATGCAAGATGGATTGGCTGACATTCGGGCAATAGATGCGCCACAGATGGCCTCGAAAGATGACCCCGTGACGTAAAGCCTAATATACGTAGCACAGACTGGGATTACTGTCTAGAGATATCAAAGTAGGTTGATCATCTCTTCTTTAGGTGCATGTTCTCGGTGGAAATTGGAGTTGCCTGTAATGGAGCAAACGCTTTCTCTCTCTCTCCCCTCTTAGCATGTTCGATTTTCTTCAAATGATAAAAGTTACTTTAGGGTCTAAGAAAAGAAACAAACTTGATGACTTTGATAATGATTGTGAATGAATTTGTATTTGATTTTTTAAATATGTTCTCGTATTAATGGATTGAATTTATCCAAAGTTATAAACTTTATATTATTTTGCATGTTAATTTCCTTTATCTTCCATAAACTTCTTTTATCATGAACTTTCATCATCACACATATAATTTCCTTTATCGTCCACAAACTTCTTTTATCATGAACTTTCACCATCACATTCATTCTCTTCCACAAACTTCTTTTGTCATGAACTTTCACCACACACTCATTATTTCCATTTCCATTTCCATTTCCATTTCCAACATATACATTTATAAGTTTGACTGGCACTCTCTTATTGGACCAACCCATTTTTAATTTAATTTTATTCCTAGCTTAAAATTACGATTTTATCCTTTGCTTAAAATTACGTTTTCGCCCCTAATTCAAAATAAAATTATATTTTTGCCCTGGCTCAAAATTTACACTTTTGCCCTCAGTTCAAAAACTCATTTCTAATTCTATTCCTAGTTTAAATTTACGTTTTCGCCCTCTGTCTAAAATTACGCTTTTGCCCCCTTCAAAATAAAAATATGTTTTTGCCCCTAGGTCAAAATTACGCTTTTGCCCCCAACTCAAATTTACGTTTTTGTCCACAGTTCAAAATAAAATTATGTTTTTCCCCATAGCTCAAAATTAGGATTTTGCTCTCAGTTTAAAATTATGATTTCGCCCCTAGTTAAAAATATTTTTACGCTTTTGCCCTCTATTCAAAATTAAGATTTTCCTCCCATTTAAAAAATTACGATTTCTCCCCCAGTTAAAAATTATGATCTTGCCATCGTTTTACTTTTTTTTTTTGCAAAACTATAGTACTGTTTTATTTTGTTTGGTTGACTCAACGTAACTTTTATTGTGTCAAGCAGTTGTCTAACGCTCGCTCATTGCTCCTGACAAATTAGTATTTTACCCCCAACTCAAAATTACAAACATGTTATTGTTTTAATTTTTTTAGCAAAACTATGGTAGTGTTTTCGTTTAATTGGCTGTCTCGATGCATTTTTTTAAATCGTTTTATAAGTAGTATGTACAAGTAACCTAAATACATACATACATGTTATGAAACTAAGAAATATTTGATTTAACGCCCTGCAACGCGGGCGGGCATAGGTGTAATTTTTATTCCTCAAGGCATGCCTGGGTACATGCTCATTTGTCATGAAAAATTATAATTTTGCTCCCAGTTTAAAATTATACTCTTTCTATCGTTTTAGTTTTTTTAGTAAAAGTATGGTAGTGTTTTTTTTTAATTGGTTGACTCGATGTAATTTTTTTTGAGATTGTGTTATGAGTAGTATGTACAAGTAACCGAAGCACAGACATACATATTACGAGAGAGAAATATTCGGCTTATTGCCCCGCAACGCGGGCGGGGCAAAAACTAGTTATATACAGATTATAATTTATCTTTATTATTCGTTTTTAAGATCTATTTTCGCCAATCTAGTTACTAGTTCCATCCATGCTTGTTAAAAATATCATATACGTCCCCTACTTATTTACATATACGATGTCTTAAAACTTTTGGGAGCCTTACAACTCCAGTCTTGTATTTTGCAATGGTACCCTGAGTCACAACTATAAATTCAATCATAAACATAGTGTCGGACCGATAGGCTTATCATTGGCGGACAAAGGCCTAGGGCCATCAAAATATAGAGTCCTCCAATTTTTTTTTATTCATATATTACATGTGTATGTGTATTTCAACCAATTAAACAAACACATAATGACCCAACCAAATAAATGGTCTACACCCAAAACTTGAAAGATTATTAGCGAAATCCCTTTTTTCATGAATCCATAAGTTACCAGGTCCATTTTTTCTTGAACACAATTATCCAAACTTTGCCGATAGAGGAGAAACTATGGATAATTGATTGCTGCTGATGGTATGATTTACGATTGATCAATAACCATAAAAACAATTTTGTGATTTGATATTCGTGATTTTACGACTTGATTATGTGATTTGCTATTGTCGTTTGATATTTTTTAGGTACAAGTTTCACAAAGGCCCGGTTTTGTATTCCGCTTAGGGGCTCTAAAACGTTGGACCGACTCTGCATAAACATATTTATGTTTTTCAACCTGTATAATTTTAGATAAAATTTAATACTAATAAAGAAATAGATCTAATGCCATGTGACATTCTCTCATTTCATTTATTTCCCTCTAATGCCATATGGCATTTTCTTATTTAATTCACTTATATATTAAATTAATACTATTAATGTATTAGATTAATATCTAATATTATTAATATGTAATATAATATATATATATATATACATATATATATATATATATAAATGATTGTTATACATTATCCCAATTTATCTTTGCATCAATTTTTTAAACTTTATTTTTAAAAGATTACATCGATTTTGTCTTTTTTTTTCATTAAAATATTTAAATTATAAATATATAAACAATTAAATAAGTATTTATATTTAATTTTATATAACCCTTAACATATATTATAATTTATGATATATAATAATTAAGTTATTTCTATCTATTGTAAATGACATTTATATAGCATCTTGAGTTTAAATTTGACCAATGGGATAAACTAACCGGAACAGATTTGGTTTGCTTTGCTTTAATTATTAACAATAACAAATATATAATTTGATGTAGTAATTACTAAAATCCCCTGTGCGATTTGACGGTAATTCAATTTCGATCCATATCGATTTGGTTCATTATGGTAATGACACTCTGTATAACAACCGAAAGAAAAAAAACCAAAGAAATAAAGTCGTTAAACTTCAGAGTATAAAATTTTTGTTGTCATTTAAAAAAAATGTTTAAACTTTAATGTTCTTGTCACATAAACACAAAAGATAAGATAAGATATATTATATTAAAGTGAAAACCGTTAATGAAATCTATGCTCAATCTAATGTTTAACATTAGAAGTACTAACACATTATTCATGTTAGTGTTCTAATTCAAATTATTTATAATTTGAGTGGTCTAAATTGTAAGTTTTAACTTATGTATTTAATAATAATTAGCAATAATTATACGTTATATATTGGCCTCTTAATATATGTAAATTTATTTCAAAATTATTATATTTTTCTCTAAATTTCAAAGGAAAAACTTTGACATTTTCTTGATTATGGGTGGTTTTAAGCAATTTTGTTATAATATTTATCATCTTTAACTTACGTAAAATATTTTATTTTTTCAACCCATGTAAGAGCATTCACATTGAAAGCTCTATTCTATATAATATATAGAAAATAATAGAGAAAACAACAAAAACACCACGACATTGAAATCTCAATAATAGAGGAAAATATATAGAAAGTAAAGTACAAATCTATATTTAGAGGTTTATATTCAACCCTCTATATTACTATTGTGAGTGTGTAGAAAAGAGAAAAAATAATAAAATAATTATTTGTGAGTAAGAAATAGATAAAGATAGAGAGTTGAATGTGAGATGTTTTTAAAAAATTAACAAAATTTAGAGAAATGTGTGTTTTTATATAGATGAAATGAAGGCTCCAATGTGAATGCTATAATACATGGGTCTATAACCTAGTAAATGTAATATTTGGTTAAGGTATAGGTTAACTAAAATGTTTTGAGTATCTTTTATATTTTTTTTTGAACGGCTAATGACACACTACTCCTAATAATTACTAAATTATACCAAACTAGAAGTAGTAGCCGACGCGTTGAGGCCGGTTCTACTCACTGGGCTTCGTTGTTGCGACCATCGTGCATCTTCATACCAAACTAAATCAAGAATATAGATTGTTGTTGGTATAGAACACACCAAGTTTTCACCCTCACCTGCACCTCCACCTTCTTTGACGCAAAATTTGAAGTTCGGTCTCTTTAAAGTTTAAACGATATTAGTGTGAACTAAGTTTTTGCTACTTTCTGCACAAACGAAGCTGAGAGTGGATGTGTATATAAAGTGTAGTCATTAGTCATAATAATCATTCATCTCGTATTCAATGTCAAAATAATCTTTATATATATACAGAAAACTTGCTCTAAGAGCGTATTATTGAGATCAAAGCAAAATTACAAATCATTATAACTTATAATCAGTTTCAAACACTTTGTCATTTTTCATTGATAAGCTTCTAGATATTTAAAAGAATAAAATATGGTACGGAACTAACCTTTACGCACCCTAAAAATACCTTACGAATTCACAGTTTGCACACTATGATTCGGCCCCGAGCCCCCGATACGTACCCTAAGTCACTTGAGCATGGTTGTTCAGAAACCGTTAGCAGCCCCAAAACACTCCCACACAACTGCCAAAGATCCCGCCTTGCTGTTGCGCCAGTACTCACAATTCGACCTGTAACCGATCTCAAGAATGTACCTTATTGCACCTCGATGTTGTACATTTGTTGTTCTCTAGTCGTCAACACTACTATCCAATGTTAGTTCACGACCATTTGCAGCCCCGTAGTACCTTACACGCAGCTACAAACAATCCGGGACGCTGCTGCCCCCATTTACCAACATTTGCCTCCGAAACCAGCTTAAGATAAGATCCATAACAATGTCGTCTCGTTCGCTGCACTTTTATGGCAGACATATGTCGTTGTTTGGCATTGTAAATTGACAACCTTTACCACCCGATTCAAGCACCACACCGCTGTAACAACATACTACACCCATCGTCATGTTTTTCACCGCATCAACGCCATTTGCCGATCGTACCTTTTTCCGATTAGAATTGTGACAATTTTTTTGGCTATATAATTCAAACCTTATAGCCACATAAAAGAAATGGGGCAAAAAAAAAGTCACCTGGAGCGCGGAGATGAACTTTTTTGTCACAGCCCGATATTTCAACCACAAACTCGGTGGGCCCGGTGGGGAGTATTGTGACGTAAGATTGGTATCGTCATAGTCAAATATACACAGAATAGCACAGTGGAAGTCTTGGAATATAAAATATTATTACAAACTCAATTGTCCGAAAATACCAAAGTAATAATTACAGACGAGCTTGTAATAATAAGTGTGACAACTCGTATTTCAAACCTATCTTTGTACTTTGATGTAACGTATGTGGACCCTATGTGATTATATGAACTTTGATGATTAATGAAAGGTTATGTTATGTGATTATGTGTAACGAATGTATGTGTATAAACGAACCGATCGCACAACAACAACCCGATCGCACAAGCCCATTCGGGCTACACTTATTGTACTCGAAACCCAAAAGGGCAACCCAAGAATGGGTTCGGCCCACTCCCTTGTGTCGCATAAACCATGAGGAGAGTGTATACTCCTCATTTGTTGCAAATCTCATAACACACAAACCCTAATTCTCTCCTCTCTCTCTCTCCAACTCGACGGCAGTAACGATCCTCTCTTCCTCGAAGCTTTTGATTCGGATCATCCTCATCCTATCTGTAATCGGTTAGTGTTTCACGATTTATGTTTTGTTGAATGATGTATGATCAATATGATTCCATATAATGATTTAGGGATGTTTCGAGATTGATTGTAGTGAGGTTTGGTGTTTGTTTATTCGACTCATGTTTGTAGTAATTACGGATCAATATAGGGTGTGATGATGTTATGATTTGAATGATGATTTAACATCTGAAAGCATGATATTCGGCTGAGATGTATTCATGTTCAAATGATTGTTTGATGGATTGATTATGTTAGTATGCATGCTAGAGATCGAAATCATGAATTATGTTAATATGCCTAGGTGTTAGGATTGTTGCTTGTGTTTTGTTCATGCTTCAACGGATTAGGGTTCATATGAATCAATTTATAAAACCTTTGTTTGATCGATTATGGTTGGTTTTGGAAACTGTTAGCATTGATTGATTGAATAGAAATTTGGAAACCATTTGAATGATTGTAACTACTGCATGAATTAAGGGAATTAGTTAACCAGTCGCACAAGCCCTCTCGGTCGCACAAGATCAGGTCACACAAGACCTGATCTGATCGCACAAGGTGCATCGCACAAGCCGGGTACTGTCACATTAAGCACAGAGTACTGTTTAGTTATGCATGATCGCACAAGCCTTGTGGATCGCACAAGACAGTGTTGATCGCACAAGTCTTGGGCTACACACACAGTATGGACTATAGTATACCGATTGGGCCTTGAAGCCCAAAACCCAGTCGCACAAGATGACCCAGACCGCACAAGTCCATTCGAATCGCACAAGACCAATGTTTGATGTTTGTTTTGGGCCGATTGTTATAGGGTTTCCCTCTTTGGATCGCACAAGATGGTTGGGCCTGCATAACTATTATGGCCCACTCATCTATGTCGCACAAGTGAACATTATGTGTACTTGACTGTTAATGTGTTGCCATGATCAATACGTGTTCGTAACCTGTTAACTTATGTGTAAACTTATGTGCACTACTTGAAACCAAAACCTGACTTGTATGGTAACCATTTTAGGACGTGGTTGACCACATATAGCTCAAGTAACCTTTTCGTGTATCTGCCGAGCAAACCAAGGTGAGTTCACACTCCTAAGGCATGGGATTCCCGGTGGGTTGGGAATGGGATTGGATAACTACTCATACTTTCGACACTACTAGACTACTTACCACCGTCCTCGGATTGGGAAGGACGCCTGTGCTAAAACCTACGTAAAACCTACGTACTAATGTCCTCGGATTGGGAAGGACACCAGCACAAAACCTAAGTAAAACCTACGTACTACTGTCCTCGGATTGGGAAGGACACCAGCACTAAACCTACGTAAAACCTACGTACTACCGTCCTCGGATTGGGAAGGACGCCAGCACTAAATCTACGTACTCGCTA
The DNA here is from genome assembly GCA_030545235.1 of Helianthus tuberosus. Taxonomy (NCBI): domain Eukaryota; kingdom Viridiplantae; phylum Streptophyta; class Magnoliopsida; order Asterales; family Asteraceae; genus Helianthus; species Helianthus tuberosus. The sequence goes on from CM060427.1 coordinate 57,505,745, forward strand.
CGTACCACTGTCCTCGGATTGGGAAGGGCACTTACGTAAAACCTACGTAATCTCATACTTATCACTGTCCTCGGATTGGGAATGACACCTATAGATACAACTAGTCTAGTAATATACAACATGGGAAGCCCCCACTAAATATCGTAAAGGTTTAGGAATCAAGGATACTGGGTAATACATGGTTATGAAACGAACTTACGATTTCTGAAACGAACTCAATAACTGAACAATCAACTGTGAACTCGCTCAACGTTGTTGTTGACTCTCTGTTACATGCCTTGCAGGTCATTAGGTACTCATGGAGCTTGCACTGGGAGACGCAATCGTTGTGGGACATGGACAGCTGTGTGCCATGCTAAACATTTGAAACGTTTAAACTTATGACTTAGTTTTAAACATTATGCTTCCGCTTGCAACTTAAACTAAGTTTTGTTTAGACACCAATTGTATTGTGATGGATCTTATAAACTACTTTCATGCTTGTTCAATATGATTGGTGGCTAGATCCTGGTCATGTCACGCCTCCAAGCGGTGATACTCCACGTGTGGATTTTGGGGGTGTGACAATAATCCACAGGCGGATAATATATATAAAAAAGGAGTTCAACTGTCACACCCTGACTTTTGCGGAAGCATGATTTGGTGTGACTTGCTTAATATCATTGAATTCAACCATAACAAACAACTATATGATAAAACCAAGATGTTCATCCATAGATAGTTTTCAAAATAATACAACCGTCATTGTTTAACATCAAACTAAGACTTTAAGTTTAGAACACATGACTTCCAAAGCTTAAAGTTCCATACTGGACTTCACAAAAGACATAACCAAACTAGGTTTCGAGCCATGTATCTTATACAAGATAAAATACATAACCCAAACCCTTCGACCTCGGATGACACCTTTTATTAGAGACTTGACTTTTAACCTCCAACGCCCGCCAGATCCATACTTAATTTCCTGAAATACATGTAGTTTGAAAACATCAACAAAAGTTGAGCGAGTTCATGTGTGTGTTTGTGAATAAACCTTTGAAACATTTGTAAGTATGTTTGTATGTACTTGAAATCCGGTATGAAAGCAACAAGGAAAAACAGATCACCAATGGTTTGCAAGGCCATTGATATGTGTGAAGTGATGCAGGAAAACTCAAACCTAGCAAATTTGTCGATTAGACATAGTCACCACATGGTCCACTCGACGGACTCATGGGTGGGGCTCGCTACACCTAAATAGATCTATCACTCATGTCCCTCGGTTCTACAACGAGGATTAATGGCCTTAAGCGTCATACCCACCACTCACATGATCTAGCAGTACCCTTCCTTAGCTAACCATACCATGTATAAAACGTTTGTAAACAGTTTGTAACATGTACTTCACCCCCGAAGTTATAAAACTGAAAACAGTTAAAAGAAAAGGGGGATCATGAACTCACAGTCTTGCGTCTTCAATCACCGTAACTCAAGCTTATTCAGATAAAACACGACTACCTACAACGTACTAATGTCTATTAGACTAGCGGGCCGTGCCTTGACTTAATGTTAATGTCTTTGAGTTACGTTTCTTCAGATCTTCGATTTTATTCCAAGTTATATAATTATTTGTTAAAATAATTAATATTTTAACTTAAATTATGCTTATTAAATTTTGGAATAATTATTACAACTTTATATTTTAACTTAATACTTCCCAAGTATTTATACTTGTATATCCTTCCCAAGGATGGGTGTATTTGTATTCGAATTCTTATACTTGTATATTTTTGCCATGTATTAGGGTCGTATTCCGGTGTGTATTTATACGTACGAGAATACGTATTTTTATTGTATTCATTAAGTATCCATATACTTAATTTCGTATTAACTTTTCCGGAATAATATCCTTAATAAAAGTCCACCAATATATATATTTCCAAAATATATATTGTAATAAATATTACTTAGAAAAATTATTTATAATTTTTCTTTTGGCAAAAATATTTGTATTTTCTCATAAGTCTAAAAAAATATATTATATTTTCATGCCCAACTTTGAAAATATATATATAAACTCATTTTTCTCCACAAATGATATATTTCATATTTATTTGAGAGAATATATCTTTTACCTCAAAAATATTGTATTTCGTGTTTGTGTAAGAGAAAATATATATTTCTTAAAAATAATATAACTTCCAAAATTTCAAGAAAAAAATATGTTCATACATGCCAAAAATAATATATTTTTCCTTTATAAAAAATATGACATCTTCTTGTAGTAATTGTGAAAATCATATTTTCATTTCCTTGGTGTCCAAAATATTATTTACCAAAATATACTTTGTGAATAAATTCTGGAATATTTTTGTAAGTCTTATTCCATAGTTCGGTTTTCACCAATATTTTGTGTAGAATATGTATATTCATTCTTTGGAATTTTGGTAATATTTTGGATTGTGATCCTTGGTATTTTAGTGAGTTATATTATTTCATGTCCTAAAATAATATAACTAATACACAAAATATACAAGTAATCACACACATGGTGTCTTCTAAATATATATTTCCTAAATGCATATTTAGCCACTTTTATTTATGAAAACCAACCTCCAATATTTGTATTTTTGTAACAAAAAATTATGGCAAAGTTTTTGTAACAATTTATGGTTTAAAATACACTTGTAAATACTTGTTTAGAAATATTTTTCTAAGTGTTTAGATTTTTAGAAAATTTTGCCATAGTTTCCCCTAAAAATGGAGGTTTCCATGCTTCCAAGCATATCATTTTCTTTTGTAAAAATCATCACAATCAATCCACAATCAACAATAAACAACCTTTACTTACCAATTTGCCTAAAACAAGTAATAATCAACCACTTCATGAACTAAAATATTTGTAAAAATTTGTAGGAACTTACTAGTGTTATTAGTAAGCCTTGTTATCCTTTAAAGTGTGATTAGTTCTTTAAAAACTTCATTTTTAAAAAATATAGATGTTTACAACTTATGGTCATCATTTCTAAAAATGTTTCTTTATGAAATTTCTTTGTTACACAAGTGTTCCTACACTTGTTTAACCACAAAAAATAAGGTTTGTTTATGTAAGAATCAAGATTTAGTAAAACTTATATTTTTAACTTGGTTTCTTTAGAAATCACCCTTGAAACTTTTAGATCTACAAGATTAACAACTTACTTTGATCATGATTTTTCAAGAAAACATTATGTTCCTTCAAGTTCATGCTTTATGTGTGGATGATCTATCATCCTACAACAATTTCTATTCTCTCATCTTGCTAGATTATGTTTTTAATCATGATCTAGCAAGATCATATGATGATCTACATCATATACATGAACAATCAACAATCAATAAGCAAATCATCACATAAACAACTTAGTTTCTTCATTAAACATGCTTATGTTCAAGTTTACATATTGTGATTCTTAGTGTTCTTCAAAGTTATGAGTATGATTCTTCTTTTAACCACTTAAAATGGAAGTAAACTGGCAAGATCAAGACTCTTACCACTAGCACAAGGCTAGGGATGATCAAGTGTAGAAATGAAGTGGATAAAAGCAAACGGTGAAGGTCCTTCAACTTCCGAAAGCTCCAAGCTTCCTAACTTAGCTCCTTACACCTTAATATCACTTGGGAATGGATGGAATAGAAGTGAAAATGGAGATGTGTGGGACGTGTGTGTGAGCCATGAGGTGAAGGGAGGAAGGAGAAGAAGAAGTATGTTGGTGATTTGTGAAAGTTATGAAGGGTTATGGTCTCATGGTTTTATTTGTAATACTCCTACATATCTTTCTCCATTGGTTTCTATGTTCTTAAAGTTGAAACATAATCTAATTAACAAATCAAATAGAATCAAGTGGGACCCACATGTTGGGCCGATTACTAGGTGGGGGGGGGGGGGTGGGTGGGTAGTAGACTAGGGTAAAACTAAACTACTTACATTAAGGTTAAAATGTAAGTATTAGTTAGGTTTCTAGTTAGTTGATATTTATATGAGGTGTTATGATGTTCGGGGATCATAACTAGCTTGGTAATGTTAAAACAATGCTTCTAGTAAAAATTTGGTGTTTCGGGTAGTGTCCGGTTGTTCGGTTGGTTACCGGTTCGTTATGGTGCTAAACTATGCAGTTTAGTGTGCTTTATGTACCCTTTTATGACACTTTTGATTCCCGACACTTAGGAAAGCATTCAGGACCATTTAACCATATTTCTGCATGTTATTAGATTGTTTAAATGCAGATTTTTGCTGAATTTTGCTGAATTCAGCACTTTATGTGAGTTTTAGACACTTTACGGCAATTAAACTATCACTAGAAAGGCATTTTTGTGATCCTTACTTTCCTACACACTATACTATTGTGGCACTTGGTTTCTGGCTCAATCTGTTTCTGAATACATTGTCTGTCTATGTGCTGAGTTTCGTCAGCATTTTCCTGATTTATCTGATAACTGTGCTAACTGTGTTTCGTGCATCCTTTGAGTCATATAAGCTCTCATGCAATAATGACATGTCATTTAAAATACGTGATGCACATGTATGTATATGGTAATGATTAGAAAGCAGTTCAAGTAATTAATTGAAATTCAACACAGTCATTAAGCATTAATCATTGTCTAATAATCGTACGGATGCATGCAAATTTGATAGTTGTCACATCAACAGACTAATAGACTTATGTAAAGGCGTTGCAAATTCTTCTTCTAGCATTACGAGCAGCTTCCAGCCTATTTACGTATTTGTACCTGTAACTTAGTCTTTTGAAAAATACGTTAGTTTTCACTGGTTGAAAACATTTTGAAAACAGTTTTCATGTACACAATGGTACATATAGTTTTCATAAATAACTTGGGACAAACTATGTCTTATGTTATCAGTTTTACAACACTTGACAATACATATGGGGCCCAGAAGCTATGTCGAGACATGATTAACCGACACACTACTTATTCCCTTATTGAGAATACCCATATTGGGTAATAAAATTATTTTTATAAGCATTAGCATTAGCATCTGTTAGGTGTATGCCTATACTCCGCGCTTAGGTCGTGGCCACTTACAATTAAATGAGCCGAGGATATCCAGGACACGGTCGTATTAACCCCCAATGTTTAAGTCAAGCAATACGAATTAAAACGGGTTATTTGAATTTCCCGACACATTGGTCTTCGAATCCCATACCCGACCATGCAGTAATAATTTACCGTATCCCAAACCCGTATAGGAAAAAATAGGTTAAGAGTATTTACCTGAGCTAAGACTTGATATAAATGCAAGGTTTATAATAACTCAGCCGTATTCAATTAAGTAAGCATAGGTAACAATTTACCGAAAGGCTCTAGTCTGGAATGATGGTATAAATAACCAATTAGAATGTTAACGGGTCTTATTCAAGTCATAGACTTAGACCGGTTAACTTATAATATTGAAAACGGTACGACACGCTTGATTAAGCGATAACCGGAATAGAATGTAGTTTAAACCCAATAAGTACCAGGACTTGTATAATATGGGTAAACAATTAACATTCTGGAAAATGAGATAAAAATGATAAGGTTAAACCCGTTTCGGTAACTTACGTAAACTAGTTACATAAGTCTAACCGTACGCGTAAAAGCGATATCGGGTAACCGGATGAGTCATGAACAAGTTCTATATGCCAATATACTTTAAACAAGTTATAATATCAGTTAGGATATCAACTTGTATGCCCGTTAAGGTTTTAAAATCAAATTATGCCTCATAAGGACGTTTTGGTCATTTAGCGACGTATAAAAGGAACTTGCATATAATCTGATGTTGCGACCATAAACCTTATGTGAAAACACTTTATTTATGACATAATATCAGTAGGATATCAAACATATGTGTGTTTTATAATTTAAGACCAAACTATACACCGTAGGGGCATTTTGGTCATTTCACACATAGTTTAAAAGCTTATTTGGGATTCTGAGTTTATATGTCACACCCCGATATTTCCACGTATTACCAGTGGGCCCGGTGGGGAGTATCGTGACGTAGTTGATATCAACATAGTTAATTAATCACAGTTTAATGCATAGCGGAAGTCTAAAAGTAATTATACAAACCGAGTTGAAAGTATAATAAAATATTACACAACGGATTTTAAGTGGATCCACAGGCGGATCTAAAACAGAAAGAAATATTGTTCAACAGATTTTAAGTGCTTGCAAGACTCTTTATTTATTTAAAAGAAACTTGAGTTGATGGACATCAAGTGGTGTTTAGCTAGTGTTTTGAGAAGAGCAGAAAAGTTTAAACAGATCACCGAAAGAGATGATCTTCGTGAAGCTGCTACATCTCAGCTAGGTTTTGACAAATCGAAGGTTATTTGTTTTCGTTGCCGAGAAAAAGGACATTTTAAACGAGAGTGTACAAACAGAGAAGCAACCGGAAGACAAGATCCGTTTGGAAACAACGATTATCATAGAAAAGCAATTTATCATCAAGTTGCTCAACAACCATATCAACAACAATCTTCACACTCACGTACTATTGAAGAATCAAAGGTTAAAGCTTGTTATGGTCTGATAGATCAAGAAGATGAAAGGATTCCGAAAGATTTCAATTGGGATGATTATGATCCTTCTAGACCTTCAGTTTCTAAAGCATTTGTTGCTCGAATCTTTGAAGACTCAACCTCAGGAGAAGAATCAGTCAAATCTAAGAACCGTCCTAGAAGACAACCGATTTTTAAATCTTCAGGAAGTGATGAAGACACTGATTATGAGGAAGAGTATATTAACAAAGCTAGAAAACAATTGGATCCTTATAGTTTTAATTTGTTTTTTGCAGATAAAATCGAGATCTTGAAAGAGAAAAGGACTGCTAGACTGAAGAGAGAAATGGAAGAAAGAAGATTGCTGAAGAAAAGGCAAAAGTTGAAGAAAAACTGACAGAGAAGGTCAAGGTTGAAGAAAGTGAAGTGAAGACAGAAGTTGAGAAAGAACCGATTGTGATTGAAAAGGTGGTGGAGAAAATAGTTGAAAAGTTTGTCGAAGTTGAAAAGATTGTTGAAGTTGAAAAAATTGTCGAAGTGGAAAAGATTGTAGAGGTTGAAAAACCTTGTACTAAGTGTTTAAAACCTTGCAACGATTGTGCTGAAAAAGATACAAAGCTTGCTGAATTGGAGAAGCTCAAAGAGAATTTACTGCACAATGTGAGGAGCATAAAGGAGTCATATGATCTCCTAAGTAGCAAAGTGAACTTGTACAAAGGTGCTTGTGATGAAGATATTCAGATGAAAAATCTTCTGAAAGCAACAGTTCTTCAAAAGCAAACTGCAATCAACGGATATATTGAGATGAATGCTGAGCTGAAACAAGAATTGGTAGCAATGAAGATTGAAACCGAAAGAGTGAACAATTTACTTCGAAGTTATCAAAGTTCAGAGTATGTTATTGATCGCATCTATCCTGCCGTTGCAACTCATAAGTTTGCAGATGATGAAGAAAATTCTAGTAAGAAAACTGGTTTGAAGTATAACAGAGTACCAAATCCAATGTGGGATGGCTATACCCCCCCGAGATTTTGAAAAGGTGGCTGATGCACTCAATCTGAATCTGAAATCCGAGTCTATCGATGGATTGCCAGATGATATTGATGTCACCTTCACAGCGTCTGACACTGATCATGAGTCCGAGTTAATTAAGAAAGTGGTCGATCAGGTGTTGGATAAAGATGAAGAGTCAAAGTTAGAGTCAAAATCTGAAAATTCGAGTTCGTCAGACAGAAGTTCGAGTTCACCGGTCAAAAGGGTTTACAATAAAGATTTTCTGATGTCAAAAAATAATTTGAATGACGAAACATTCAAAGTAGCATATACTTTGAATGATTTCAACAAATTATATTCTGATGAAGAATTTCCAATAAGAGGTGTTAAAAATGAAATGATTAACAAGGTTTTCAAATTAACAGAAATCAATATTTCTGAAATAAAAGATGTAAATCTTACTGAAAAACCTAAAAAATACACTTCCAGAGTTCAACAAAGATTGAACAAGAAAAAAGGTTACAGTTCTAGTTCGGGTTATCGAAAGAAACCAAACCATAACAGTAATTTCAAAAAGAAAGGATTAGGTTTTATTGCACCCGAAAATCATAAAAATGAGAAAATTTATAAATCAAAAACTAAATTTGTTTCAGGAGCAAGTTCAGAAGAAGAAAAGGAGAAACCTTTCTGGAAACAGTCAAATAAGGAGTTTCTCGCTGAAAAGCAAAAGAATGTGATGAAAGAATCTGAACCGAGAGTTGAAAGAAGAACCTGTTTCAAATGACAAGAGGTTGGACATATTGCTTGGAATTTCCCAAAGTCCACCAACACAAAACAGGGAGTTTCTTCTAACTCTAAATTGAAAGAAAAATGTGTTGATAAAAAGGAACAACCAATTGAAAAATTTAAAGAGTTCAAAAATTCGACTTTCGAAGTTGGTGAAAGTTCGAAACATTTTTACAAAAGAAGAGAAAATTTAAACAAAAAAAATGGTTGTCAAGAACTCAGAGGTTGTTTCTGGCAATGAATCTGACTCGTCAAAGTCAGAGGAGCCATCTGTTGTGCTAAATGCTGAGAATTCCGTTCCATCAATGGATGATGAAAACTTTCCACCATTGTCAAACGGAAACTTGAAATCAAAAATTCGATGCTGAAAAAGCAATTAATGGTAAAGTGCTACATATTTTTGGTAAGATTGCTGATGGGAAGGTGAACGGAGTAAAAGAATTTTACGAGTCGAAAATTGTTAAACCAAATGAGGATGGTTCACCCATGATTGATCAGGCATGGGTGAGATTCTTTAAAAAGTAAAATCCTGACTTGCCGGAGCTCCCAAGTTGGTAATCGTGGAGCATGAATCGGCATCATTCTTGAAAATTAGTTTTGTTGATTTTGGAAAACAATGTGATGAAACCCCATGTTTGTGAAATGAAAAATAAACTAATTTTCGGAGAAACCATTTTGATTAAAACAAACTTAAGTGTTTTGAAATCATAATGGGAAAATAGTTTGTTGTGAGGGGGAGTTCTGATTGTTTACGCCAAGTGGATGGCGAATTGAAGCAATTCACATCAGTTTGTCACTTTACTTTGTACAGTTGATTGTTTACATTTTCAAATTTTCCCGGAAAATAAAAAATTGAAACATATTTTTGATTTTAGGGGGAGTACAAAATTTAGAAATTTTGAAAATTTGAAAAATCCAAAAACATGATAAAATCTAAAAACCAAAAACATCGAAAAATCAAAATGAATTTTGTTGTGAAAAAGAGGAAATGATAGTACATCAGTAGACAATCACAGTACGCTAAAGATTTGGAAAGTTAAAATGTGATAAACAGTCTCACTGACGACATGCCAATAGGGTTTTGCACGCTTAGTAGATTGTTGTCGAGATATAAATCTAAATATCAAATACTTACTTATTTCGTGGGGAACATCTCTCGGATATATAGGTAACCCCTGAAATCTTGTTTGAAGGGCTTTCTATTTATGACATACTAGGTCATTGTGCATGATGATATCTGGGGTATTATACCAGGACTTCTGATTTTGCGGGAGCAATAGCCTAGTCCTCGTATAATACTTTGCAATGCTTTAATCATAAAGCCCACCCTCAGCATAAAAAATGATGAAACATTGAAAAAATGCTAATCATGTGCTGTTGAAGAAAAGATCCCCAAACGGGACACTCCTAAAAGTCGAGCCATCATCTCTTTGTCTGAACGGAAGTTCTAACCTGAGCTCTCATGGTCTCGCATTTCCCGTTTACAGATATCATTAGTGTACATTCACCTGTAAGACTGAATATAGGAGTCTGGATACGGGAGTATATTCTGAGGTGGGACACTTAATAAGTTTAAGTGCTTAAAACACTAAATCTCGTATCTCGAAACAGTTGAACTTTGTGTGAAAATTTAAGTGGATCAGTATACTGACAATCTAAGTGAATCGTTTAGATCTTAAAGTGTTTAAAGCTCAACGGTGCTAGTGATTTGTCAAAAACTGATATGATCCTCTTACATAAATTCACAAAAATATTGTTTGTAAATATTTCTTTACTGCTTTCCATTAAAAACAAAATCCAAAAAGAATGTGTTTTAGCATAATTTTTTTGAAAATTCAAAAAGATTTTATTTCATATTATTTTCGACAACTGATGTTGGAAAGCTGATTTTCAAAATTCCAAGTGCTGAACAACAGGGTTGGGAGAGTTTGTTTGAAATAGCAAATGAATTTGAAATGATTAAATGGTTCATTAATTTGAAACCAAATTTGAATGTTTCAAATATAAGTGGTAAAGCAGAGATTAAAATTGTTATAAATAAAAACCTTATGTTTTGGGTAGAGTTTGTGCAGATCCCCGTGTCTAAGCCTGAGCAGAGTTTGAGCCAGGATACGATCTTAGAACGAGTGTTATGACAGACTGCGATCCCAGCTTGTCGAAAGGGGGAGTCTGAAGACTTAAAGAATCAAGAGATTTGATCAAGAGAATTAGAGAGAGGATAGAGCCAGGTTGAGATTCTGATGATAGAAGAAGAGAGAGATTGATGAGGATGCTTACAGAGAAAGATACTTTGGAAGGAGCGAGAAGACCGATCAAGACTGAAGACTCGACACACTGAAGACTCGTCAACATCCAAGGGGGAATTTTTTTGGTGCATATGTCTGTCGACTTCGTCTTGTATCGAGTCATGTAATAGGTTAGATAGAACAAGACACAAACGAGAAACAGGTCAGAACTGACCAGTTCGTGCGAACTGACCAGTTCGTGCAACCTGGCACCAGTTCATGCGAAGTGGTCCAGTCCGTGTGAGCATGTTTGGTGCGAACTGGGCTTCCCTATAAATAGTAGGTCTTGGTTCTTCATTTGTAACGAATCTGATTCCGGTAGCGAAGCTCTGCCGAAGTGTCGCCAAGTCTGTAAAATGTTGTGCAATCAATACAAACGACAATTAATCTACTTCTAAGTGCATATCAAGCTGAATGAAGATCAAATCAATGAATTCCGCCTCTGATTTGGTCTAGAACTCTTCTGATCGACTCGTTTTGATCGATTCACCGATCCTACACTACACTTAGTCTTTTTGAAAAATACGTCAGTTTACACTGGTAAATACAATTAACCGACTCTTTTGAAAAACCTTTATAAAATTGATTTGGATGCATAAGGCAAAATATCTTTTATAACTTGGGACAATTATTTAAAAATAATATTGTATACAGATTTATATGTTTGTCGTCCATTCAGGGTCCGGTTAGAAGAGCCGAGACAAGATTAATAGACTCACCACTAATATAATCCCACAAAGAGTTATCCCCAACGAGTGGTTATATCTTTTACATACGCAACTGTCAGGTGTATGCCTACACCCCGTGCTTATGTCGTGGCCATTTCAAATGAATGAGCCGAGGATATCCAGGACACGGTCATTAACCCCCCAAAGGCTTTGCATCAAACAAAACATATTAAAACGGGTTATGCAATTTATTAACCACAATCCGATTAAATGATTTCATACCCGACCAAGCGGTATTATTATAATACCGTATCCCAAGCCTTGTATAACGGAAAATAAGTTAAAAGTATTTACCTGAGCTAAAAGTAATTTTTATTCTCAGCCGTATATCAATCGGTAAGTACAAGTAGCTTTTACTGGGCTCCTAATCTGGAATGAAGGTTTTAATAACCTATTAGATTCCTAACGGGTCTTATATAAGTCTTAACTTAGACCGGTTAGTTTTAATGAAAGGTTTATGGTTCAAAACGCAAGATTAAGCGAAGACCGGATTAGAATGTGATTTAGACCCAAACAAGTATGAAGACTTGTATAAAATGGGTTAACTAAATACATTCTGGATTTTGAAGTAAAAATGATAAGGTTTGACCCGTTTCGGTTAATTTATGCAAACTAGTTACATAAACCGTACCGAAATCGTATATGCACAACGGGTAACCGAATGAGTCATGTCACACCCCGACCACGTAAAACAATAATTTGTGGCGGAATTGTCGGGGAGTGTTGTAACAGAATCATTGTTTCATAACACATGGAAATTTAAATGTTGTTTTATTGATTAAAAGAAATTACAATATCTTAACAACAAGGAAGCATAACATAATTAACTAGTCTTGCATCTTTTATTGTCACTATGGCCCGAGTTTGCCTATGTGTAACTTTATCAATCCTATGCATCATTTCCTGAAACACATGTGAAAATAGGTACGTCAGCATAAAAATGCCTGTGAGATACATAGGTTTTATTGATTTAGGATTCATGACTTATAAGTTTAGAAAAAGTTGTTTAACAAAAGTCAGTCATGATCCTTGTAAAATGTTTTTGTTTTATAAATCATATAGAAATCGATAAGGAAACAGATGATTTAAAAGAAATATGTATAGTTAATTAAATAACCAAGTAAAATGAATTTGTATAAAATGCGTTGTTTGTAAAACAATGTTTTGTAAAGATATGTTAATTTGTGTAAAATGTCAAAATTGAAATGATTTAAATAACGCTACGATATGTAATATCATAAAAGCACTTATATATAGGAAGTACCAGCGACGTATCCACCATTCTTTTATCATATTACACACGTCTCGTTACTTAATTCACTTACCCAAACAAACCACCAATGTAAAAATGTTCATGTATAACTAAATGTAGTGTTTTAAACAAATGTTGAAATGTTATTGTGTAAACAAATGTAATGTAGAGTGAATAAAAAGCCTTTATTGATTAAAAGCATTTACTCGACCCTATAAGAAAGAAATGTACAAAACAATGCAATTGATAAATTATAATCAAATTTATGTTTTGTAAAATAATGCATGCTTTACTGATACAAACATCTATGCGGTGTTGTGAAAATGCATACATTCAAGCCTTGAGACTATGGCGATAAACCCTTAAATGAATTAAAGGTTTATCTGAGTTATGTATATCGAATTCGGTCATTCCTTTCATCCAAACATACCTAGGATGTCAGGAACGGGAGTTGTCAATTCCTATGGTACCACTACCTACTAACGAACGGCGTAGCTAATGTTAATGAATGTATTTTTGAGCCATTTAACAAACCAAATGTCATACCAAAATGTAAGCATGTTTTATGAAAATAATGTACTAAATATGCAACAAATGGACATACATAGCATGAAATGTAAATGAAAATAATGTACTAAGTATGCACTAAATGGACATACATAGCATGAAATGTAAATGAAAATAATGTACTAAGTATGCACTAAATGGACATACATAGCATAAAATGTAATGTAAAACGATGTACTAAGTATGCACTAAATGGACATACATAGCAAAAACATAATGAAATCATGTACTAATAGTGTACTAATGAACATAGCAAGTATATGATATGAAAAACATGGAAAGCATGAAAGTAACAAGTAGGCACATGTGTTTCACCCCAAAACGTTTGAAAAATAGTAAAAGAGGGGTCTATGTACTCACTTGAGGGTGCTTAGAAGTCTTGAACAACAACCAAGCAAAGCTAGAGGGATCACGGAATCAAACGGCACCTAATATAGGTAACTATGTTAATAAACAGAACTAATCGGAGGATCGGATAGAATGAGGTTTCGTAAACCAAATGAGTATTGGAACTCATTTGATATGGTTTAACAAAGCCTATATTCTAAAACGGAACCTATCCTAAGTGCTTATGACCCATTACGACCCGTTTAGGTAGCTTATGCTAGTTTAACGCGTCGTTCGCGTAAAACGCGTTCGGACCGCTAACTAGTCCTATGAAAAGTAAAATATGCCTTAACATGTCTAATATTGTTGCCAAATCAGTTTAGATGTAAAAAAGTATGTTACATATGCTTAAAATGAATTTTGGCATAAAAAGGGCATTTTGGTCATTTACCTAAGGCATATAAACTACCTATCATACTCGGAAGGTTATTCCCTATGCAACTATGGTCACCTAATGTGTTTGGTTGGATCCTAATGATCGACCAAACGGGTCGGGTTCGAAAGTCTAAGTGGTTGTTTAGACCGCTTACCTTACGACCCTATATAAGCACTAAACCTAAAGTGACGAGCTAAACATGTTAAAACATGTTTAACGAATTTAGAAAACATGTTTGGCATAAAAAAACGGTTTTGATACCTAAAAGTAGTTTGGTTACAAAATACGCAAGAATACGCATTTTGGCCGAAACTACGACTCATCACTACACCTAAACAACGTGGTAATCAATAGGTATAGTCACTAGGGACTATAACCATCGTGATTACGCTCATGTTGCGAAGTTCAAACGAACTTCGTGTTGACCATTGACTGGTCAAAGCTGAAAGTCAAACACTGTTTGACTTTCATGCTTAAAACGCATAAAAGAACGAAAGAGGACTTACAAAGGGTCCAAGCAAGGTAATCTTGATCAAAATTGCTCAGGTATGAGGTGCCAAGACCCAACTTAGAGCAAAGAGGATCAGATTTGAGAGGAACATGAATGAAGGGCATGGGTATATATAAGATTTCTAGGACCATTAGGATCGTTCCTTGGAAACCGAGCTTTAATCTCAACCCTACACTTGCATCCACTGTTTTGCAATACAATGGGCACTCAAAAATAGCCCATAGAATGTTAAGAAACCAGTTGCAACCCATAGAAACCTAGCTGCTGATTAAACAAAGCTGTTTTGCAGGTCTGACAGAAGCTCGCGACCCGCGTAAGACCCAAGGGGGAGTCTACGCGCCCCGCCTGGTACCCAGATCAGCAAACAAGTTTCAGTTTCAGCAGTTTTGGTCCCTGCAGTGGTTTAAGATCATTTCCAACGTTTTTAAGGCCCGTTAAGCCAACTTTAAGGCTCTACAATGATTCCCTAACATAGTGGACATGAAACATGCTCAAAAATATGTCGGATGTCGGTTCGTTTGGCCGTACGATCACGTTATTCGGTTAATTACGACGAAACACGAACGAACGCGAAAAACGATCCAAATGACGCGACGAATGGATTTTTATCATGCCAAACACTAAAATAAAATATTTTAATGCTTACATAAAATTTTGGATGTCCGGTTGTATTCAGAACGTAAGATATGCGCGAAAATGCAAACTTATGTACTTTTTGACGCTTTTAGTCCCTGAATGACCAAGAAGTTTATTTTTGCGCACCAAACACCTTAAAGCCTATTTCTAAGCTATGTAAAGGATATTTAGGGCATATTTAACTTATGATCAAGTTCCGGAATGTCTGTTACAGTACGAATCGGCATACTTTCGTAGTTTGTTGAATTTAGTCCCTGTAAGCGAATAAACTTGATTTCTACACACCAAACCTTCCAAAACGTATTTCTAAGTTATGTAAAGTTTATTTAAGGTATGCTAAGCCCATGTCACTATTCTTTAGTGTTTTTTGCGTTAATCTGATTACGTTTTTGCATTAGTGCGCGTATAACTTTCTAGAAAGCGATTTAGAGCTCGAAATCGAACAAGAATTGATATGTGCAAATGATACACATATTTATACAAATCCCAAGTATGAAATAAAATATTTCATTGATTTGGTATTTGTTTGATGGTCGTGGAGGCACAGGTGTCACAGTCTCCCCTACTTCAGGAAATTTCATCCCGAAATTTATTTAGAGGAAACTTGTGAGATCTTGAAACATGAAGTTGAAGAGATAAAACAACACTGGTTAAGGTTCTGAACTTCTAGTAACTTTAATAACATTCTGCTTGCAATGTAAGAGGGACACTTATATACAAGTATATAAAGCATTATTGGTGCGTCCACCGTATCTTCATTACATTGTTCACGTTTCGTTATTGTTGCCACTATAGGTTCTTACAAATGATAAATCTTACTGGGGTTCCTGTGCACCGAATTTCGTAATTATGTATGCATCCATAATTACGTAATTCCTTGCATAGTCACGCAGTGCATCTTATAATGTGTAGGGGAAGAAAATAATGAACGAACTTGTGATGATTGTGACTAGACCACCATAGGGCCCTTTTAATTAAATCAATAAATGATTTAAATAGACTACCAAGGAGTCTGTTCAGCTATATCACCACATGTTATTCTTAACCAGATTCTGAATCAATCTCTTGACTTAGACCACTCAAAGGGGTCTCTTTGAAAGATGGAATGGTACCATATAATCCAAGGGTCTTAACGATTACGTAGAAGCCCATTAAGGATTTAGTGTAGTACTTCTGGATATCCTACTGTGAATCTTTCACATGAAGATACGGAAGATTCTACGAGGATTTGGATAATGAAAACAAAAACACAAAATGCATAAAAGAAAACACATAATCACATAATCACAAAATCACATAATTGTTTATCTTGATTTTTAATTTGTTAATTGTGCACATGTATTTAAAGCACACTAGGTATCCAATCCGTGGATTTTGATTGGCACTTTAAATATTTCCAAGAATCTAACTATAAAGATAGGAAGATCTTAAAAAGAAAATTCGATTTCGATTATAAGGAATCGAAATGTTCGAATTAAGGCATACAAGGAATCCAATGAAGGACTCTGATTTGAACAATAATCATCCACAAGGATCTAATTATGAAGATAAAAAGATCCCATATAGATTTTGGGATTTAAAAGGCGGGAGGCGTTTCAAATCCTTGCACTAGACGTGCTTAAGTTAAAACATGAGTTAAAATGCTTATGAAGTTGAGGTGCTAGATATGCCTAGGCGACATATGAAGTAGAGTTTGAAGGTTAAGTCAATGCATGGGAAAATGTTTTTGAAAACTATGCATGGGGTTCTTTTCGAAATGTGTTTAATGTTTTTGAAACTTTACACAATACTTTTGAAATCATAAAGTAGGTGTATTAGATAAGTATATTTATAAAATGTTTTAAAATCATGCGAGATGAATCTTGAAACTATGTATAAGGTTTTTTTTTGAAAACATGAATGACGCTTTTGAAATCATGCATTTGATATATTAAGTAAATATACTATGTTAAAAATGTTTTCAGACTATATGGAACATTTTGAAATCATGAAGGTTGTTTTTGAAAACATAGACAATGCTTTTTGAAGTCATGTATTTGATAAATATACTGTGTTAAAACTGTTTTCAAGTTATATGAAATATTTTGAAATCATGAAGGTTGTTTGTGAAAACATAGACAATGCTTTTTGAAGTCATGCATTTGATAAATATAATGTGTTAAAACTGTTTTCAAGTTATATGAAATATTTTGAAATCATGAAGGTTGTTTTTGAAAACAAACATATACTAGGTATATTGTTATGAAAACCAGAATGTGATGATACGGGTATGAGATTGAAAAATACCTTAGTTTTCTAACCAAGGATTTAAGGTACAGATGTGCAAAAGCACAATTACTCATAATGTCACTTTATTTCCTGTACTTCGTTTCTTAGAATGAAATGAGTACTTTAGAATTTTCGAGGAAATTATGAGCGATCACTTGAATGGGAGAATCACAAGAGTAGTTTGTAAGAACACAGTTCCTTGTTGTAGGTATCATAGGGAAATGCCATACACACATGTAACTACATTTGTATATCAGAATTGTGAACAACCATTTATTTAAAACAGATTGTTTCAGGGTTCAACAAAAGATACAAAGCATGAAAGTTCAGATTATTTAAAGCAGCTTCTTCTGATCGGCCAAATGCTCATTTGTGGGTTGGAAACCTGAGATTTTTATCAGTCTTAATTGCTCAAAATATTTTATTTAATATATAAAATATGTGGAAAAAGATTTGACATGTAAATGACGTGTAAAACTCATTTTATTAGTGAAAATGGCATTATCGTCAATTACCGAGTCCATGCAAGAACTCTATGTTATGATCAGTTTAAAATTTAAAAAAAATTTCCAAAAAATCCCTAAATATTATATTATAATAGTGGGTAGAAATTTTGGTGCCAAAATTTGGGTTTAAATATGATTTATGCCAAAAATGTTATTTAATTAACAAAAAGCTTTTGTTTTACGATATCGTGCATAACTCTCAATTCAGACCAGATTCGGATGTCAAATTTTTAGGACATACTAATATATCAGTAATAAAGGTTTTTGTCCTCTCACATTTTCAAAAATCTCGTTTTAAAATTAAAAGGGCATAACGGTCAACTTTTAAGCATTGAACGGAAACATGCAATGAACTAGGATTTCTATAGAACCATGTTGTATAACTTCAGAGGGTTATACTAACATATAATATAGTCCTAAAGGAACCCTAAGGCATAACTAAACTAAGCTAAGTCGGGTCAGAACTGAAAGTCAAAGCAAAAGTCTACTTTTGCGACTTTCGGTTGCGAACCGAGCCTAAACTCAGAATTGTCGGGTTGAACATGCCTAAACATGTTCTTATATTATTTACCAAGTTATTTAGGTGTTAAAACATGTTCCATAACTTTAGCATTATCAGTTATGAATTATTTTTGCAAAAACTGGCCCGTTTGACTTTTTGTTAAGAAGTTTGACCCGACAATTGACTGAGAAAACGTGATAATTTGAAGGTGCCCTTTTAAGGGTTTAACACCTACATAATTACCATCACATAGCCACTTTTAATTTGAATAATGGCTGGACCGTTAGCGATTAATCACCAAGTCAAAGCTTAATTACGCTAACTTTGACTTTCAGTTATTAAGCTAATAAAACTTTAACTATAAAAGCTAAGAACACTTACTAGAGTCCTTAGCACGAATTTAGAACTTGAGAAAGCTTCCCTTAGCACCAGGAGGCTTCAGAGAGTGAGCTTGAGTGAAAATTTTCAAGTGTGCAAGAACAAGTGCAAACAATGTGGGTATATATAGGACTTTGATGACCTTCAAGATCAATCCATCTGTTCCTATGATGTTACCAGATGTTCCAAAGTGTCCCTAGGGCAGTAAAAACCAGTTGCTCAGACCCTGGTATCGAAATCAGCCATGCAATGGCGGTGGAATAGGCTGCAACATGCAGCTGTCCCTTTTTTGGTCGCTGGCACCTCTTACGCGGCCCGCGTAAGAAATGGAGACAGCCTACGCGGCCCGCGACAATGGGGAGTTCCGGTAAAAAGTTTGCAATCTTTGCAATTTCAGTCCCTGGTCCATATTTAATTTAAATAACTTTCTTTTATTGCACTTATGACCCCCGTAGTTAACTTTCAAGTGTCTTGGGTCATTATTTAACTTCGTTAAGCTCCCGGTTAGTTACTAGATCACCCAAAATGTTCCTTAAGTGCATAGAAACTCCATGAAATCATTATTCGTTACATATGGAAGCATAATGAAGTATTACAAAGCTTTGGGATCCTTAAAAGGTCACTCAGAGGTAACATTTAACATATTGACACATTTAACCCCTGTGCTTTTTAAATTTAATAAATCATTTTTCGTTATATATGGAAGCATAATGAAGTATTACAAAGCTTTGGGATCGTTAAAAAGTCACCCAGAGGTAACATTTAACATGTTGACACATTTAACCCATGTGCTTTGTAAATTTTATACTTTTAAGCACAAACGGCTTCTTATGTCTGCCAATTTCTTCATTCATGAATACGAACATCTTATGAGGTCATTCAGAGGCACGAGTTTGGCATGTTGACACATTTGATCCTTCTATACACATACTTTCGTCGTTTGTCCACTTTAGTCCCTTGAAAACAATTCATTACACGTTTAAAGTTCATGACACGTGTCTTTATTATATTGGACATGATTTTGCGAGGTGTTACATTATGACATGTACCTACTATAAAAATATTTTAAATAATTTATAACATCAGAAGGTAACAAGTCTTGGTTGGTAAATATGGTTTAAAACCATACTATGTGCCAAAAGGGCGTTAAAGTCGTTAAATGACGATATTTGCGATGTTTTACCAAAACTGATGTTATGATCAGGTTTATATGGTTAAAATATGCTATTTAATATAACATATCACTAGGTAAAAATGTTTTGTATGAAAACCATGATTAAACCATTTTAAGTGCCAAAAGGGCGTTATCGTCATTTAAGGACATAATACAAGAACTTGCACGTAAACTCAGTTTATAAGTTGACTTGATATCCCAAATAATCCTAATTATGATATTACATCTGTAGATAATGAGTTTGGTATAATAAATTATGTTTAAAACCGTTCTATGCTCCGAAAGGGCATTTTGGTCACTTTAAAACATAATTTACGATATTATACAAAAACTCTGTTTAAGATCAGATTAGTAACATCAAAATATGTTAAACATGTTAACATATCAGTATCTAAGTCATTTGCAAGTTCATTGGTGTTTAAAACCTTATTTTTAATAAAAAGGGCAAAATAATCAAAGTATTGCATAATAATGGAAACTTGCATAAAACTCAGATTACTACTACGATCATGTAGTATAACCTCAGAGGGTTATGCTACATAATAATATGATCATAATGGAATTTTAAATCAGTAGCAAACTAATCTAATTCAGGTCAGAATCGAAAGTCAAAGCAGAAGTCAAACTTCACGACTTTCGGTTACGAACCGACCCTAAAACTGGAATTGACGAGCCGAAAATGTTTACACATGTTCTAATAATTCTTACCAAGTTGTTTAAGTGTTAAACTTTATTTTAGAACACTTCTAAACTCAGTTTATGATTATTTCAAAATCTGCCCCGTTGACTTTTTAAAACAATAATATGTTGACCCGTCTATTGACTAAGCCAACGTAATTCTTAGGAGGTGCCCTTTTTGAGGGATTAACACCTACCTAATTACGATCACGTAGTCATGTTCATTGCGAACAATGGATGGACCATTAAGGTCTAAACTAAAAGTTAAAACGTTTATAAAAAACGATTGACTTTTGGCTTTAAAAAGCCTTTAAACGAAAAAGCAACTGAAAGGAACACTTACTTAGTGATCCTTTGATGAAAAGAACTTGTTTAGGAGTTTCCCAAGGGCTATGATGCCTCAGAAATGAGAGATAGGAGGATTTAGAGAAATGGTGCAAGTTTTCAAAAAAATCAAGCACCTATTTATACTTTTTGAGGAACTTTAGATCAATCCAGGTGTTATGGGGCTTCATGAGATGATAACAAGTGCTCCTAAGTGTGTCATAAACCAGTATGCAGCCCATAGATTCGATTGTGAGGTGTATGGCAGACTTGAGTGATGAACAAGAAATATTTCGAAGTTGTATTTGGCCGAGTGACCCAGGACAAAAACGGCCCAAATGGGTCGATGCTCGCGACGTGCTCCCAGTCCAGCAACAACTTTTGATACTTGTCAAATTCAGCCCCTCAACCTCAAATCTTAATTATATGTTTTATTTTTAGCACATTTAACCCCTCAAACTCTATATTTGACACACCGAGTCTATAACCGAACATCAAAAAGGCTCCCGGTTCGTTAAAATGTCACTCAGAGGTAAAAATTAACATGTTGACGCTTTTAACCCTTCAATTAACAAACTTCCAATTATAATTACAAATGGTATCGTTCGTCCAACAAGTGGCTCGTTTGAGAATTCAAACACCGTAAAGGGTCACTTAGAGGCATAGTTTAATCATGTTGACACTTTTAGTCCCTCCACATTCATACTTTCATTGTTTGGCAAAAATAGTCCATCCTAGCCAACATTAGGCATAATTAGGAATAAGGACACATGTCAATATATTATTGGACATGATTTTACGAGGTGTTACATCCTCACCCCTTAAAAGAAATCTCGACCTCGAGATTTACTCAAAAAGATGGGGGTACTTTCGTCGCATAGTGGACTCGACCTCCCATGTATACTCGGGGTCTCTACGGGCATCCCACTTGACCTTTACAATACGTACATGATTCCGTCGGAGCTTCTTAATCTGTCGATCCTCGATCGATACCGGTTTCCCAATAAACCGCAGTTTTTCATCAATCTGCACATCTTCATGAGACATTGTTAGTGACTCATCGGCTAGACATTTCTTTAAGTTGCAGATGTGGAACACATTGTGAATTCCACTTAGCTCCTCAGGTAAGTTTAGCTTATAAGCCACAGATCCGACACATTCGATTATCTTGAAGGGTACTATATATCTAAGGCTCAACTTGCCCTTCTTACCGAAACACTTCACATCCTTCTAAGGTGATACCTTCAGTAAAACCTTGTTCCCTACTTGGAACTTAAAAGGTTTGCGCCTCTAGTCAGCGTAGCTCATTTTCATTCTCTGGTAGCTTTCAGACGATCACGGATTTGTATGATCTTATTCGTCGCCTCTAGAAAAATCTCAGGTCCTGTTAGTTGGGCTTCCCCAACTTCTGCCTAACAAACGGGCGTTTGATACTTTCTCCCCATACAAGGCCTTAAAAGGAGTAGCCTCGATGCTTGTATAATAACTATTAGTATACGAGAATTTTATTAGGGTGAGATGGTTATTCCAACTATCACCTAAATCGATCTTAAGGAAGTAGCTAGCCCTTGTAGTCGGTCGAACAAGTCGTCGATATTGGGCAGCGGATAACGATTCTTGATCGTTACCTTGTTAAGCTCGCTGTAATCAATGCACAACCGCATTGAATAGTCTTTCTTAACCAACAATGCTGGAGCTCCCAAAGTGATGAGCTAGGCTGTACGAGCCTTTCTCCAAAAGCTCATCCAATTGGACTCTCAGTTCTTCTATTTCCGTCGGTTAACCGATATGGAGCTCTTGCAACAGGTGCAGCTCCTGGTAGGATGTAAATCCCAATCTCCACTTGCAACCGAGTAGTTCTTTAGGGAAGATATAGGGATAATTAGAGATGACAAAGATATCTTCAATATCCGGCTTTGGTTCATCCACCGTCACCTGTGCCATGTAAATGACACATCCGCTCTCCAAATACTTGGATGCCTTGAGTAGAGACACATTCTCAGGCAATCCATCGTGTATATATCCTTGGATACTATTAGCAGATATTAGTAAAATATGACCGTTGGGAGATCTTAGTGGTTCCATGCATTAAACCTTCATACTAGCCAGGCATAAAAGCAATCTATGGGACACACTAAGATACTGCCAATTATCATATGGCGCTTCTTGTCAAACTAAGTTTGGCATTCGCAGTTGCTAAAAAAACAATCAATGAAATAAAAAAATGTCGTACTTCAGCTGGAGAAAGAGCATTCCTGATTTTTATGGATAAAGATCATCCATCAAGAATAGAAGAAGCGGTTTCCCTGGTTTCATCGGTAAGTTCTACCTCATAAGTAATATCTATGGTTCTTATGGGTACATTTAAAAGTTTGCTAAACTTATGGTCTATGAAAGATGTATTAGTGCCTAAATTAAAACATGACTTTTAGCAAAAATATATCATTGATTAATGATAAGGAATGTACCTGTTGTGACATTATTGTCATTTATTGCTTTTCTGGCATTTATCTGAAAAGTTCAGGCGTTTCCTTTCTTAGCCTCTCCAGACTTAGCTGTACCTTCTTTGGCAGCTTTAGGGTAGTTAGTCCTGATGTAGCCTTTTTCGCCACAGCTGGAGACCGCATTCTTTAAGTCCCTACATTCATGGGACTGATGACCAGTTCTTTTACAGATGCCACACTGCCTTGGCTTTTGGTCTGTTCGACACTGTCCCCAGTGCCTTTTGTTGCAGGTATTGCATGTAGGCCTTTCATCGGACTCTTGTTGGTTCTTATAGATGTCACACCCCAACCGATGGCGGAAACATCGAAGTGAGACGAAAACATGATTGTTCATAGCATCATAACACTAATTGTGACCATATAATTGTTCAACAAAATCAAACATAGTCAAAATGTAGCAAACATAATAACTGTTTATTTATTCAAGCGCGTTTCTATGTCCACCCTAACTTGATTCTTCACCACTTCGTTTAATCAACCTGCAACATGTATTAAAATAATGATAAACAACAGTTGGCGAGTATACAAGTTTGAATACATAGCATAATAATAAAATGTTTAAACGTGCTCATATCCACCATGAATAATGCATACAAGTTACTAATATGCTGAACGAGTATAAACTATATGCCAAACCAAAGTTTCCAATGCAATCGTGATTGCCCAACATCGTCAAGACGAATAGGTTGTAACATGTTTTACTTAACAATGTAACAACCCGATTTCTGGGTCATTACTTGTATCTGTCATTTCTTGCTTAATTGCTTGTATTCCAGAGATTCGATTATCGCTATGGGTTAACCATTTCAAAACATGTTTTCAAACGCATTTTAAACGCTTATTACAACGCAGCTATCGCATTTAAACGCAGTTTACAACACTTACTATTCAAACGCATTTTATCACATATTACATCTCCTGTTAGACTAAACGCTATCACAACGCTCTCGCAACACAAACGCAAACTCGAAACACGGAATTACTTTTATGCAATTTAGTGTTATATGTGTTATGTGTGATTATTTGTTTAAATGTTATGTGGTGATCAACGCAACGCTTACACTCTCAAACGCTTACACATAACGCAACGCTTAAACACTAAACAAAAGTTGGAAAACTAACTCGCACAACTTGGCTGATCGAATGGACCACCAGTCGAATGGACATCTGCTCTGATGACCATCCGACCGGATGGCCATCTGATCGACTGGCCATCCGACCACATGCCATTTCTCTCCACCGCCTTACTCTCACTCTCTCGCCTATAAATAGGACCTATACACTTCAGTCACTGATGTGACATCTCCATCCGACTAGTCGCTCCTCAGTCACTCTCAGACACTTTTTCTCTCGATTTAAGGCCATTTCGTAAGTATTTATCCTCAAATCTTGTACAACCTTCATCATTAAACACTTCTACATCATCTTCTCCATCAAAATCACACACAAACACTTACTTTTTCTCTGAAATCATTGATTTGGACCTCTTGAAGGTGTTCTTCACTCGTTTTGCTCGTGCAAGTTGTTGTGAAGCACCAACTCGTCAAGATTGGTTCAGATCTAAGAGATTTCCACCATGATTCAACTAAGTGTTTGCAAGATTTCAACATTTTTCATCTATTTCAAACTTACTTCAAATTTTTCTTCAACATTTTACTCGAAACCGATGGAATCGGGACTCATCCAGACTCTCCACACATTTTCTAGAGGAAGAGCCGGCGTGAAAACGGATTCCCACTGCAGAGATGACCGATTAACGGGTCAGACATGAAACTTCATCAAGAACAGCGAGTCCGATCGAATGGGGTGGTTCCCATCCGATCGAACGAGCTGGACCTTGGTGTGTTTCCGTTGTCTGACACGTCATCACGCCGTCTCCGTTAAAACTCCAAACTTTTACTTAGAAAATATTATGAAAAAAATTCAAACTAGAAATTTCTCGATCGAATAGCCATCCGATCGAATGGCCATCCGTCCGGATGACCATCCGACCAGATGAATTAGAATCTATACTTTACCTTTTTTTGAATGCTTCAACGAAAACTTCAAATTTTCAAAACTATTTACAAACACCCACATCTCATTCGAATGGCCATCCGTTCGAATGGTCATCCATTCGGATGACCATCCGCTCTGATGGTTGTACTCATTCGAGCGGATTATCATTCGACACTCTGTTTTACGCACTGTTCAACGCTTACGCTACTGTTCTATGCTCAGGCTAAACTCCAACGCGCTCCCATCAATCCAAGTCTGTATTTACTAGCTAAACACGAACTGTGAGTATACTCAAACCCATTTTCTTTTAACGCGCTTTTGGGTGTTACATACGTTCACTATCAAAACACAACAACACATAACGTAAACACTTTATAAACTCTAACTGCTCCCGCATGCTATACGTGTACTTTGAATGCTTGTACTATGCTATATAGTGTTACACTATACCGCCTCTAGCAACGATAGTCTATAGTTTGGACTCAGCACCTGTCGTGGACGAGGTTCTAGGGATCACTTTACTTTACTTCACGTGTTCGCTGAACATGTGTCGCACATACTCCAAAACGCAGTCTCGTGGTTAAGTGTGAACATAGTTTTGATAGTTACATGCTTCGCCCGTTACGTGTTACATGTTGGTTATGCGTAAACGCTTTACTACTATATGCTACCCAAACTTGTGTACTCACCTTTACATTATATGTATTGACTTTATTTTTCGTATGTGACAGGTTGATAGGATGCTTGCTGTGATGAAACAAGTAGGAAGTCTAGAAACTCCACCAAATAAATCTGAGTTGTCGGAATAGTTTTGTTTATGAGAAACACTATCTGTAATGACTGTTTTTTACTTTATATGTTAGTAGTATGGGATATTAACGTTAAATATATCATCATTAATAGTTGTTATGGATTCTCTTGGACAATCTGTTTCGCTCAGTGCCATGCCCCGATGTTTCCGCCATCGGTTGGGGTGTGACAAATTGGTATCAGAGCCATAACTATAGGGAATTAGGTCGAGTCTTGTAGGATTGACCTCGTCTATAGTCTAAGTACCAACAGATCAGCTCCATGTGGACCCAGTAAGCTTTAAGTAGGCTTGTGCAACAACCCTACTTTTGATACTCTTGCTCGAACTCGCTAAATCTACATCTTTGTGCGAATTCCGCATACTACAGCTTCACACAAAGGGAACCTTTCCTAAGGTTCAACACTACTATTGCCTTTCCTAAGGTTGACACAACACACACGTTTTCGAAAACACAAGCATAACACCACTAAGTGATCTTGTCGAGACTAGGTGTGAAAACCGGGAACTCTCAAAAAGATTCATCACTCACTCCACGTGTATTTGTACTCTCATCACGAGAATATATGTTGATTTAGGAGTGACATGTATACCTCGACGAAATTACTCCATCTCAATCTCGTGGTTTTGCCACAATTTCAGGAACAAGGTTATTAAGTCAGGGGTGAAACTCGTACCTTAATGAAACGTTCCACTCTCTACTTTGATTTTACAAAACTCTCACCAAAGTCTCGATGGATTCCAACGACACAAGTCACATAGTAACCGAAAGGATGAGTGCCGTTCGCCAAATCCGGTGAGAGCACAGTCTATTCGGCCAAAACGTATACTCGAACGCGTAGAGGATAGTCGAATCACTTTGGGTAGTCAATGCCCAACACCCAGGGCACGCTCTATTCTCGGTTCTGAGCCGCAGCCGCTGATTTTACGAGTTATTGCTTTTATGTGTTTACGTGTTTTTATGTTTCAATTTTGTTGATTTTATCTCTTTTTCCGCTCCTCGCTTTACTAAAACGCGCACAACACACACACCGTTTCGCAATCCTAAATGCTAACTAAATGCAGAACTCTCGTACGCTATACCACTAGTTGTATTACTCGCAACGCTACTCGCTACACCACTCGCTATCTCTCGCAACACTCGCACGCGCTATACGAAAATCAAGGAAAGGAGTTTTTGGAAGAGAAGGTGAATACGTGCAAAATATGTAGGTGAATAAGTGCAAAATGTGTGCTTACGTGGATTATGTGCTCCTATGTGCTTATGTGCTTCTGTGCTTATGTGCTTACGTGGACAATGTGCCTGTGTGCCTATGTGTTATGTGCCGACGTATTCCTGTGCTTTACCTAATGATGATAATAATAAGCATATTGGTTAAACGCTAAAATTTTCAAAAACCCGATACAATTGATTCTCGTCTAAATCATATGACGATGTCTGCTGTAGACAATGTCGTCATTTGGTTCGCATACGCAACGCGCAGCTCGCCGAAACCACGCTGATAAGCGTATTGCTTCACTGGTCGCCAAGGAAATGGCTAAAGTCATACCTCAGATCGTCAGTGAGATCAACGAGGTGAAGAGCAACTCCTCTGTGGAATCAAAGAGTGAAGCTCCAAAAACGCCTTTCATCTTTAAGCAATTCAAAGCCTGTGGTCCTAAAGACTTCACTGGCGAAGATGGACCCAGTACTATGTTCCAGTGGTTTGACTCAATCGAGGCCACTTTCAGAAAAAGTGGATGTCCAGAGAATCTGCGTACTGTTAATGCTACTGGAGTTTTTCAGTCCAGGGCACTGGATTGGTGGACTGCTGAGCATAACAGGCGCGGTAATGATGAAGCTTATGGCCTATCTTGAGAGGAACTCAAAGAACTCATGATGAAGGAGTTCTGCCCTCCTCATGAGGTGCAAAAGCTGGAGAATGAATTTTGGCATATCAAACAAGATAGAGGTGACAACGCTGGTCTCAACGCTCGCTTCAAGCAGCTCAGTATCATCTTTCGTAGCCAGGTGGCAACACCTGATTAACAATCAAGAAGTACATTTACGCTTTACCCGAATGTGTAGCTGACTTTGTTCAAGCAGCTAAACCTGCTACCATTGAGGAGACATACCAACTCGCAGCTGAGATCAACGATAAGCGAGTCTTAGCTGGGTATTTTAAGACCTCAACCAAGAATCTCAGTCAGGTCACTGCCACTCCCGCTCCCGCTACCGACACTGCAGCATCACAAGGGTCAAGGTCCTCACGTCAGAATCACAAGCGCAAGGGTAACAACAACAAGAACTACACTACTACCGCCGCTCCTCTCAACGCCATCCCTGCTCAACCCAACCAGAACCGTCAAGTTGCAGCTCCTAACGCCAACGCACCGCCTGCTAAGCGTGCGTATACTGGTGTTCATCCTCTCTGCCCTACTTGCACCTACCATCACCCAGCTGGGGTGAATTGTCGCTTCTGTGCGAATTGTAACATCTATGGGCACTTTACTGTTCATTGCCATTCAGGCCCATGCCAACAAGCTCAAGCTCCTTTAGCACCACCAGCTCAACCCCTTGCTATCCAGGGTAAACAAGAAGCTCCTGCTCCCGCTGCCCATGCACGAGCTTGCTACTCTTGTGGTGACCCGAGACATTTTGCTAATGTATGCTCGAATCGCCTTGTGAAACAAGAACCACAGCAGCAACAACAGCAACCACCGCAACAACCACCGCAGCAGCAGCAACCACAACAAGCATCCCGCGGAAGAACCTACAACATCAATGTCCGCCAGGCTCAGACTGACAACAACGTTGTCAATGGTATGTTCCTTGTTAACGGTATTTATGCTTTGTGTTTATTTGATACTGGAGCCGATAATTGTTTTGTGTCGTTTGAATTCGAAAAGCTCCTAAACCGTAAATGTGCTAACCTCCCAACGACTTTCGACGTAGAAATCGCCACCAGAAGAACCGTAACCGTTAATTCTGTTCTCCGTGATTGTACTCTCGAACTCAACAATCACGTTTTCCCAATTGATCTCATTCCGATGCAACTTGGTAGTTTCGATATCATAGTAGGCATGGACTTTTTTCGCGAAAATCGTGCTGAAGTCGTTTGTTTCGAAAAGATGATCCGTTTATCTCTTTCAAACGTTGATCAACTCTGTGTTTATAGCAAAGTATCTTTGAAGGAATTGAAACTCATGTCGTGCATACAAGCAAGCAAGTATCTCCGAAAGGAATACATGACTTTCTTAGCGCACATTGTAGTAGCGGAGATGGAAAAGAAGCCGATGGAAAAGGTACTTGTGGTTTGTGATTTTCCTAATGTCTTTCCTGACAATTTACCCGTTCTATCCCCGACTCGTGATATTGACTTTTGTATCGATCTCATCCCTGGAGCTAACCCTGTTGCTAAAGCCCCTAATCCGCTCGCACCATCCGAAATGCGTGAACTTTCTAGTCAACTCCAGGAGTTACTTGATAAAGGCTTCATACGCCCTAGCACATCTCCGTGGGGCGCAACTGTCCTTTTCGTGAAAAAGAAAGATGGATCGTTCCGAATGCGCATCGATTATAGGGAACTCAATAAGCTTACCATCAAGAATCGCTATCCCTTACCTCAAATCGACTATTTGTTTGATTAATTGCAAGGCGCTACGTGTTTTTCTAAGATCGATTTACGTTCAGGTTACCACCAACTGTGAATTCAGGAACAAGATATCCCTAAAACCGATTTTCGCACCCGTTATGGCCATTATGAATTTGTCGTTATGCCCTTTGGTCTTACCAACGCACCCGCAGTCTTCATGGATTTAATGAATCGAGTGTGTAAACCCTTTCTTGATCGCTTTGTCATCGTGTTTACCGATGATATCCTTATCTATTCAAAGTTGAAAGCCGAACATGCACAACATCTCTGTTTGGTTCTCGAGCTTCTTCAAGGAAATCACCTCTAAGCCAAGTTCTCCAAGTGTGAATTTTGGCTCGAGGAGGTTCAATTTCTCGGCCACATTGTCAATAGTCAAGGTATTCACGTCGATCCCACGAAGACTGAAGCAGTTAAGAGCTGGTTTAAGCCAAAGACCCCGTCCGAAGTTCGTTCTTTTCTTGGATTGGCGGGTTATTATCGCTGATATATCTAAAATCGTCGTTCCTCACACCTCTTTAACGCATAAAGACATGCCTTTTGTTTGGGAATCCGAACAAGAGTATGCTTTTCAAACTCTTAAGCGTATGCTTTGCAACGCTCCCATACTCCTGCTACCCGATGGAAACGACGACTTTGTTGTTTACTGCGATGCCTCTAACCTAGGTCTTGGTTGTGTCCTTATGCGACGAGACAAGGTTATCGCGTACATGTCTCGACAGCTCAAGGTCCATGAGAAGAACTACACAACTCACGATCTCGAACTTGGTGCAGTTATTTGTGCGTTAAAGATTTGGCGAAACTACCTTTATGGTACTAAGTGTACGGTCTTCACCGACCATAAGAGCCTACAACACATCTTGAGCCAGAAAGAACTGAATACGCACCAACGTAGATGGGTCAAACTTCTCAACGACTACGAATGTGAGATACGCTACCTGATGCGTGTGTAGTGTGTATATAAGTTTAAGTATATTTTAAGCCCTTTTACACTTTTTAGTCAAGTTTTAAATTTATAAAACACGATATTTACTAACACTAAACACACATATGGGCAAGTGCACCAATCGTGAGCGTAGTATAGTGTTGGTAAGATACCGAGGTCGTCCAAGGACACAAGAGCTTTTAGTACCGGTTTATCCTCAACGTCTAATCAAATCAAAAGTTAGAAAAATATTTTAAAATAGAAAAGTAAAAACTAACTAAAATGCTAAAAAATAAAAGTAAAAACAGATAGACAAGATGAATCACTTGGCTCCGACTCGTGTTTAGTGTAACCTTTGATTATTTCCGCACTTTTGCACTTTTTAAGAGATTATCTTAGTTATTGTAGTAGGCCCATGTTTTGAAGGTGACGTTACCCTCAACCCAGTAGTTTGAGTCAGCAAGGATACAATCCTAAAGGGTTGGATTATTGAAAGATAATTAATTAAGTTATTAATGCATATTATGGTAGGCCCCTCTTTTGAAGGTGACGTTACCCTCGGCTAAGTAGTCTGAGTCAGCAGGGATACAGTCCTAAGTAGCCGGATTAGAGTATTAATAGTAGCTTACATATGAGGGGATCAAAGAGTTTGGACCCCCGCCATCCAATACCGGTGGGTATTGAAGGAACTCCTACTAAATTTGACCCAGGTCCTTGCAGGATCTATACACTGAACAAGGCAAGACTCTTACCAAACCGTTCCCTTAACCCCGGACCAGGTAGCCAACATATCTCCATATAGACCGTGGAGATATGAATGGTGAAAATATTTTATTTTATATAGACAGTAATATAATGCTAAGACACCACGGACAAAAGATAAGGAAGAATCACCTTCAACATAAAAAACTAGTTATTAAAGTCATTAATACATAACAAAGTAAAAAGTGCGAAAAGATTAAAAATAAAAAGTATTACACTAGACACTTGTCTTCACCAAGTGATGTAAGAGACTTAGGCAAACATGGCCTTGATTGTTAAGAACTCTTACGATCAATCTTGGATCCCGAGACGACTCACACACTCTATGATGGAAAATGGATGATGGTGTTGTGATGGTGGTGGGTGGTGGGTGAAGTGTGAGAGAGGTGGTGTGCCAAGGGATGAGTTGCAAATGAGCCAAGCACCCCTATTTATAGCCTGAACAGCAGCTCGGGCACGGCCCCGTGTCCATCCTCTTCTCTTCCTTCATTAATTGCAGTTTGTCTGCATTAGTTAACCACGCCCCCGTGTTCGCTGGGCACGCCCCCGTGTGCAGAAGCATATCTGTACTATTAAGATTTCCTCAGATTCTGCGAATCTTAGAGTTGACCACGGCCCCGTGTCCGCTGGGCACGCCCCCATGGTGGTTGATAGAAGCTTCTATAACTTTGTCTTTTATGCTGGCACTTGGGCACGCCCCCGTGTTCACTGAGCACGGGGCGTGTTCAGTCTTCTGTCTTCTTGATTTTGATTGGGAATATGCTTTCGGGGGGTCGGGCATGCCACGTTTGTTCCTTTTCTTGTATCTATGTCAGATTTAGTTGCCTTTTTGCTTCTTTTGTTAATTTGAGCTCATTTAATCCTGAAAATACAAAAGGAAGACAAAAACACACTTTTTCCAACATTAGTACTAAAAAAGGTTAGTTTTATGCCACAATTGATGTAATTTATATGTTGCATTTTGTGCACATCAAATACCCCCACACTTGAATCTTTGCTTTTCCTCAAGCAAAACTCTTTATAATGTGGCTTTACACTCCCAAATGGAATGGGTAGAAGAGAAGGTTTTTGGGCTTGTCATAGAGTGTCGGGATTTCCAAGATTCTTTATTAAGTTTTATTTTTATTTATTTATAATCCTTATTCATCATGATTTATTTAAAACATTACATAAGAAAAATTACTTATTAGGGCATAACATGCCTTTTTAAAATTCCATTTATATACAAGTTCACATACCTCACGGGGATCACTCAACACTCGGCCGAAGATGTATTTTAGTGAATCACTCGAGAGCGGCATGGAACTTACTCCTACCATAAGCTTCCCAAGCAATCAATCCTCCTCCTTTTTAACTATATACCTTTGTAAATATCAAGAGGACTTTTGGGTGAAGGGTTAGGCTTGGGTTAAAGGTAGGTGGTTGGGTTAGTGGTTAGTAGAAATGGGAGAAAAGCGTAAAAAACATCGGTTTTCGTAAGACTTTTTATTTTTGCAATTTTTATTTTTATTTTGATGAAACCATTATTCAAACAAAGTTATTTTTGATGAACTTTCTTGTTTATTTCTTTTGCTTCATCATCAACACATTTTTTTTTTGAAAAGTCATATGAAAAACCGAGCTTGTTACTAAAACAAATGGTTAAAAATAAAAAGGGTTTTGGTGGGTGAAAGGGTGTTTGTTTTTGGGTTAAGAAATGAAAGGGTTTAGGCTCAAAGGGGTTAACTAGGGGTATTTTGGGTATGTGGTAAAAAAATAATAATAATGGTGTAGAAATGAAAAAGGGTTAGTCCTAATGCCTCCATCATTTACTTACTCGGGTTTAAGTTGGTAAGGACCGGGAATGTATCGTCGTGATAAGTTCTAGAGTTGTAAGAACCAAGCGGCTATTCACAAAAGAAACGAAAAATGAGCATTTAGTTTAAAGATATATATTTGTATGCTCAATAAAGGCTCAAAAACTCACTTTTGTGGGAATGAGTTTTTATGTGATCAAGTATATATAATCAAATTTTAACTAAGCTTGTCATGCCGTTTCATAATTTTCTTATGTTGGTTATTTTTATCACGACGCTATCGGATGTAAATTTGTAAAAATATAACCTTTTTAGAACTTGAAATTCCCAACTTAAACTTGGACAAGTAAAAAAAATTGAAAATTTTTCTGAAAAAATTTGGGGTGGTTAGCGGTTCCAATAGAGTTTTGTGTAAGGCTTGTATTTAGGACTTGCAAGATTCAAGGTTTTAGCATCCCCCCCACACTTAAATTACACATTGTCCTCAATGTGTCCCAAAAATAAGTTTTTAGGTTGATTGAATGTGTAAAAAATGGTGTGAAAAAGCAAAATTTTATGTTACTGGGCGTCTGGACACGGCCCCGTGTCCGATGGACACGACCCCGTGTTCAGGTGCCAGTTACGAAAACTTACAGAAAGTGACCATGGGGGCGTGTCCATTGGGCACGACCCCGTGTCTGGCAAAAGTTGCTGAAATAAACAAACATCAGGTCTGGGGTAGTGGGCACGGGGGCGTGTCGGCTGGACACGACCCCGTGTAGACAATCTGCAAAGTTGAAAAACAGGTTTCTGGCTCCGTTTTTCCTGTCCTGACTTTAGTAGCATTAATGTTTAGTGCTCTAAGCCTCGTATGTACCTGTTTTATCAATAAACACTACACCAAACCATAGCAAACATCCGAAATTACCAAGTTCAACATCCACATCACAAAGTTAAAAAGAAAAACAAATGCAGAAAATAAAAAGAGTTAAAGGAAAGTAAATTGTTCAACACACGGCACACAGGCCATAAATTGTTCAAGATAAAGGGGTTAACCTGTGGGATCACCAACCAACCACTCCTGCCTATGCTCCTCCCGCCTAGTCCATGTCCTCGTCCTCATCATCACCTCCTCCTCCGTGCCCCGCTATGTACTCCCGCATATTCCCAATATCATCTTGGAAAACGGATATGTTTCTCTCGATTGCTCCAACCCGGTTGTACGTGTTGCTCGCCATGTTATAGGTGTTCCTGGTGCACATGAGGTTTTCCTGCAACAAATCATGTAAACTTTGGAAGTTAGGAAAACCGCCTCCTTGTGAGGAGGATTGGCCCGGATCACCCTGGGGCTGGTACTGGTACTGATGATGCTGTGGAGCGTGAAGGACGAGTGCCTCTTGCGGGTTCCATGCATGCCCCTGGACTCGTTGGAAGCTTACCGACCCGTCTTCGGCTTCATAGATCAAGTTCATGGAGCGGTAAATGTGTATGTCTACTCTTCCCGACCATGGGCTTTTTCGGAAAGACCTGGGCATGTTCAGGAAGTGCTTGAAGAGACGGTATACCCACCCCCCGAAGAAGATAGGGGTTGGTGGAGAAGCAAGCCGGTTCCAATGCATGTTTCGGAGCAGGAGGTACGGAACATCGAGGTTTCTGCGGTTGTGAATGCAATGAAGGACCACCAGATCTCTCAACCCAACGACGCCACTGCTATCGTGACTTTGACTAAGAGAGTAAGTGAGGACCCGGTGAATGTAACGGTAAAGAGGGTCCCTCAACCTAGTACTCTTAGTGCAGCTTGGGTTGTAGTACCCTTCTCCTATTTGAGCCCAAGCAGCTTGGCGTTCGTTTTCTGACAGTTCACGTAACCCTCTGGTGTTTTCTTCATTACCCGCATCTTCCTCCGCATACAACCCAATTATGGACCCAAATTGCGCCATCTAGATAGAGTACGTAGTCCCTCCACATCTGAATTCTACCCCATCATTATCAAATGGGTCGCACCTTGAACTGAACACGAATGTGATATAGAATTCCAGAGTATATCCGGGAACCGAGCGAAGGCGAGTAGTAAGAGCGACTCTCAGCGGGCCAGTAACTCAGTTGTTGAATCGGTCCCATTGGTTCACCGATCCCAAAAGATCCGTGCACACTTGTCTTGGGTATTCTTCCGGCCTGGTTCGAAGCACGTCATATCTTGCCTTAGCGTCCTGCTCTGCTGCATTGAACCTTGTGAATTTCTTTGACATCTGAAAGAATACACCAAAAGTTAGCACGAAATAGTGAAAT
This sequence comes from Helianthus tuberosus, assembly GCA_030545235.1. Taxonomy (NCBI): domain Eukaryota; kingdom Viridiplantae; phylum Streptophyta; class Magnoliopsida; order Asterales; family Asteraceae; genus Helianthus; species Helianthus tuberosus. The sequence goes on from CM060427.1 coordinate 57,541,316, forward strand.
TTTCGGACAAAACTGAAAACAGCGAGCTGGACACGGCCCCGTGTCCAGCGGACACGACCCCGTGTCCAGGCGTCTGTTACTCAAAAACTTCATTTTTCGACCTGGTTTCGAAAACTTGGAAATTTTTGGTCCAATAGGTGCGGTTTCCGCCGAAAATGAAACCCTAAGTGCCGTTTTTCCCAAAACAAACTGTTTACCCCTTCAATTTTATCTTTTTCGGTTCAAAAACAAGGGTTTGGGGTTTTTGTGAGAAATCAGGCGAATCTTTGAACAATACAAGTGGATTTACTTCCTATAACATTAATCTAAACTAATGCTAACAGATTTATACAAAAATTATAGGTTCAATCCGGATGAAGTTCAAGAACCCTAGATTTTCCCCAAATTTTTGATGTTTTAACTACATGCAAATGCTTAATCTAACTACTAACGATGATAGAATCATACCTTGGTGTTGTTAGAAGTAGAGGAGATGTCGAAAATCTGCGGAAAATCGCCTTGAACCAGAGCGTTTTCGTGGAAACGGGGCGTGTGGAATGAAGTAACTGTTATGAAAAAGGGGTTTTATCCCGACCGTCGCGCGGACACGGCCCCGTGTCCAGCGGACACAGCCTCGTGCCGAGCGAAAAAAAATATTTTTTTTTGTGCTCGTGTGAGTGCCCTTGTTTCCCAAAAACTTGGTTAGAAGACTTACCGATTTAGATGTCAGCCTGTTTGTTCGTAACTTACCAGGTATGATGTTGATGCTTTCACTCTTTGACCGTTTGAAGCGAGATTTCTTCCTCTTCATCCTCAATGAATCCTTGATAGAGCTTCAGCCGTTGGCCATTGACTTTGAATGGAATTCCATTCCAAGATTTAATTTCTACAGCACCGTGTGGGAAAATATGGGTGATGGAAAAAGGTCCTGATCACCTAGAGTTTAATTTACCAGGAAATAGTCGAATTCGTGAATTAAACAAAAGAACATGATCTCCCACTCGAAATTCATTAGGTTTAATATGTTTGTCATGCAAGTTTTTCATTCTTTCCTTATAAATTTCGGAGTTTGAGTATGCATAATTCCTAAGTTCATCTAATTCATTTAACTGACAAAATCGATTTCTATTGGCAAATTCTAAATCAAGGTTTACATTTTTAACTGCCCAGTAGGCCTTGTGTGCAATTTCTACTGGAAAATGACAGCTTTTTCCATAGACTAGCTTATATGGGGTTGTACCTATTGTTGTTTTATAAGCAGTTCGAAAATCCCATAAAGCATCATCTAATTTATCTGCCCATTCCTTTTTATTTAACCCTACGGTTTTTCAAGTATTCGTTTTAAACCTCTATTAGTCACTTCGGCTTGTCCGTTTGTTTGAGGGTGGTATGCTGTTGAGACCCGGTGATAGACCCCATATCTTGTTAAAAAAATTTCAAGTTGATGGTTACAAAAATGGGTACCTCTATCACTTATTAATGCTTTAGGTGTACCAAAACGAGAGAATAATTTTTTTAGAAATCTTAACACGACTCTTCCATCATTTGTTGGAAGTGCCTCGGCCCATTTAGACAAGTAGTCTACCGCCACAAGTATATATTTGTTTCCTTTTGACGGTGGGAAAGGTCCCATAAAGTTGAGTCCCCACACATAAAAAAATTCACAAACGAGAATGCCATTTTGGGGCATTTCGTTTTTGGAAGAAATATTACCTGTTCTTTGGCAAGCATCACATGTCTTGACAAGACTTTGGGCGTCTTTGTAAATGGTTGGCCAATAAAATCCTGAATGAAATACTTTTCGTGCAGTACTAGCGGCACCATGATGTCCTCCTTATGGACCTTCATGACAGTGGCGGAGAATTCTTCGTACTTCGCTACCATGTACGCATCTTCGAATGAGTTGGTCGGCACACATTTTGAAAATATAAGGATCTTCCAAAAAATAATGCTTCACATTAGCAAATAATTTCTTTCTTTGATAATGTGGCCAACCTTTCGCGACTATACCGCTAGCTAGGTAGTTAGCATAGTCGGCGTACCATGGTTCTTCTCTGTATTCCACCATTTCGAGGGACTCCGTTGGAAATTTTTCGTTGATTTGTTCGTCCCTTGTTGCCTCCAAAGCTGGGTCTTCTAAGTGCGAAAGATGATCTGCTGCGGTGTTTTCTGCTCCTCTTTTGTCTTTAATTTCAATATCAAATTCTTGTAGGAGTAAAATCCACCGAATCAAACGTGGTTTTGCGTCCTGCTTCTTGAAGAGATATTGAATGGCTGCATGATCTGTATAGACTACTGTTTTAGAAAGAACAAGATAAGAACGAAATTTATCCACCGAATCAAGCTAGTAATTCTTTTTCAGTTGTTGTGTAATTTTCTTGTGCATCGTTAAGTCTTTTACTAGCATAATAAATTGGGTGAAAATGCTTTTCTTTTCTTTGTCCTAAGACAGCTCCAACTGCAAAGTCACTTGCATCACACATGATTTCGAAAGGAAACTTCCAATCAGGCGCTATCATGATAGGTGCATTGACCAGCATTTCCTTTAGGGTTAGAAATGCCTGATTGCAATCCTTGTCAAAGATGAAAGGGGCATCTTTTTCAAGTAGTTTTGTTAGAGGCCTTGAGATTTTAGAAAAGTCTTTGATAAACTGCCTATAAAATCCGGCATGCCCTAGGAAACTTCTGATAGCTCTAACGGAGGATGGGGGTGGTAATCGAGAGATAGTGTCTATTTTGGCTCGATCAACCTCCATTCATTCGCTTGAGATCTTGTGACCGAGTACTATTCCCTCCGTCACCATGAAATGGCATTTTTCCGAGTTAAGGGCGAGGTTAGTTTCCTCACATCGGGATAGCATTCGCTCAAGGTTATCGAGACATTGGTCGTATGAATCCCCAAAGATAGAAAAGTCGTCCATGAAGACTTCCATTGTCTTTTCAATCATGTCATGGAAGATGGCTACCATGCAACGTTGGAAGGTTGCGGGGGCATTACATAGACCAAATGGCATGCGCCGATAAGCAGAAGTTCCATAGGGACATGTGAAGGTTGTCTTTTCTTGGTCTTCGGGCGGAAACATCGTAGTGAGACGAAGAAAGATTGCTCATCACACATAACGCTAATTGTGACAATAGAATTAAAGATAAATTGTTTTCTTTCATAAATAAATGTTACAATACATGAAATTTGAAATACATGTTAAATACAAGAAAAACAATATGATAACAAATTTGACATTTATACAATGTATTTGACCTAAACGTCTATATGTGTATCTAGGCATCAACGCTACTTCATTTCATAGTATCATCATCCTCAACCTGTAACATGTTTTAAAATAGAGTTCAATGCAAAAGCAAAGGCGAGTATACAAGTTTGGTACGTACATAACAAAAGATAAGTTTTTAAACATTTCCTCATAGCAAGCATGTGATTCAAGATAAACAATAAATATGGCATGTGTCTAACATATCAAACCAAAGGAAACGCAACATGCTCATGACATAACCACAAGTTTACAGGTGGGTCGTTAATCCTATAGCGCTACATATGTCACGGTTAGGCTCGTACGAAGTTAATGATAAGTTCAACACATAAAGTTTCACCCAAGTTTAAAGTATCAAGCAATCACGTATACGAGCATGTTATAGGAATGTTCATGTGTTTAAGCAAAATGTTCATGTGTAGGTTTTGATAAGTAAATATGTTACACCCCAAAAGTGGTAAAAGTAAAGAGGGGAATACGAGTATACTCACAAAGTTTGCATATGCTTTCCAATTATCCAATTATTGACGAGTTGATGAGGTTAAAAGGTTGAATGTGTAAGGGTTAAAGTTCAAGTATGCTTAGAGTCGAGATTCGGTATTTAAAACAACATAAAAATAAATTATGAGAATAACATGTGAAAATGATCACTTTCAACACATAACACTTGTATGACACTTGGTAACCTCAAGGGTTATGATAATGTTTTCATGAGTTGAACACCCATAAGAATCACAACAAGGTTTAGGTCTTAGAGGATCTTCTACTACTTTAACATATAAACACAAGTTCAACATTAAAGGTTCGAATGAGTGTATATATATATTTAGGCTAAGTATTACATATTATTTAGTCCAATAATTCAAGCAGGAGGTAGAAGATTAGGATCTTCATTTAGGCACCTCGAGTTATCATAGATGTCATGTATGGGGTAGGAAGAACATGCTTCCATTTAGGAACCCCTTGAATGTCCACCACTTCACTTGATGTAAAAACAATCAAGGAGGGTCACGAACTAGGATTAACACAATAATATAAACAACCTAACTATAGAGAAATCATCAAATCATGTGAGGATTGTATGTAGGACAACCCAAGTTGTTCCATAATCACTCATTCATCAAGATCTAAGTTTGACATGATTTGTGGGTTAAATACCCTAACAAAACAGAAAGTATTTGAGGTTTTAACCTCTGAATTATAGTGTCTCAACCTTGTTTTTAAGCTTAACCAACCATAGGAGAGGTTGTAAGCATTAGGACATAGGTGTGAGATGTGTTAGACACAAGTTGGGTTAGTTTAAACAACTTTTGAAGAACTTGAAACCAAACAGAAAGTTTGTGGACAATTTCGGAGCAATTCCAGGTCTGATTTCTCCTAGGAGAAGTCAAGGAATCAAACTCCATGATTATCCAAGCAAGTAGGAAGAAGAATCAAGTAATTTCGTTGAGAAATGAGCAAGTTATGCTCACTTTTGTAAAGGTGTATGAATCTGTCCGAATTTCTGAAATTTGCAAGAACTTGAGAGTGTTTGAGAGAGATTTGAGGGTTGTGAAAGTGTAGAAATGCTTGGAGAAGAGTTGTATTTATAGTGGAAGAGTTTGGAGATGATTGGAGGTGATTAGAGGTGGCTTAGAGCTGATTGGGGAGTGCTTAGTCTTGGGATTTCGTGCAAAATCGCGTTAAAATGCAGCTGAGTTTGTTTTCTGCGAAACTGATATCAACGCGGGCCGCGTAAAGGTTAGAGGGACCTTGACGCGGGCCGCCTCAACTTACTGGTCCGGAAATAAAGTTTCAGCATTTACCATTTGGCCCCTAGAGTTGTTTATTTGATGTTTTTAGGGTATTTAAGGGCCATATTTGTCACAAAAGCATAGTTTAAGGTAGAATAAAGTATGGGGAGTATAAACCAAGTATAATTAATCGTATGAAAATCAAATTCAAGTGTCGTTCATGTTCAAACACGTTCCATGCATAAGTTTCACGTATTTACAAGTTTAGCACATCGTTTCCAAGAATCACGAATAAGTATCAATTGTTCCACGAAATTGAATGTATGAGCCTATATAAAGTATATGTATCATGTAATTAACAAAATACGAGTTTTATTCATAATCCAAGTCTCGGATTTTACATCGCTTTTAATGAAAGAACGATTACAAGACTACGAAGTTTCCAAAAATAGTTTTACGAACGATGGTTTCTAAATATAGAAAGTAGGAAAAACGCGGGGCGTTACATTTGTTGTCATCATTCATTAAAATTTTGTGTGTGCACATGGAAGGACTTATTCCGTTAATGTCTACAAGCTTCCAAGCAATTGCATTTTTGTGTTTTTTTGAAAGTTTAATTAGTTTTTCTTTTTCTAAACTACCTAATTTAGACGAAATAATTACAGGTGATTTACCATATTTGTCTAGAATAGCATATTCCAAACCTTTTGGAAGTTCTTTGAGCTCAAGAGGTGGGTCTTTAGGAGACTCCTTATTGGGTTGCTCATTTTGATCAAGAACTTTAAAAATTTGTTCTATGGCGACCTCTTCTTCAACAAAGTGGTCAAACTTTTCAGTTGTATCGGGTGGCTCATCTTCATCTTCAATTAGGGGTTCATTATTGTCGAATGGATATTTCATTGATCGCTCAAGATCGACACTCTTTTTAAATGCCCCTAATTGAAGAGGTAGATTGTTGTACTTCCGGTTTTTCAAAGCTTCGTGAGTTTTTACATAAGGTCGTCCCAACACTAGAGGAGCGTCATCGAGGATGACATAGTCGGTCGGGATTACCATTTGATTTGTTTGAACCAAGACATCCTCAACCATGTCGATTGATTTTATTACTTTCCGATTGGATAGAAAAATGGGTATTTGAAGTGGAGAAAAATCACTAATACTTAATTTTTCGAAAATGTAGTTGGGCATTATGTTAACGCAAAGATCCTTATCAATTGTGACGTTACTAATAAACGAATTTTGAAAAAAACATGGAACCGGTGTAATGTTGATTTCAAATGGGTCTTCTTTTATTAGCGAGGTTTGATCGTTAGTTAACTTAATACTTACCGTTTCGTCAATTTTTGTGTTAGTGTTTAACTCTTTTAAAAACTTAGCATGAGTGGGTACTAAACAATGGTTTTCAAAAGAAGGTGACAAGAGACTAATTTCTTCAAAATTAGACTCTTCTTGGATGTTAACATTAACTGACTCACCTTTTTCGTTGTTTAACTCATGTGTCGGTTTTTCACTTATTTGTTCTTCCATTTTTACACTTTCAACTATCTCTTCTTTATTTAATTCTTCTCTTGCGCGTGACTACCCTTCCCTTGCGCGAGATTCTTTTATGTAGCGTTCGATAGTTTTAAGGTGTTCTAATATCCTATCGGTCACTTCGATGATAGAGTAAGGATCGGGATTTTCAAAGCTTGAATCCGGTTGTTCGATCCTTTGTTCCTCATAATACCCATATGAAGTAGATGGTTCATACCATTGTTCTTCATTGTAAGTATATGATGGATAAGGGTCATAATTTTGTTCTTCATAATACTCATATGAGGTGGGTTGTTCACACCATGGTTCCTCATAATAAGCATATGAAGGTGGTGGCTCATATTGTGGTTCCTCAAAGTATGAGTATGAAGGCTCAAACCTTGGTTCATCAAAATATGAGTATGAGGGAGGAGGTTCATACCTTTGGTCTTCATAGGATGTGTATGAAGTTGATGGATCGTACCTGGGCTCCTCATAGTAGGTGTATGAAGTGGATGGTTGATATAAGTTACAATATTGAACCGAGTGCGGGTCACCACAATTAGTGCAATAATTATTCTTATAATCATCCTCCTCATAGGTGTAGTTGTAACCTTCTGAGTATTGATCCATAAGAATCACTCAGCAGACCACAACCAAGTCTCGAGATCAGAAAACAGAAATAAAAACGGAAACAGAGGCTGGATACGGCCCCGTGTTCAGTGAACACGGCCCCGTGTACAGAATCTGTATCTAGGCGTTTTAATTAAAGTTACTGATTTCGTTGAGCACGGGGGCGTGTTCAGTGAGCACGGCCCTGTGTTCAGGCTCTGTATCTGGGTGTTTTTATGAAAAATATGCAGCACGGCCCCGTGTTCAAGCTACTGTAAATGCAAAACTAAACTAAAATGCAGAAAAAATGCACGCGTTTTGAAAAAGGTTTTGAAAAACTGATTAGGCCGTCTAAAGGTTTTGGTAAGATACCGAGGTCATCCAAGGACACAAGAGCTTTTAGTACCGATTTATCCTCAACGTCTAATCAAATCAAAAGTTAGAAAAATGTTTTAAACTAGAAAAGTAAAAACTAACTAAAATGCTGAAAAAATAAAATAAAAGTAAAAACAGATAGACAAGATGAATCACTTGGCTTCGACTCGTGTTTAGTGTAACCCTTGATCATTTCCGCACTTTTGTACTTTTTAAGAGATTATCTTAGTTATTGTAGTAGGTCCCTCTTTTGAAGGTGACGTTACCCTCAACCCAGTAGTTTGAGTCAGTAAGGATACAATCCTAAAGGGTCAGATTATTGAAAGATAATTAATTAAGTTATTAATGCATATTATGGTAGGCCCCTCTTTTGAAGGTGACGTTACCCTCGGCTAAGTAGTCTGAGTCAGCAGGGATACAGTCCTAAGTAGCCGGATTAAAGTATTAATAGTAGCTTACATATGAGGGGATCAAAGAGTTTGGACCCCCGCCATCCAATACCGGTGGGTATTGAAGGAGGTCCTACTAAATTTGACCCAGGTCCTTGCAGGATCTATACACTGAATAAGGCAAGACTCTTACCAAACCGTTCCCTTAACCCCCGACCAGGTAGCCAACATATCTCCATATAGACCGTGGAGATATGAATGGTGAAAATATTTAATTTTATATAGACAGTAAAATAATGCCAAGACACCACGGACAAACGATAAGGAAGAATCACCTTCAACATAAAGAACTAGTTATTAAAGTTATTAATACATAATCAAGTAAAAAGTGCGAAAAGATTAAAAATAATAAGTATTACACTAGACACTTGTCTTCACCAAGTGATGTAAGAGACTTAGGAAATCATGGCCTTGATTGTCAAGAACTCTTATGATCAATCTTGGATCCCGAGACGACTCACACACTCTATGATGGACAATGGATGATGGTGATGGATGATGGTGTTGTGATGGTGGTGGGTGGTGGGTGAAGTGTGAGAGAGGTGGTGTGCCAAGGGATGATTTGCAAATGAGCCAAGCACCCATATTTATAGCCTGAACAGCAGCTCGGGCACGGCCCCGTGTCCATTGGGCATGGCCCCGTGTCCATCCTCTTTTCTTCCTTCATTAATTGCAGTTTGTCTGCATTAGTTGACCACCCCCCCGTGTTCTCTAGGCACGCCCCCGTGTGCAGAAGCATATCCGTACTATCAAGATTTCCTCAGATTCTGTGACTCTTAGAGTTGACCATGGCCTCGTGTCCGCTGGGCACGTCCCCGTGGTGGTTGATAGAAGCTTCTATAGCTTTGTCTTTTATGCTGGCACTTGGGCACGCCCCCGTGTTCACTGAGCACGGGGTGTGTTCAGTCTTCTGTCTTCTTGATTTTGCTTGGGAAGATGCTTTGGGGGGTCGGGCATGCCACGTTTGTTCCTTTTCTTGTATTTATGTCAGATTTAGCTGCCTTTTTGCTTCTTTTGTTAATTTGAGCTAATTTAATCCTGAAAATACAAAAGGAAGACAAAAACACACTTTTTCCAACATTAGTACTAAAAAATGGGTTAGTTTTATGACACAATTGATGTAATTTATATGTTGCATTTTGTGCAGATCACTACCACCCAGGCAAAGCAAATGTCGTTGCCGATGCTCTAAGCCGACGAAGCTATTTACATAGTGTTCGTAACGTTCAAGCCCAACACGACCTCGAAGCTCTCATTCGCGACGCTCAACACGCTTGTTTTCTCGAGAAAACATTGAAGGAAGAAGGAATACTTGGATCCGAAAACCAATTAGTGAATAAACCGAATGGTATTTTTCACTATCTCGACCGCATTTGGATTCCTAGTCGCCATAATCTCTGCGAGATTTTGCTGACCGAAGCCCACAAATCCCGACATTCCATTCATCCAGGTGCCGACAAGATGTATCAGGACCTCCGTGGCAGGTATTGGTGGCCAGGAATGAAGAAGGATATCGCTCTCTATGTTTCGAAGTGCCTGACTTGCTCGAAAGTTAAGGCTGAACATCAACGAACCTCTGGCTTACTCGAACAACCCGAGATCCCAATGTGGGAATGGGAGAGTATAGCTATGGACTTCATTACGAAACTCCCTCGCATGCCATCAGGTCACGATTGGGTTATCGTGGATCGTCTTACGAAATCCGCCCACTTTTTACCAATACGAGAAGACTACAAGGTTGAACGATTAGCACGAATCTATACCGACGAAGTTATTTGTCGACATGGGACACCTCGTGAAATCATCTCTGACCGCGATGGTCGATTTACTTCACGTCTCTGGGAGACATTCCAATCCGCTCTCGGTACTACTCTTAATCTCAGTACCGCTTTCCATCCCCAGACCGACGGTCAGACTTAGCGCACGATTCACACCCTTGAAGACATACTTCTCTCGTGCGTTATAGATTTTGGTGGTAATTGGGATTCACATTTACCTTAAGTCAAATTCTCGTACAACAACAGTTATCACACTAGTATTCAAATGGCACCCTTTGAGGCGTTATACGAAAGAAAATGTCGATCGCCTATTGTTTGGCACGATATCGGAGATGCTCAACTCACCGGTCCTGGGTTATTACAAGAAACGACTGAAACAAGACAATCTCTTGAAAGCTCGGAGTCGTCAAAAGAGTTACGCCGATAAACACCGCAAGCCCCTTGATTTTGAAGTTGGTGATCACGTACTTATAAAGGTTTTACCTTGGAAGGGGGTGATCCGATTCGGCAAGAAAGGAAAGCTAGCGCCATGATACGTGGGTCCCTTTAAGATTCTGGAAAGAATTGGCAAAGTGGCCTACTGACTCGAATTATCAGAGAAACTCAGCAATGTACATCCAACTTTCCACGTCTCGAACCTCAAGAAGTGCCTAGCTGAAGAAAATCTCCACGTTGCACTTGAGGATTTACAAGTGAACGAAACTCTACACTTTGTGGAAAAACCAGTAGAAATCATGGATCGAGAGACCAAGAAACTTTGACGCTCTCGCATTCCTATAGTGAAGGTTTACTGGGAAGGCAAACGCAGCGCCGAGTCCACTTGGGAACTCGAAAGTGATATGAAAGCTAAATACCCACAACTCTTCATTGCGCCTGCGCCTTAATTTCGGGACGAAATTTTCTAAAGTAGGGGAGGCTGTAACAACCCGACTTTCCGGGACATTACTTGTATCTGTCATTTCTTGCTTAATTTCTTGTATTCCAGAGATTCGATTATCGCTACGGGTTAACCATTTCAAAACATGTCTTCAAACGCATTTTAAACACTTATTACAACGCATATTAAAACGCAGTTATCGCATTTAAACGCAGTTTACAACACTTACTATTCAAACACATTTTATCGCATGTTACATCTCCTGTTAGACTAAACGCTATCACAATGCTCTCGCAACGCAAATGCAATCTCGAAATGCGGAATTACTTTTATGCAATTTAGTGTTTATGTGTTATGTGTGATTATTTGTTTAAATGTTATGTGGTAATCAACGTAACACTTACACTCTCAAATGCTTAAACGCAACGCAATGCTTAACGCACTAAACGAAAGTTGGAAAACTAACTCGCACAACTTGGTTGATCGAATGGACCACCAGTCGAATGGACATCCGCTCGGATGACCATCCGACCGGATGGCCATCCGATCGACTGGCCATCCAACCACACGCCATTTCTCTCCACCGCCTTACTCTCACTCTCTCGCCTATAAATAGTACCCGTACACTTCAGTCACTGATGTGACATCTCCATCCGACCACTTGCTCCTCAGTCACTCTCAGACACTTTTTCTCTCGATTCAAGGCCATTTCGTAAGTATTTCTTCTCAAATCTTTTACAACATTCATCATTAAACACTTCTACATCATTGATTTGGACCTCTTGAAGGTGTTCTTCACTCGTTTTGCTCGTGCAAGCTGTTGTGAAGCACCAACTCGTCAAGATTGGTTTAGATCTAAGAGATTTCCACCATGATTCAACTAAGTTTTTGCAAGATTTCAACATTTTTCATCTATTTCAAACTTACTTCAACATTTTACTCGAAACCGATGGAACCGGTACTCATCCAGACTCTCCACATATTTTCTAGAGGAAGCGCCGACTTGAAAACGGATTCCCACCGCAGAGATGACCGATTAACGGGTCAGACATGAAACTTCATCAAGAACAATGAGTCTGATTGAATGGGGTGGTTCCCATCCGATCGAACGAGCTGGACCTTGGTGTGTTTCCGTTGTCTGACACGTTATCACGCCGTCTCCGTTAAAATTCCAAACTTTTAATTAGAAAATATTACGAAAAAAACTTCAAACTACAAATTTCTAGATTGAATAGCCATCCGATCGAATGGCCATCTGTCCGGATGACCATCCGACTGGATGACCATCCGACCGTATGACTTGGCATCTATACTTTTCCTTGTTTAAATGCTTCAACGAAAACTTCAAATTTTCAAAATGATTTACAAACGCCCACATCTCATTCGAATGGCCATCCGTTCGAATGGTCATCTGCTCGGATGGGTTGTACTCATTCGACCGGATCATCATTCGACACTCTGTTTTATGCACTGTTCAACGCTTACGCTACTGTTCTATGCTCAGGCTAAACTCCAACGCGCTCCCTTCAATCCAAGTCTGTGTTTACTAGCTAAACACGAACTGTGAGTATACTCGAACCCATTTTCTTTTAACGCAATTATGGGTGTTACATATGTTCACTATCAAAACACAACAACACACAACGTAAACACTTTATAAACATTAACCTCTCCCGCATGCTATACGTGTACTTTGAATGCTTGTACTATGCAATACAGTGTTACACTATACCGCCTCTAACAATGATAGTATTATAGTTTGGACTCAGCACCTGTCGTGGACGGGGGTTGCTAGGGATCACTTTACTTTACTTCACGTGTTCGCTAAACATGTGTCGCGCATACTCCAAAACGCAGTCTCGCGGTTAAGTGTGAACATAGTTTTGATAGTTACATGCTTCGCCCGTTACGTGTTACATGCTGGTTATGCGTAAACGCTTTACTACTATATGCTTCCCAAACTTGTGTACTCACCTTTACGTTATATGTGTTGACTTTATTTTAACGTATGTGATAGGTTGATAAGATGCTTGCTGTGATGAAACAAGTAGGATGTCTAGAAACTCCACCAAATAAATCTGAGTTGTCGGAATAGTTTTGTTTATGAGAAACACTATCTGTAATGACTGTTTTTACTTTATATGTTAGTAGTATGGGATATTAATGTTAAATATATCGTCATTAATAGTTGTTATGGATTCTCTTGGACAATCTATTTCGCTCAGTTCCACGCCCCGATGTTTCTGCCATCGGTTGGGGTGTGACAAACAATACCCTAAGAATCGGGGTGGTGCATAATTCCTATAACGCTTTAATTGTTAAGGTAGGCTTGCAAAGTTAATGAGCATATAGATACAATGTATACAGAGCATAAGAGTATAACAAGTATAACATGTTTTCATGTTTAATTGTGGATAGAGTGTGATTTGAATAAACAAGTATCATAGTGTTGCGTGTTTTTGTATATTGTACATGTTGCACCCAAAGTGATTATAATGGAAATGGGATCAAGTATACTCACAGTTTTGCGTAAGGTATACACTTAAACCGCGAGTGAAGTTGATGAAGTTTGAGCATCGAGATTACACTGAAATGGTCAAACAAGATTCTAAGTATACTGTTGCGAAAGAGTGTCGGATCAGATTATTAAAATACATGAAACGAATGAGGTAAAATGAGTAAACAGGTTGATTCGTACGGATGGACATAGTCCATTCATACGGATCATGGTTTGGCTAAAAAACGGATCTGCTGATTAAAGTTTGATACGAACTGATTTGATTTGTAAAGCAGTAAGATAATTAATTTAAAACAGTAAATAAAATGTTAGAATGTAATGGCTGATGTTAAAACAGGAGGTAAAACAATTTGGTGTAGGTAACAGGTCCGTTCGTGCGGATGGACATAGTCCGTCCGTATGAACCGACTGTTAGTGTTGTGAACCGTTTTAGTTTTTAAACTAATTTGATTGAAAATGTGAAGTAGTTGTTTAATTTTATTTAAATCAATGGATAAAACAGTTAAACACTAATATACAGGTGTGAGAACAGAACAGAACAGAAAATCGAAATAGAATATGTAAGGAATTGTCTGTTCGTACGGATGGACATAGTCTGTCCATGCAAACCGACTATTACGTTGCAAAAGACATATATTTGATCCATTTAAATAGATCATTTTGTGGTGGACATTAACCCTAATGTAGGCCCTTAACTATGAAATGAGTTGAGGGTCTGACAGGTTCCAGATTCTACCAAGATCGTACAATAATTGAAAAGAAAATGTTTAGATTTTTATAACTTTGATTCAATCCCGTATGAGGGATGTTCCACAGCAGTTTGTCCAAGCAAAACGAGTGGAAACCATCTTCGAGATAATTGAATCAAGAGGTTTTGTGAAAACGTTTATGGATTTATGATAAAAGGTAAGAAGACGAATGAAATGTTATTAGAAATGAAGGAGACACCCTTACAGTAGGTTATGGATGCCAAGGAGGGCTTGAGAGTGTTTGCAACAAAGTGGGTGAATTTTGGAGTGGATTAGTGTAACGACTCGCCCAAAAATGTTCTAAAACGCCCCGTAAGTGAAAACCTGGACCCCTGAAACCCTAATGTTCATGAAAAATCAAGAAAATTGAATTTTTGGTTTCCACTCGGGCCGCGTAAGACATAAGGGTAGTCTATGCGGGCAACGACAGATCGATAATCACCGGATAAGCATGAAGGCCACGTGTCGTTACACGTGTCAAGACCCTCGATGACTCAGCAACCTCCGATCTGATCCAAACTCCCTCGCGGGCCGCGTAAGGTTTCTTTCAAGTTTACGCGGGCCGAGACGCGCCCTTTGATCAGCCCTATAAATAGAAGCCAAGGGTTTCATTTCAAATCGTTCAATTCTTTTGTTTCTCTTGTTCTCTTGTTCTGTCATTCTAATGTCAGAACTTCTAAATCCCGAAACTCTGCCCGTATTAGGGTAATAACTCTAATCACTGGTACGATTCAATGTCCGATCGATTGAAACCAATCCGATGGATGTTTAAGTGCTGCTCAAAACTCGGGCTATACTTTGTCATTCGTCGTAAATTCGATGGATGTTTAAGTATTGCACTTTGTCATTCGTTGTGAGCGTTTCTATCTCGTGATTATCGTTAAAGTTGAATTGAGTTAATACACTAATACGAGTTCCATTGTATCTAGAAATTAGAACTCGTAACCAAGAAGTTAAACTAGAATACTTGGCAATTAAGTAAACTTAATAGTTAAGTAAACTTACTAATTACGTACACTTAGTTGTTAAGGAAACTTAGCAGTTAAGCTAGTTGAGTAGTTTAATTAATCTGCTAATTAAGCTAAGTAAGATTAATTAATCAGTGATGTATGATTAATTAACTTACGTATGATTAATTAATCAGTTAAGCAAGATTAATTAAGCTAAGTAAGATTAATAATTAAACACCTAAATAGATATACATGAATATATATATATATATAGAGAAAGTATAATGTACTTTACGCCTTAACGTACATTAACGTACTTCACGAAATATATAACATGCGTAATTATTTTTTGACCAAAATAACGTGCGTGATTTTGGATCCCATGCGTGATTATGTGGTCCCATGCGTGATTATGTGTTCTATGCGTGATTATACCCCTGATCCAACGGTTACCATTGTCTCCTACGTGAAGTATGATAAGCCGTGAAGTATGTTAACCTTTCTCTCTCTCTCTCTCTATATATATATATATATATATATGAGATAGATAATATCAAAGGAAGATGTTAGGAAGGTGTAAGAAGATATATATGTGGGTAGGAAGCTTCCTAGAAAATGTATAGGTAACTTCATAGAAAAGCTATAGGAAACTTCCTAGAAATTTAATACTTCTTACCTATAAATAGGAAGCCTAGGAATTCATTTTCCTTGCTCACTTCTTTTCTTCTTCTCTCTATATGTTGGTGTTCTAACCAATAATCACCGATGCGATGTTCTGTCCGATCGATTCAGGAACTAACTAACGGATGCCAAAGTGCTGTACTTTGTGAATTTCGTCAAACGGATGCCAAAGTGCTATACTTTGTGAGTTCGTTAAACGGATGCCAAAGTGCTATACTTTGAGAGTTCATTAAACGGATGCCAGAGTGCTATACTTTGTGAGTTTCGTTAAGGTTCGAATCTCGTGACCATCGTTAGGTTTGATGTGGTTTTACACTAATACGTATTCCACTCTGTTAAACTAAATGTTTAACTACCCGAAACTCTACACCATACTCTTACAATCAAAATGAATGCTTAATCATCAGAAGGTTCAAAACAATAAAGTATATGCTTAATTATCAGAAGGAGTAGAATCAAGAAGCTTGTTAAATCAATACTGCATGCTTATAAGGTGAGTCATTCTCTTTTTATTAAAAGTATTTTACAATACTCCAAATATTTTCAAAGTTATAATTACAGGGATTAAGTCGTGGTTATCTTGAATCACTGGCTAGTGGGGTATTGTGCACATTACTAATTTCTCACGGTTAGGCTAATAAATCCTAACAGTGATAATCATCACTACTTGGGTGAAAGGACTCAATAGTGGTATGACCATCGTCACCAGGAGGTGACACGACGCCAGATAAAAATAAGATAGAAGCCATTGTAATCGCTTTTATGCTGTAATTCATAACTAAGGTGTCATTTTATAAAACCTGAATGAACTTACCAGTATTTCCTGCTGACCAAATCTTTTTAAAACGCGTTTCAGGTAATTACAGTAGATCGGAATAAGAGTTGGATACGGCACCAAAAGGCTTACAGAAGTGGCTTAATTTATAAATTAAATTAAATTAAGAAAAGTTGTTTTATGTATTCGGGTTTATCCCATATTAAAGCTACCTTTCAAAACATGATTTTATCCCATCTATTTAATAAATAAAATCCGGTGTTTTCTAAACTCTGATATTTTTCCTAACTCACGGTCCTGATGAAATTTCCGCTGCACTACTTTTCTAAATAACCACCGGTACCACTGAACTGGTTCGCGGCTCCCGATTCTGTCCAGGGTGGGGTCGGGGGTCGTGACAATTAGTGTGACTATTTATAGGCTTCAGAAGAAATTAAGGTTTCCTGAATTTTCGGATGGACGGACTGGGTTCGTGCGGATCGGCATTTGGTGCGGATCTGCAGGTTCGTACGAACCTACTCCATTTCAATGGTTTACGTTACCAGTTTGATTATTTTACATGTTTTAATCGGTTTTCGAGTATCAAGCATCAATGTGTATCGAAGAATCATATATAACATAGCGTTCAAAATGTGAATTATGATTACAAGTGTGCGCATAAGTTTAACATGAATAACATAGATATGATTAAAAGAATTGCGTTTTCATTATGATCAATTGTCTCGGTTAACAAATTGGAATGAAATAGAATACAACAATAGTACAAGAGTCTAAAAATGGAAAGTACACCAATACTTGATAAAACAGGAAAGTACAAATATGCGAAGCGTTACAATGGAATCGAACTTGCCTTTTTTCTTAGATTTCTAGGAGTTATCCTCCTCCCTCTCTCTTTTTTCGTCAGTCTCAGTCTTGACTGACTTACCTCTCAACACATCCAGTGTGAGTGACATAGATAGATCCACAACGAATCTATAAGAAGTAGGCTTTGAAGCCTTAACATGCCCTGTTATTTCTGGTGCTAAACCCCCAATAAATCATGCAATGCACTTAGTGTAATGCCCAGCGTTTCGATGCTTTTGTTATCTTAGCGAGTCTTCTCGTACTTCCTACTCTAGTACACTCGAGACAACCGATCTTAATGAAAATGAGACTACTTGAAACTTAATTGCGTTAAACTATGTGAAACTATTACCCTGTGTGATTCTTCTTATATGTGAACGATATGTTTAAACGGATTCTTGACTCTTGTGATGCTTTTTATACGTGAACGAAGTATTTACCCTAGATTCTTGACACTTGTTTTGCTTTGATACTTAATGAACGAGAAACTAATTTAGACACACATTCAAAAACACGGGTTTATTCTTGTTATTTAATCTATTTGAATAAAAAATGTAATGGCTAAAGCGCAACGCAAACACTTAACCTCGCTCGCAAAACGAACCAAAGGCGAAAAACTAACAAACGTGAACCGACTATCCAAATGGACATCCGATCAGATGACCATCCGACCAGATGGCCATTCGACCGGATGCCATCCGACACCTGGCACTCTCCACCGCCTTAACCCATCCGATCTAGACCATTCGAATGAGCCTGTCACTGTCACCTATAAATAATGCACTTAACCTTCCATTTTTCACCTTTCACTGCTCATTCACTCTCAAGCCCTCCAGAAGTGATTCCAGGCCAATTTGTAAGCATTTCTCCCCGAATCTTTGCTAATCTTCATCTTTATTCACTTCTACTCTAACTTCTTCATCAAAATCACACGAACACATAAACTTTTCTTCGAAAGCCAACTGATTTGGACCTCTTGAAGGTGGTTCGCACTCGGTTGCTTATGCAAACTATTGAGAAGCCCCATTTAACCAAGATTGGTTCCAGAACTAAAGGATTTTCAAAATTTTTATACAAGATCTAAAGGATTTTCACATTTTTACACCATATCTAGAGAAATTTCACATGTTTTCGGCTCAGATTTGATAAATTTTCATGTTTTACAACTCCTTCTAAACTTTTCTTCAGTTTTATACAGAATATTGGTGAAATCGGACTCCATCGGGCTCTCGACTCGTTCTTTAGTCAAGAGTTGGTTTGAAAACTGGTTTCCACCAAAGAGATGGACCGATTTACGGGTCAAACATGAAATTCCACCAAGAACAGCTCGTCTATCCAAAGGGGTGGTACCCATCCGACAGAATGAGCTGTGTTTGGCATGTTTCCATTGTTTGACACATCGTCACGCCGTCTCCGTTAACTCAAAACTCGTACTTTGAAAATTTCATGAAACACTGACCATCTGTCCGAATGGCCATCCGATTAGATGACCATCCGTCCAGATGTTCTGCCCATGATAACAATTGTTGTTTACTTTGTAGGATACTTCGATCAGAACATCAAAAACTTTAATGGTTCACAAACACTCGCACACTTTTCGAATGGCAATCCATTCGAATGGTCATCCGCTCGGATGACCATCCGTCGGGATGGATCCCATCCGTTCGGATCACCTGTTCAACACTTATCATGCCCGACACTCTGTTTACAACCATTCAGCCGTGGAGAAGACTTATGCTTCTGTTTCCATGAGTAGGCTGATCCCGCGTTCCCTTCAATCCAACCAGACTGTGTGTCTAGGTTCTAAGCACTCACTGTGAGTATACTCGATCCCTTTTTTATTTAAACACTTTGGGATGCAACATGTATTCTATATGAAACACACGACACTTGAAACTTATTTGAAATCATACTCTATCCACTATCAAGCATGAAAACATGATACTTGTGAGACTTATTTGCTACGTGAACGTTGAGTCTTGTGTTTAGCCTACCTTGACAATTATAGCGCTATAGGGGTAACGCACCGCCCTTGAGACTTGGGGTATTGATAAGTTTGATTCTTTTACCTCCTCTTCGTGGCGACGAAGGAGGAAAGGCACAGTTAACGTGTTGGAAACTTGGGTTAACATATTGATCTTGTAAACTTAGCATGTTGAAACTTGTTATATGTTTTTCATGTTGGATATGAGCAGTTACACACTTTAAACTATTTATGCTATGTATTAAACTTGTATGCTCACAAACATTTTTGTTGATCTTATTTTAATACATGTTGTAGGTTGATAAGTTTGGACATTGAAGAATCAAGCTAGGGTGACTTTAGATACACACCTTAGAAAAACAATGTTTTGAGATATGTTGAATTTTGAAAATGTTTGATACAATTTTGACTGTGTTGGGTTTGTATGACAATTTAACTTTCATTATGAAATTTTGATTAATCAATATTGTCACAATTAGTTGTTGTGGATTCTCTTGAGCAATCTGATTCGCTTAGTGCCGCGCCCCGATGATTCCGCCATCGGTTAGGGTGTGACAGATTGGTAACAGAGCCATAACTATAGGGAATTAGGAAAAATAGGAATGGTTTTACCTAGTCTATAGTTTAGGAACATTCTCGCTATGTGTTCTTTAAAACTACTTGCATTCTACCTTATTTGATTCCTATCTATTCTTTTGGTCTCTTAATATACATGCCTTCCCTAAGGCTAACACAATACACCCTTGGATGCTTTGAAGACACTCTTGTAACACAATCGAAATGACTCATCAAAATAGGGGTGATTCCCGCCTTTGATGATGACTTTCATTCAGCTATACTTGTATTTTGCACAAAATTTACCCTGAAGTTAGGAGTGACATCCAAACCTTAAAAGGGATTTTCCATCTCATATTCTAGTGGGTCTTATCTTTTGATACGTACCAACTGCATTGGGGTACGATGTTACCAAGTTAGAGGTGAAACTCGCATCTTGATAACTAGTCCCACTCTTTGATTTTTAATCTCGCCAAGGTTTCGAGTTATTTAATCGATTAAGGACGTGTAGTAACTAGATGGACAAATACCGTTACAGTATTTGTCTACTAGGCCAAAGCACGTTTCCTTAATCCAAAAGGGTTCTCGACCACCTTGGAATAGTCGACGTTTCTCTACCTGAAACAATCCTATGTTTTATGAGCCTTTCTCTTTTATGTTATCTCGATTTTTATGTGGTTTTATACTTGTTATCTCGCTCATTTTGAAGTCGTTACACACTTCACACGTATCTTCGCAATCTAAAACAATAATAATCTCTCGTGAACAAATTAAATTTATGGTACTTTCATTATTCTACGCGATACAATGTGAAACTTGTTGTGTTATGTGAAACATATATACCATGTGATACTATTTGAGACGTTTATACACTATGTGATGTACTCTGTGATACGAACCAAATTAACAGAAATATTATGATTGAGTCTCACCCGATTCTTTGTTGAATCTCTAGATGTCATCTAGTCAACTTAACAACCCTCACAAGAGATCTAAGGCCAACACTCAGAAAAAGATGATGTCTTTCATGGCCGACCAGATCGCACGCATTGTTCCCAAGATTGTCACTGAAATTCAGGGATCAAACACTCCTCCCTCCTCTGTTGACTCGAAAGTGGTCCAACCTAAACCTGTGAGCTTCAGCTACAAACACTTTGGTGATGAGGTGACTGCGATGCTGGAATGGTTCGACAGCATTGAAGTTACTTTCATCAACAATGACTGCCCTGAACATCTCAAGACTAGGAGTGCTACTGGTGTCTTTCAAGGAAGAGCTTTGGAATGGTGAACCAACGAGAGAAACATCCGCTCAAATGATGAAGCTTATGCTCTACCATGGGCCGAGGTTAGGGAACTGATGATGGTCAAATTCTGCCCTCCACATGAGCAGCAAAAGCTCGAGGACGAGTTCTGGCATTTGAAACAAGTTGGTGATGATAACCTGTCACTATCATCACCCTGCTAACTCTGTTTGCCGCTACTGTATCTCATGCAACCGTTATGGTCACACCGCTCCTTACTACCGTCAGACCAACCAAGTTCAACAAGCTCCCCAGAACCCGAAACCCGCAGCCAACGCATGAGCCTGCTACAAGTGTGATGATACCACTCATCTCGTCCTCAATGTCCTCAGTTGAATCAAGAGCAGCCGCAACAGCAAGCCCCGCGAGGACGCACTTTCAACATCAACGCCAAGCAAGCTCAGAACGACAATGACGTCATTAATGGTACGTTTCTCGTTAATGATCTTTACGCTTCGATCCTATTTGATACTAGCGCGGACAAAAGCTTTGTGTCCGTTGAATTTGAATCTTTGTTAAACTGTGCACGCTCTAAACTACCTAAGTCGTTCTCAGTCGAGATTGCCGATGGTAAGTCTATTCTAGTTGACTCTATACTTCGTGATTGCCTCCTGACTCTTAACGATCACGTTTTCACTATTGATCTCATACCCATGCAATTGGGTAGTTTCAATATCATAGTAGGCATGGATTGGTTATGGAAGAACCATGATGAAATCTCTTGTCATGAGAAATACTTTCGTTTGCCTCTCCCGTCTGGTGATACTTTGCACGTCTATGGAGACCGACCTTCTAGAGCACTGAAGTTGATGTCCTACACTCAAGCGAATAAATGCTTACGTAAATAGTACTTTGCCTTTTTGGCTCACATAGTGGAACAAAAGGGCAAGGGAAAGAGTGTAAGTGATGTTCCAGTTGTGCGTGATTTCCCTGTTGTCTTTCCTGAAGATCATCCTGGTATTCCTCCACCCCGATCTGTTGATTTTCAAATTGATCTCGTACTTGGTTCGACTCTTGTCGCCACGGCTCCCTACCGACTTGCACCCTCTGAGATGCAAGAGCTATCTAGTCAACTGCAAGAACTACTCAACAAGGGTTTTATACGTCCAAGTACCTTACCTTGGGGTGCTCCTGTGCTATTCGTCAAGAAGAAAGATGGTTCATTTCGCATGTGCATCGACTACCAAGAGCTTAACAAACTCACTGTCAAGAATCGTTATCCTCTCCCTCGCATAGACGACTTATTTGACCAGCTACAAGGCGAAAGTTGCTTCTCTAAAATTGACCTTCGATCTGGTTATCATCAGCTCCGTGTTCTCGAATAAGATATCCCCAAAACCGCATTTCGCACCCGCTATGGACACTACGAGTTTGTCGTTATGCCTTTTGGCTTGACCAACGCACCCACCGTGTTCATGGACCTTATGAATCGTGTTTGTAAACCTTACTTGGATCGTTTTGTAATAGTCTTTATTGATGACATCCTTATTTATTCGAAAACCCAAGCTGATCATGAACGACATTTACGCCTCATACTATAACTTTTACGTGGTGAACGCTTATACGCGAAGTTTTCTAAGTGTGAATTCTGGATTGAAGAAGTACAATTTCCCTGGCACATTGTTAGCAAGAAAGGAATCCATGTTGACCCTTCCAAAATCGAAGCAGTGAAGAATTGGATCACGCCTAAATCTGCATCTGAGATTCGTTCTTTCTTAGGATTGATGGGTTATTACCGTCGATTCATCTCAAACTTTTCAAAGATCGATGTACTTCTCACTTCGTTAAGTCAGAAGGAGAAACCTTTTGCTTGGGGTCCTGAGCAAGAGGAATCTTTTCAAACTCTTAAAAATCTGCTTTGTAATGCTCCTGTACTTGCTCTCTAATGCGTGTGTAGTGTGATATATTTTTATTAATATTCTAAGTTCTTTTTAGCACTTTAGGCAAGTTTTAAATTTATAAAACACGATATTCTACTAATACTAAACACACATATGGGCAAGTGCACCCATCGTGAGCATAGTATAGCGTTGGTAAGATACTGAGGTCGTCTAAGGGCACAAGAGCTTTTAATACCGGTTTATCCTCAACGTCTAGTCAAATAAAAATTTTTGGAAAAGGTTTTAAACATGAAAAATAAAAACTAAAATGCTGAAAAATAAAAATAAAATAAAAACAGATAGACAAGATGAAACACTTGGATCCGACTCGCCTTTAATGTAACCTTTGATGATGTCCGCACTTTTGCACTTTTTAAGAGATTATCTTAGTTATAGTAGTAGACCCCTCTTTTGAAGGTGACGTCACCCTCAACCTAGTGGTTTGAGTCAGCAAGGATACAGTCCCAAAGGGTCGGAATATTGGAAGATAATTAATTAAGTAATTAATGCGAAAAGTGGTAGGCCCCGCTTTTGAAGGCGACGTTACCCTCGGCTAAGTGGTTTGAGTCAGTAGGGATACAATCCCAAGTAGCCGGTTTAATGTATTAATAGTTGTTTACATATGAGGGGATCAAGCCATTCGCACCCCCGCCATCCAATACTAGTAGGTATTGAAGGAGGTCCTGGTAAGCTTGACCCAGGTCCTTGCAGGATCTATACACTGATCAAGGCAAGAGCCTTACCAAACCATTCCCTTAACCCCCGACCAGGTAGCCAACATATCTTTATATAGACCGTAGAGATATGAATGGTGAAAATCTTTTACTTTATATAGACAGTAAAGTAATGCCAAGACACCACGGACAAATGATAAAGAAGTTTCACCTTCAACATAAGAAACTAGTTATTAAACTCATTTATACAAAACCAAATAAAAAGTGCTAGAAGATTAAAAATCAAAAGTATTACATTAAAGACTTGTCTTCACCAGGTGATATAAGAGACTTAGCCAAACATGGCCTTTGATTGACAAGAACTCTTACGATCAATCTTGGATCCCGAGACTACTACACACACTCTAAGGTGGATGATGGAAAATGGTGGTGGATGTGGGTGTTGTAGTGGTGGTGGAGTGCTGGTGAAGTGGGAGAGAGGTGGTTTGCCAAGGGATGCCTTTGAAGTGAACCAAGCACCCCTATTTATAGCCTGAATAGAAGCCCAGACATGGCCCCGTGTCTGCTGGACACAGCCACGTGGCCATCCTCTCTCTCTTTCTTCATTAATTATAATTTTCTGCATTAGGCTTCACACGCCCCCGCGTCCGCTGGGCACGGCCCCGTGTGCAGAAGCGTATCTCTACTATCAAAATTTGCAAGATTCTGTGAATCTTAGCGTTGACCACGGCCCGTGTTGAACCGGGCACGCCCCCCGTGCTGGGAATAGAAGCTTCTACAACTTTGTCATCTTCTGCAGACATCTGGCCACGGCCACGTGTGGTCAGCCTTCTGTTTCTTGTTTTTGCTTGGGAAGATGCTGTCGAGGGGTCGGGGATGCCACGTTTATTCCTTTTCTTTGTATTTATGTTAGTTTTTGCTGCATATTTGTTCCTTTTGTTCATTTAAGCTCATTTGGTCCTGAAAATACAAAAGGAAGACAAAAGCACACTTTTTCCAACATTAGTACTAAAAAGGGGTTAGTTTTGTGGCTCATTTGATGTAATTTATATGTTGAATTTTGCACACATCAAATACCCCCCCCCCCCTTGAATCTTTGCTTGTCCTCAAGCAAAACTCTTTATTTTGTGGCTTACACACCCAAATGGAATGGGTAGAAGAGAAGTTTTGGGCTTGTCTTGAGTGTCGGGAATCCAAGATCTTTATTGGGTTTTATTTTTATGCTATTTACAATCCTATTCGTTATGATTTATTTAGAACGTTTCATAAGAGAAATTACTTATTTGGGCATAACATGCCTTTTTAAAATTCCATTTATATACAAGTTCATATACCTCACGGGAGATCACTCAACACTCCGCCGAAGATGTATTTTTGTGAAACACTCGAGACCGGCATGGAACTTACTTCTACCATAAGCTTGCCAAGCAATCAATCCTCCTCCTTTTTAACTATAAACCTTTGTAAATATCAAGAGGACTTAGGGAAGGGTTAAGCTTGGGTTAAAGGTAGGTGGTTAGTAAAAAGGGCTAAAAGCGTAAAAAGCGTCGATCGTCGTAAAACTTTTTGTTTTTCTGACTTTTATTCAAACTAAGCATTTTCAAACAAAGTTTTGTTGAGGAACTTGTTTGTTTATTGCTAGACTTTATTTTTTTTTTTTTTTAAAAAGAACGTCACGAGACAACCGAGATTTTTACTAAAATAAAGGGTTTAAATGAAAAATGTTTTGGTGGGTAAAGGGTGTTTGTTTTGTGGGTTTAGAAACGAAAAAAGTTTAGGCTCAAAGGGGTTAACTAGGGAGATTTTTGGGTAGGTGATAAAAAATGAAAGGTGTTGAAAAGAAAAAAGGGTTAGTCCTAATGCCTCCATCATTTACTTGGGTTTAAGTTGGTAAGGACCGGGAAGGTATTGTCGTAGCAAGTTCTAGAGTCGTAAGAAACCAAGCAACTATTCACATAAGAAACAAAAAATGAGCATTTAGTTTTAAAGATGTATTCTTGTATGCTCAATAAAGGCTCAAAACTCACTTGTTGTGGGAATGGGTTTATAATGTGATCAAGTATATATAATCAAATTTTAACTAGATTTGTCATGCCGTTTCATAATTTTCTTATGTTGGTTCTTTTTATCACGACGCTATCGGTTGTAAATTTGTAAAAATATAACATTTTTAGAACTTGTTATTCCCAAATTAAAGCAAGACAAGTAAAAAAAAACCGAAAAGTTTTTGAAAAAATTTGGGGTGATTAGCGGTTCCAATAGAGTTTTGTGTAAGGCTTGTTATTAGGACTTGCAAAATTCAAGGTTTTAGCATCCCCCCACACTTAAATTACACATTGTCCTCAATGTGTCTCAAAAATAAGTTTTTAGGTTGATTGAATGTGTAAAAAGGTGTTAAAAACAAGGTTTTGGTGTTACTGGGCATCTGGCCACGGCCTCGTGCTGGGTGAGCACGGCCCCGTGGTCAGATTGCCAGTAACAATAACTTACAGAAGGTGGGCACGGGGGCGTGTTCGATGGACACGGCCCCGTGGCGGGCATGTTTCAGACAAAACAGCAGCTACAAGGTGGTGGACACAGGGCGTGCTGACTGGGCACGGCCCCGTGGTCAGAGTTTGTAATAAATGAAAACAGGTTTTTGGCCTTCGGTTCTGGTTTCCGGGCTTATGTAGCACTAATACTTAGTGCTCCCAAGCCTCATAGGTACCTATTTACGCTTAAATACCACACCACACAAATAACAAACATCCTAACATACCACAAGTTTATCATCCACATCACAAAAAAAGAAAATGCAGGAAAGTAAAAGTGTTAACGGAAAGTAATTTGTTCAACATTGGCACGCAGGCCAGATAATTGTTTTTAAGAGCAAGGACTTAACCTGGTAAGAGCTTCAACCGTGTCACATCACCTCTAACACCTCCGCCTCAATCCATGTCTTCATCCTCATCATCTCCTCCTTGATTTGCCATGTACTCCCAGATATTGCCGATGTCATCTTGTATGTCGGAGATGCTCCTCTCTATTGCTCCGACTCGGGTGTTCGTGTAGCCGGCCATGTTGTAGGTGTTGCGGGTGCACACAAGGTTTTCCTGCAAGAGATCATGTAAACTTAGAAAGTTAGGGAAACCACCCCCTTGAGAGGTGGATTGGCCCGCATCACCATGATACTGATACTGGTACTGTGGAGGAGGACGGATTTGTGGGGCGTGAAGGACGAGAGCCTCTTGTAGGTTCCAAACATGTCCCTGAACCGTTTGGAATCGAATTATTCCGTCACCCGCTTCATTGATGATCCCCATTGAGTGGCATATGATGAGATCCACCTTGCCTAACCATGGGCCCTTCTTAAAGGACCTTGGCATCCTTTGCATAAAGTTCTTAAAAAGGCGGTAGATCCACCCTCTAAAGAAGATAGGGGTCGGGGGATTGGCAAATTGGTTCAGGTGCATGTTGCGGAGGAGCAGGTGTGGAACATCAAGAGGCACATGGTTGTGAATGCAGTATAGGATTGTTAGATCATGTAAGCCAACAACACCAGTACTGTCATGCCTTTGGTTGAGGGAGTTGCTAAGGACCCTATGAATGTAGCGGTATGGGGGGTCCCGCAACTGTGAGCTTTTTGTTTTGCTTGGATTATATGAACCTTCCCCAATTTGAGCCCATGCTGATTGACGTTGGTTTTGCGGGAGTTCACGAAGACCACTCGTGTTTTCCTTGTCTCCGGCATCCTCTTCAGCATACAACCCAATGATTGACCCAGATTGTGCAATCGAGATTGAAAGCACATTTCTAGTACAACGAAACTCAACCCCCTCTTTGTCAAACGGCTCTGCTTTGCCCTTGAATGTAAACGTGCTATAAAAATCCATATTGTATTCGTGGAGCGAATGGAGTCTAGTGCAAAGAGCTGCCCTAAGGGAACCAGTGACCAGGTTGTTGAAGCGGTCAATCAGCCCCACTGCTTCTAGGGTGTCTAGGCATACTTGTTGTGGGTTTTCCTCGGGACTTGTCTAAAGAACCTCAAATCGGGCTTGACCAGCCCATTCACTCTGGTTGAAGCGTGTGAATTTCTTGGCCATCTGAAAGAAAACACAAAACAATTAGCACGAAACAATAAATTTTCAAAGAAAACTGAAATCAGCAAGCTGAACACGACCGTGCTCGAAGGAAAAATGCTGGACATGCCCCCGTGTTCGCTGAGCACGACCCCGTGCTTAGGCGTCTGTTTCCCAAAATTCTCATTTTTCGACCCGGTTCCGAAAACTTGAAAATTTTTGGTTGAGCAGGGGCGGTTTTCCCCGAAAATGAAACCCCAAGTGCCGTTTTTCCCAAAAATAAACTGTTTACCCCTTCAATTTCATCTTTTTCGGTTCAAAAACAAGGGTTTGAGGTTTTTGTTAGAAATCGGGCAAATATTCAAACAATTCAAGTTGGTTTACTTCCTATAACACATAACAAAGCTACTACTAACAGATCTAAGCAAAAATTTGAGGTTTGATTGGGTTCAAGTTGAAGAACCCTAGATTTTTCCCCAAATTTTTGATGTTAAACTACATGCAAATGATTAATCTAACTAACTATGATGATAGAATCATACTTTGACGTTGATGAACGGTGGAAGAATGTGAAAATCTGCAGAAAATCACGGTGGAACCAGAGAGTTTTAGGGGAAACGGGTCATGTTGAAGTGAAGAAATGAAGGAAAAGGGGTTTTATCCCCGTCAGCTAGCCGAGCACGGCCCCGTGTCCAGCTGGGCACGGCCCCGTGGGCGGGTAAAATTATACACACACACACACACACACACACACACACACACACACACACACACACACACACACACATATATATATATATATATATATATATATATATATATATATATATATATATA
Source organism: Helianthus tuberosus (assembly GCA_030545235.1). Lineage (NCBI taxonomy): Eukaryota > Viridiplantae > Streptophyta > Magnoliopsida > Asterales > Asteraceae > Helianthus > Helianthus tuberosus. Next base: position 57,569,705 of record CM060427.1, read on the forward strand.
TATATATATATATATATATATATATATATATATATATATTTCTAGAGTGCACGTGTGAGTGACCTGTTTCTCAAAACTTGGTTTTAGAAATCTTACCGATTTAGAAGCTTTCCAGTCGTTCGTTACTTACAAGATATGATGTTGATGCACAAACCTTCGTTTATTCGTCGGCCGCTTGTAGCAAGATCTCCTCTTCTTCATCCCCAATGAATCCTTCATAAAGCTTTAGCCTTTGGCCATTGACTTTGAATGGAATTCCATTCCGAGATTTAATTTCAATTGCACCGTGTGGAAAAACATGGGTGATAGAAAAAGATCCCGTCCACCTAGACTTTAATTTACCGGGAAATAATCGAAGTCGTGAATTAAACAATAGAACTTGATCTCCTACTCGAAATTCATTTGGTTTAATGTGTTTATCATGCAAATTTTTCATTCTATCCTTATAAATTTCAGAGTTAGAGTATGCATGATTCCTTAATTCGTCTAATTCATTTAATTGACAAAATCGAGTTTTACCGACTATTTCTATGTTTAAGTTTACGTTTTTAATTGCCCAGTAGGCATTGTGTGCAATTTCTACTGGCAAATGACAATTTTTTCGATAGACAAGCTTATATGGGGTGGTACCTATCGTCGTTTTATATGTAGTTCGAAAAGCCGATAAAGCGTCGTCTAATTTATTAGCCCATTCCTTTTTATTTAACCCTACGTTTTTTTCAAGTATTCTTTTTAAACCTCAATTAGTCACTTCGGCTTGTCCATTTGTTTGAGGGTGATATGCTGTTGAGATCCAGTGATAGACCCCATACCTTGTTAAAAAATTTTCAAGCTGATGATTACAAAAATGGGGTACCCCTATCACTTATTAATGCTTTTGGAGTTCCAAAACGAGAAAATATTCGTTTCAGGACTCTTACCACAACTTTTCTGTCATTTGTTGGAAGGGATTCGGCCTCGGCCCATTTTGACAAGTAGTCCACTGCCACAAGTATATATTTGTTTCCTTTTGACGGTGGGAAAGGTCCCATAAAGTCGAGTCCCCACACATCAAAAATTTCACAAACAAGAATGCCATTTTGTGGCATTTCGTTTTTGGAAGAAATAGTACATGATCGTTGGCATGCATCACAAGTCTTTACAAGACTTTTGGCGTCTTTGTAAATGGCTGGCCAATAAAATCCTGAATCAAATACCTTTCGTGCGGTACTAGCGGCACCATGATGTCATCCGTATGGACCTTCATGACAATGGCGGAGAATTCTTCTTGCTTTACTACCATGTACGCATCGTCGGATAAGTTGGTTGGCACACATTTTGAAAAGATAAGGATCTTCCCAAAAATAATGTTTTACATCGGCAAAGAATTTTTTCTTTGATGATGTGGCCATCCTTTTGTGACTATTCCGCTAGCTAAGTAGTTAGCATAGTCGGCGTACCATGGCTCTTCTCGGTATTCCACCATTTCTAGGGACACCGTTGGGAATTTTTCATTGATTAGCTCGTCCCTAGTTGCCTCCAAAGCTGGATCTTCCAAGCGGGAAAGATGATCTGCAGAGGTGTTTTCTGCTCCTCTTTTGTTTTTATTTCGATGTCAAATTCTTCGACGAGTAGAATCCATCTGATCAAACGTGGTTTAGCATCCTGTTTCTTAAAGAGATATCGAATGGCTGCATGGTCTGTATAAACTATCGTTTTAGAAAGAACAAGATAAGAACGAAATTTATCAAAAGCAAACACTACAGCTAGTAATTCTTTTTCAGTTGTTGTGTAATTTTCTTGTGCATTGATGTGTGTAAAATGCAACATATAAATTACATCAAATGAGCCATAAAACTAACCCTTTTTTAGTACTAATGTTGGAAAAAGTGTGCTTTTGTCTTCCTTTTGTATTTTCAGGGATAAATGAGCGTCAATGAACAAAAGAAGCAAAAATACAGCCAAATCTAACAATAATACAAGAAAAGGAATAAACGTGGCATGCCCGACCCCTCGACAGCATCTTCCCAAGAAAAAAACAAGACATCAGAAGGCTGAACACGCCCCGTGCTCATTGAACACGGGTGCGTGCCCAAGTGTCTGTAGAAAAGACAAAGTTGTAGAAGCTTCTATTTCCCAACACGGGGGCGTGCCCAGCGGACACGGGGCCGTGGTCAACGCTAAGATTCGCAGAATCCAAGCAAATCTTGATAGTACAGATATGCTTCTGCACATGGGGGCGTGGTCAACTAATGCAGACAAAGTGCAATTAATGAAGAAAGAGAAGATGGGTGGACACGGGGCCGTGTCCAGCGGGCATGGGGCCGTGTCCGGGCTTCTGTGCAGACTATAAATAGGGGTGCTTGTTTCACTTCAAAGGCATCCCTTGACAAACCACCTCTCTCCCACTTCACCCACACTCCACCACCATCACAACACCCACATCCACCACCATCATCCATCATTCATCATAGAGTGTGTGTAGTAGTCTCGGGATCCAAGATTTATAGTAAGAGTTCTTGAAAATCAAAGGCCATGTTTGCCTAAGTCTCTTACATCACTTGGTGAAGACAAGCATTTAGTGTAATACTTTTGTTTTTTTTTTTTTATCTTTTCGCACTTTTTATTTGGTTTTGTATTAATGACGTTAATAACTAGTTTCTTATGTTGAAGGTGAAACTTCCTTATCATTTGTCCGTGGTGTCTTGGCGTTATTTTACTGTCTATATAAAATAAAAGATTTAGACCATTCATATCTCCACGGTCTATATGGGGATATGTTGGCTACCAGGTCGGGGGTTAAGGGAATGGTTTGGTAAGGTTCTTGCCTTGTTCAGTGTATAGATCCTGCAAGGACCTGGGTCAAGCTTAGTAGGACCTCCTTCAATACCCACTAGTATTGGATGGCGGGGGTGCGAATTTCTTGATCCCCTCATATGTAAACTACTATTAATACATTAACCTGGCTACTTAGGATTGTATCCCTGCTGACTCAAACCACTTAGCCGAGGGTAACGTCACCTTCAAAAGATGGGCCTACCACATTACACATTAATAACTTAATTAATTATCTTCCAATAATCCAACCCTTTAGGATTGTATCCTTGCTGACTCAAACTACTAGGTTAAGGGTAACGTCTCCTTCAAAAGAGGGGCCTACTACTATAACTAAGATAATATCTTAAAAAGTGCGGAAAACATTAAAGGTTACACTAAAGGCGAGTCGGATCCAAGTGATTCATCTTGTCTATCTGATTTATTTTTATTTTTATTTTTAGCATTTTTAGTTAGTTTTCATTTTCTTGTTTAAAACCTTTTTCTAAATTTTTGATTTGATTAGACGTTGAGGATAAATCGGTACTAAAAGCTCTTGTGTCCTTGCACCGAGGTCGTGGTGGATGTGGGTGTTTTATTCCTCATTTGATATAATTTATATGTTGCATTTTACACACATCATGCATCATTAAGTGTTTTACTAGCGTAATATACTGGGTGAAAATGCTTATCTTTTCTTTGTCCCAAGACGGCTCCAACTGCAAAGTCACTTGCATCACACATGATTTCGAAAGGTAATTTCCAATCAGGCGCTATCATGATAGGTGCATTGACTAGCATTTCTTTTAGTGTGAGAAATGCTTGATTGCAATCGTTGTCAAAGATGAAAGGAGCATCTTTTTTAAGTAATTTTGTTAAAGGCCTTGAGATTTTAGAAAAGTCTTTGATAAATCGTCCATAAAATCCGGCATGCCCTAGGAAACTTCTTATGGCTCTAACGGAGGATGGGGGTGGTAATCGAGAAATAGTGTCTATTTTAGCCCGATCAACCTCCATTCCTTCACTTGAGATTTTATGACCGAGTACTATTCCTCCGTTACCATGAAATGGCATTTTTCCCAATTAAGGGCGAGGTTGGTTTCCTCACATCGGGATAGCATTCGTTCAAGATTATCGAGGCATTGGTCGTATGAATCTCCAAAGATAGAAAAGTCGTCCATGAAGACTTCCATAGTCTTTTCTATCATGTCATGGAAGATGGCCACCATGCAACGTTGAAAAGTTGCGGGGGCATTACATAGACCAAAAGGCATGCATCGATAAGCAAAAGTTCCATAGGGACATGTGAATGTTGTCTTTTTTTGGTCTTCGGGGGCTATCGGAATTTGAAAGTGATATGAAAAACCATCTAGGAAACAATAAAATTTGTGACCAGATAATCTTTCTAATATTTGATCAATAAAAGGTAAAGGAAAGTGATATTTCCTTGTTGCCTCATTTAATGTACGATAATCTATACAAACTCTCCATCCTGTGACGGTTCTTGTTGGTATTAATTCATTTTTCTCGTTAGTGACCACCGTCATACCTCCTTTCTTAGGAACCACTTGGACGAGACTTACCCAAGGACTATCGGAGATTGGGTAAATGAGTCCGGCGTCAAGTAATTTGATGACTTCATTTTTAACCACTTCTTGGACATTTGGATTTACTCTACGTTTTGGTTGTATTACCGATTTATAGTCATCATTCATTAAAATTCTGTGCGTGCACATGGAAGGGCTTATTCCTTTAATATTTACAAGCTTCCAAGCGATCACGTTTTTGTGTTTTTTCAAAAGTGTGACTAGTTTTTCTTTTTCTACACTAGTTAATTTTGACGAAATAATTACAGGTAACTTACCATCTTTGTCGAGAAAAGCATATTCCAAACCTTTTGGAAGTTCTTTGAGCTCAAGTGGTGGTTTTTTAGGAGACTCCTTATTTGGTTGCTCATTTTGGTCAAGAACCAAAAAGGTTTGTTCAATGGAGACCTCTTCTTCTACAAAGTGGTCGATTTCTTTTCTTGTATCGGGTGGCTCATCTTCATCTTCAATTAGGGGGTCATTATTGCCGAATGGATATTTCATTGAATGCTCAAGATCGACACTTCTTTTGAATGCCCCTAATTGAATGGGTGGATTGTTTTTCTTCCGATTTTTCAAAGCTTCATAGGTTTTTATAAAAGGTCGTCCCAACACTAGCGGAGCGTCATCAAGGATGACGAAGTTGGTTGGGATTACCATTTGATTTCTTTGGACTAACACATCCTCAACTACTCCCATTGATTTTATTGTTTTCCGATTAGATAGAAAAATGGGTATTTGAAGTGGGGAAAAATCACTAATACTTAATTTTTCAAAAATGTAGTTTGGAATTAAATTAACACAAAGATCTTTATCAATTGTAATATTACTAATAAAGGAATTTTGAAAGAAACATGGAACCGGTGTAATGTTAATTTCAAATGGATCATCTTTTATTAGCGTAGTTTGATCATTTGTTAACTTAATGCTTACCGTTTCGTCAATTTTAGTGTTAGTGTTTAACTCTTTTAAAAACTTAGCATGAGTGGGTACTAAACAATGATTTTCGAAAGAAGGTGACAAGAGATTAATTTCTTGAAAATTAGACTCTTCTTGAATTTTAACATTGTCAGACTCGCCTTTTTCGTTGTTTACATCATGTGCCATTTTTTCACTTACTTGTTCTTACATTTTTACCTCTTCAACTATCACTTCTTTAGAACATGTTAATTCTTCCCTTGCGTGGGATTCCTCTTCCCTTGCGCGGGCTTTTTTTATATAGTGCTCGATAGTTTTAAGGTGTTCTATTATCTTTTCGGCTATGGGAGTGATAGAATAAGGTTCCTCAAAGCTTGAATTCGGAAGTTCGATCCTCGGTTCCTCATGATACTCATATGTGGTAGATGGTTCATACCATTATTCCTCATTGTAAGTATATGATGGATAAGGGTCGTAACTTGGTTCTTCATAATACTCATATGAGGTGGGTTGTTCCCGCCATGGTTCCTCATAATAAGTATATGAAGGTGTAGGATCATATCTTGGTTCCTCAAAGTATGAGTATGAAGGCTCAAACCTTGGTTCATCAAAATATGAGTATGAGGGAGAAGGTTCATACCTTGGCTCTTCATAGGATGTGTATGAAGTAGATGGCTCGTACCTAGGCTCCTCATAGTAGGTGTATGAAGGTGATGGTTCAAAGAGGTCACAATATTGTACCGAATGAGGATTACCACAAATGGTACAATATTCTTCCCTATAATCATCCTCCTTATAGTGGTAGTTGTAATCTCATGAGTATTGATCCATAAGAATCACTCAGCAGACCACAACAGAGTCACGAGACCAGAAAACAAAAATAAAAACGCAAACAGAGGCTGGACACGACCCCATGTTCAGTGAGCATGGCCCCGTGTTCAGGTTCTGTATCTAGGCGTTTTTGAAAAATGTGACTGTTTTGTGCAGCACGGGGGGCATGTTCAGCGAGCACAACCCCGTGCTCAGACTTTGTATCTAGGTGTTTGGTTAAAATTATGCAGCACGGCCCCGTGTTCAGGCTACTGTAATGCAAAAACTACCTAAAAATATAAAAATGTGCACGCGGTTTTTAAACAGGTTTTGAAAAACGATTACGCCGTTGATGTTAAGCTTTCTTAAAATCCTTGTGTCCCCGGCAACGGCGTCAAAAACTTGATGCGTGTGTAGTGTGATATATTTTTATTAATATTTTAAGCCCTTTTTAACACTTTAGTCAAGTTTTAAATTTATAAAACACGATATTCTACTAACACTAAACACACATATGGGAAAGTGCACCCATCGTGAGCGTAGTATAGCGTTGGTAAGATACCGAGGTCATCCAAGGACACAAGGGCTTTTAATACCGGTTTATCCTCAACGTCTAATCAAATCAAAATTTTTGGAAAAGGTTTTAAACATGAAAAATAAAAACAAAAATGCTGAAAAATAAAAATAAAATAAAGACAGATAGACAAGATGAATTACTTGGATCCGACTCGCCTTTAATGTAACCTTTGATGATTTCCGCACTTTTGCACTTTTTAAGAGATTATCTTAGTTATAGTAGTAGGCCCCTCTTTTGAAGGTGACGTTACCCTCAACCTAGTGGTTTGAGTCAGCAAGGATACAATCCCAAAGGGTCGGAATATTGGAAGATAATTAATTAAGTTATTAATGCGAAAAGTGGTAGGCCCCTCTTTTGAAGGCGACGTTACCCTCGGCTAAGAGGTTTTAGTCAGCAGAGATACAATCCCAAGTAGCCGGTTTAATGTATTAATAGTAGTTTACACATGAGGGGATCAAGCCATTCGCACCCCTGCCATCCAATACCAATGGGTATTGAAGGAGGTCCTAGTAAGCTTGCCCCAGGTCCTTGCAGGATCTATACACTAAACAAGGCAAGAACCTTACCAAACCATTCCCTTAACCTCCAACCAGGTAGCCAACATATCTCTATATAGACCATAGAGATATGAATGGTGAAAATCTTTTACTTTATATAGACAGTAAAGTAATGCCAAGACACCACGGACAAATGATAAAGAAGTTTCACCTTCAACATAAGAAACTAGTTATTAAAGTCATTAATACAAAACCAAATAAAAAGTGCGAAAAGATTAAAAATCAAAAGTATTACATTAAAGACTTGTCTTCCCCAATTGATGTAAGAGACTTAGGCAAACATGGCCTTTGATTGACAAGAACTCTTACGATCAATCTTGAATCCCGAGACTACTACACACACTCTAAGGTGGATGATGGATGATGGTGGTGGATGTGGGTGTTGTAGTAGTGGTGGAGTGGTGGTGAAGTGGGAGAGGGGTAGTTTGCCAAGGGATGCCTTTGAAGTGAACCAAGTACCCTATTTATAGCCTAAACAGAAGCCCGGACATGGCCCTGTGTGACATCTGTGTCACTTCAACCATCAAACAAATGCCAAACCAATGAAATATTGTATTTCATACTTGGGATTTGTAAAAATGTGTATCGTTTGCACATATCAACTCTTATTCGATTTTAAGCTTTAAATCGCTTTCTGGAGGGTTATATGCGCTCTGATGCGTAAATATAACCAGTTTAATCCAACGAACACTCTGGAATAGTGAAATAGGATTAACATACCTTAAATAACCTTTACATAACTTAGAAATAAGTTTTGAAGGGGTTCGGTGTGCTAAAATAAACTTTTGGGTCATTCAGGGACTAAAAGCTTCAAAAAGTGCACAAGTTTGCACCTTCGCGCATAACTTACGTTCTGAATACATCCGGACATCCAAATATTTATGTAAGCACTAAAACATTTTATTTTAGTGTTTAGCATAAGAAAAATCCATTCGTCGCGTCATTTGGATCGTTTTTTGCGCTTATGCGCATTCCGTCGTAATTAAGCGAACATCGCGATTGTACGGCCAAACGAACCGACATCCGAGATATTTTTGAGCACATTTTAAGTTCCCTATACTTTAACTTCATTTTAGAGCTTTGAAATGGGGTTAACGGGCCTTAAACATGTCGGAAATGACTTAAATGCATGTCAGAGACTAAAATTGTAATTCTGCCAAAGTTGTAGGCTTGCGCACCGCAAGCAGTCTCCTTACGGTGCGTAAGGCTTCCCAGATCAGCAGAACTGTAGAAGCATTGAATCTGGTCCTTTCCACTTGTGCACATGGTATTTCTCAATACTATGGGCTGGTTTTGATGTGCACATGGTATTACAATACCATGGGTGCAAGTGTATGGCCAAGATTGAAGCACGTTTCCCGATAAACGATCCTAACGGTGCTAGTATTCCTATAAATACCCACCACATTCTTCACTTCTTCCTCACAAGAATCCGATTTGAGAAGCTCTAAGTTGAAACCATTGTTTCATACCTGAGCTACTTGGATCTAGATTAGCTTTCGGGGACCCTTTGTAAGTGTTCCTTCATTCTTTTATTGCTTTTCGAGTCCGAAAGTCAAACTTTGTTTGACTTTCTGCATTGACCAGTTTATGGTCAATTTGAAGTTCGTTTGAACTTCATAACGTGAGCGTAATCACAATGGTTATAGTTCCTAGTGACTATACCTACTGATTACCACGTTATCTAGGCTCAGTGACGAATCGTAGTTTCGACCAAAATGCGCATTCTTGCGTATTTTGTAACCAAACTACTCTTGGGTATCAAAACCGTTTGTTTTGATACCAAACCTGTTTTCTAAACTTAGTTAAGCATGTTTTAGCATGCTTAGCTCGTCACTTTTAGTTTAGTCCTTATATAGGGTCGTAAGGTAAGCGATCTAAACAATCGCTTATACTTTCGAACCCGACCCATTTGGTCGATCATTAGGATCCGACCAAATACCTTAGGTGACCATAGTGTATAGGGAATAACCTTCCAAGGTTATACCTTATGGTTGCTTCGTTTAAGTAGTTGTATGATAGGTAGTTTATATGCCTTAGGTAAATTACCAAAATACCCCTTTGATGCCAAAATTCATTTTAAACTTATGTAACATAGCCTATGACCTCTAAACTGATTTATCAACAATATTAAACATGTTAAGGCGTATTCTACTTGTCATAGGACTAGTTAGACGGTCCGAACGCGTTTCACGCGAACGACGCGTTAAAGTAGCATAAGCTACCTAAACGGGTCGTAATGGGTCGTAAGCACTTAGGTTAGGTTTCATTTAGTATGTAGGCTTTGTTAAACCATATGACACGAGTCTCCATACTCGTTTGGTTTACGAACCCTCATTCTATCTAAATCCTCCGATTTAGGTCCGGTTTATTAACATAGTTACCCATATTAGGTGTCGTTTGATATCCGTGATCTCTAGCATTGTTTGGTTGTTACTCAAGGACTACTAAGCAATCTCAAGTGAGTACATAAACCCCTCTTTTACTGTTTTCAAACTGTTTTGGGGCATGTGTACCTATCTGTTATTTTCATGTTTTCCAAAAGTATAATTGATTATACATGTTAGTACTTATCTGTTGACAAACTGAATGACTATCTATGGTTTAAACACTGATTTTTCAAAGACTATAACATTAATTGTTGAATTGTACTTATTTTGTTCACCAGACCGGTTGTTAGTATGATATAGCGCTATAGGATTTGACACCCCATTCCTGTTGTCATGGAATGTCTGAAACCAATTTGTTTCTCCATCCAAATAGGGATTTCCTTTGTGGTATCCCTATAGTCTCAAAGGTGTATTTTGATGCACTAGGTCTGAATGAATTCTTAAATCACATTATTTTTGTATATTTAGTTATACTCCCAAAAGTATAGTTTGATATGCTCCCATATGCGATATAGTACAAAACCAACATATATGTTATTTTATTTATCACATCCAAAGCATATTATGATATGTTATATATGAAACCAAAACATAGTTTAATATGTTATTTATAAATCAGAAGTACACTTGTAATATACTACTGAAAACTATTATTTTAAACAACTAAAGTATATTTAATGTACTATCTATCTAACGATTGGGTTTTGGTTAGTGTTTAGATAACGGGACGAATGTAATGTGATGAAAACATGGTAGATACGCCGCTGTTACTTCTTATATATAAGTGTATTCATTGCATTACATACCGTGGCGTTATTTAGTACACTTGGGTTAACGATATTGGAACTGAAATATATTTTAATATATTACTCATTCGATTCTCTTAAAATCCAAAGTATATTTTCACATATACTATAAGCCTTTTTATCAAAATATTGTTTTCGAACGATATATTCAATACAAACCCATTTTACATGGTTATTCATTTAACCTTACATTTATTTATACATATCATCTGATCTTATTGTTTTTCAAACGATTTACAAAACAAATCAATTTACAAGGTTCATGACTAAACTTTATTAAACATTTTCTTAAACTTACAAGTCATGAATCCTATTTTCACAAAACCTATGTATCTCACAGGCATTTTTATGCTGACGTACCTATTTTTACACATGTTTTAGGTACTGCTTTGCAATGATTGTTGATACATGCTACATTTAGGATGGACTCGTGCCGTAGCAACTTTAAAACTTGGAAGATCATAGTTGTACTTATTTGATTGTATTAAAACAATGAGTTCATTTATTCAATAAAACAGAATTTATTTATTCCATGGTTATGAAACAATGATTCTGTTACAACACTCCCCTACATTTCCGCCACGTCTAGTTGCTTTACGTGGTCGGGGTGTGACACCCTGTGTCCGCTGGACACGGCCCCGTGGCCATCCTCTTTCTCTTTCTTCATTAATTACAATTGTCTGCATTAGGCTCCACACGCCCCCGTGTCCGCTGGGCACGACCCCGTGTGTAGAAGCGTATCTGTACTATCAAGATTTGTAAGATTCTGCGAATCTTAGCATTGACCATTACCCGTGTTGAGTTGGGCATGCCCCCGTGCTGGGAATAGAAGCTTCTACAACTTTGTCATTTTCTGCAGACATCTGGCCACACCCCCGTGTCCGCTGGGCACGGGGCCGTGGTCAACCTTCTGTTTCTTGTTTTTGCTTGGGAAGATGCTGTCGAGGGGTCGGGCATGCCACGTTTATTCCTTTTATTTGTATTTATGTTAGTTTTTGCTGCTTATTTGTTCCTTTTGTTCATTTAAGCTCATTTGGTCCTGAAAATACAAAAGGAAGATAAAAGCACACTTTTTACAACATTAGTAATAAAAAAGGGTTAGTTTTATGCCTCATTTGATGTAATTTATATGTTGCATTTTGCACATATCACTCTCCCTGATGGGAATGATGATTTCGTGTATATTGCGATGCCTCAAACAGTGGTATTGGCTGTGTCCTTATGCAGCGAGACAAGGTCATCGCTTATGCCTCTCGACAGCTCAAAATAGATGAGAAAAACTATACTACCCACGATCTTGAGCTAGGCGCAATTGTTTTTGCGTTAAAGATTTGATGACACTACCTGTATGGTACAAAGTGTGTGGTTTTCACTGACCATGAGAGCCTGCAACACATCTTTAACCAAAAGGAACTGAATATGCGTCAACGAAGATGGGTAAAGTTGCTTAATGACTACGACTGCGAGATTGGCTACCTTCCCGACAAAGAGAATGTCGTGGCCGATGCTCTTAGTCATAAGGCTCATGTTAGTAGCATTCGCTGTTTACATGTTACTAGTGACCTTCATGCTTGTATTCCTTCTTCATACTGATGGACTTCAGTACTATCTCAATCGCACCTGGGTACCAAATCGCGACAACCTCTGTGATCTCATTATGAATGAGGCTCACAAATCCCGATACTTTATTCATCCCAGTGCTGATAAGATGTATCATGACTTGGCTATGTCCAATTAGTGGCCTAGTATGAAGAAGGAAATCGCCACATACGTCTCGAAATGTCTCACTTGCTCAAAGGTCAAAGCCGAACATCACCATCCTTGAGGCCTTCTCGAACAACCCGAAATCCCTGTTTGGAAATGGGATAGCATTGATATGGACTTCATAACCAAACTTCCTCGAACACCTTTCGGTCACGATAGCATATGGGTAATCATCGGTCGTTTGACTAAATCAGCTCATTTTATTCCTATTCGTGAGGATTTCAAAGTGGAGAAACTTGCTCGAGTTTATACTGATGAGATCATATGTCGTCATGGTATACCCATTGAAATCATCTCTTACCGCGATGGGTACTCACTTGAATCTTAATACGGACTTTCATCCTCAAACGGATGGATAGACAGAACGTAGTATTAAAACCCTAGAGGATATGCTCCGTTCTTGTGTCATCGACTTTGGTGGTAATTGGGATGTACATTTACCATTGATCGAGTTCTCGTACAACAACATCTACCATTCCAGTATTCAGATGGCTCCTTTCGAAGCTTTGTACGGTCGTGAGTGCCGATCTCCCATCAGTTGGTATGAGATTGGTGACAAGCAACTTATTGGCCCTGAGATCATTCAAGAGACGATGGATAAGATTCTTCAAATCCGCGACAACTTGCTCAAGGCTAGAAGCAGACAAAAGAGCTATGTTGATAAAAGGCGTAAGCCTCTGGAATTCAATGTTGGAGACCACGTCCTACTCAAAGTATCTCCCTGGAAAGCAGTGATACATTTTGGTAAGAAGGTAAAGCTTGCCCCTCGCTATGTGGGTCCTTTCAAGATACTCGAAAGGATTGGCAAGGTGGCTTACCGGCTCGATTTACCCGAGGAGCTTAGCAACGTACATCCGACGTTTAATGTTTCTAATCCCAGGAAGTGTTTAGCAGATGAGGAACTTCAAGTTCCCATCGAAGACTTGCAAATAAACGAGACTCTTTATTTTGTGGAGAAACCGGTCGAAATCATGGACCGAGGTACCATGCGGCTAAGGCGCAGCAAAATTTCCAAAGTCAAGGTTTGATGGGAAGGAAAGCGTGGCGCCGAATTCACTTGGGAACTCAAGAGTGAAATGAAAGCCACGTACCCATAACTCTTTGTTCAGACTTCCTCTCAGATTTCGGGGATGAAATTTCCTAAAGGAGGGGACACTGTAACGCCGAGCGCTTTGATGTTTTTGTTATCTTAGCGAGTCTTCCAATACTTCCTACTCTAGTACACTCGATATGGCAGATCATAATGAAAATGAGACTACTTGAAACTTAATTGCATTAAACTATATGAAACTATTACCCTGAGTGATGCTTCTTATATGTGAACGATATGTTTAAATGGATTGTTGACTCTTGTGATTCTTTTTATACGTGAACGAAGTATTTACCCTAGATTTTTGACACTTGTTATGCTTTGATACTTAATGAACGAGAAACTAATTTAGACACACATCCGAAAACATGGGTTTATTCTTGTTATTTAAGCTATTTAAACGAAAAATGTAATGGCTAACGCGCAACGCAAACACTTAACCTCGCTCGCAAAACGAACCAAAGGTGGAAAACTAACAAACGCGAACCAGCTGTCCGAATGGACATCCGATCAGATGACCATCCGACCAGATGGCCATTCGACCGAACGCCATCCGACACCTGACACTCTCTACCGCCTTAACCCATCCGATCCAGACCATTCGAATGAGCCTGTCACTGTCACCTATAAATAGTGCACTTAACCTTCCATTTTTCACCTTTCACTGCTCATTCGCTCTCAAGCCTTCCAGAAGTGATTCCAGGCCAATATGTAAGCATTTCTCCCCGAATCTTTGCTAATCTTCATCATTATTCACTTCTACTCTAACTTCTTCATCAAAATCACATGAACACATCAACTCTTCTTCAAAAACCAACTGATTTGGACCTCTTAAAGGTGGTTCCCACCCGGTTGATTATGCAAACTATTGAGAAACCCCATTTAACCAAGATTGGTTCCAGAACTAAAGGATTTTCACAATTTTTATACAAGATCTAAAGGATTTTCACATTTTTACACCAGATCTAGAGAAATTTCACATGTTTTCGGCTCAGATTTGATAAACTTCCATGTTATACCACTCCTTCTAAACTTTTCTTCAGTTTTATACAGAACATTGGTGAAATTGGACTCAATGGGACTCTCGACTCGTTCTTTAGTCAAGAGTTGGTTTGAAAACTGGTTTCCACCAAAGAGATGGACCGATTTATGGGTCAAACATGAAATTCCACCAACAGCAGCTCGTCTGTCCAAGGGGTGGTACCCATCCGACTGAATGAGCTGTGTTTGGCATGTATCCGTTGTTTGACACGTCGTCACGCCGTCTCCGTTAACTCAAAACTCGTACTTAGAAAATTTCATGAAACACCGACCATCTGTCCGAATGGCCATCCGATCGGATGACCATCCGTCCAGATGATCTGCCCATGATAACAATTGTTGTTTACTTTGTAGGACACTTAGATCAGAACATCAAAAGCTTTAATGGTTTAAAAACACTCGCACACTGTTCGAATGGCCATCCGCTCGGATGACCATCCGTCCGGATGGATCCCATCTGTTCGAATGGCCATCCGCCCAGATGATCATCCATTCGGATCACCTGTTGAACATTTATCGCGCCCGACACTCTGTTTACAACCATTCATCCCTAGAGAAGACTTATGCTTCTGTTTCCATGAGCAGGCTTATCCCGCACTCCCTTCAATCCAACCAGACTGTGTTTCTAGGTTCTATGCACTCATTGTGAGTAACACTCGACTCTTTAAAGTTTTCCATGAAAGTATTCATGGCTTTGTCGACTGCTGTGTTAATCATAGCTTGGAGATCAAGTCCAGTAACATTGAGGTTCACATTTGTAGCTCATTTGCATTTTCCGCATCATTAGTGTTGCGAGTGTTGTTCGCCTCATCCGAGTTGGCCATACTCGAAGCTTGGTACTAAACACCAAATTAATCAATTGCTTAGTTGCAATATAATGGTTAGTAATCGATCCTGATGGCTTAACATACATTAGCAATGGTATCATTAAACCATATAGGCTATTAGGTTTTAACATTCCTAATGAATGTTATATGAAAATATATCAGTTATATTTTGCCTAGGTCACAAAAGGACCATCAATGGTATTTAAGGTTTAGACCGAGTCCATTACCTTTTAGACAGGGGATCACAATGTCACAACTGTCTTTGTCATATTGACAATAATAAATAGCTCAAAGGCTCATCACAAAGGACTTTAAAATATGGCATAAAAGCCTGTCACGAAGGATATTAAAAGATATGGCACAAGGCCTGCCACAAAGGACATCAAAGATATGGCACAAAGGCCTGTCATAAGGACATTAAAAGATATGGCACAAAAGGCCTGGTCATAGAGGACATTAAAATATGGCACAAAGGTCTTCTCACAAATGACATAACAAAATATGGCACAAAGGCCTTGTCACAAAGGACATTAAAATTATGGCACAAAGGCCTTGTCCTTAAGGACAAATAATTATGCATAAAGGCCTTGTCACTAAGGAAAAATAATTATGGTACAAAGGCCCTGTCACTAAGGATAAATAATTATGACACAAAGTCCTTGTCACAAAGACATATAAGCCACGATCTTATTGATCAAGAGGCTTTAAGGCTTGAACATTGTTCATCACCTTTGGACAGGGAGTCGTAGACCACATCTATCGTTGTCATAATTAACGATAATTTATGGCATGTAGGTAGATCAATTGACATCACAAAAGCATGTTAAAATAATAATCATCGCACTGATGGTAGTAGTCATGATCGTATTGCTCATATCGATTATGAGGCTTTGGTAGAACCCACCACCTTGGACAAGGAACCATAAAGGTCACAATTGTCATTGTCTTATTGACAATATAATATAATATTGCCCGTAGGCAAATCAATTGACATTACATAGGCTGTCGAAATAAATAATCATCGCACTGATTATATTAGTCATGATCATATTGATCATATAGACTATGAGGCTTGGGCATAGCCCACCACCTTAGACAGGGAACCATAATGGTTACAACTGTCATTGTCTCAAATGGACAATATAATATAGCCAGTAGGTAAAACATCACTAAGGATATTAATAATATGATCATCATATTGATGATATCAACCATGATCTAACTCGATCACATAGGCTATAAGGCTTGGACGTAGTCCAAATACCTTGACGGCTAGTGTGATTCCTCAAGTCACACTGCCAGAAGTGTTAACATTACTCGAATGTTAACCATAGAATAATTTTCTTAATGGTTACACAATAAAACCATAGTCGCATTGACCATATAGGTCTGGAGGCTTGAACATAGTTCACCACCTTTGGTAGAAGGCATAATCATACTTAACAATCATGGTAGAAAGGATGGTCATCCTTAACCACCAAAAATTTTGGCCAATTAATGTGGACTTGCCACTTGGTAGGGGTAAACCATTAAGAAGATCTTTTGGAATTATTTTGCGGATCGATAAAGTTCGAATTAAAATCAAGACGATCGCTTGAACAAAGGATGTAATGAATACATATATAATAATAATTTCACAATTATTTGCATTACACATTAGGAAATTACAATAGTGCTTTAAACAAGACTTGAAATACATTAACTACTTGTCCACACAGGAACTAAAAGAAATACAAGTCCACGCAGGGACTAAAAGATAAACATGTCCACGTAGGGACTATAAGGGATAAATGTCCACGCAGGGACTAAACAGCAGAGATATGTCCAAGCAGGGACTTAAAGGAAATGAAATACAATAAAAGAAAGTGTGACAACCCTCACTAAACCAGGTATCCGTACGACTTAATTAATAATTAATTACTACTTAATTACTGTGCTTGCTTGAACTTGTGAATAAACTGCTACTTGATTACTGATACATGTACTTACTTGCATCATACTTTACTTGCTGTCACTACATTATCTACATGTTGAACCTTAGTGACACACATGATGCACAAAAAGCACAGTAGCACTATAAACGGATAACCTATTGAACATGCTGATAAAGCCAGCATCAGGCAGGCACTGCCTCTAAGGCCTGTATGAGCCAGAAATATTTTGCTACACTAGTGGTGAGTGTAGGGATATAAGGGTTGTAGAACTGCGTCTCTAGGAATAAGTTTCAATGACTGGATGTGCCTAAAACGTACTCTAAGTACAAAATTCAGCACTTTACATAATAATTCAGCTTTAAGCTACCTAATAAAGTGCCAAAACATGAGAAAAATGTTACTAGACACTTTCCAAAGTGTCAGAAATGAGTTGTGTCACTAAAAATGGTATTAACGACACTTTAAGCTTTGTTAAGCACTTTAACGGATTACTATCCAACCGAACTACCAGACTATACCCGGAACCTAAAAATAATGTCATTTTCATTATTTACCTTTTTCTGAGCCAGTTAGGGTCCCTGAATACCCTAACACCCATTGTAACGCGTGACACACAAGTAACCGGGTTAAGCACTTAACTAACTTACTTAACCTAACTAGTACCCTAACTAACTAGTTGGAATCGAACTAGACCCCCCCCCCCTTTAGAAACCGTCCCCATGAGGGGGGCACCCCTTGTACTTTGTAGATTATAATAATCTAACTTGTCTAAAATCAATTAGACACAAAATCCATTGGTTAAACATGTTGAGATTGTCTATAAGATCATGGTTTAGCATAACATGTTCATCATAACACACACATCAACAAACACACTTTCTCTCCCTCTCTTGGAGGTCTCGGCCGAGAGCACCCACCCCCCATCCATCATTGTTCGATTTTGATCAAGCAATCCCAAGTCCATACAAGTGTTACGGGTCACATGCGAGGAGTCTTGGTGCAAACGGAAGGCGAAGGACCTCACTCTCTTGCTTTTATCCACCCGATTTACGTCTAGATTCTTCCCTAGCCTCGAGCTAGTGGTATGCTACTTAAATCACCTACTCGAACTATTTTGAAGTGGTTAATACGATGTGTAACGGTTAAAACTCGAAATCTTACAAGATAATGCTTTAAAGTCTACTAAAAACACTAAAATGTTGGTTAAAAGCTTATAAGTTGTGTAAATGTTGTAGTATTTGATTTGTGTGATTATTTGGACCCGATCTATGTTGTGGTAGCTCGGATCATCATTTAACCCGGTTTAGTCATGATCTTGGATTATGACATAAAGCTTGTTTAAGTATAACAAGGGTTAGAAGATGAAACTCTACCACACAAGAATCATGAACTTGTGTAAAAGTGTTTTAGCTTGTAAAATAGTGATTAAAACTAGTAGATCTACGGATCTACAGGTGGTATTTTCAAAGGACCACGTGTCAAGAGAAAACATATTTTTAAAGACGGATCTTACACTAACAAGAATGGTTTTTAGAACACACAAGTGTGTAAACACTTGTGTAACACAAAGTTTCGACAAAATAACTATTTTTGAAAAAGATGACGAGAAGTTGTAAAGACGGAACTTCCATAAAAACGAGGTTTTTACAAGATCGGATAGTTTTATATATAGATCCACTAAAAGTAATGGGATTTACTTCATAGTTTGAATAAATCACAAGTTCATGAAATCTATGCGATTTATATACATATTTTGACTAGTTTGTGATTTGAACATTGTTTTGATTGAATAAGAAGATTGTTGGTTTGATTTATAAAAGAAAATGATACGCTTGAAAGCGTGGCCACCTCCAGTTACAGTGGAAACTCAGGCGAAATTTTTCCAAAAACCTAACACTTAGAACTATTTTCACTATAAGCGTTAGAAATACATTTTGACTTGTTTTCAAATTATAGATTTCGCCACGACTTATTTATAAAATATCGGAGGTGGGATTTCACAAAATAAAACGTGATACATAAATATATTTAATATATATTTTTCACAACATCACTTGTATAAGTGTTTATGATTATTTTGTGAACTACGTAAATATTATTTTTAGGGTAAAAATAATATTACTAAGTATTATTTTGGGGAAAATCACATGTGTTAAAATATAATATTTTTGAGAAAAATATTTATATTTTGGGAGTTAGAAATAAAATATATTAAGTGAGACTTAATAGTGTAATTCGAAAGTATACGAACACGCATGTATTAAATCCCCCATCCTTGGGAAGGAGAATAACTACCAAGTATATACAGAACGTAAACACGAAATAGTTGCCTAACTATTTCCCAAAAACTTAAACCATAAAGCTAAGGCACGGCCATCCGTCTAATAGAGTTAGTACGTGTAGGTCGTCATACAGCTGATCGATTTGGAGGCATACTTGGTAGAGACGTACCACTGTGAGTTCATGTCCCCCTTTTCTCTAACTGTTTTCAGTTTTCTTAAACTGCGGGGGTGAAATACATGTTACTTTAATTACGAGTACTTTATACATGGTATGGTTAGCGTAAGGAGGTTTATTACTTAGATCATGTGAGTGGGTAGGCGTGAACTGGAGACCATTAGTCCTCATTATAGGACCGAGGGACGTAAGCGGTAGATCTATCTGGGTGTAGCGAGCCCAACCCCAGGTCCAACAGTACGGGCGTCGGGGTGACTTTGTGCCCCGACGCAAAATCGCAAGGTTTGAGTCTTCCTACTTGCACTTCACACATATCAATGGCCTTGCATACCGTTGGTGATCTCTTTTTCCTTATTTGCTACATACCAGGATTTTTATACTCACAAGGTTTATTTACTCACTTACACATGAACTCGCTCAACATTATTGTTGATTTTTCAACTTACATGTATTTCAGGAAATTAAAGATCTGGCGCGGTATGTTATGTTTTCCCGCTGCATAAGGGTTCCGAGGTCATCCCAGTTTAGGAAATGTGACTCTTTCCTGGACAAGTCACAAATCTTAAACTACGTTTTATTCAAGTTGATGTTTATGTCTTTCAAACAATGTTTTATGTTATGAAGTTATAAGTCCTTAAGACAATGTTAGGTTACTTCGGTTTTTAAAACTTAAATCTATGGATGATCTTGCATGATTTTATTTCATATAGCTTTGTTATGAATAAGCTATGGTATTAAGAAGTCACACCAAAATTAACCGCGCTTCCGCAAAGCCAGGGTGTGACAGCTTGGTATCAGAGCTCTGATCATAGCGAACTAGGATTCTTTCTCGAGTCTAGACTATGATCACTAGGGCTCTCACGAAAACATTTTTACTGCATACCACTTAAGTCCAGATCCAAAACTTTTTACAAACAAATGTTGAGCACATTTTATTTATTATTTATAGGCTCAGTCTAGAAAGGCTGAGGCTCGGTCTGAGAGGCCGAGGCTCGGTCTGGGAGATCGAGGTAGTTGGCTAGTGGGACTAGGAAGAGCAGTCTGAGAGGCTGGGAGGCTAGTGGGACTAGGAGAATTATTTGAATGCTTACTTGGCGACTTATGTGATTATTTGATTGTATGATTGACTGTTTGTGCATATTTGTGTTTATGTTACAGACACCATGGACACCTCTGGCACTGGTGACTCAGACACCACAGGACCTAGACCTATAGTATCGGACGACCTAGAGTCTTCTGAGCGCGAGGTTCACACATCTGACGTTACTAGCACGGACGAGGACGACTTTCAGTCCTTCGCTTTACCTGATGGTGCTGATGAGCTCGCTGATGGCCCTTTGGCCGGGGACCTACCGTTAGTGGAGATCCCTGCTCCCATACCGCTTGCTTCATATCCTGCTTACGATTTGCTTCTCGACGCCGACGCTGACAACGACGTCGATCTGTTTGACGACGAGCCCTTAGAGGATGAGGTTCAGGGCGAGGCCCTTCTTGCTGCTGGAGATCTTTTGTTGATCGCAGATGCTCCCGCTGAGGAGTCACCTGCTCACTCACCGGTCCCAGACTCTTTCGAGTCTGTGGCCTCCGCACCTTCACACACTCAGAGTGCGCAACACTTTTCTCATGGATCAGATCCCGACCAGGCATCCTCTGTTGCCCCTATTCCTAGCTTTGCTTTCGACCACGATGATGTGGAGGATTCCGATCCTGTCTTTCCCCCAGGATTCGACTCAGATGAGGATATAGAGTTTATACCCATGGATCAGCCTATGGAGGATCCAGTCGACCCAGTTGATCCCATCGATCCCGAGTTTGATTTTGAGATGGCCTTTGATGAGCCCGAGCAGCCACTAGACCCTGCTCCTGACCTAGTACTTGAGCATGACCCAGTTCATGCTGACGCACCTATTATTGAGCGTGTCATTGCTGACCCACCTATTGATGATCATCCTATAGATGCTCCGTTGTTAGAGGGCGATCATGTCATTGCTGCTGATTATGTTGATCCCCCACTTTTTGCTGATGCACCAGTTGACCCTCTTGTTGCACCTCATCTCGATCCTATGCCAGTTCAGTTTGATCGTGCGCTTTTTGAGGCACAGATTGACCCTCGAGATGAGCACGCCCAGTGTGGGTGGATTCCTGCTGATGACGAGGTCCCACCTTTTCCCCCTCAGATCCCTGATACCCGTCACATTGATACTTCCTTTTCATTTCCTCGGTTTACACTTCCAGCACGAGCTGGAGAGGGTTCTTCAGCTCACCCTTTTGGACACATACCGGTATCTATCCCTGCTATACCACCGTCTGCTACTTTTCCCCCTGTTTCTCCATTTCATGTGGCACCTTTTGATCCCACCAGTGAGCCGTTACTTTGGACATCATCTTCTACTATGCCACCGACTGACCCCTACCATTCTTTCCATATGGGGTATACTATTGAGGACGTTTTGATGTCTTTTGTCGCCCAGCACGAGGCACACACACAGCGCATTCAGGAGCTTGAGAGAGCTCAGCCACCGCCGTGTCAGTGCCAGGGACAGACCCACTCTCCTTTGCAGCCCACTCGACCTTTACCACCAGACTATGCTGCACGCCTTTTGGCACTTAAGCAGCAGGTTGCTTCCTGGTTGCGTACCCAGAGAGCCATGGAGGAGGACTGGCTCCAGTTGCGTTGTTTGTTTTACACCCACTTTCCCCCTCCTCCACCGCCATCCGTGTAGAGCTCTTCAGTGCCGTATGGGTAGACGTTGGTGAGAAGACGGCGAATGCTTTTGACTGCACAACATTTTTGGAGACTACATTATGATTCTGACTTTTGTTGACGTGTATTTGATGTATTGATACTGATTTGATATAGTTTTTGGACTAGGGTGATGTAGCCCTTAGTCGACTGATGTTGTATAACACTGTGATGTACTTGTACGCTTACTATGTGGTCTCAATATATGGCAATCGCAGTATTCTCACCATATCTGATGCTTGATTTGGTTATTTGTATTCTATGACATGGGATGTTGTGTGATTTATATTTGTGACATGGGATGTTGTGTGTTTGATGTGATGATAACATGAGATATTATGTACTATTACTATCATAAAGCGTATGTATTATAACTATGGCCTGACCGACGTAAACCATCTCTTAGAAGATGCCGCCGAAACGTCCAACGCCGATGCCTACCAATGAGGCGGAACTCCAGCAAATTATCGCTGCTGCCATCGCACAATACGCCGCTTCGCAAGGAGGACCCAGCGGAAGCAGCTCAAACAACAATGGCAACAATAATCCACCTCATGGATGCACCTACAAGCAGTTTCTAGACTGCAAACCGGTCAACTTTGATGGCACAGGAGGTGCTGTCGCCTTTGTTCGTTGGGCCGAGAAAACCGAATCTGTTCTTCGCATGAGCAAATGCGCACCAGACCAGCAAGTCACCTATATCTCAGGGCTATTCTTGGATGGAGCCCTCTCTTGGTGGAATCTGCAAGTACAGACACTTGGTGAAGCTGCTGCCTACGCGCTAACCTGGACCGAACTGAAGGAACTTATGCGCAGGAAGTACTGCTCTCGCGCGGAAATCCAAAGATTGGAAACCGAGTTCTGGCATTTGAAAATGGACGGTCCAAAGATCGCAGAGTACGTTCAAAGGTTCCATGACTTATCGCATGTGGTACCCTACATGGTCACTCCGGAGTTCAAGCGGATTGAATGTTTCATTTGGGGATTAGCTCCTCAAATCATAAGCATGGTGACCTCATCCAAGCCTGCGACCATTTCTGAGGCAATTGATTTGAGCGTGGCTCTCACTGAGGAGGCTATTCGCCTGAACAAGTTTGGTGATGTTGAGCAAAAGAAGAAAGAGACTCACGTCGAGTCATCAGGAGGTAACAAACGGAAGTTCTCAAACTTCAAGCAGGGCGCCAGTGTGGTTGTTAAGAAAGGAGAGCAAAACGCGCTAGCTCAGGATACAGCTGGTGGTAGGAGGAAAGGTAAAGGATATATGGGTGCACATCCCAAGTGCAACTCTTGCCAACGCCATCACTCTGGCCGATGCGGGCCAAAAGTATGTGAAGCTTGTGGAAAGACTGGCCACTTGAAGGATTCTTGTTGGGCTAGTGCTGGCCGGGGAGGCCAGGGAGGATTTGGGAATAGAAATAATCGTGGTGGGAATCGCCCACAGGGGAACAATGGAGGAAGCAGGAATCGAGGCAACAATGTGAATCAGGCTGGTAATGCGAACCAAAACAACAACCAAGCTGGTGGAAACGGGCAAAGACTTGGGTGCTTTAACTGCGGTGATATTGGGCATTTTAAGAAGAACTACCCAGAGTTAAACCAAGCCCGTGGAAGAGTGTTCCAAATCGAAGCAAGGGAAGCGCGCCAGGACCCCAATGTCGTTACTGGTACGTTCCCTGTAAACCAACGCTATGCATCCGTTTTATTTGATACTGGTGCCGATTATAGCTTCGTATCATTAGAATTTAAGAATATGCTTGGTTTAGCCGCTAATAAGATAGATATTCCCTACTCAATCGAATTGGCCAATGGAAAGTTAGTAGAAGCCAATGAAGTTATCAGAGGCTGTGTGATCGAATTGGGAGAGCGTGAGTTTGCTCTGGATCTACTACCAGTCCAGTTGGGAAGCTTCGACGTGGTGGTAGGAATGGATTGGTTATCAGGCAACAAGGCTGAGATAGTTTGTCACGAAAAGGTCGTTCGTATCCCGACCGAAGATGGCGAAACAATTGTGGTTCACGGGGAGAAGCGTGATACACCGTTAAGAATTATCAGCTGCCTGAAAGCGCGAAAGTGTTTGCAGAAGGGATGTGTTGCCTTCCTGGCACACATTGTGGATAAGAAGGCTGCTGAGCCGAGAATAGAAGACATCCCTGTCGTGAGGGAATATCCAGAAGTCTTCCCAGAAGACTTACCTGGACTGCCACCTCAGAGACAAGTAGAGTTCTGCATTGACTTAGTTCCAGGCGCCGCGCCTGTGGCTAAGGCACCTTATAGACTTGCTCCGTCTGAGATGCAAGAATTGTCGACACAACTTCAAGAGTTGTTAGACAAGGGATTTATCCGATCGAGCTTCTCGCCTTGGGGAGCTCCAGTTTTGTTCGTCAAGAAGAAGGACGGTAGTTTTCGTATGTGCATCGACTACAGAGAATTGAACAAGCTGATGATCAAGAATAGATACCCTCTGCCAAGGATTGATGATCTGTTTGACCAACTGCAAGGCTCAAGCTTTTACTCCAAGATCGATTTGCGATCTGGATACCATCAGTTGAGGATACAAGAGGAAAGTATCCCGAAGACAGCCTTCAGAAATCGTTATGGACACTACGAGTTCCTTGTTATGCCGTTTGGTTTGACAAACGCACCTGCAGTCTTTATGGACTTGATGAATAGAGTTTGCAAGCCGTACTTGGACAAGTTCGTGATTGTGTTTATCGACGACATCTTGATTTATTCAAGAACAAAGGCTGAGCACGAGCAGCATCTAAGAGCTATTTTGGAGCTGCTAAAGAAAGAACAGCTGTATGCCAAATTCTCTAAGTGCGAGTTTTGGCTACGTGAAATCCAATTTCTTGGACATGTGGTGAATGGAGATGGAATCCATGTGGATCCAACCAAGATCGAAACAATCAAGAATTGGGAAACGCCAAGGACGCCAACCGAGATTCGACAATTCTTGGGTTTGGCTGGCTACTATCGAAGGTTCATTGAGGATTTTTCGAAGATCGCTCAACCATTGACGCTCTTCACGCAGAAAGATAAGAAGTTTGATTGGGGAATCAAACAGGAAGAAGCGTTCCAGATATTGAAGGGTAAGCTCTGCAATGCGCCAATCTTAGCACTACCGGAAGGTACAGATG
Organism: Helianthus tuberosus; assembly: GCA_030545235.1. Classification (NCBI taxonomy): domain Eukaryota; kingdom Viridiplantae; phylum Streptophyta; class Magnoliopsida; order Asterales; family Asteraceae; genus Helianthus; species Helianthus tuberosus. The sequence goes on from CM060427.1 coordinate 57,595,135, forward strand.
ATTTTGTGGTATACTGTGACGCTTCGCGCCAAGGATTGGGTTGCGTGTTGATGCAAGGCCAAAAGGTTATTGCTTACGCATCGCGTCAATTGAAAGTGCACGAAAAGAACTATACCACACATGATTTGGAACTTGGCGCAGTGGTTTTTGCATTAAAGATCTGGAGACACTACCTTTATGGTACAAAGTGTACAATTTTTACAGATCACAAGAGCCTACAGCACATATTCAATCAGAAGGAGCTGAATATGAGGCAGAGACGATGGGTTGAGTTGTTGAACGATTACGACTGCGAGATAAAGTATCATCCAGGGAAGGCGAATGTGGTCGCCGATGCCCTAAGTCGAAAAGAGAGGATCAAGCCCATAAGGGTTAGTGCTTTGGAAATGATTATCCGAACCGATCTTTCCTTGCGCATTCGTGCCGCACAGAAAGAAGCTCTCAAGGAAGGAAACCTTGAAGAAGAATACCTCCGTGGGATGGAGAAGCTACTGGTACCAAACGAGGAAGGAACGTTATGTTTTGAGAAAAGGATTTGGGTTCCTCTGTTTGGTGGTTTAAGGAAGGTTATTTTTGATGAAGCTCACAAGTCGCGGTACTCTATCCACCCAGGAGCGGATAAGATATACCAGGATCTCAAAGATTATTATTGGTGGCCTAGGATGAAAGGCGATGTTGCTGTTTATGTGAGCAAATGTTTAACGTGCGCTAAGGTTAAAGCCGAATACCAGAAGCCTTCAGGACTTCTGCAACAACCTGAGATTCCCAAATGGAAATGGGAACAAATCTCAATGGATTTTGTTACAAAATTGCCAAGAACGCCGAGAGGCCATGACACTATTTGGGTAATAGTGGATCGATTAACGAAGTCAGCACACTTCTTGCCTATCAGAGAGAAGGATAATACGAGCAAATTGGCTGAAATTTATATGAGAGAGATCGTTGCACGTCATGGAGTGCCTCTCTCGATCATCTCTGATAGAGACGAAAGGTTTGTGTCAAGGATATGGCAATCCTTCCAAGAAGCGTTTGGATCGCAATTGAATCTGAGCACTGCGTTTCACCCGCAAACTGACGGTCAAAGCGAGCGAACGATACAGACTTTGGAAGACATGCTGAGAGCGTGTGTTATGGATTTGGGCGGTAGCTGGGACAAGCATTTGCCTTTGGTCGAATTTTCTTACAACAACAGCTACCACACCAGTATTGGCGTCGCGCCATTCGAAGCCCTTTACGGACGCAAGTGCCGATCACCCTTATGTTGGGCTGACGCAGGTGATAGGCAGCTTGTTGGTCCCGAAATCGTCCAAGAGACGACAGACAAGATTGCGCAGATTCTTAAACGCATCGAAGCAGCTCGCCACAGACAGAAGGCCTATGCGGATCCAAACCGAAAACACGTGGAATTCCAAGTTGGAGAAATGGTGTTATTGAAAGTTTCACCCTGGAAGGGTATGGCACGCTTCGGAAAGCGTGGGAAGTTAAATCCGCGCTACATTGGTCCTTTCAGAATTTTGGAAAGAATAGGACTAGTAGCATACAAGCTGGACTTGCCAGCTGAACTCCATACAGTTCACGATACATTTCATGTATCCAACCTGAAGAAAAGTCCAACTCAAGATGACATTGCCATTCCCATCGACGAGATTCATGTTGACGACACGCTCCATTTCGTTGAAGAACCGGTTGAGGTTACGGACTGGAAAGTAAACAAGACCCGCCGGAGCAGTGTCAAGCTCGTCAAAGTTCGTTGGAATGCCAGACACGGTCCTGAATACACCTGGGAGCGTGAGGACCGGATGAAAGAGAAGTACCCCCACCTATTTCCTAAGAACCCTGCATCTACAAGCAGAACTTAAAATTTCGGGACAAAATTTTTCTAACGGGGGGAGAATGTGACAACCCTCACTAAACCAGGTATCCGTACGACTTAATTAATAATTAATTACTACTTAATTACTGTGCTTGCTTGAACTTGTGAATAAACTGCTACTTGATTACCGATACATGTACTTACTTGCATCATACTTTACTTGCTGTCACTACATTATCTACATGTTGAACCTTAGTGACACACATGATGCACAAAAAGCACAGTAGCACTACATGTTGAACCTTAGTGACACACATGAACCTATTGAACATGCTGATAAAGCCAGCATCAGGCAGGCACTGCCTCTAAGGCCTGTATGAGCCAGAAATATTTTGCTACACTAGTGGTGAGTGTAGGGATATAAGGGTTGTAGAACTGCGTCTCTAGGAATAAGTTTCAATGACTGGATGTGCCTAAAACGTACTCTAAGTACAAAATTCAGCACTTTACATAATAATTCAGCTTTAAGCTACCTAATAAAGTGCCAAAACATGAGAAAAATGTTACTAGACACTTTCCAAAGTGTCAGAAATGAGTTGTGTCACTAAAAATGGTATTAACGACACTTTAAGCTTTGTTAAGCACTTTAACGGATTACTATCCAACCGAACTACCGGACTATACCCGGAACCTAAAAATAATGTCATTTTCATTATTTACCTTTTTCTGAGCCAGTTAGGGTCCCTGAATACCCTAACACCCATTGTAACGCGTGACACACAACTAACCGGGTTAAGCACTTAACTAACTTACTTAACCTAACTAGTACCCTAACTAACTAGTTGGAATCGAACTAGACCCCCCCCCCTTTAGAAACCGTCCCCATGAGGGGGGCACCCCTTGTACTTTGTAGATTATAATAATCTAACTTGTCTAAAATCAATTAGACACAAAATCCATTGGTTAAACATGTTGAGATTGTCTATAAGATCATGGTTTAGCATAACATGTTCATCATAACACACACATCAACAAACACACTTTCTCTCCCTCTCTTGGAGGTCTCGGCCGAGAGCACCCACCCCCCCATCCATCATTGTTCGATTTTGATCAAGCAATCCCAAGTCCATACAAGTGTTACGGGTCACATGCGAGGAGTCTTGGTGCAAACGGAAGGCGAAGGACCTCACTCTCTTGCTTTTATCCACCCGATTTACGTCTAGATTCTTCTCTAGCCTCGAGCTAGTGGTATGTTACTTAAATCACCTACTCGAACTATTTTGAAGTGGTTAATACGATGTGTAACGGTTAAAACTCGAAATCTTACAAGATAATGCTTTAAAGTCTACTAAAAACACTGAAATGTTGGTTAAAAGCTTATAAGTTGTGTAAATGTTGTAGTATTTGATTTGTGTGATTATTTGGACCCGATCTATGTTGTGGTAGCTCGGATCATCATTTAACCCGGTTTAGTCATGATCTTGGATTATGACATAAAGCTTGTTTAAGTATAACAAGGGTTAGAAGATGAAACTCTACCACACAAGAATCATGAACTTGTGTAAAAGTGTTTTAGCTTGTAAAATAGTGATTAAAACTAGTAGATCTACGGATCTACAGGTGGTATTTTCAAAGGACCACGTGTCAAGAGAAAACATATTTTTAAAGACGGATCTTACACTAACAACAATGGTTTTTAGAACACACAAGTGTGTAAACACTTGTGTAACACAAAGTTTCGACAAAATAACTATTTTTGAAAAAGATGACGAGAAGTTGTAAAGACGGAACTTCCATAAAAACGAGGTTTTTACAAGATCGGATAGTTTTATATATAGATCCACTAAAAGTAATGGGATTTACTTCATAGTTTGAATAAATCACAAGTTCATGAAATCTATGCGATTTATATACATATTTTGACTAATTTGTGATTTGAACATTGTTTTGATTGAATAAGAAGATTGTTGGTTTGATTTATAAAAGAAAATGATATGCTTGAAAGCGTGGCCACCTCCAGTTACAGAGGAAACTCTGGCGAAATTTTTCCAAAAACCTAACACTTAGAACTATTTTCACTATAAGCGTTAGAAATACATTTTGACTTGTTTTCAAATTATAGATTTCGCCACGACTTATTTATAAAATATCGGAGGTGGGATTTCACAAAATAAAACGTGATACATAAATATTTTTAATATATATTTTTCACAACATCACTTGTATAAGTGTTTATGATTATTTTGTGAACTACGTAAATATTATTTTTAGGGTAAAAATAATATTACTAAGTATTATTTTGGGGAAAATCACATGTATTAAAATATAATATTTTTGAGAAAAATATTTATATTTTGGGAGTTAGAAATAAAATATATTAAGTGAGACTTAATAGTGTAATTCGAAAGTATACGAACACGCATGTATTAAATCCCCCATCCTTGGGAAGGAGAATAACTACCAAGTATATACAGAACGTAAACACGAAATAGTTGCCTAACTATTTCCCAAAAACTTAAACCATAAAGCTAAGGCACAGCCATCCGTCTAATAGAGTTAGTACGTGTAGGTCGTCATACAGCTGATCGATTTGGAGGCATACTTGGTAGAGACGCACCACTGTGAGTTCATGTCCCCCTTTTCTCTAACTGTTTTCAGTTTTCTTAAACTGCGGGGGTGAAATACATGTTACTTTAATTATGAGTACTTTATACATGGTATGGTTAGCGTAAGGAGGTTTATTACTTAGATCATGTGAGTGGGTAGGCGTGAACTGGAGACCATTAGTCCTCATTATAGGACCGAGGGACGTAAGCGGTAGATCTATCTGGGTGTAGCGAGCCCAACCCCAGGTCCAACAGTACGGGCCTCGGGGTGACTTTGTGCCCCGACGCAAAATCGCAAGGTTTGAGTCTTCCTACTTGCACTTCACACATATCAATGGCCTTGCAAACCGTTGGTGATCTCTTTTTCCTTATTTGCTACATACCAGGATTTTTATACTCACAAGGTTTATTTACTCACTTACACATGAACTCGCTCAACATTATTGTTGATTTTTCAACTTACATGTATTTCAGGAAATTAAAGATCTGGCGCGGTATGTTATGTTTTCCCGCTGCATAAGGGTTCCGAGGTCATCCCAGTTTAGGAAATGTGACTCTTTCCTGGACAAGTCACAAATCTTAAACTACGTTTTATTCAAGTTGATGTTTATGTCTTTCAAACAATGTTTTATGTTATGAAGTTGTAAGTCCTTAAGACAATGTTAGGTTACTTCGGTTTTTAAAACTTAAATCTATGGATGATCTTGCATGATTTTATTTCATATAGCTTTGTTATGAATAAGCTATGGTATTAAGAAGTCACACCAAAATTAACCACGCTTCCGCAAAGCCAGGGTGTGACAGAAAGATTCTTCAATGCCTCCTTTGCTTCATTCCTGATATTTCTCTTCTTGGTTTACCGCACGCGGTACCGACACTGAAGGTTTCAGTGGATAATGTAAGTCTTCCAAATCGGGATATGTTGTAGAAGTAGAATCTAAGGATTCAATGGTTAGAGAATGATATGGATCATAGATTGGGTTTTGACTAGTACAGTCTAAGTCTGGGATTCCAAAACTTAGAGGTAGGAAACAGGGATCATTAGCTTCCACTGGTATCATCTTCAAAGTTGGAGCCTCAAGGACCTCTGGTATGGACTTTGAAGTCTGGTTAATGGTTTCCTTTGGTTTGATTTTGGGATAAGGTCCATAAAGGTCCTTCCTCCAAACCGATCGCATGCTTATCCAAGCCGTGGTACGATGCTTGGCATTCCTTGGCTTCGGACGAGGAGAATTTCTATCAACGGCTTCTTTGCTTGGCGACATGTTCTTGAAATTCATAAAATCGAAAAAAATGTAACCTTAATTGGGATGAGAGTATTCCTATGTCAAGTCTAGACTTAGAAAGTCTAAGGAATATGTTGTTGTGTCATTTGAGATTAAACACAAAAAGCTAGTGTTTAATTCACTCAAACGTTGGCTCTGATACCAACCTGTCACACCCTGATATTTCAACCACAAACCCGGTGGGCCCGGTGGGGAGTATCGTGACATAAGATTGGTATCGTCATAATAAAAAATACACAGAATAGCACAACGGAAGTCTTGGAATATAAAATATTATTACAAACTTAATTGTCCGAAAATACCAAAGTAATAATTACAGATGAGCTTGTAATAATAATCCACAGGCGGATCAATATATACAAAAGGAGTTCAACAGACTAATAGGCTTATGCAAAGGAGTTGCAAAATCCTCTTCTAGCATTACCGAGCAGCTTCCAGCCTATTTACGTATTTGTACCTGTAACTTAGTCTTTTGAAAATACATCAGTTTTTACTGGTAAATATAATCAACTGACACATTTTGAAAACATTTTACAAAATTTTTTTCATGTACACAATGGTACATATAATTTACATAAATAAATTGGGACAAACTATATCTCATGTTATCAGTTTTACAACACTTGACAATACATATGGGGCATGGAAGCTATACCGAGACATGATTAACCGACACACCACTTATTCCATTATTGGGAATACCCATATTGGGCAAAACCCATAGTGGGTTAGAAAATCAATTTAATAAGCATTAGCATCTGTCAGGTGTATGCCTACACCCCGCGCTTAGGTCGTGGACACTTATGTAACACCCCAATCACGTAATACAACAACACGCGGCGGAAATATCGGGGAGTCACGTTACAAATTGCTCACAAGTATTGGTACTATGGTGTTTCAATATTGTTCACATTGTTTTACAAATAATAAATGTAAACGTCTTATGATTAAAGAAGTCTAAGGCCCGGATGCAGTCCTAATGCATACTTGAATAATTGAAAACCTGAAACATATGTGAAAAATAGTCAGCATAAAAATGCCGACGAATACATAGGTTTTATTAGCTAAATAAATGGCAAAAGTTTGATATAGCAATACTTTGACAACTACAAGAGTTGTCGATTAAAAAAGAAATCTTGAAGCCAAAGAATGGCAAAAGTTTAGTATTGCAATACATAACCTTGATTGTGAAAACTTGTGGCAAATAGTTTTGTATATGGCAATATGATTATTACTAAATAATTTTTATGCCATTGAAATTGTACTTTGTATCTCGTAGAAATCATCGTAAAACTCGTTAATATATAATTAGAATCCAGCTAAGGATTAGTAATAACTGTTTTGAAATCTGTCAAAACTTGTGTGAGTATTATGTAAATCAAATCAATGATTTAAAATAATACTTTAGACATCCATCTAAGAATCTAACATATGAAGATATGGAAGATTCTACAAGGATTTGGATAATCGAACATTGAATCAATCGTACACAAAATCCTAAAGTGACTCGGATAACGCTACAAGAGTAAAAAAATAAGAACACTTATATATAGGAAGTACCAGCAGCGTATCCACCATTTTCTTATCTTATTACACCCATTTCGTTATCTAAATCACAACTACCACATAAACACATAAATCGTCAACTTGTCAACAACTAGTAAACACGCATTAAAGCACACAATGAATCCAAACAAGGACTCCAATATTAGTACTTTAAACATCCTACAAGAAACAATCTATGAAGATTGATAGATGCTATAAGGATTTGGTTTCTGTTACATAGTCTATTCACATACGCATTAAGCACATAATGAATCCAATCAAGGACTCAATCTTAGTACTTTAAACATCGTGCAAGAATCAATCTATGAAGATAGATATATGCTATAAGGACTTGGGTTCTGTTACATTGAATCATTGAATCACAACAATCCTAAATCCTAATAGTGATTCGGGATAACGCCACGAAGGGTAATACAATAAACACACTTATATATAGGAAGTACCAGCGGCGTATCCACCATGTGTTTATTGTATCACTCTAGTTTCGTTATCTAAATCACCAACAATCTACACTTAAACCATAACAGTCGTCCTGTAAAGTACTTCTTAAAAATATTACTATGAAGATAGGAAGATCTAAGACTGCACTTCAAATATCCTATAAGAATCTAGATATGAAGATAGATAGTTCTTTAAGGATTTGGATAAACATCGTATTTGCATAATTGGCATAATACATATAAAAGCACTTGTAAACACATATATGCCATACATTGGAAAACAAATTGGTTACACATATGAATCACCCCAAAACATTTGAAAACCGTAAAAGAGGGGAACTATGAACTCGCCTGGGATTGCGTGTAGGTCTTGTTCAAATGATAAACAAAGCTCAAAGGATCAATAGTTCAAATGGCGAAGTGGTTCCTAGTGTATTGAATACTATGTTAGTATATCGGGACATAATAGAATGAGGTATTGTAAACCTAATGAGTGTTGGATCTCATATGATGTGGTTTAATAAATCCTACATTCTGAATTGAAACATCTCCTAAGTGCTTTTGACCCGATATGACCCGTTAAGGTAGTTTACGCTACTTTAACTCGTCATTTGCATGAAAACGTATTCGGATGGTCTAACTAGCCCTATGATAAATATTATATGCCCTAAAATGTTTAATTATGTTGCGTAATCAGTTTAGATGTCAAAATGTTGGTTACATAATCTTAAAATGAAATTATGCACAAAAAGGGCATTTTGGTCATTTTCCTAAGGCATATAAATGACCCATTACACAACTAACTAAACGAAGTGACCATAAGGTATAACCTCGAAAGGTTATTCCCTATACAACTATGGTCACCTAATGCGTTTGGTCGGATCCTAATGATCGACAAAAGGGGCGGGTTCGAAAGTCTAAGCGGTTGTTTAGACCGCTTGACTTACGACCCTAAACAAGCACTAAGCTAGTAGTGACGAGTTAAACAAGTTAAAACATGTTTAACTAAGTTAGAAAACTGATTTGGTATCAAAACAAAGGGTTTTGATACCCGAAAATAGTTCCATCGCAAAATGCGCATAAATACGCATTTTGACCAAAACTTTGACTCGTCACTACACCTAGTCAACGTGGTAATCAGTAGGTATAATCGCTAAGGATTATAACCAGCGTGATTACAATCACGTTGCAAAGTTCAATTGAACTTTGATTTGACCAATTGATGGTCAAAACCGAAAGTCAAACTGTTGGTCAAACTGTTTGACTTTCAGCTCTAAATGGCTGAAAATAAAGACTAAGCCATGAAAGAGCACTCACAATGCTCTATGGCTGAAAAATTAGACTAAGAGAACTCAGGTAGGTGGCTCCCAATGATGGAAATCCTCTACTTAGAGTTCAAAGATGGAAATGAGCAATAAACAAGGTGAAAGAGGGGGGTATTTATAGTTGTGGAGGTGATTTATGATCATTACAAGTGGATATGTATTCCCCAAGTAATAAATCTAGACCATACAAGTGTTATAGCCAGCTAGCATTGCTTGGAGAGGTGTTAACTTGGTGCCTACAAAAAGAAATTTGCATAAAAGGCCGTCAAGAATTAATCTGCAGCTAAAAATGGAGTTTCTGTCGATATAGGGGCATCGCGTGCCGCAATGGCAACACCCCTTTGCGGTGGTGCGACGCTACGGACTAGCTGCAGGTTCAGAATTTTCAAAAATGGTAGAAACAGTCCCTGCACACACTAACTTGCATTTTTGACGTATTTAACCTCCGTTAAGCCATTTTCAAAGCTCTACAAGGTCGTCAAAGTATAGGGGACTCGAAATATGCTTAGAAATATCACGGATGTCGGTTCGTTTGGTCGTACGGTCGCGTTTTGTGGTTAATTACGACGGAAGTCGTAACGAACGCGAAAACGACCCAAATTGCGAGACGAATGGTATTTTTTCATTCCTATCACTTAAATAAAATATTTTTGTGATTACAAAAATTTTTGGATGTCCGAATATGGTCAGAACTTAAGATATGCGCGTAAATGTAAACTTATGCACTTTTTGAAGCTTTTAGTCCCTATTGATCAAATAAGCGTATTTTCGCATACCGAACCCCTCAAAGCCTATTTCTAAGCTATGTAAAGGATATTTAGGGTATGTTTAGCTCATGCTCAAGTTCCGGAATGTGCGTTACTATGCAAATCGCCAGACTTTTGCAGTTTGACGCAAATAGTCCCTGTGATCTAATAAACTTGTTTTTGACACACCAAAGCCTTCAAAACTTATTTGTAAGTAATATAAAAGTTATTTGAGGTATGTTAAGCCTATTTCACTGTTCCGGAGTATTTTTCGCATTAAACTGATTACGTTTACGCACCAGTTTGCGTATAACTTTCAAGAAAGCGATTTAAAGCTTGAAATTGAACTTAAAATCAAAACGTGAAGTTATCAAACATAAAAAGCAAACATTGAGACCAAAAAAACATTGTTTCTTTGATAAAAGATATTGTCCTACATCGTGCAGTGTTTAAAGAGCACAAGTGTCACAGTCTCCCCTACTTTAGGAAATTTCGTCCCGAAATTTATTCGAAGGAGACCGTAGAGTGTAATTGAAACAACTGATGGATAAGCAAATTGCTAGATCCCAAAGATGCGGAGCATCATTTGGTGTTGTAAATTTTAGGTGATTCAAAATGTGATTTGAGATATTCAAAGTATCTCAAGGTATTCAACCCTTTGAAACTTGTGAATTTAAAGGAAAAGTTGACCGGTGTTCAAAAATTGGTTGGGTATGGCACTATGTTATACTAAGCTCTTAGTGAAATTCCTAGCAAACAAAGGGGTGTACATTCAAGCCCTACACGTACACAGTTTCTAACGTCCCACGAGGTACATCCCATGTACCATGAGCATCTCATGCATAGGAGACGGGTCAACATACCTACGGCATTAAGATCGTCATCTTTAACACCATAATATACTCCCGGTCGGCTCGATTTGAGTTAATGAATGTACTCGTCGTCGTAAATAACCACACAAATATCAATTAAGCACATAATCACATAATGGTCCAAGATAACATAAAATCACCAAGTGATCTTAGCAACGTTCTAAAGAATAACACAATAAGAACACTTATATATAGGAAGTACCATCGGCGTATCCACCATGTTCTTTTCGCGTCATACTCCTCCCGTTACCTTAATCACTCTAGATTTTATGCCACCATACTTAACAAGGCTTACTATGATTCTCATGCGTCGAACCTCATAATTAAGTGTGCACCATAATGACTCGTTTCGTCGCATGGTCCACATAGCTCCTCTTGTTAAGCTAGGGTAAACAAATAATAAGGTCGAACTATCGTCTAAATCAAATAAACATTGTCACAACATAACATCTGTCAAATCGAATCGTGTTTCATACTAGCAATGATAGCACTACTTGTTTTGCATACAACAAATTTAGTAGTAGGTATTTTATTCTAGTACAAATGTTTATATATGTTTCATACTAACCAAACAGGTAGAATGCAACATATACTAATCAAGCATTGTCATCAAAATGTAAGCATATCGAGAAAATGTTTTCAAATCATGCGCTAGGTATGCTAAGTTAACACACTAAGCAAAATGTATTTGAAAATAATGTATTAAGTATGTTAAGTCAACATACAAAGCAAATTATATTTGTAATCCTGTATTACTATACATACTAGATAAACAAATCATGTATGTAATGCTATGATAATAAAATAGTATTAACTTGTTCATAGTACTTGTAGTGATCGTGTTGCCAAGTTCGTATGAATGCACTAGAGTGAAATCACTGTATGCTAAATTACAAGATTTGGTTCCTAAAGAACGGAATCCTCAAAGTCGGCATGTAACCGTAATCACACATAGTGTAATCACATTGGAATTTGTAGTTTAAATACGAATAATCAAGAATGGAGGAAAAACTTCTTGAAATTTATATTGTCATTACAAACGTAGTTGAAATATGTAGATTGTTTTCGAAAATAAACAGAAAATGTAGAGGTTCAAATGATCATAAGTACTTGATCATTAGCTTGAGCCTCATTGACATTGAACACTCGTCCATTAGCATTTGCAAGCTTAGGGCAGTTTCGCTTGAAATGATTTAAATCACCACAATTGAAACATGCTCGAGGGCGAGTCTGAGTAGGGGCTGTTCGGTTCTGGACACGACAGGTCGCAGCTAGATGTCCAAATAGACCACAAATTGTATATTGGCGGCAATGAGAATTTGTTGCATAATGATAGTTGCAATGATTGCACCGAGGTAGCTTTGCACGATAAAATCCCTTAAAGGGTACCGAGTTTAGTGGAATTGGTGCACGAATTGCATAATTCGTTGAAGTCTTGCGCTTCTTAGAATTTTTAGAAGATTCAGATTTAGTTCCCCTTGAATTCTCATTAGTAGTTTTAGTGTTTTGTTTCTTGTCTCCCTTTCGAAAAAGTTTCCCTTTTCTAACCTGGGAGTCGGTTAGGGTAGCGGCTAATTCCTTAGCCTCCCTAAGTGTTGTAGGTTTGCTGCCAGTGATAATGTCTTGGACAGGATCAGGTAGGCCATCAATGTATTTCTCAATGGCCCGATCCAAAGGTGTGACCATAGTGGGGCAAAGTAGGCTTAACTGTTCAAAATGGTTAGTGTAGGCACGGTTTTCCCCACAATCTTGTTTTAGGTAAAAAAAAAATCTTGTTTCAAAAAGTCTTCTTCTTGTATTTGGATAATATAGTGTTGTGGATTTTGTTTTGAAACAAGAATTGTTTTGAGAAATAAACTTTTGTAATATTTTTGGATGAGAGAATACAAACCAAGTTAATGGTTTGTGTTATAATTTCTTTACCTTTTAAAAATCTATTGTTTTTTAGGATAAAATGTTTTAAATTGAAAAAAAAATTAAAATAAAGAAACTTTGTGTTTGAAATTTTGAAAATTCTCATTCAAATGGTAAAAATTTTGAAATTTTGAAAGACAAAAGGTAGTGTTTTGAAAATGAAATATGATTACATAGTGTCGTGAAACGAAATGAAATTCATTTCAATTGTCTCGAATCAAACATATCACTAAAGGTAATATGATGAAGTAGTAAAGGGAAATTTGTTTCCATTTTTGTGAATAGCAAACATATTATCGAGGGTAATATGGATGAATAATGTCACAAGGGTTGTAGTGTTTGGAAATCGTTTGACATGGTCAAGGTGGATAGGTTTTTATAATGTTTCACGAAGACATGCTTTAGCCTATAAGTGGACACTCACCCTAAGAGTTTCCAGGTACGAACACACTAGCCTTAGACAGAAAACTCAGGGTACAGGCATCCACCCTTCCAGATTGCATGTGTTCACATTATTTAAACCCAAGATTTCGATGAAAAATGTTTGAGAAAAACATTTGAGAAATCTTTTGATAAAAATTGTTTGAGATAAACATGTTGTGAAATATTTTGACGAAAACGTTTAAGAAAACATTTTGAGAAATATTTCAATGAAAATGTTTTGAGAAAAACATTTTGAGGAATACCTTAAGGCATAAAGCCTAAGGGTTTAGGATAAATCATCTAAGGTTAGATGATTTGTAAATCATAGAGTAGTTGTGGCTCGAATAAGGATGAGGATTAGGAAAGAAGTCCTAAGTCTACTCATGTTTGGGTCCCTAGGAAGGTTATAGACTAGGTTAAAGGCATACTAATAACCTAATTCCCTATAACCAGTGCTCTGATACCAATCTGTAACACCTTAATCGCGTAATACAACAACACGCGGCATAAATATCAGGGAGTCACGTTACAAATTGCTCACAACTACCGGTACTATAGTGTTTCAATATTGTTAAAATTGTTTTACAAAGAATACATGTAAATGTCTTTTGGTTAAAGAAGTCTAAGGCCCGGATGCAGTCCTATGCGTTGCATACTTGAATAATTGAAAACCTGAAACATATGTGAAAAATAGTCAGCATAAAAATGTCGGCGAATACATCGGTTTATTAGCCAAATAAATAGCAAAAGTTTGATATTGCAATACTTTGACAACTACAAGAGTTATCGGTTGAAAAAGAAATCTTGAAGCCAAAGAATGGCAAAAGTTTAGTATTGCAATACATAACCTTGATTGTGAAAACTTGTGGCAAATAGTTTTGTATATGGAAATATGATTATTACTAAATAATTTTTATGCCATTGAAATTGTACTTTGTATCTCGTAGAAATGATCGTAAAACTCGTTAATATGTTATTAGAATCCAACTAAGGATTAGTAATAACTGTTTTGAAATCTGTCAAAACTTGTGTGAGTATTATGTAAATCAAATCAATGATTTAAAATAATACTTAAGACATCCTTCTAAGAATCTAACATACGAAGATATGGAAGATTCTACAAGGATTTGGATAATCGAACATTGAATCAATCGTACACAAAATCCTAAAGTGACTCGGATAACGCTACAAGAGTAATAAAATAAGAACAATTATATATAGGAAGTACCAGCGGCGTATCCACCATGTTCTTATTTTATTACACCCGTTTCGTTATCTAAATCACAACTACCACATAAACACATAAATCATCAACTTGTCAACAACTAGTAAATAGGCATTAAAGCACACAATGAATCCAAACAAGGACTCCAATATTAGTACTTTAAACATCCTACAAGAATCAATCTGAGAAGATAGATAGATGCTATAAGGATTTGGTTTCTGTTACATCGTCTATTCATATACGCATTAAAGCACATAATGAATCCAATCAATGACTCAATCTTAGTACTTTAAACATCCTGCAAGAATCAATCTATGAAGATAGATAGATGCTATAAGGACTTGGGTTCTGTTACATTGAATCATTGAATCACAACAATCCTAAATCCTAATGGTGATTCGGGATAACGCCACGAAGGGTAATACAATAAACACACTTATATATAGGAAGTACCAGCGACGTATCCACCATGTGTTTATTGTATTACTCTAGTTTCGTTATCTAAATCACCAACAATCTACACATAAACCATAACAGTCGTCCTGTAAAGTACTTCTTAAAAATCTCACTATGAAGATAGGAAGATCTAAGACTGCACTTCAAATATCCTATAAGAATCTAACTATGAAGATAGATAGTTCTTTAAGGATTTGGATAAACATCGTATTTGCATAATTGGAATAATACACATAAAAGCACTTAGTAAACACATATATGCCATACATTGGAAAACAAATTGATTACACATATGAATCACCCCAAAACATTTGAAAACGGTAAAATGATATGTTAGTGTATCTGGACATAAATCTCCTGGGATTGCGTGTAGGTCTTGTTCAAATGATAAACAAAGCTCAAAGGATCAATAGTTCAAATGGCGAAGTGGTTCCTAGTGTATCGAATACTATGTTAGTGTATCGGGAGATAAATCGCGGAATCGGATAGAATGAGGTATTGTAAACCGAATGAGTGTTGGATCTCATATGATATGGTTTAACAAAGTCTACATTCTGAATTGAAACCTATCCTAAGTGCTTTTGACCCATTATGACCCGTTAAGGTAGTTTACACTACCTTAACACGTCATTTGCGTGAAAACGCATTCGGATGGTCTAACTAGCCCTATGATAAGTATTATATGCCCTAACATATGCTTAAAATGAAATTATGCGCAAAAAGGCCATTTTGGTCATTTTCCTAAGGCATATAAATTACGTATCATACATCTAACTAAACGAAGTGACCATAAGGTATAACCTCAAAAGGTTATACCCTATACAACTAAGGTCACCTAATGTGTTTGGTCGGATCCTAATGATCGACAAAACGGGTTGGGTTCGAAAGTCTAAGTGGTTGTTTAGACCGCTTGACTTACGACCCTAAACAAGCACTAAACTAGTAGTGATGAGTTAAACATGTTAAACATGTTTAACTAAGTTAGAAAACTGATTTGGTATCAAAACAAAGGGTTTTCATACCTGAAAATAGTTCCGTCGCAAAATGCGCATAAATACGCATTTTGACCGAAACTTTAACTCGTCACTACACCTAGTCAACGTGGTAATCAGTAGGTATAATCGCTAAGGATTATAACCATCCTGATTACAATCACGTTGCAAAGTTCAATTGAACTTTGATTTGACCAATTGATGGTCAAAATCGAAAGTCAAACTGTTGGTCAAACTATTTGACTTTCAGCTCTAAATGGCTGAAAATAAAGACTAAGCCATGAAAGAACACTCCCAATGCTCTATGGCTGAAAAATCAGACTAAGAGAACTCAGGTAGGTGGCTCCCAATGATGGAAATCCTCCACTTAGAGTTCAAAGATGGAAATGAGCAATGAACAAGGTGAAAGAGGGGGGTATTTATAGTTGTGGAAGTGATTTAAGATCATTACAAGTGGATATGTATTCCCCAAGTAATAAATTTGGACCATACAAGTGTTATAGCCAGCTAGCATTGCTTGGAGAGGTGTTAACTTGGTGCCTACACAAATAAATTTGCATAAAAGGCCCTCAAGAATCAATCTGCAGCTAAAAATGGATTTTCTGTCGATATAGGGGCATCGCGTGCCGCGACGGCAACACCCCTTTGCTGTGGTGCGATGCTACGGCCTAGCTGCAGGTTCAAAATTTTCAAAAATGGCAGAAACAGTCCCTGCACACACTAACTTGCATTTTTGACGTATTTAACCTCCATTAAGCCATTTTCAAGGCTCTACAAGGTCGTCAAAGTATAGGGAACTCGAAATATGCTCAGAAATATCACGGATGTCGGTTCTTTTGGTCGTACGGTCGCGTTTTGCGGTTAATTATGACGGAAGTCGTAACGAACGCGAAAACGACCCAAATTGCGAGGCGAATGGTATTTTTGCATTCATATCACTAAAATAAATATTTTATTGATTACAAATTTTTTTGTATGTCCGGATATGGTCAGGACGTAAGATATTCGAGCAAATGCAAACTTATGCACTTTTTGACGATTTTAGTCCCTATTGATCAAATAAGCGTATTTTCACATACCGAATGTCAAACCCCGACCACGTAAAACAACAAATCATGGTGGAATCGTCGGGGAGTGTTGTAACAGAATCATTGTTTCATAATACATGGAAATTTAAATGTTGTTTTATTGATTAAAAGAAATTACAATGTCTTAACAACAAGGAAGCATAACATAATTAACTAGTCTTGCATCTTTTATTGTCACTAAGGCCCAAGTCCGCCTAAGTGTATCTTGATCAATCCTATGCATCATTTCCTGAAACACATGTGAAAATAGGTACATCAGCATAAAAATGCCTGTGAGATACATAGGTTTTATTGATTTAGAATTCATGACTTGTAAGTTTAAAGAAAATGTTTAACAAAAGTAGTCATGAACCTTGTAAAATGTTTTTGTTTTATAAATCATATAAAAAATCGATAAGGAAACAGATGATATAAAAGAAATATGTATGGTTAAGTAAATAACCAAGTAAAAATGAATTTGTATAAAATGTGTTGTTTGTAAAACAATGTTTTGTAAAGATATGTTAATTGTGTAAAATGTAATATCTCAAAATTGAAATGGTTTAAATAACGCAACGATATGTAATATCATAAAAGCACTTATATATAGGAAGTACCAGCGGCGTATCCACCATGCTTTTATCATATTACACACGTCTCGTTACTTAAATCACTTACCCAAACAAACCACCAATGTAAAAATGTTCATGTATAACCCAATGTAATGTTTAAACAGATGTTGAAATGTTATTGTGTAAACAAATGTAATGTAGAGTGAATAAAAAGCCTTTATTGATTAAAAACATTTACTCGACCCTATAAGAAGGAAACATACAAAACAATGCATTTGATAAATTATAATCAAAATTTATGTTTTGTAAAATAATGCATGCTTTACTGATACAAACATCTATGCGGTATTGTGAAAATGCATACATTCAAGCCTTGAGACTGTGGCGATAAACCCATAAACAAAGTAAAGGTTTATCTAAGTTATGTGCATCGAATTCGGTCATTCCATCCATCCAAACAAACCTAGGATTTTAGGAACGGGAGTTGTCAATTCCTATGGTACCACTACCTACTAACTAACGGCGTAGCTAATGTTAATGAATCTATTTTTGAGCCATTTAAATAAACTAAATGTCATACCAATATACGCATGTTTTATGAAAATAATGTACTAAGTAGGCAACAAATGGACATACATAGCATGAAATGAAATGTAAAACAATGTACTAAGTATGCACTAAATGGACATACATAGCATAAAATGAAATGTAAAACAATGTACTAAGTATGCACTTTAATGGACATACATAGCATAAAATGAAATGTAAACAATGTACTAAGTATGCACTAAATGGACATACATAGCAAAAACATAATTTAAAAAGATGTACTAAGTATGCACTAAATGGACATACATAGCAAAAACATAATGAAATCATGTACTATAAGTGTACAAATGAACATAGCAAGTATAGGATATAAAAACATGGAAAGCATGAAAGTAACAAGTAGGCACATGTGTTTCACCCCAAAACGTTTAAAAAACAGTAAAAGAGAGGACTATGTACTCATTTGAGGGTGCTTAGAAGTCTTGAACAACAACCAAGCAAGGCTAGAGGGATCACGGAAATCAAACGACACCTAATATAGGTAACTATGTAAATAACCGGACCTAAATCGGGAGATCGGATAGAATGAGGTTTCGTAAACCAAATGAGTATAGAAACTCATGTAATATGGTTTAACAAAGCCTACATTCTAAAAGGAAACGTATCCTAAGTGCTTCTGACCCATTACGACCCGTTTAGGTAGCTTACGCTACGTTAACGCGTCATTCGCGTAAAACGCGTTCGAACCGCCTAACTAGTCCTATGATAAATAATATATTCCTTAACATGTTTAATAATGTTGCCTGATCAGTTTAGATGTCAAAATTAAGTTACATATGCTTAAAATGAATTTATGCGCAAAAAGGGCATTTTGGTCATTTTCCTCAGGCATATAAATTACCTATCATACAACTAACTAAACGAAATGACCATAAGGTATAACCTTGAAAGGTTATTCCCTATACAACTATGGTCACCTAATGTATTTGGTCGGATCCTAATGATCGACCAAACGGGTCGGGTTCGAAAGTATAAGCGATTGTTTAGATCGCTTACCTTACGATCCTATATAAGCACTAAACCTAAAGTGACAAGCTAAACATGTTAAAACATGTTTAACGAAGTTTGAAAACAGGTTTGGTATCAAAACAAACGGTTTTGATACCTAAAAGTAGTTTGGTTACAAAATATGCAAGAACACGCATTTTGGCCGAAACTACGACTCGTCACTAAGCCTAGATAACGTGGTAATCAGTAGGTATAGTCACAAGAGACTAAAACCATCGTGATTACGCTCACGTTATGAAGTTCAAACGAACTTCATGTTGACCATAAACTGGTCAATGCAGAAAGTCAAACATAGTTTGACTTTCACGCTAAAACGCGTAAAAGAACGAATGAGGACTTACAACGGGTCCAAGAATGGAAGCTTTGATCCGAATATTCTCAGGTATGAAGTGATAACACATCAACTTAGAGAAAAAATTCAGATCAAAGTTGTGAGTTTGAGAGTGAAGTGGCTGGGGGTATTTATAGATTTCATAGAACCGTTAAGATCGTTTCTTGAAACCCGAGCTTTGATCTAGGCCGTACACTTGCACCCATTGTTTTCTAAAACCATGGGAGCCCCTAATATGAGTCCATAGTATCATAAAAACCATTAAATACCAGCCCATAGGGGTGCAAAACCATGGGTTAAAACCATCAAAATCTCAAAAATGGACCAAGTTCAATGTATCTGCCAGAAATTTCAAAAATGGTCCCTGCACTTGTAAAACTTGATTTTTTTTCACTTTTAAGCCCTGTTAACCCCATTTCAAGGCTCTAAAATAAAGTTAAAGTATAGGGAACTTAAAATATGCTCAAAAACACCTCGGATGTCGGTTCGTTTGGTCATACGGTTGCGTTGTTCGGTTAATTACGACGGAAATCGTAATGAAAGCAAAAACGATCCAAATTACGCGACGAATGGAATTTTATCATGCCAATCACTAAAATAAAATATTTTAATGATTACATAAATTTTTGGATGTCCGGATATATTCCGGACGTAAGATATGCGCGAAAATGCAAACTTATGCACTTTTGACGCTTTTAGTCTCTATTGATCAAATAAGTTTATTTTAGCATACCGAACCCCTCAAAGCCTATTTCTAAGCTATGTAAAGGATATTTAGGGTATTTTTAACTTATGATCAAGTTCCGAAATGTTTGTTACAGTACAAATCGACATACTCTCGCAGTTTTTCGAATTTAGTCCCTGTAAGCGAATAAACTTGATTTCGGCACACCAAACCTTCCAAAACTTATTTCTAAGTTATGTAAAGATTATTTAAGGTATGTTAAGCCTATGTCACTGTTCCGGAGTGTTTGTTGCATTAAACTGGTTATATTTACGCATCAGTGCGCGTATAACCTTCCAGAAAGCGATTTAGAGCCCGAAATCGAACAAGAATTGATATGTGCAAATGATACGCATATTTATACAAATACCAAGTATGAAATACAATATTTTATTGGTTTGGTATTTGTTTGATGGTTGAAGTGACACAGGTATCACAGTCTCCCCTACTTTAGTAAATTTCATCCCGAAATTTATCTAGAGGAAACTTGTGAGAGATTGAAACATGAAGTTGAAAAGATCAAACAACACTGGTTAGAGTCTTGAACTTCTAGTAACTTTAAATAACATCACGCTTGCAATGTAAGAGGGACACTTATATACAAGTATATAAAGCGTTATTGGTGCGTCCACCGTACCTTCATTACATTGTTCACGTTTCGTTATTGTTGCCACCATAGGTTCTTATGTAACACCTGTGCCTCCACGTCCATCAAACAAATACCGAACCAATGAAATATTATATTTCATACTTGGAGATTTGTAAAAATGTGTGTATCATTCACACATATCAATTCTTGTTCTATTTCAAACTCTAAATCGCTTTCTGGAAGGTTATACGCGCACCGATGCGTAAATATAACCAGTTTAATGCAACGAACACTCCGGAATAGTGAAATAGGCTTAACATACCTTAAATAACCTTTACACAACTTAGAAATAAGTTTTGGAAGGTTTGGTATGCCGAAAACAAGTTAACTCGCTTACAGGGACTAAATATGACAAACTGCGAAAGTATGCCAATTTGAACTGTAACAGACATTCCGGAACATGACCATAAGTTAAACATACCATAAATATCCTTTACATAGCTTAGAAATAGGCTTTGAGGGGTTCGGTGTGCTAAAATAAACTTTTGTGTCATTCAGGGACTAAAAGTGTCAAAAAGTGCACAAGTTTGCATTTTCGCGCATAACTTACGTTCTGAATACATCTGGACATCCAAAAATTTATGTAAGCATGACTACATTATATTTTAGTGTTCGCCATAAGAAAAATCCATTCGTCGCGTCATTTGGTTCGTTTTTTCGCGCTTATGCGCATTCCGTCGTAATTAAGCGAACATCGCGTTCGTACGACCAAACGAACCATCATCCGGCATATTTTTGAGTATGTTTTGAGTTCCCTATACTTTAACTTCATTTTAGAGCCTTGAAATGAGGTTAACGGGGTTCAAACGCATCGAAAAAGGCCTTAAACACGTGCAGGGACCATTCTTGCCACTTTTGAAACATTTCTGAATCAGGGGAGTGCTAGCGTAGCGCGACTGCCTCATGCCTTGGCAGTAGCGCTACGCGACTGCATGATCTGACCAGATTCATTGTTTTTGTTACAAGTTGCAACCAATTAATCCTTAACCACATGTTTTAAGTTGATGTGTCACAAAGTTAAGGAGCATATGTGGCTCCATAACCTTTGTGACAAGTGTACGGTTCCGATTAAGGCACGTTATTCAAGAAACGATCTTAACGGTTACCCGAAATCTATAAATACCCCACCCCCTTTTCTTCATTTCTCACAAATCTGATCATTTGGGCTCTAAGTTGGAACCTTCGTTTCATACCTGAGCTATTTTGATCTGGGTTAGCATTCGGGGACCCTTCGTAAGTATTCTTTCGTTCTTTTCCTTATTTTTACTGCTTTTCGAGTCAGAAAGTCAAACTTTGTTTGACTTTCAGCGTTGACCAGTAATGGTCAATGCGAAGTTCGTTAGAACTTCGCAACGTGATTGTAATCACGATGGTCATAGTCCCTTGGGACTATGCCTACTGATTACCATGTTGTATAGGGTCGTAGGGTAAGCGATCTGATAAATCGCTTATACCTTCGAACCCGACCCATTTGGTCGATTATTAGGATCCGACCAAATACATTAGGTGACCATAGTAGGTAGGGAATAACCTTCCGAGGTTATACCCTATGGTCACATCGTTTAAGTAGTTGTATGATAGGTAGTTTATATGCCTTAGGTAAATTACCAGAATACCCTTTTCATGTATAATTGGTAATTAAGCATATGTAACCTAAACTTTTGTCACATAACTGATTATGTAACATGTCTAGGCATATAACACTTGTCATAGGACTAGTTAGACGGTCCGAACGCGTTTCACGCACACGACGCGTTAAAGTAGCATAAGTTACCTTAATGGGTCGCGATGGGTCGATAATACTTAGGTTAAGTTTCATTTAGTATGTAGGCTTTGTTAAACCATATCATATGAGTTCCTACACTCATTTGGTTTACAAACCCTCCTGCTACCCAGTCTTCCGATTTAGGTCCGGGTTAATTATGTAATTACCTATATTAGGTACCGTTTGATTTCCGGGACTCCTCTAGCCTTCTTGGTAGTTGTTCAAGACTCCTAAGCACTCCCAGGCGAGTACATTATTCCCCTCTTTTACTGTTTTCAACTGTTTTGGGGTGACTCATATGTGCTAAATGTTTTCGATGTTATAACGATGGTTTCAAAAACGATTAAGACGATTTATACAAAACTAATAACGATTTCATAAAGTGAACAAACTTGTTGGTTGTAGTTACATAACAAATGACATTCATTAGCAATGATCAAGCCGACCAGTATTAGGTTATGGTACCATAGGATCTGACAAATCCCGTTATTTACTACACCCGTGGTTATGTGTGGGTATGGTAGGTAGCGACTGAATCTGTAATTGTTAACTTACCCTATGGAGGTTTGTTAATACGAAAACGAGAAGCGACGAAAACGAGAAGCGACGAAAGTCACGAAGGTTTGAATGTTATTAGCGAGACGGCCTTATAAGTAGTTTCACGACCTAAAACGAATTAAACGATTTACGATTGGTTTTCACACGATGTTTTAACGATTGGGTAACGATTGGGTTTCACACGATGTTTTAACGATTGGGTAAACGATTAGCTTCAAAGCGATATACGATATTATTTTGGTTATACATATTACATGATTTACATTTGGGCATGAACATTACTTTGGTGGTTTGGTTTGGATTAAGTGATTAAGTAACAATGCGTGTGGAATATGATACAAGCATGGTGGATACGCCGCTGGTACTTCCTATATATAAGTGTTTGTATGGTATTACATATTGTAGCGTTATTTGAATCATTTCAGTTTGAGACATAGAACATTTTATACAAGTAACATACTTTTCACAAGACATTTATTTACAAACAACTTATCTTATACAAACTCATTTTACATGGTTATTCATTTAATCATGCATTATTCTCTTATTTATACATATCACCTGAACTTATCATTGTTTTTCAAATAATTTACTAAAACAAATGTTTTTGGGTTAAGAGTCATGGCTACGAGGTTTTACAAATTATAACCCGCTTGATTTGAGTTGGTTAATTAAGTTGCAATATTATTCTCTTTTCAAAACAAGGTTTTTAAATAAAGTATTGCAACGTCTAAACTAGCCATGATTTCGACACTCCTACAAAACCTATGTACTCGCCAGCATTTCTTTGCTGACCTCGTTTTCACATATGTTTCAGGTATTGTTGAATGATATCGATTGATAAGATGCATGCTCACATAGGACTGGACAAGGCCTTAGTGACTCAATAACAATGATAGACTATGTTTAAATAGTGTATTTAGATTTCGAGACGATGTAATTATTCAATGATTAATAAAACGAAACACTTTTTGGTATCCATGGTTATGAAACATTAATTCTGTTGCAACACGCCCCGATGTTTCCGCCGCGATTTGTTGTTTTACGCGGTCGGGGTGTGACAGAAAAGATGGTATCAGAGCCAATGGTTATAGGGAATTAGGTTATTAGTAATTAGTAATGCTTTGACCTAGTCTATAACCTTCTTAGGACCCCAACGCGAGTTTACTTGCGTTTAGTCATAAAACAATACCGTCACCTATCCTTAGGCGACGACCACAACAAGAACATATATTTCAAAACCGCTTTGAAAATTAATCATCTGTTCTAGGATGATTGATTACTAGGTTTTGAACCCTCGATTGTAAGGTTTTGAACTCTCTATTATATGGTTTTGAACCTCTTTGAGTTTTCAAAACTTCGTCAAGGTTTTGGGTTTTAAATAATGTGAACACGTGCAAACTGGAAGGGTGAATGCCTGTATTCTGGGTTTTCTGGCTAGGCAAGCACTTCGTATACATCTCATCAGACGCTAGACCAGTTGTGCTTACCTGGGAATTCTTGGGATGAGTGTTCACTTATTAGGCGAGCATGTCTTCGCAATACATTATTTTTGACCCATTTACTTTGATCAGTCACCGTCTCATTTGTTTGCCTTAGGTAACAAACAAATGATCGCAATCTTCATGCGTTATCATTCTGTTTTGATTGTCCAATAATCTTTCACCTGTTTCTCCCTATGCCTTTCTTTTTCTTCAAGAATGTCTCTTCATCACGATGACGCCCAGATATCTGAGCAAGCAGCCAAAATTCGCTCAGCGAATAGGCGAAGTAGTCCTGAAGACTGTTGAATTAGTTGCTGCCATGTATCATCTCCAGGATGAAGCCACTCAAGAGTCACCAAGACAGGCAGGACCTAGTCAGGCGACAACACCATCAGCCAATAAACCAATCGAGGAATCAAAGACCATGGATGAACGATCCCCTAAGAAGCCAAAGAAGCGAAAGGCTTCTCAGAACTTCGCCATGGTCGCTCACAATGGTAAAGCAGTCCCCAACCAACCAGCTCAACCCCTTGCTAGGTGTGTATGGCTTTTCCTATGATACCTACATCAAGGAACTATGTACCTTACAACCTACTCTTGTGATTTCTCTCTCTCAAATGATTGCTCATGATTCCCTCGAAAATTTTAAGTACTCGTTTCACTCTAAGAAACAAAGTACAGAAAATTTAGTGACATTATGAGTAATCGTGCTTTTCGCACATCTGTGCCTTTAAATCCTTGGTTAAATAACTAAGGGTATTTTCAAATCTCATACCCATTACGTTTTGATTTTTCAACATACACAGTACCAGTATTTCAAAACAATCTTCATGATCTCAAAACATTTCATATAGTTTGAAAACAATTTTTCTAGATGCATTGTCTGTGTTATTTCAAAAAAAAACATTGGCCATGTTATCAAAACCAACCTTTCTAATTTCAAATAGTCTGAAGACAATATTAACACAATACATTTTCTGATCAAGTGCATGATTTCGAAAAGCATCATTCATGTCTTTCAAAAACCTTATACATAATTTCAAAATTCATCTCGCATGATTTTAAAAACATTTTTTTGTAAATATATCTACCTAATACACCTACTTTATTTCAAAAGTATTATATATAAGGTTTCAAAAACGTTAAACACCTTTTTCTTAAAAGAACCCCATGCATAGTTTTCAAAAATATTTTTCCTCATACATTGACTTAACCTTCAAAATTCTGCTTCATATGTCGCCTTGGCATATCTAGCATCTCAATTTCATAAGCATTTTTACTTCATGTTTTGACATAAGCACGTCCAGTGCAAGGTATCAAAACATCTTCAACTTCTAAAATCCATAAGGGATCTTTTTATCTTCACAATTAGATCCTTGTGGATGATCACCATTCAAATCAGAGTCCTTAATTGGATTCCTCATATACCTAAATTCGAACATTTCGGTTCCTTAAAATCGAAATCGAATTCTTTCTTTTAAAAGATCTTTCTATCTTTATAGTTAGATTCTTGATAATGTTTAAAGTACCAAATGAAATCCACGAGATGGATTCCTAGTGTGCTTTAAATACATGTACTCTGTTAGCAGAACAAACTTCTAGTTAAACAATTTTGTGGTTATATGATATGTGTTTATGTGTTCTCCTCTATGATTTTTGTGTTTTTGTATACTCTGGATATTCGTTATCCAAATCCTCGCAGGATCTTTTCATATCTTCATATGAGAGATTCGTAGCAGGATATTCAAAAGGTACTACCTTAAATCCTTAATGGGCTTCTATGTAATAGTTAAGACCCTTGGATTATATAGTACTGCTCCATGATTCATTAGAGACCCTTTAGTGGTCTAATCAAAAAGATTGATTCACAATTTGGTTAAAGAACGACATCTAGTGATGTAGCTGGACAGACTCCTTGATAGTCTATTTAAATCATTTATTGATTTAGTCTAAAGGACTCTATGGCGGTCTAAGTCACGCTCATCACAGGATTGTTCATTTGGTTTTACCCTACACATTATAAAATAGACTGTGTGAACTGTGCAAGGAATTCTCTAATTATGGATGCGCACATAATTATGAAATTTAGTGCACAGAAATCTAGTAAGGTTTATTATGTGAAAGAACCGATAGTGACAACAATAACAAAATGAGAACGATGTAATGGAGGCATGGTGGACGCACCAATGACGCTTCATATACTTGTATATAAGTGTCCCTCTTACATTGCAAACATAATGTTATTAAGGTTACTAGAAGTTCAAGAACCCTAACCAATGTTGTTTGATCTTTTCAACTTCATGTTTTTCAAGCTCTCATAAGTTTCCTCTAAATAAATTTCGGGACGAAATTTCCTAAAGTAGGGGAGACTGTAACACCTGTGCCTCCACGGCCATCAAACAAATACTGAACCAATGAAATATTATATTTCATACTTGGAGATTTGTAAAAATGTGTGTATCATTCACACATATCAATTCTTGTTCTATTTCAAACTCTAAATCGCTTTCTGGAAGGTTATACGCGCACCGATGCGTAAATATAACCAGTTTAATGCAACGAACACTCCGGAATAGTGAAATAGGCTTAACATACCTTAAATAACCTTTACATAACTTAGAAATAAGTTTTGGAAGGTTTGGTATGCCGAAAACAAGTTAACTCGCTTACAGGGACTAAATATGACAAACTGCGAAAGTATGCCAATTTGAACTGTAACAGACATTCCGGAACATGACCATAAGTTAAACATACCATAAATATCCTTTACATAGCTTAGAAATAGGCTTTGAGGGGTTCGGTGTGCTAAAATAAACTTTTGTGTCATTCAGGGACTAAAAGTGTCAAAAAGTGCACAAGTTTGCATTTTCGCGCATAACTTACGTTCTGAATACATCTGGACATCCAAAAATTTATGTAAGCATGACTACATTATATTTTAGTGTTCGCCATAAGAAAAATCCATTCGTCGCGTCATTTGGTTCGTTTTTCGCGCTTATGCGCATTCCGTCGTAATTAAGCGAACATCGCGTTCGTACGACCAAACGAACCATCATCCGGCATATTTTTGAGTATGTTTTGAGTTCCCTATACTTTAACTTCATTTTAGAGCCTTGAAATGAGGTTAACGGGGTTCAAACGCATCGAAAAAGGCCTTAAACACGTGCAGGGACCATTCTTGCCACTTTTGAAACATTTCTGAATCAGGGGAGTGCTAGCGTAGCGCGACTGCCTCATGCCTTGGCAGTAGCGCTACGCGACTGCATGATCTGACCAGATTCATTGTTTTTGTTACAAGTTGCAACCAATTAATCCTTAACCACATGTTTTAAGTTGATGTGTCACAAAGTTAAGGAGCATATGTGGCTCCATAACCTTTGTGACAAGTGTACGGTTCCGATTAAGGCACGTTATTCAAGAAACGATCTTAACGGTTACCCGAAATCTATAAATACCCCACCCCCATTTCTTCATTTCTCACAAATCTGATCATTTGGGCTCTAAGTTGGAACCTTCGTTTCATACCTGAGCTATTTTGATCTGGGTTAGCATTCGGGGACCCTTCGTAAGTATTCTTTCGTTCTTTTCCTTATTTTTACTGCTTTTCGAGTCCGAAAGTCAAACTTTGTTTGACTTTCAGCGTTGACCAGTAATGGTCAATGCGAAGTTCGTTAGAACTTCGCAACGTGATTGTAATCACGATGGTCATAGTCCCTTGGGACTATGCCTACTGATTACCACGTTGTATAGGGTCGTAGGGTAAGCGATCTGATAAATCGCTTATACCTTCGAACCCGACCCATTTGGTCGATCATTTGGATCCGACCAAATACATTAGGTGACCATAGTAGGTAGGGAATAACCTTCCGAGGTTATACCCTATGGTCACATCGTTTAAGTAGTTGTATGATAGGTAGTTTATATGCCTTAGGTAAATTACCAGAATACCCTTTTCATGTATAATTGGTAATTAAGCATATGTAACCTAAACTTTTGTCACATAACTGATTATGTAACATGTCTAGGCATATAACACTTGTCATAGGACTAGTTAGACGGTCCGAACGCGTTTCACGCACACGACGCGTTAAAGTAGCATAAGTTACCTTAATGGGTCGCGATGGGTCGATAATACTTAGGTTAAGTTTCATTTAGTATGTAGGCTTTGTTAAACCATATCATATGAGTTCCTACACTCATTTGGTTTACAAACCCTCCTGCTACCCAGTCTTCCGATTTAGGTCCGGGTTAATTATGTAATTACCTATATTAGGTACCGTTTGATTTCCGGGACTCCTCTAGCCTTCTTGGTAGTTGTTCAAGACTCCTAAGCACTCCCAGGCGAGTACATTATTCCCCTCTTTTACTGTTTTCAACTGTTTTGGGGTGACTCATATGTGCTAAATGTTTTCGATGTTATAACGATGGTTTCAAAAACGATTAAGACGATTTATACAAAACTAATAACGATTTCATAAAGTGAACAAACTTGTTGGTTGTAGTTACATAACAAATGACATTCATTAGCAATGATCAAGCCGACCAGTATTAGGTTATGGTACCATAGGATCTGACAAATCCCGTTATTTACTACACCCGTGGTTATGTGTGGGTATGGTAGGTAGCGACTGAATCTGTAATTGTTAACTTACCCTACGGAGGTTTGTTAATACGAAAACGAGAAGCGACGAAAACGAGAAGCGACGAAAGTCACGAAGGTTTGAATGTTATTAGCGAGACGGCCTTATAAGTAGTTTCACGACCTAAAACGAATTAAACGATTTACGATTGGTTTTCACACGATGTTTTAACGATTGGGTAACGATTGGGTTTCACACGATGTTTTAACGATTGGGTAAACGATTAGCTTCAAAGCGATATACGATATTATTTTGGTTATACATATTACATGATTTACATTTGGGCATGAACATTACTTTGGTGGTTTGGTTTGGATTAAGTGATTAAGTAACAATGCGTGTGGAATATGATACAAGCATGGTGGATACGCCGCTGGTACTTCCTATATATAAGTGTTTGTATGGTATTACATATTGTAGCGTTATTTGAATCATTTCAGTTTGAGACATAGAACATTTTATACAAGTAACATACTTTTCACAAGACATTTATTTACAAACAACTTATCTTATACAAACTCATTTTACATGGTTATTCATTTAATCATGCATTATTCTCTTATTTATACATATCACCTGAACTTATCATTGTTTTTCAAATAATTTACTAAAACAAATGTTTTTGGGTTAAGAGTCATGGCTACGAGGTTTTACAAATTATAACCCGCTTGATTTGAGTTGGTTAATTAAGTTGCAATATTATACTCTTTTCAAAACAAGGTTTTTAAATAAAGTATTGCAACGTCTAAACTAGCCATGATTTCGACACTCCTACAAAACCTATGTACTCGCCAGCATTTCTTTGCTGACCTCGTTTTCACATATGTTTCAGGTATTGTTGAATGATATCGATTGATAAGATGCATGCTCACATAGGACTGGACAAGGCCTTAGTGACTCAATAACAATGATAGACTATGTTTAAATAGTGTATTTAGATTTCGAGACGATGTAATTATTCAATGATTAATAAAACGAAACACTTTTTGGTATCCATGGTTATGAAACATTAATTCTGTTGCAACACGCCCCGATGTTTCCGCCGCGATTTGTTGTTTTACGCGGTCGGGGTGTGACAGAAAAGATGGTATCAGAGCCAATGGTTATAGGGAATTAGGTTATTAGTAATTAGTAATGCTTTGACCTAGTCTATAACCTTCTTAGGACCCCAACGCGAGTTTACTTGCGTTTAGTCATAAAACAATACCGTCACCTATCCTTAGGCGACGACCACAACAAGAACATATATTTCAAAACCGCTTTGAAAATTAATCATCTGTTCTAGGATGATTGATTACTAGGTTTTGAACCCTCGATTGTAAGGTTTTGAACTCTCTATTATATGGTTTTGAACCTCTTTGAGTTTTCAAAACTTCGTCAAGGTTTTGGGTTTTAAATAATGTGAACACGTGCAAACTGGAAGGGTGAATGCCTGTATTCTGGGTTTTCTGGCTAGGCAAGCACTTCGTATACATCTCATCAGACGCTAGACCAGTTGTGCTTACCTGGGAATTCTTGGGATGAGTGTTCACTTATTAGGCGAGCATGTCTTCGCAATACATTATTTTTGACCCATTTACTTTGATCAGTCACCGTCTCATTTGTTTGCCTTAGGTAACAAACAAATGATCGCAATCTTCATGCGTTATCATTCTGTTTTGATTGTCCAATAATCTTTCACCTGTTTCTCCCTATGCCTTTCTTTTTCTTCAAGAATGTCTCTTCATCACGATGACGCCCAGATATCTGAGCAAGCAGCCAAAATTCGCTCAGCGAATAGGCGAAGTAGTCCTGAAGACTGTTGAATTAGTTGCTGCCATGTATCATCTCCAGGATGAAGCCACTCAAGAGTCACCAAGACAGGCAGGACCTAGTCAGGCGACAACACCATCAGCCAATAAACCAATCGAGGAATCAAAGACCATGGATGAACGATCCCCTAAGAAGCCAAAGAAGCGAAAGGCTTCTCAGAACTTCGCCATGGTCGCTCACAATGGTAAAGCAGTCCCCAACCAACCAGCTCAACCCCTTGCTAGGTGTGTATGGCTTTTCCTATGATACCTACATCAAGGAACTATGTACCTTACAACCTACTCTTGTGATTTCTCTCTCTCAAATGATTGCTCATGATTCCCTCGAAAATTTTAAGTACTCGTTTCACTCTAAGAAACAAAGTACAGAAAATTTAGTGACATTATGAGTAATCGTGCTTTTCGCACATCTGTGCCTTTAAATCCTTGGTTAAATAACTAAGGGTATTTTCAAATCTCATACCCATTACGTTTTGATTTTTTAACATACACAGTACCAGTATTTCAAAACAATCTTCATGATCTCAAAACATTTCATATAGTTTGAAAACAATTTTTCTAGATGCATTGTCTGTGTTATTTCAAAAAAAAACATTGGCCATGTTATCAAAACCAACCTTTCTAATTTCAAATAGTCTGAAGACAATATTAACACAATACATTTTCTGATCAAGTGCATGATTTCGAAAAGCATCATTCATGTCTTTCAAAAACCTTATACATAATTTCAAAATTCATCTCGCATGATTTTAAAAACATTTTTTTGTAAATATATCTACCTAATACACCTACTTTATTTCAAAAGTATTATATATAAGGTTTCAAAAACGTTAAACACCTTTTTCTTAAAAGAACCCCATGCATAGTTTTCAAAAATATTTTTCCTCATACATTGACTTAACCTTCAAAATTCTGCTTCATATGTCGCCTTGGCATATCTAGCATCTCAATTTCATAAGCATTTTTACTTCATGTTTTGACATAAGCACGTCCAGTGCAAGGTATCAAAACATCTTCAACTTCTAAAATCCATAAGGGATCTTTTTATCTTCACAATTAGATCCTTGTGGATGATCACCATTCAAATCAGAGTCCTTAATTGGATTCCTCATATACCTAAATTCGAACATTTCGGTTCCTTAAAATCGAAATCGAATTCTTTCTTTTAAAAGATCTTTCTATCTTTATAGTTAGATTCTTGATAATGTTTAAAGTACCAAATGAAATCCACGAGATGGATTCCTAGTGTGCTTTAAATACATGTACTCTGTTAGCAGAACAAACTTCTAGTTAAACAATTTTGTGGTTATATGATATGTGTTTATGTGTTCTCCTCTATGATTTTTGTGTTTTTGTATACTCTGGATATTCGTTATCCAAATCCTCGCAGGATCTTTTCATATCTTCATATGAGAGATTCGTAGCAGGATATTCAAAAGGTACTACCTTAAATCCTTAATGGGCTTCTATGTAATAGTTAAGACCCTTGGATTATATAGTACTGCTCCATGATTCATTAGAGACCCTTTAGTGGTCTAATCAAAAAGATTGATTCACAATTTGGTTAAAGAACGACATCTAGTGATGTAGCTGGACAGACTCCTTGATAGTCTATTTAAATCATTTATTGATTTAGTCTAAAGGACTCTATGGCGGTCTAAGTCACGCTCATCACAGGATTGTTCATTTGGTTTTACCCTACACATTATAAAATAGACTGTGTGAACTGTGCAAGGAATTCTCTAATTATGGATGCGCACATAATTATGAAATTTAGTGCACAGAAATCTAGTAAGGTTTATTATGTGAAAGAACCGATAGTGACAACAATAACAAAATGAGAACGATGTAATGGAGGCATGGTGGACGCACCAATGACGCTTCATATACTTGTATATAAGTGTCCCTCTTACATTGCAAACATAATGTTATTAAGGTTACTAGAAGTTCAAGAACCCTAACCAATGTTGTTTGATCTTTTCAACTTCATGTTTTTCAAGCTCTCATAAGTTTCCTCTAAATAAATTTCGGGACGAAATTTCCTAAAGTAGGGGAGACTGTAACACCTGTGCCTCCACGGCCATCAAACAAATACTGAACCAATGAAATATTATATTTCATACTTGGAGATTTGTAAAAATGTGTGTATCATTCACACATATCAATTCTTGTTCTATTTCAAACTCTAAATCGCTTTCTGGAAGGTTATACGCGCACCGATGCGTAAATATAACCAGTTTAATGCAACGAACACTCCGGAATAGTGAAATAGGCTTAACATACCTTAAATAACCTTTACATAACTTAGAAATAAGTTTTGGAAGGTTTGGTATGCCGAAAACAAGTTAACTCGCTTACAGGGACTAAATATGACAAACTGCGAAAGTATGCCAATTTGAACTGTAACAGACATTCCGGAACATGACCATAAGTTAAACATACCATAAATATCCTTTACATAGCTTAGAAATAGGCTTTGAGGGGTTCGGTGTGCTAAAATAAACTTTTGTGTCATTCAGGGACTAAAAGTGTCAAAAAGTGCACAAGTTTGCATTTTCGCGCATAACTTACGTTCTGAATACATCTGGACATCCAAAAATTTATGTAAGCATGACTACATTATATTTTAGTGTTCGCCATAAGAAAAATCCATTCGTCGCGTCATTTGGTTCGTTTTTCGCGCTTATGCGCATTCCGTCGTAATTAAGCGAACATCGCGTTCGTACGACCAAACGAACCATCATCCGGCATATTTTTGAGTATGTTTTGAGTTCCCTATACTTTAACTTCATTTTAGAGCCTTGAAATGAGGTTAACGGGGTTCAAACGCATCGAAAAAGGCCTTAAACACGTGCAGGGACCATTCTTGCCACTTTTGAAACATTTCTGAATCAGGGGAGTGCTAGCGTAGCGCGACTGCCTCATGCCTTGGCAGTAGCGCTACGCGACTGCATGATCTGACCAGATTCATTGTTTTTGTTACAAGTTGCAACCAATTAATCCTTAACCACATGTTTTAAGTTGATGTGTCACAAAGTTAAGGAGCATATGTGGCTCCATAACCTTTGTGACAAGTGTACGGTTCCGATTAAGGCACGTTATTCAAGAAACGATCTTAACGGTTACCCGAAATCTATAAATACCCCACCCCCATTTCTTCATTTCTCACAAATCTGATCATTTGGGCTCTAAGTTGGAACCTTCGTTTCATACCTGAGCTATTTTGATCTGGGTTAGCATTCGGGGACCCTTCGTAAGTATTCTTTCGTTCTTTTCCTTATTTTTACTGCTTTTCGAGTCCGAAAGTCAAACTTTGTTTGACTTTCAGCGTTGACCAGTAATGGTCAATGCGAAGTTCGTTAGAACTTCGCAACGTGATTGTAATCACGATGGTCATAGTCCCTTGGGACTATGCCTACTGATTACCACGTTGTATAGGGTCGTAGGGTAAGCGATCTG
This sequence comes from Helianthus tuberosus, assembly GCA_030545235.1. Taxonomy (NCBI): domain Eukaryota; kingdom Viridiplantae; phylum Streptophyta; class Magnoliopsida; order Asterales; family Asteraceae; genus Helianthus; species Helianthus tuberosus. Next base: position 57,629,476 of record CM060427.1, read on the forward strand.
ATAAATCGCTTATACCTTCGAACCCGACCCATTTGGTCGATCATTTGGATCCGACCAAATACATTAGGTGACCATAGTAGGTAGGGAATAACCTTCCGAGGTTATACCCTATGGTCACATCGTTTAAGTAGTTGTATGATAGGTAGTTTATATGCCTTAGGTAAATTACCAGAATACCCTTTTCATGTATAATTGGTAATTAAGCATATGTAACCTAAACTTTTGTCACATAACTGATTATGTAACATGTCTAGGCATATAACACTTGTCATAGGACTAGTTAGACGGTCCGAACGCGTTTCACGCACACGACGCGTTAAAGTAGCATAAGTTACCTTAATGGGTCGCGATGGGTCGATAATACTTAGGTTAAGTTTCATTTAGTATGTAGGCTTTGTTAAACCATATCATATGAGTTCCTACACTCATTTGGTTTACAAACCCTCCTGCTACCCAGTCTTCCGATTTAGGTCCGGGTTAATTATGTAATTACCTATATTAGGTACCGTTTGATTTCCGGGACTCCTCTAGCCTTCTTGGTAGTTGTTCAAGACTCCTAAGCACTCCCAGGCGAGTACATTATTCCCCTCTTTTACTGTTTTCAACTGTTTTGGGGTGACTCATATGTGCTAAATGTTTTCGATGTTATAACGATGGTTTCAAAAACGATTAAGACGATTTATACAAAACTAATAACGATTTCATAAAGTGAACAAACTTGTTGGTTGTAGTTACATAACAAATGACATTCATTAGCAATGATCAAGCCGACCAGTATTAGGTTATGGTACCATAGGATCTGACAAATCCCGTTATTTACTACACCCGTGGTTATGTGTGGGTATGGTAGGTAGCGACTGAATCTGTAATTGTTAACTTACCCTACGGAGGTTTGTTAATACGAAAACGAGAAGCGACGAAAACGAGAAGCGACGAAAGTCACGAAGGTTTGAATGTTATTAGCGAGACGGCCTTATAAGTAGTTTCACGACCTAAAACGAATTAAACGATTTACGATTGGTTTTCACACGATGTTTTAACGATTGGGTAACGATTGGGTTTCACACGATGTTTTAACGATTGGGTAAACGATTAGCTTCAAAGCGATATACGATATTATTTTGGTTATACATATTACATGATTTACATTTGGGCATGAACATTACTTTGGTGGTTTGGTTTGGATTAAGTGATTAAGTAACAATGCGTGTGGAATATGATACAAGCATGGTGGATACGCCGCTGGTACTTCCTATATATAAGTGTTTGTATGGTATTACATATTGTAGCGTTATTTGAATCATTTCAGTTTGAGACATAGAACATTTTATACAAGTAACATACTTTTCACAAGACATTTATTTACAAACAACTTATCTTATACAAACTCATTTTACATGGTTATTCATTTAATCATGCATTATTCTCTTATTTATACATATCACCTGAACTTATCATTGTTTTTCAAATAATTTACTAAAACAAATGTTTTTGGGTTAAGAGTCATGGCTACGAGGTTTTACAAATTATAACCCGCTTGATTTGAGTTGGTTAATTAAGTTGCAATATTATACTCTTTTCAAAACAAGGTTTTTAAATAAAGTATTGCAACGTCTAAACTAGCCATGATTTCGACACTCCTACAAAACCTATGTACTCGCCAGCATTTCTTTGCTGACCTCGTTTTCACATATGTTTCAGGTATTGTTGAATGATATCGATTGATAAGATGCATGCTCACATAGGACTGGACAAGGCCTTAGTGACTCAATAACAATGATAGACTATGTTTAAAAAGTGTATTTAGATTTCGAGACGATGTAATTATTCAATGATTAATAAAACGAAACACTTTTTGGTATCCATGGTTATGAAACATTAATTCTGTTGCAACACGCCCCGATGTTTCCGCCGCGATTTGTTGTTTTACGCGGTCGGGGTGTGACATCTTACACATGATAAATCTTACTGGGCTCCTGTGCACTGAACTTCATAATTATGTACGCGTCCATAATTACATAATTCCTTGCATAGTCCGCACAGCGCATTTTATAATGTGTAGGGGAAAACCAAATTAACAAACTTGTGATAAGCGTGACTAGACCACCATAGGGTCCTTTTACTTAAATCAATAAATGATTTAAATAGACTACCAAGGAGTCTGTTCGGCTATATCACCACATGTCATTCTTAACCAGATTCTGAATCAATCTTTTGACTTAGACCACTCAAAGGGGTCTCTTTTGAATTATGGAATGGTACTATATAATCCAAGGGTCTTAACGATTACGTAGAAGCCCATTAAGGATTTAGGGTAGTACCTTTGGATATCCTACTATGAATCTTTCACATGAAGATATGGAAGACTCTACGAGGATTTGGATAATGAAAACAAAAACACAAAAGAAAACACATAACCACAAAATTGTTTATCTTGATCTTTAATTTGTTATCATTTTGTAAATTTTGCACATGAATTTAAAGCACACCAGGTATCCAATTCGTGAATTTTGATTGGCACTTTAAATATTTCCAAGAATCTAACTATAAAGATAGGAAGATCTTAAAAAGAAAATTCGATTTCGATTATAAGGAATCGAAATGTTCGAATTAAGGCATACAAGGAATCCAATGAAGGACTCTGATTTTGAACGATAAGCATCTACAAGGAACTAATTGTGAAGGTAAGAAGATCCCATATGGATTTTGTGATTTGAAAAGCGGGAGGCGTTTCAAAACCTTGCACTAGACGTGCTTAAGTCAAAACATGAGGTAAAATGCTTATGAAGTTGGGGTGCTAGATATGCCAAGGAGACATACGAAGCAGAATTTGAAGGTTAAGTTAGTGTATGAGAAAAATGTTTTTGAAAACTATGCATGGGGTTCTTTTTGAAATGGGTTTAATGTTTTTTTTTTTTGAAATTTTACATAATACTTTTGAAATCATAAAATAAATGTATTAGATAAGTATACTTATAAAATGTGTTAAAATCATGCGAGATGAATTTTGAAATTATGTATAAGGTTTTTTTTTTGAAAACATGAATGATGCTTTTGAAATCATGCACTTGATATATTAAGTAAATATACTATGTTAAAAATGTTTTCAAACTATATGGAATGTTTTGAAATCATAAAGGTTGTTTTGAAAACTTATGCTATGCATGTTGTTATGAAAATCAGAATGTAATGGGTATGAGATTGAGGAATACCCTTAGTTATCAAACCAAGGATTTAAAGGCACAAATGTGCAAAAAGCACGATCCCTCATTATGTCGCTTTATTTCCTGTACTTCGTCTCTTAGAATGAAACGAGTACTTAAAATTTTCGAGGAAATCATGAGTGATCACATGAAAGGGGGAATCACAAGAGTAGTTTGTTTAAAGAACATAGTTCTTTGATGTACGTATCATAGGGAAATGCCATACACACATGTAACTACACTTGTATATCAGAATTGTGAACAACAATTTATTTATAAACAAAACAGATTGTTTCACATTACAAGAAAAACAAAGAAAACAAAAGCATAAGATTAAAACAGCAACATCTTATATTCAGCCAAATGCTTATCCGTGGGTCAGATTTGCATTGAAAATCTATGATCACTTGTTCCTGAAATAGCTCGTCTCACCGTAGTTGTACCAAGTACCAGAAGGTAAACGAGTTTGAGCAGGGTTGACTTGGGGTTGGTTTGGACCACCTTGGATTGGGTTGAATTGACAAGCATTTTCCAGGTGACCGAGTCGTCCACATGATGCACATAGACGACACTGCAGGTAAGCTCGGTGAGGTGCATTACACTTGCTGCACATCAGTGCAGTACCGCCATAAGGTTTCCTGGCAGGAGGTTGTGCAGCAGCATGGTTTGCAACAACTTTTTCTTGAATAGCAAAGTGGCATATGTCAACGAAATGCCCCCATCGTCCATAGTGGGTAAATTTGAAGCATGGTATATGATTTGAATGATGACGGTTGCATCGATTGCACCATGGGGCAGCTCCCAAGTACGGCTTCCTAGCTGGTGGTGTTGCCACTTGGCTAGGTCTCACTTGATTTGGTGCAATGACTGCGGGTTTCTTTGAAGCCTTACGCTTCCTTGACTTTTTCAAAGGCTTGGCTTCTGCTTCTTTCGATGCTTCTTGGTTGACTTCATTATTGTGACGAGACATGGAGACACCTAAATCCACAGACTTCAGGATTACCTCGCCTATTTGCTGGGCAAATTTGGCAGTTTCTCGGACATTTGAGTGTCGCTGCGATGAAGAGACATTATGGAGGAAGTGAAAGACATAGGAAGAAACAAGTGAAATGTTATCGAATAAACAAAACAGAATAGCAATGCATAAAATTGCGATCATTTGTTTGTTACCTAAGGCAAACAAATGAGACGGTGACAAATCAAAGTAAACGGGTCATATTAATGTATCACTAAAGACATGCTTGCCTATAAATGAACACTCACCCCAAGAGTTCCCAGGTAAGAGTGATTGGTCCGATACTGCGGATTTGTACGAACACTCTAGCCTTAGACAGAAAACTCGGAGTACAGGCATTCACAATTCCAGTTTGCACGTGTTCACATTATAAGACCCAAACTTTGAGATTTTGAAAACTTAGAGGGTTCAAAACCTTGTAATAAATCATCCTAGAACAGATGATTAGTTTTTCAAAGCGGTTTTGAAATTTGTGTTCTTGTTATTGTTGTCGCCTAAGGATAGGTGACGGTATTGTTTTATGACTAAACGCAAGTAAACTCGCGTTAGGGTCCTAGGAAGGTTATAGACTAGGTCAAACCATTACTAATAACATAATTCCCTATAACCATGAGCTCTGATACCAAGTCTTCTGTCACACCCCGACCACGTAAAACAACAAATCGTGGCGGAATCATCGGGGAGTGTTGTAACAGAATCATTGTTTCATAACACATGGAAATTTAAATGTTGTTTTATTGATTAAAAGAAATTACAATGTCTTAACAACAAGGAAGCATAACATAATTAACTAGTCTTGCATCTTTTATTGTCACTAAGGCCCAAGTCCTCCTAAGTATATCTTGATCAATCCTATGCATCATTTCCTGAAACACATGTGAAAATAGGTACGTCAGCATAAAAATGCCTGTGAGATACATAGGTTTTATTGATTTAGGATTCATGACTTGTAAGTTTAAAGAAAATGTTTAACAAAAGTAGTCATGAACCTTGTAAAATGTTTTTGTTTTATAAATCATATAAAAAATTGATAAGGAAACAGATGATATAAAAGAAATATGTATGGTTAAGTAAATAGCCAAGTAAAAATGAATTTGTATAAAATGTGTTGTTTGTAAAACAATGTTTTGTAAAGATATGTTAATTGTGTAAAATGTAATATGTCAAAATTGAAATAGTTTAAATAACGCTACGATATGTAATATCATAAAAGCACTTATATATAGGAAGTACCAGCGGTGTATCCACCATGCTTTTATCATATTACACACGTCTCGTTACTTAAATCACTTACCCAAACAAACCACCAATGTAAAAATGTTCATGTATAACCCAATGTAATGTTTAAACAAATGTTGAAATGTTATTGTGTAAACAAATGTAATGTAGAGTGAATAAAAAGCCTTTATTGATTAAAAGCATTTACTCGACCCTATAAAAAAGAAATGTACAAAACTATGCATTTGATAAATTATAATCAAAATTTATGTTTTGTAAAATAATGCATGCTTTACTGATACAAACATCTATGCGGTATTGTGAAAATGCATACATTCAAGCCTTGAGACTGTGGCGATAAACCCTTAAACAAATTAAAGGTTTATCTAAGTCATGGTTGCAGAAATCGGCCTAGGCGGCCGATTAATCGGCGCTAGGCGGCCACTTACTGCCTAATTTTGAGCTAGTCGGTCAATTAATCGGCCATGGTCAAAGTCAGTCAAAGGCGGTATCTAGGCGGTCACAAATCAGATTAATCGTACTATATTAATTAGTCAAAATCGGTCCTAGGCGGTCAAAATTGGTCAAAATCGGTCAAAATCGAACCATACTATCTGAAACTTGAAGTATTTATGTGAATTTTGAAGTATTATTTTTATATTATTGGGTATATATATATATATATATATATAGTTTTGAAAAAATACATGTAAAAATCCCATTCCGATTAATCCCGATTAATCCCTAGGCGGTACCTCACCGCCCGACTAGCGCCTAGGCCTTCTACAACATTGATCTAAGTTATGTGCATCGAATTCGGTCATTCCATCCATCCAAACAAACCTAGGATTTTAGGAACGGGAGTTGTCAATTCCTATGGTACCACTACCTACTAACGAACGGCGTAGCTAATGTTAATGAATGTATTTTTGAGCCATTTAAACAAACCAAATGCCATACCAAAATGTAAGCATGTTTTATGAAAATAATTTACTAAGTATGCAACAAATGGACATACATAGCATGAAATGAAATGTAAAACAATGTACTAAGTATGCACTAAATGGACATACATAGCATAAAATGAAATGTAAACAATGTACCAAGTATACACTAAATGGACATACATAGCATAAAATGAAATGTAAAACAATGTACTAAGTATGCACTTAAATGGACATACATAGCATACAATGAAATGTAAACAATGTACTAAGTATGCATTAAATGGACATACATAGCAAAAACATAATGTAAAACGATGTACTAAGTATGCACTAAATGGACATACATAGCAAAAACATAATGAAATCATGTACTATAAGTGTACTAATGAACATAGCAAGTATAGGATATAAAAACATGGAAAGCATGAAAGTAACAAGTAGGCACATGTATTTCACCCCCAAAATGTTTGAAAAACAGTAAAAGAGGGGACAATGTACTCACTTGAGGGTGCTTAGAAGTCTTGAACAACAACCAAGCAAGGCTAGAGGGATCACGGAAATCAAACGGCACCTAATATAGGTAACTATGTAAATAACCGGACCTAAATCGGGAGATCGGATAGAATGAGGTTTCGTAAACCAAATGAGTATAGAAACTCATGTAATATGGTTTAACAAAGCCTACATTCTAAAAGGAAACAAATCCTAAATGCTTATGACCCATTACGACCCGTTTAGGTAGCTTACGCTACTTTAACGTGTCGTTCGCGTGAAACGCGTTCGAATCGCCTAACTAGTCCTATGATAAGTAATATATGCCTTAACATGTTTAATAATGTTGCCTAATCAGTTTAGATGTCAAAATTTAGGTTACATATGCTTAAAATGAATTTATGCGCAAAAAGGGCATTTTGGTCATTTTCATAAAGCATATAAATTACCTATCATACAACTAACTAAACGAAGTGACCATAAGGTATAACCTCGGAAGGTTATTCCCTATATAACTATGGTCACCTAATGTGTTTGGTCGGATCCTAATGATCGACCAAACGGGTCGGGTTCGAAAGTATAAGCGATTGTTTAGATCGCTTACCTTATGACCCTATATAAGCACTAAACCTAAAGTGACGAGCTAAACATGTTAAAACATGTTTAATGAAGTTTGAAAACAGGTTCGGTATCAAAACAAACGATTTTGATACCTAAAAGTAGTTTGGTTACAAAATACGCAAGAACACGCATTTTGGCCGAAACTACGACTCGTCACTAAGCCTAGATAACGTGGTAATCAGTAGGTATAGTCACAAGAAACTAAAACCATCGTGATTACGCTCACGTTATAAAGTTCAAACGAACTTCATGTTGACCATAATCTAGTCAATGCAGAAAGTCAAACATAGTTTGACTTTCACGCTAAAACGCGTAAAAGAACGAAAGAGGACTTACAACGGGTCCAAGAATGGAAGCTTTTATCCGAATATTCTGAGGTATGAAGTGATAACACATCAACTTAGAGAACAAATTAAGATCAAAGGTGTGAGTTTGAGAGTGAAGTGGGTGGGGGTATTTATAGATTTCATAGAACCGTTAAGATCGTTTCTTGAAACCCGAGCTTTGATCTAGGCCGTACACTTGCAGCCATTGTTTTCTAAAACCATGGGAGCCCCTAATATGAGTCCATAGTATCATAAAAACCATTAAATACCAGCCCATAGGGGTGCAAAACCATGGGTTAAAACCATCAAAATCTCAAAAATGGACCAAGTTCAATGTATCTGCCAGAAATTTCAAAAATGGTCCCTGCACTTGTAAAACTTGATTTTTTTTCACTTTTAAGCCCTGTTAACCCCATTTCAAGGCTCTAAAATAATGTTAAAGTATAGGGAACTTAAAATATGCTCGAAAACACCTCGGATGTCGGTTCGTTTGGTCATACGATTGCGTTGTTCGGTTAATTACGACGGAAATCGTAATGAACGCAAAAACGATCCAAATTACGCGACGAATGGAATTTTATCATGCCAATCACTAAAATAAAATATTTTAATGATTACATAAATTTTTGGATGTCCGGATATATTCCGGACGTAAGATATGCGCGAAAATGCAAACTTATGCACTTTTGACGCTTTTAGTCTCTATTGATCAAATAAGTTTATTTTAGCATACCGAACCCCTCAAAGCCTATTTCTAAGCTATGTAAAGGATATTTAGGGTATGATTAACTTATGATCAAGTTCCGGAATGTTCGTTACAGTACGAATTGGCATACTTTCGCAGTTTGTCGAATTTAGTCCCTGTAAGCGAATAAACTTGATTTCGGCACACCAAACCTTCCAAAACTTATTTCTAAGTTATGTAAAGGTTATTTAAGGTATGTTAAGCCTATGTCACTGTTCCGGAGTGTTTGTTGCATTAAACTGGTTATATTTACGCATCAGGGCGCGTATAACCTTCCAGAAAGCGATTTAGAGGCCGAAATCGAACAAGAATTGATATGTGCAAATGATACACATATTTATACAAATCCCAAACATGAAATACAATATTTTATTGGTTTGGTATTTGTTTGATGGTTGAAGTGACACAGGTGTCACACTGAACCTCTCAAAGCCTATTTCTAAGCTATGTAAAGGATATTTAGGGTATGTTTAGCTCATGATCAAGTTCCAGAATGTGCATTACTATGCGAATCGGCAGACTTTTGCAGTTTGACGCAAATAGTCCCTGTGATCGAATAAACTTGTTTTTGACACACCAAAGCCTTCAAAACTTATTTGTAAGTTATATAAAAGTTATTTAAGGTATGTTAAGCCTATGTCACTGTTCCGGAGTGTGTGTCACATTAAACTGATTACATTTATGCAGCAGTTTGCGTATAACTTTCAAGAAAGCTATTTAAAGCTTGAAATTGAACTTAAATTCAAAATGTGAAGTTGTCAAACATAAAAAGCAAACATTGAGACCAAAAACACATTGTTTCTTTGATAAAAGATATTGTCCTACATCGTGTGGTGTTTACGGAGCACAAGTGTCATAACTTACAACTAAATGAGCCGAGTATATCTAGGACACGGTCGTATTAACCCCCAATGTTTAAGTCAAGCAATACAAATTAAAACGTGTTATTTGAATTTCCTGACACATTGGTCTTTGAATCGTATACCCAACCATGCGGTAATAATTTACGGTATCCCAAGCCCGTATAGGGAAAATAGGTTGAGAGTATTTACTTGAGCTAAGACTTGATATAAATGCAAGGTTTATAATAACTCAGCCTTATTCAATTAAGTAAGCGTAGGTAACAATTTACTAAAAGGCTCTAGTCTGGAATGATGGTATAAATAACCAATTAGAATGTCAACGGGTCTTATTCAAGTCATAGACTTAGACCGGTTAACTTGTAATATTGAAAACGGTGCGATACGCTTGATTAAGCGATAACCGGAATAAAATGTAGTTTAAACCTAACAAGTACTAGGACTTGTATAATACGGGTAAACAATTAACATTCTAGAAAGATAAAAATGATAAGGTTTAACCCGTTTCGGTAAACTTATGTAAACTAGTTACATAAGTCTAACCGTACGCGTAAAAGCGATATCGGATAACCGGATGAGTCATGAACAAGTTCTATATGCCAATATAATTTAAACAAGTTATAACATCAGTTAGGATATCAACTTGTATGCCCGTTAAGGTTTTAAAATCAAATTATGCCTCATAAGGACGTTTTGGTCATTCAGCGACGTATAAAAGGAACTTGCATATAATTTGATGTTGCAACCATAAACCTTCTGTGAAAACACTTTATTTAAGTCATAATATCATTAGGATATCAAACATATGTGTGTTTTATAATTTAAGACCAAACTATGCGTCGTAGGGGCATTTTGGTCATTTCACACATAGTTTAAAAGCTTATTTGGGATTCCGAGTTTATAACATGTACCTACTGTAAAAATATTTTAAATAAGTTATAAAATCAGAAGGTAACAAGTCTTGGTTGGTAAATATGGTTTAAAACCATACTACGCGCCAAAAGGGCTTTAAAGTCGTTAAAGACGATATTTGCGATGTTTTACCAAAACTGATGTTATGATCAGGTTTATATGGTTAAAATACGTTATTTAATATAACATATCAGTAGGTAAAAAGGTTTTGTATAAAAACCATGATTAAACCATTTTAAGTGCCAAAAGAGCGTTATCATCATTTAAGGACATAATACAAGAACTTGCACGTAAACTCAGTTTTTAAGCTGACTTGATATCCCAAATAATCCTAATTATGATATTATATCAGTAGATAATGAGTTTGGTATAAGAAGTTATGTTTAAAATTGTTCTATGCGCCGAAAGGGTATTTTGGTCACTTTAAAACATATTAGTATCTAAGTCATTTGCAAGTTCATTGGTGTTTAAAACCTTATTTTTAATAAAAAGGGCAAAATAGTCAAAGTATGGCATAATAATGGAAACTTGCATAAAACTCAGATTACTACTATGATCATGTAGTATAACCTCAGAGGGTTATGCTACATAATAATATGATCATAATGGAACCATAAACTAGTAGCAAACTAATCTAATACGGGTCAGAATCGAAAGTCAAAGTAGAAGTCAAACTTCGCGACTTTCGGTTACGAGCCGACCCTAAAACTGGAATTGACGAGCCGAACATGTTTACACATGTTCTAATAATTATTACCGAGTTTTTTAAGTGTTAAAACGTATTTTAGAACACTTCTAAACTAGTTTATGATTATTTCAAAATTTGCCCCGTTGACTTTTTCAAACAATAATATGTTGACCCGTCAATTGACCAAGCAAACGTGATTCTTAGGAGGTGCCCTTTTGAGGGATTAACACCTACCTAATTACGATCACGTGTCCATGTTCGTTGCGAATAATGGCTGGACCATTAAGGTCTAAACCGAAAGTAAAAGCGTTTATCGAAAACGATTGACTTTGGGCTTTAAAAAGCCTATAAATGGAAAATCAACTGAAAGGAACACTTACTTAGTGATCATTTGATGAAAAAAACTTGTTTAGGAGTTTCCCAAGGACTATGATGCCTCAGAAATGAGAGATAGGAGGATTTAGAGAAATGGTGCAAGTTTTCAAAGAAATCAAGCACCTATTTATAGTTTTTGAGGAACTTTGATATCAATCCAGGTGTTATGGGGCTTCATGAGATGATAATAAGTGCCCCTAAACGTGTCAAAAACTAGTATGCAGCTCATAGATTCGATTATGAGGTGTATGGCAGACTTAAGTGAAGAAAAAGTAAATATTTCGAAGTTGTATTGGGCCTGGCGGCCCGCGACAAAAACGGCCCAAATGGGCGCGCTCGCGACGTGCTTCGAGTCCAGCAACAACCTCTGATACTTGTCAAATTCAGCCCCTCAACCTCAAATCTTAATTAAATGTTTTATTTTTAGCACATTTAACCCATCAAACTCTATATTTGACACACCGAGTGTAAACATCAAAAAGGCTCTCGGTTCGTTAAAAGCTCACTCAGAGGTATAAATTAACATGTTGACTCTTTTAACCCTTCATTTAACAAACTTCCAATTAAAATTACAAACGATACGTTCATCCAACAAGTGGCTCGTTTGAGAATACGAACATCATAAAGGGTCGCTAAGAGGCATAGTTTAAGCATGTTGACACTTTTAGTCCCTCCACATTCATACTTCCATTGTTTGGCAAAAATAGTCCTTCCTAGCCAACATTAGGCATAATTAGGAATAGGGACACGTGTCAATATATTATTGGACACGATTTTATGAGGTGTTACATTTTTTAACCTGATACCCAAAGGCAATGACAACTTGCATATACGTATCATAATGCCAACATCATACTTGCCGCAACTGCCTAAGATCATGATAAATCAAGATTTCAACGTAGTTCTATTAGATGGCTAAAACAATTATTTGGATCCAATCTCAACATATACCACACATGTTTCATCAAATAAAATTGAACATACACATAAACAATAACAAATCAAAGAAACGATACCTGAAAGAGTATAATGAGGCATTGGCGACACCACCGATGATGAGTTTAGAAACATCTACAATCTACGACCAGTGATGTTGTGATGGTCTATAGTGTTGATGCACTCTGAATATGAGTTAAACATAACAACTTAAAAAAATAAATCCTAAAAAATGAAAAAGTATATATGCTTAAGAACATAAAAGATTACATAAACACAATTCTTATTTCAAATAAATTATCATGCAACAACCTTAGAATATACCCTTACTTTTTGCTAATATATAAAACACAGTTTATCATTAACATATTCTCAAGAATGATACAATGGTTACCTTCAGGTGGTCGAATCCTTTGAAAATCAAACTTGTACCATGCTTATATTACTTGTAACCACTTCATCCTTGACCTATAAGATATTGTTCATAAAAAGTTTGATTTTGTATACAGTATAAGTATATATACCAACTAACTTATATATATACCAGCTAACTTTTACAAAAAAAATATATATATATATACCAGCTAACATATCCCAATCACATCCAATCCACAAATCATGTGAAGAGGAGGCAGACGATAGAACCAGTTAGAGTGGTTGAAACCCTCGAGGTGGAGGGGAGGAGTAGAGGCAGACCCAAAATTACTTGGGATGAGCGGATTAGGCAGGATTTGCAAAAATTGCACCTCTCTGAGAACATGGTCCATGATAGGAGCTCGTGGAGACGTAGGATTAAGGTTAAGGATTTCTAGGAAAGGGTACAATTGTGTTTTTAGGTGTAGTGTATAGTCGTACATAAGTAACTATGTGTATAAGATGTTTTGTACAGTTGTGTCTCTAGGTGTAGTGTAGGGTCGTAGATATGTAACTATGTGTATAGACTGTTTTGTGTTGTCATATTTGTTCTGTTCTACCATACACTTTTTCGCAACTCATACTACATTGGTAGCTTCATACACATACACACACACCTCATGCTCTATTTATTTCTTTCCTGGGTGTTTTGGAGCCGAGGGTCTCTCTGGAAGCAGCCTCTCTATCCCTAGGGGTAGAGGTAAGGTGTGCCTACATCCCACCCTCCCCAGACCCTACAAATAGCTTTGCTATTTGTGGGATTTTTCTGGGTATGATTGATTGATTGATTGATCCAATCCACAAATCAAACTAAAATCCCACATCAGTTTCACATAAATATGAGAACCAGATCATCAAAAACCCTTGGACGTTCAGTAAAACCCTCGACGCACTGGAAAAACACAAATTGTGTACCTTGTCTTTAAGAACTTAGATGGTGAAGCTCAGTCTATGACTCACAATCGATCACAACATGAGGGTTCAATACGATTATTTGAAAACCCTAACCTACTCAACGGGTGCAAACAAAAATACAAACCAAATAGATTAGGGTTTCAAAGAAGAAGAAAGCTTCGTATGGATTGACTGATTACAAAAGATACGAACAAAAACCCTAACTAATTCGGTGGAAATAACAAATCAAGGTTACGAACCTGTACAGTGAATCGCGAGATTCGAATGCGAAATATTTGGTGACCGACGATCTGTGGTCTGGTTGCAGTTGCTGGAACCCTACGGCCGCGTCGCTCTCTCTCTCTCTCCCTCTATATGTTTCTCTTTCTAACCATCTCTTTCTACGATATGATGAGCGATGGTATGTGGAAAGCCAGAAGCAACGTGGCTTCAAAAAGCATGAAGAAAAGGTGTTGGACCGTTCTACGACCTTAAACCGTCAGTTAAGGCAGTTCATCTTTGCATACGAAGGCGGAATCAACGTAAACAAAGTCATAACAGCTCTAATCCTTTTAATCTTTCTTTTCTGATTGATATTTGTGCTTGTACAATGTTTTCTGATACAGATCCGGCAACACTTCGTGTTTCACACAATGACCAAGTTCTTTCCAGATCTCCCAAATGAACACACACATAACCTATATATAGGATGTAGATTTCGCTTGAGATGGTTTCAAGCGAAATCTTCACCTGTTGATTTCGCTTGAACTTGTTTCAAGCTAAATCTCAAGATGTTGATTTCGCTTGAACTGATTTCAAGCGAAATCTTCAAGTTAATACATTACAAACCCTAATGTGTGTTCATTCAACCTATCTAGACACAAGACTTAAAGCAGACGAAGTCAACAGACATTCCATGCACTAACAGACTCCCCCTTGGATGTTGACGAAGTCTTCAACTCCTGAGTCTTCAGTCTTGGTCTTTTCTCCAACATTGTAAAAACTTTCCTCAATCTTTATCTTCAATCTTCAAACTTTAAACTCCATTCTTCCCTTTGACCGTTGATCCAGACTCCCTCTTTCACATACTCCCCCTCTCGATATGCTAGAATTTGAGATGTCTGGTTCAAGCTTTGTCATTTAACTTCCGTGGGAATTCTTGAAACCTGCATATTCTCTACCACAACATAAGTTTAACAAATTTATAACATTTGAATTTAACAAACTTACTGGTAGAAATCATCAATTCAACAATCTGTATAGCTACATCAAGCTCAAATAAATGACCTTGATTAACTAACCCCTCAATCTTTCAAAAACAATTGTATATGACATTCAAAGTTTTCAACATATTCTCCCAAACCAATTCATCATGTTTAGCACTTGGAATTTTGAATATCTGCTCTTCAACATCAGTTGTCGAAAATCTTTTTGAATTTTTCAAAACTTTATGCTAAAACACTCCGAAAATCTTTTTGAATTTTGAGGTTTAAAGAAATGCAGAAATGAAATTTGTACAAACATATTTTTGTGAGTTTTTGTAAGAGGATCATATCAGTTTATGAGACAAATCACTAACACCGTTAAGCTTTAATCATTTTAAGTTCTAAACGATTCACTTAGATTGTCAGTATACTGGTCCACTTAAATTTTCACACAAAGTTCAACTGCTTCGAGATACGAATTTAATGTCTTAGATACTTAAACTTAATCGCGTATCCCACCTCAGAATATACTCCCGTATCCAGATCCCAATATTCAGTCTTACAGGTAATTATAACACAAATGATATCTGTAAGGGGTTAATAATTTATGAAGAATCATGAGAGCTCAGGTCAGAACTACCGTTCAGCAGAGAGATCATGACTCAACTTGGGTGTGTCCCCTTTAGAGGATCTTTTTTACAACAGCATTGCTAAGCAATTTTATTGTCTTATCATTTATGCTGAGGGTGATGCTATGTTTCAAGCATTTGCAGAAAGTATTATTCGAGGACTAGGTCAGAACCACCGTTCAGCAGAAGTCCTGGAATAATACCCCAGATATCACTGAGTATAAAGACCTGTATATCAGAATACGAAACCTTTCAAACGAGATTTCGGGGGTTACCCATATATCCGAGAGATGTTACCCACGATATAAGCAAGTTTGAAATTTAGGTTTATATCTCGTCACAATCTACTAAATGTGCAAAAACCTACTGACACATCATCAGTGAGACCGTTTATCACATTTGACATTACATATCTTTAGCATGCTGTGATAGTTCACTGATTTACTATCATTTCCTCTTTTTCACAACAAAACTCATTTTTGCTTATTCAATGTTTTTGTCATTTTCAAATTTTCTAATTTTTTAAAAATTTTTCTCCCCCTAAAATCAAAATATGTTTCAATTTTGATTTTCTGAGAAAATTTAAAACAAAACTATACAAGAAACGTGACAAACTGATATCAAATCGCTTCAATTCGCCATTCACTTGGCATAAACAATCAGAACTCCCCCTGTCAACAAACTATTTTCCCATTATGATTTCAAAACACTTAAGTTTATTTTAATCAAAATGGTTTTTTCGGAAAATTAGTTTTGTCTGACTTTTCTCAAACATGGGGTTTCATCACCTTGTTCTTTTTCAACCATTTTGAAAGATTAACAATTAAGACCCTTGTCAACAACAAACACTAGTAGAAAATCAAGTACAACTTAATGTCCCTGATTTACCACATGTAAATCGAAATATCACAGTTACCATCCTGTGAATTTCTCAAGAACGATGCCGATACCTGCTTCACGCTTACCAACCTGGAAGCTCCGGCAAGTCAGGTTTTTCTAGTTGAAAAGATTCACCCAAGCCTGACCAGCCTTGGGTTTGACAGTTTTTACCTCAACAGATGGCTCTTCTGGTTTTGACAAACCAGAATCATTACCAACACATGGCTCTTCTGACTTTGACAAGTCAGTTTCATTTCCTAATGGTGGCTTGTCTAACTTTGAGACATCAGATTCATCTCCTGATGGTGGCTTGTCTGACTTTGACACATCAGATTCATTGCCAACACACGGCTCCTTTTTTTTGAAGAAACAAATTCATTGCCAGAAGATGACTCTTTTGACTTTGACAAGTCAAATTCCTCGCCAACCTTCATTGGTACCCAATTCTTACTAGATCTAGGTTTTCCCTTTTTATTAGGCTGTGAAATGAATAAACTTTCATGATCTCTTTTATATTCGAAAACCTTGATTAAGATTTTGTCTGAAAAATTAACTTTCTTTGATTGGTTATCATTTTGCTCAGTTAATTTTTCTTTCTTCAACTTCCTTTTCTCTTTCCCGTTTGTCCTTGGATTTGTATCTGATGAATTCGTTTTGCTTGCCTTTGCAGTTGGGGAAAGTAATTCATCAGAACTTTTTCTCGGATTACCAGTTGTATCCGAGGACAAAATCCTTTCCAGATACTCTCTTGCCTTCTTCCTTTTCTTCCTCAGTCTGTCATTCTGCCCTTGTGAAAGCTTAATTTTGTTTTCTTGAACTTTCTGTTCTTGAACTTTTGGTTCTTAAGCTTTCTGTTCTTTGGGCTTGACATTAACTGATTTCTTTCCCATTTTCTGAGATTCAGCCCTCGATCTTCCTTTTGATCTCATTGGGCAATCTCTGGCAATGTGTCCTCTAATGTGGCATTCATAGCATCTTCTTGTTTCGAATCTCTGACTTTGGCAGTTAACAGCAATGTGTCCTTGATAGCCACAAGTGTAACACACTCTGTTATCATACCTCTCACTACTTTCATACCAAACACCATCTTCATACCACACACTTAGATCAAAGCATTGATTTGCCTTGTGGTAGTCATTTCTCCTCTTGTATCCTTGATTTGACATTTGAGCACTGTGGTCAAACCTGCACCACATATTACCAACTTTTTCTAAGTTTTTATTTTTAGATTTTTGTGATTTTTCAAAATGATTAGATGACTTATCTGATGAGCTTTTATTTTCATTTTTAGGATTTTTCAAATTTTTATCTTTTTGTTTCTTTTCTACACTCTTCTTAACAGGTTTTTGTTTAGAACATTCACCTATTTCAGTAGATTGCAAAACAGTATTTTTAAATTTTTCTTGTAATTCTAAAAATATTTTTCTTTTCTTTTTCATCATCAGATATTTCATCACAATCTTCAATTTTGACTTTGACTTTGTCAAAATTTGTGACATTGTCACTTATTTGAACAGAATTGATCAGTTTTGGACACTCATATGGTGCCGAAGTCACAAAACCTTTCAATTTATTCTCTAACTCAGAAATTTTGTTCCGAGCAATTTCAGCTTCTTTTTCAAGCCGAATGATTTTCTGAAGATGAGAATTTATTTCAATCTGTTTTTCAAGATTATTGTTAAAAATGGCAGATTTTTCATCTTCTAAAATCTTCATTTGACTTTGAAAAACTTTTTCTTTTTCTTTAAAATTTTTGTTTTCTAATGAAAAACTCTCAACATTCTCCAAAAGTTTGTCATTTTCAGATTTTAGTTTTTCGCAATTCAAGCACACATCCAAAATCTGTTCATCATCAGCTTTCTTCTCGTCTTTCAAAGCTTTGTTTTCCAATGTCAAATTCTCCATATCTTTCAAGAATTTCACACTGTCTGTTTCTGATTTTTCACAATTCGAACATTTTCCATTCATCTCTCCATTATCAGCTTCCTTCTTTGAAATTACTTCTTCAAAAACCTGCTGTTTTTCCGTAACAGCTTCTTTCTTAATATCTTCAATTTCTTCAACATCTGCTGCCTTTTGATTCATCTTTTTCGCAGCAAGTTTATTCTTGAGCTCGTCAATTTGTTCTGCAAAAGAATCATTAACCATTTCAGATGAAAATAACTGTTTATAAAACTCAAGTTTCTCAAGTTCTTTACTATCATCATCACACTCTTCATCAGATGAGTATGAATGATCAAAAACTGGAACTTTTTCTGAAATAACTTCTGAAACTTTTTCATCTTTTTCAGAACTAACTTCAAAACTCTTTTCTATTTTATCCACAACAATTTTTGAATCAACAATTTTTGAATCCTTGTTTATTGAAAATGATTTTCTAGAATTTTGTTTTCCGGCAAGAATATCAATAATATCCATTGAATTATTGTTAAAAATATCATCTTCAAATGAACAACCATATTCATCATCACTATCCATATTTTGATAACAATTTTCACAATGTCAATCACTTTCAAATGAAATTATCCTGCCCAAACAAAATCTCCTTGAATCACCTGCAAACAAACAAACAAGCAAACACTTAGTAAAATTTTCAATTTTGAAAATTCAGCAAGTTCAAGCGAAACTGAATAGTTTGAAGTGAAATCCACACTTTAAACTATTCAAGCGAAAACACACAATAACTGTTCAAGCGAAATCTAATACAAACTAGTTTCAAGCGAAAACCAGCAATCCAATTTCGCTTCAATAGGTTCAAGCGAAATCTGATATAACCTAGTCAAACAGTCTCAAGCGAAATCCAGATGATCTATTTCGCTTCAATTGTTCAAGCGAAAACCTCAAACAAGGACCAGCATATACAAGCGAAATCCAATATACTCAATTTCGCTTCAATAGTTTCAAGCGAAATAGTCCAAAAACAAGTCAAATTTGTCTGATTTTGAAGCGAAATTAGCTATTATCTTCGAACTAACTCAAGCGAAATCCAGTTTTAGGTCAATTTTAACATGTTTTAATCTGAATTTTAGTCCGAATCTTTGTAGGCTTTGTTAAAACTCTGTTTCACACGATATACTCGAAAATCAGACCATTTCGACCGTTGGAACTAGTTCAGATCTGAAAAATATAAAAAGAAATGAGTAGAAAGAAGAAAATCTGGTAGAATTAAGCTGCTATGGTATGAACTCCTTGTCCTGAGCTCTGATACCACTTGTTGGACCGTTCTACGACCTTAAACCGTCAGTTAAGGCAGTTCATCTTTGCATACGAAGGCGGAATCAACGTAAACAAAGTCATAACAGCTCTAATCCTTTTAATCTTTCTTTTCTGATTGATATTTGTGCTTGTACAATGTTTTCTGATACAGATCCGGCAGCACTTCGTGTTTCACACAATGACCAAGTTCTTTCCAGATCTCCCAAATGAACACACACATAACCTATATATAGGATGCAGATTTCGCTTGAGATGGTTTCAAGCGAAATCTTCACCTGTTGATTTCGCTTGAACTTGTTTCAAGCTAAATCTCAAGATGTTGATTTCGCTTGAACTGATTTCAAGCGAAATCTTCAAGTTAATACATTACAAACTCTAATGTGTGTTCATTCAACCTATCTAGACACAAGACTTAAAGCAGACGAAGTCAACAGACATTCCATGCACTAACAAAAGGGCTTAAGCAGATGGTACAACACAACATAGCAGATAAAATACTTTAAGCACAACTTACAACCCATTCAAACACACATGTTGCAAATTATACTATTATATAATATATAATATATAATATACTATAATATATAATTATCCTCCTTGCTTTGAATTGAACTCAAGATTTCCCACTAAAGAGGCAAGAGCCTCTGCCAAGTGAGGAAAAAAAACAAAATACGTTCATCTTTAAAAAAATTAAGTTGATAAAAATTTATATGGATATTTTGGAATAGAATATACCATTTCTCATTAATGTTATACAATAAAAAAAAAATATGTTTTAAGATCAAAGAATATGCAAATATACAATGATCATTGATTGAAGAGTAAATTTCAAAGTTCCTCCTTTATGTATGTCTAAAATATCAAAGTATGTCCTTTGTCTTTAATATCTTCAAGAAACATACTTAATGTTTGAAAAACCATTCAGGTTATGTCCTTTACCCAAAACCTGGTTTGTTTTCCCAGTTAAGTCAGGTCATGTGAGGGGCACATGAGGGTATATTGGTCATTTTACCCTAAATACTAAAAAAATTATAAAAAATTCAGATCTTCCTCTCTCTCTCTCTCTCTCTCTCTATTTGAACGCAGAATCAAAACCACACACAAAATCAAAAACCCAAATCAAAAGCCAATTCACCACAAATCACCACACAATCCGGCCGATTAACCGACTGAACCTCCTGCTACCGGAGCTCCGACGTATCAAAAATCACCACACAATCCGGCCGATTAACCGACGTCAAATTAAACTTCTGATTCCTGGACCGAAACCTCTTCGGACTAAACCGATTAGTCAGAAACCCTCCCAGGCGCCACGAGGTATCATTTTTGCAGCCTGTGTTAATAATCATCTGCTCAATGATTTCATCTACTACTGGATTCGTGTTGACGAACAGAAACCTAGCGTTTTGGCTTGCAAGATGACCGATGAAATTGCAGGCGCTACGGAGGTAAACTAGGGTTTTATCCGAGTCGATAATGGTGAGTCCGATTCGAGAGCCGTAGGTGTAGATTTTGAAGTGGTTTTCGGCGACTCGCCGGCCTAAGTGAGCGTTTGTGCGGAGGAGTTTTTGGATTACGGCGGAATGGATCGTCATTTTGGGTTGAATGTGTAGAGAATGTGAAGGATGACTGTGATTGGTTAAGTTGTTGATGTGGTGGAATGAAGGTTGTTCGAGTTGTTGTAGTTTTCGATTTCTAGGGTTCAGTGGCGGAGCTCCGGTAGCAGGAGGTTCAGGTCGGTCTAGAGGAACAAGCTTTGCTGAAGAATTATCGCCATGTAGAAGCACAAGCTTTGCAGGTGAAGTGGTGGCGGTGGCAGATCGGTGGCGGTGGCGGCGGCGGCGGTGGCGGTGGCAGGTGGGTTGTGGTTGTGGGGGTAGGATAATTAGAAAGAAAGAGAGAGGGATCTGTATATATTTAGGGTTTTTATTAAGGTAAAAGACCAATATACCCTCATGTGTCTCTCACATGACCTGACTTAACTGGGAAAACAAACCAGGTTTTGGGTAAAGGACATAACCTGAATGGTTTTTCAAACATTAAGTATGTTTCTTGAAGATATTAAAGACAAAGGACATACTTTGATATTTTAGACATACATAAAGGACGAACTTTGAAATTTACTCTTGATTGAATGTCTTCTATTTAATAGAGTTGAATGCATGCTTACTCTTCTCAACAATCAACCTCATGTCGTCATTTTTGTTGATTACATAATCAGTTTTAATAACATTTGTCTTTGCACACGTAATACGATTAAAACTAATTTTAATGATTATACACTCTAGTAAAATTAAAGTTATATTAAAGATTCTGGATACTGGCTGATTTTTGGAAAGCTAATTTTAATAATAGTAAAATTAAGAGTAAATTATAAGTTTTGTCCTTTATGTTTGTCCCAAATTTCAGGCGTTGTCCTTTACCTTTAAAATTGATGACTTTTGTACTTAATGTTTGAAAATATTGCACGTTATATCCTTTATGGCAAACCCAGTTATAATTTTCAGTTAAATCAAGTCATGTGTAGTGCACATAAGGGTAGAAATGTCATTACACCTCCCACTTGTCTTTCCCCCTTATTTAATACCATGATCTACCCCAATCCTTTCACATTTGCAAATTAGGGTTTATCATCACCCATCAAATTAGGGGTAAAGAAAATCTCGAGTGAGAGAGATCTCTCGCCCTGATTTTCTCCTCTTGATTGACCTCTCTGCTGTTTCGAATAATTCTGCATTTTCTTAAACCCTAATTTAGCCATTAAAAGAAGTTTAGGTTTTGTTATAGTTCCATACAACGATTTGATCCGGTAGATTCTAATTCGGTTTATGTTCGATTTGATTTTTCGCATCTGGATCATACCGAATCTGAATCTGTCACAGGTGAGTACTATTCGGATCCTACGAGTTATGCATCAGCTGTAGCATTTTCTAAAGGACCACGCAAAACAGAACCTAGACCAATCTTCAAACAACAAGAGGTAAAGGGACTAGTTACTCCATATGTATTTTGTTAGATCTAATAAACATAAAAACAATAACGATGCAGATGTTTACATTAACACCATAAAACAGTGAGAGAGCTAGTCGTTGTGCTTCAATACAATCTCCTGGCCCTAACAAGTTCAAAAAACCTTGCCCACAAACCTTGAGATTTGCATTAGAATGTATTGTTGAAGACTCCTGAGAAGCAAATGTTTGAAAACATAATCACAGCTCACAAGAATTCATTATATAACACAATATAGCAAATCAAGAGTCTTCTAAGTACCTTGAGAACAATAAGATTGCTTGCCTCAAGAACAGAAGTCCCCACGTTCCTATCACCTTCACCGTCAACAACCAGTTGCATATCCCTTTACCTCTTTGAAGGGGTATGGTCCCAAAAATCCGCGGAGACAAATCAGGTTGCGCGCAGGACCATACTCCTAATACATCAATATGACAAATCTAGAGACCCCACACGTACTGAATAGGTGCAACCTAGGTCTCGCGCGAGGCTTAAGCAAGGTTGAAGCTAAGATTCTACACTTGGCGTCCTGAATGAAGGCCCTCGCTCCCTATACCTTGCGCCGGCTGTTTGGATGCACTCTAGAGGCCGCGCGAGGATAGGGCCGCAAGTTCATTCCAGGTAACATGAAAGGTACGGGTAGTAGAGGAATAAGCCAATCAGCGTCCAACAAACTGTATCATATCGTGCTCCATGATCAACAATCGTACAGGAGACAAAAGGTACACAAGGACGCCTACGTGGCACCAATTAGGGGGCCGCGGCACCTGCCCCATGATCTCCACTCACCTGCTGATGTTAGAGAGACAACAAGGACGACAACCTGGATACGTGGCTCCAATCAAGGTGCACCAGCACCGATGATCTTCTAGATGCACTAACGGTCGTCCTAGAAGAGACAAAAAGGATATTCCTTGTTGCCGACCCCAGGCCTAAGGCCCATAAGCCCATCTCCTTCTACACTACTTCGGCTATAAATATGGGCCTTCATGTACAGGTTAATCATTCTGCTCTCTGTTCTCTCATTCTTAAAAACACACTTATTTCCTAAAAAAAGACTTATTTTCACGCCGGAGAGTGGTTAAGAGGGAAACCCCCCATATTCCCCTCTTAACGAGCTCAACGGGGTGTTGATTGTTTTGCAGGAAGGATCATAGCTCTAGCTCAAGAAGGATTAAGAACATTAATCTCTATGGTCGAAACATAAACCAAACTAATAAACCTAAAATTTGTTACGTGTTTCTTCATTGGCGCCCATCGATTACAATCACCTCATCTTCTTTTTCCGAGTTTTTTTGTTTTCTCGATCATGGCTGGTCAGGGAATACCGGATTTCGGTTTCGGTACAAACTCTCAAGTAAGAATGGGGGAAGACAACTCGCACGTCCAACCCTTCCCATTGACGAGTTAGCCAAGGGCGAAGCAACAAACATGGGGGGACCCTGCGCGAGTATCACTTGCATCACTCAAACGGCTACCCCAACAAGTAATATTGCTGGACCATCAAACCCAACACCTTCGAACATATCATCGCTGCTAGGTTTACAAGAGGGTGAAACCCTAGCCTCCTGGTACGCTAAACAAATTGCTACTGTGAACACGGTTTTCCAAACGTTAAGCGCACAACAAGCAGTGTTGCAAGCAGAACCATCTCTGGTGACACCCCTTGTGCCAACACAAGGGGCACGCCAGACACCTCCTCAACAAAACATGAAAAGGCAGTTCGATAGACCTCCTCCCCAAAGAAGACCAAGCGCGCATGACACGCGCAATACGTATGAGGAGACAGGCAGTTACTATGATCACCCGTCCAATATGCAACAAAGATGTCCGTTGCACAGCTGGCTCGGGCCGCGCAACATTAACAACGAATGGGACAACACGGACGAGGATGATCCCACTTGGCAAGAAGACGAAGGTTCTTCAGTTTTCAGCCACTTTCAGAGAAATCATGAGTCCTACAGACCAAGGTCGTGCGCCGTCCACAATGAAGCAGCAGAGCATGATTTCAGTCTCGTTTACAGACCAGCGGAAGCAGCCGAACATTCAAAGTTTATCTGGAGCATCGCTCTAGCTCTGCTAGAAGAAGCTAAACTGCCACAAATTGTCGGAAAATTCAACGGTCTTACTGACGCTGACGACCACGTGCGACTCTTCACGAGTGTTGGTGTATTGGGACAATGGACCATGCAAATGTGGTACCATCTCTTTGTCCAAACTTTCACAGGGGCTGCTCGTGCGTGGTTCGACAGCCTCCCCCCCTGGGAAAATCAAATCTTGGTTCGATTTCAGAGACCAGTTCGCAACACACTTCAGCCAGCAAAGGCGTTATCAGCGTGACACATCGGAGGTTATGGATATCTGGAGAAGGGATAATGAAGGTTTAGAAGATTTTAACACTCGCTACAACAAAGAGTGTCTGGAATTTGGAGGCGTAGGTGAAGATTTAATGCGCGCCCACTTCAAAAAAGCCATCCGTTGTGACAGTCTGATCAGGACTATTATAGATAAAGATGACATGCCTAAAGAATGGGACAAACTCGTGGCAACAGCAAAGATTGTTGCGTAGACAGAAGAATCGTTGGCAGGTGGCAAGAATTTTAATTCTGAGGATCATTTTTCAAGAGGCAACTCGCGTGACGTTGGCAGGCGCACCAAAAACAGGAACCTTGGCGGGAAGGCAAGCCAGTCCAGCGGTTATGAAGAGAGACCTCTATTCAAGGAGGATGCGCGAGATACAATTGATTGGATTGGTTATCGCAAAGCTGTCAAGAATGAAAATCGAGAAAAACATTGGACTCCACTCATCAAAACACCCAAGGAGGTGCTCATGACGGAGAACCATGACTTTAAGGCACCGAAACTAATGACAAACAAGAAGGGGCAAGACCCTAATCTTTACTGCGACTTTTGAAGTGCTATCGTAGTACATGTTATGTGTGCAAAATGCAACATATAAATTTCATCAATTGTGGCATAAAACTACCCTTTTTTAGTACTAATGTTGGAAAAAGTGTGCTTTTGTCTTCCTTTTGTATTTTCATGATTAAATGAGCTCAAATTAACAAAAGAAGCAAAAAGGCAGCTAAATCTAACATAAATACAAGAAAAGGGACAAACGTGGCATGCCCGACCTCCCCGACAGCATCTTCCCAAGCAAAACAAGAGAACAGAAGGCTGAACACGCCACGTGCTCAGTGAACACGGGGGCGTGCCCAAGTGTCAGCATAAAAGGCAAAGTTGTAGAAGCTTCCATCGCCCACCACGGGGTCGTGCTCAGCGGACACGGGGCCGTGGTCAACTATAAGATTCGCATAATCCAGGCAAATCTTGATAGTACAGATATGCTTCTGCACATGGGGTCGTGGTCAACTAATACAGACAAGAGCAATTAATGAAGACGGAGAAGGAGGAAGGACATGGGGCCATGCCCACTGGACACGGGGCCGTGCCCGAGCTACTGTTCAGGCTATAAATAGGGGTGCTTGGCTCATTTGCAAACCATCCCTTGGCACACCACCTCTCTCACACTTCACCCACCACCCACCACCATCACAACACCATCATCCACCACCATCATCCATTGTCCATCATATAGTGTGTGAGTTGTCTCGGGATCCAAGATTGATCGTAAGAGTTCTTGACAATCAAGGCCATGTTTGCCTAAGTCTCTTACATCACTTGGTGAAGACAAGTGTCTAGTGTAATACTTTTTATTTTTAATCTTTTCGTACTTTTTACTTGGTTATGTATTAATGACTTTAATAACTAGTTTCTTATGTTGAAGGTGATTCTTCCTTATCGTTTGTCCGTGGTGTCTTGGCATTATTTTACTGTCTATATAAAATAAAAGATTTTCACCATTCATATCTCCACGGTCTATATGGAGGTATGTTGGCTACCTGGTCGGGGGTTAAGGGAACAGTTTGGTAAGAGTCTTGCCTTGTTCAGTGTATAGATCCTGCAAGAACCTGGGTCAAATTTAGTAGGACCTCCTTCAATACCCACCGGTATTGGATGGCAGGGGTCCAAACTCTTTGATCCCCTCATATGTAAGCTACTATTAATACTTTAACCCGGCTACTTAGGACTGTATCCCTGCTGACTCAGACTACTTAGCCGAGGGTAACGTCACCTTCAAAAGAGGGGCCTACCATAATATGCATTAATAACTTAATTAATTATCTTTCAATAATCCAACCCTTTAGGATTGTATCCTTGCTGACTCAAACTACTGGGTTGAGGGTAACGTCGCCTTCAAAAGAGGGGCCTACTACAATAACTAAGATAATCTCTTAAAAAGTGCAAAAGTGCGGAAATAATCAAAGGTTACACTAAACACGAGTCGGAGCCAAGTGATTCTTCTTGTCTATCTGTTTTTCTTTTATTTTTATTTTTCAGCATTTTAGTTAGTTTTTTATTTTTTTCTAGTTTAAAACCTTTTTCTAAACTTTTGATTTGATTAGACGTTGAGGATAAACCGGTACTAAAAGCTCTTGTGTCCTTGGACGACCTTGGTATCTTACCAACACTATACTACGCTCACGATGGGTGCACTTGCCCATATGTGTGTTTGGTGTTAGTAAAATATCGTGTTTTATAAATTTAAAACTTGGCTAAAAAGTGTTAAAAAAGGGCTTAACGTATACATTAAAAACTAATAACACTCATGCACATCAACACGCAAATTTAATCCAAATTACAACTAGTAGATAGCAGTAAATGGGTATCGAACACAAGGAGTTTGTGGAAAATGTGTTGATTCTATAGTCTTGCAAATTAACTACAATTAACCTAATGTGCAGAAATTAAAGATCAATAGTTTGGATTGTTTGATTTAAAACTAAGTTATCAACTAATTGCTAATCAAGATTGGATTTTTAATTCAGATTATGAGAACAATGATCATCTTAGGGTTCAGTTTCTTTTAACACTTGTGCAAAATTCCAACTAGAAAGAGTTACATAGACATAACTCGTGCATAAATAATTGTTGTGATAAAAGGGAACAAAGTACTCGGATTATATCAATGCGAGGTCGTTTCCCGATGATCAATCAATCAATATCCAACCCTAACCCTTCCCGTGATATCTCGATTGTCAACGACACCAAGAACGTACGATTTAGACTAGAATTGCAATACCAATTAACAAGCTAAAATCAAATATTCATACACCATGATAATCAAAGCAAACACAAAGTTATCATTCTAGAAATTAAGGAAAATCACACAAGAGTTGTAGAGAAACATTCACCTAAGATGATCACCAAAAATTTAGCCAGACATTGTTCGGTTGATCATCATAACATCAAAGTTCAAGTTTATATGAATCAAAAACCAAAACGAAATGTTTAGAATTGTTCCCAAATGATATCCAAAGCTAAAATTCGCCCATAAAGTGCAGAGAAACGTTCCCAATCATGAATACCTTGAAAACGGTTTTAATGGAGCAGTTACGTCTTTTCCTCGTCACCTCTACCGTAACTTACGGTAGCTACCGTAAGTTACGGTAGACTTCAAACTGCTACGGTGGAACTCTCCTGTGTTATGGTGGAAATCCAGGTTTTTCAGGGCTACCGTAATTTACGGTACCCACCGTAAATTACGGTAGAACCCTGAATTCTTTCTTTTGTTTCTTCTTTCCTTCCATGCTTGACCCGTTCCACTCCAGTCCATTCAAAGCAGCGTTTTCTCCATTTTAAGCTCCAGAACATACCTGAAACATAAGCAACTGTAGTCATCCAATTCAAGATAATTACGCGATCAAGTGAGGGATAAACTCGTCTTTTAACACCATTAAGGGTAGTCCGATGGACCACCCGTCACATCCCCACACTTAACCGTTGCTTGTCCCAAGCAACTCATCAAAACCATTTTCAATACAAGCGATCAATATAAATCATGCAATAACATGTTGTCCTTTTACTATCCCGTTCTTAACACCCAAAATAACACACCCTTCGCTATATCTCTCCTCTCGGCAACAAGTAAGAACTAGCAATTACGAGCTAGACACACAAAAGGCAAACGGGTGAGTGCACAACTGTAGGCTTGTACCTAAATCGGTCCTTCTCCTAACAAGTGCCAAACATGAATGCAAATCAAATGGGCATTAAGGTTGTAACGTGGCTAGGTGTACGGGTAGGAAATGGAATATATATGTAGTAGCGAAAACTTAACCCGGTCTTTTATTACACAATAAAACAAACAAATAACTACTGAACTTAAACTTCTATATACAAGATAACTCAACATCATTTTTTTCTTCTTTTTCATTGCTTTTTCCATTTTTTTTTCTTTTCTTTTTCTCTTTTTTTTATAGCTACAGTAAACATTCAACATAACATCAAAA
Organism: Helianthus tuberosus; assembly: GCA_030545235.1. Classification (NCBI taxonomy): domain Eukaryota; kingdom Viridiplantae; phylum Streptophyta; class Magnoliopsida; order Asterales; family Asteraceae; genus Helianthus; species Helianthus tuberosus. The sequence continues at coordinate 57,658,413 of CM060427.1, forward strand.
CGTATCTACATACTACCAAAACAACTACTAACACTATAAGACCGGGTCAAGTCGGGTAATTTTTGGGTAACTAGCTAAGGGGTAACAAATGATCGGCTTTAGGCACAAAAATGGGAAACTAAATGTCCAAACCCCCGCCCCTCTCGCAACCATGCTCATATATATAATTAATGAGGTCCAACCCCCCAAAACCCACACTCGCACACACTTATGACGAGGCTACCTAAATGCCCTTATCCTTTCTACATTCATGTCCAACTAAGGCCTTAAACCGTATTCAAGCACAAGTTCTAATGCACCCCCACCCGTTGCCACTCTCATCAAAGACAAGTATTATTTATTTACAAGTGTGGCTTTAACTCTCACCAAGAATAAAGGTAATTAAGGGTTGTCGGTGCATCATTTGGGGTTAGTCCAAGGTGTTCAAATTCTCACAATATTTTTCTTGATTTAAAATTTTTCAAAAACCTCAAAATTTCTCCCCATCCCCACACTTGGGATACATTAACCCCAATGTATGGTTTTGGGAGGATTTGATCGCTTAAACTCTTTAACATCAACCAAAAGCTCATAAAATCAAACCACAAATTTCTTTTTGGTATTTTTTTTTTTCATTTTATATTTTTTTTTCTTCTTTAAAACATCACACCACCAACTTGCATAACCCAAACATAACATCACATACTAAACACCACCCATCCACCCGACCATAAACATAACAAACCAACAAATATTCACAAAAATATACAAAAACGGAAGGAACACAACCTGACTAATAATACGGTGGCTGAGGTGGCCCAAAAATGGAAGACATCATCTCATTCCACTCTCCGAAGGCGAATGCACCGCTACCACTTCCACTTCGGCATTGTTGTGGAGCTCCCTGTTGTTGGTTTTGTCGAGGATCCATCCATTGCGAATGATGGAGCGGCGGGGTCGGATACGATACACTACCATCATATGGTGGTAGAGACGCATAATCCACCGGAGGTGGATCCACAACCACGGGCAAACCCGCATGCCAATATGCATGCAACCTTCGGGCTTGATTATCATTATATCAGTTATTCATCTCCAACTCATGAGAATAAGCATGTGTACGGTTCCATGATTCTTGACGATCGAAGTTATGTTTTAAGGCCCGCTCCATACTAGCCCCTATCATCGTTTGGTGATCAAAGAAAGTACGCTCCGACCCCGACCATGTGTCAAAAATCGATGCTGGAGGACGTTGGTTCTCGATGATTTCTTGCATAGTACCATCAGAAGCCCAATTCGGCTCGTATGAGCGCCCCGTATAGTCTAAAAAACCACTACCATGTCCCCGACTCGGGCCCCCTTGGCCCATATCCATATGCTCTCCATGAGGCTCATCCGCATAATCGTCATCCCCACTTGGGGGTTCATCTTCACCCTCGGGTTCTTCCTCTTCACCCGGTAAAAGTGCTCGTGCATCAACTTTCAACGCCCTCCATCTTTGACCTTCCGACTTGAGCTTGTGGTATCTTTTCGATTGGTCGTATGTCCATCCAATACCCATCTTTTGGATGTCAAAAGGCTTGTGTCTTTTTGCTGCCCCTTTGTCCTCTGACGTGATCGCCTTGAATTGTTTCAGCAACCCCGTAATAATCCGGCAATACGGGATGATGCTCCTCCCCACTTTGTTTCGGCATATCCAAAGATGGTTCATGGTCAAATACCGAATAGGAAAACGAGGAGACCCATGGAGCAACGAATAAAGAACAGGTATCTCCGGGTACCTCACCTCCTGTTTGTCGCCTCTTCTTGGTATTACATTCAAAATACAAATAGTGAGCAGCAACTTTGCTTCAATCTTCAAGTTTCTTCGATACAATATGCCACTATAAGTACCCGGCAAGAACAAAGCTGCTAACATATCATTCCACCTCGGATGTTTCTCCGGTTTAATAAACAAATCATCAATGCTCGGGAATGTGTAATCACGAGCAGGCAAACTGTCATATCTCGCCAACTTCCGCAATGAATCGAACGACATTTCCACCTTTATCCCATTAACCGTGCCCATCAACTTCATCTGCGACGGCTTGTCGTACCTATTGCATTTCAACGTACGCATCCATTCTTGAATCTCATCCATAAACAGATTCTTGTTGTCCTTGTCATAACAACTGAGTGCCGCTTCCCATCCTAAGGCGCGAAACTGAGCAAACACATTAAACGGCCCAAACTCAACTTCTCTCACTTCCCTTTCACATATAAACGCCGCAGCCATATTCTTTAAACGGTTCATTCGATCATGGAATAATGTCGGCTGCCACTCATCTGGCTGATCCTCTAAAGGACCCGATTCCCACCTTGGCTTGTCAGCCAGGTCCAACTCTACCATCTCTTCATCATCACTTTCACTATGATCATCCCTACCCAAGTACCTCCTCTTCTTTGGTTGTTGTTCCGGCTGTTTGCCTTTGCCTTTAGACGAAGAACTAGCTCCAACTTGTTCCTTAGTTCTCACCATTTTCCTACACACATTGCAAAACAAACAACACAACCAAACACAAAAAGTCGGCCCTTTTTCATCAACAATCCCCACACTTGCTTGTTACTATGGTTGTAGGTGTTTGTGAACACAAAATTTCATAAGTCATTTTAACAAAAATTGGGCATGGTGCCTCTACAATGTAGAGATTCCCAAAAGTTCACAACTTTATCATCAATTCTACATCTACAACCATAACAATGTTCACGTAACAATTTTTCATGATAATATCTAAGAACAAGCAAGTGTGTATGAACAAGTAGCAAAAATAACCTTTATCTTCACAATGCATCATCAAAAGTAACAAATAAACATCACATACCTTGGATTGAAGATGCTATAACTCAAAAAACGCAAAAACTTCAAAAAACCCCAAAAATTCTGGCCCTAGGGTTTGCAAATCGGACAAGAAAACGAGTTTTTCTTGCAAATCTCTTCTCAAAATCAGGAAGTACATGAAAATTCAGCCAAGATAGACCTAAATCTCACTTGATTTGACCAAGGATTGAAAGAGATATGAAGAATTGAAGGGTAGAAGGTTGTGGGGTTTGTAGGAGATCTTGTGGGACAATTGAAAGAGATTGAAGATGATGTATGGATGAGATAGGGGTAGAAATTGTGTGGTTGGGGATAAGTTCACGTGAGACTATATATATATATATATTTTGTAACTGCTGACTCCCATGCGACCCTTCATTCCGCCAGGGCTACCGTAAATTACGGTAGCCACCGTAATATACGGTGGCACCTAGCACTCAAAACCCACCGTAAAACAGTATCTTTTCACCATAAAACCACAAAAGTTTTGAAGCTACCGTAACTTACGGTGCCTACCGTAAGTTACGGTAAGCACTGGCCATTTCCATCTCGCCAAAAAATTCAATTTTTAAGTGTTTTTATCATTATTTTTTCAGTTTTTTAATTTTTTTGTGTTTTTATAATTTTTCAAAAACATGGAAAAATTACCCTACCCCATCGAAAGACTCGTGTTGTCCTCAACATGATGCTAGAACTATTCGTAACCCGAACGTCCCCACACTTGTTTCAAACACGAGCTTCAAGCGAATACGGTAAATGTGCAAACTAAACAAAACAAACAAAAGAAAATACTAACTATTTACACTACCAAACCTGGGCCTCTCATGGTTGTTCATCATCTACCGGGCGTAGGATGTAGCCCGCTTTGTCTAGCTCCAAGTTGTTGATGTCATTCCCCTCCAATTATGGCTTTAGCCGATGGCCATTCACCGTTTGTTGTTTGTTGGTTTGCTCATCTTGGATATCCACATCACCAAATCTCCCGACTTGTCGAACGACATATGGGCCCATCCATTTGCTTTTAAGTTTGCCCGCAAACATCTTTAGCCTTAAGTTGTACAACCATACCTTTTGACCCACTTCAAAAGTCTTCTTTCTCAACTTTGCATCATGTACCTTTTTGAGCTTGTCTTTGTAAGTCGATGCACACTCGTACGCTTCGTCTCTAATTTCTTCTATTTCACTCAATTGCAACTTCCTCATCTTCCCCGCTTCATCATAGTCTGCATTCACCGTCTTGATTGCCCAATGTGCCCGATGAGCTAACTCCATTGGCAAATGACAACCCTTTTCATACACCATCCGGTAAGGTGTTGTGCCAATTGGAGTCTTGTAGGTCGTCCGGTATGCCCACAACGCATCATCCACCTTTCTCGACCAATCCTTCCTATCCGTTCTAACCGTTTTCATGAGGAATTCTTTAATTTGACGGTTGGACACTTCGACTTGTCCACTAGTTTACGGATGGTAAGGTGTGGCAATCTGGTGATTCACGCTATACCGCTTCAACAATTTCCCAAAATTAAAGTTCTTGAAATGCGAACCGCCATCACTAATAATAACTCTCGGAATACCAAAACGGGAAAAGATGTTGGATTGAACAAATTTACAAACAACCGAATGGTCATTTGCTCTTGTTGCAATAGCTTCAATCTACTTCGAGACGTAGTCCACCGCCACCAAAATGTATAAAAAACCATTGGAATTCGGGAAGGGACCCATAAAGTCAATGCCCCATACATCAAATATTTCCACAACCAAAATTGATTGTAATGGCATCTCGTCCCTCTTTGAAATGCTTCCCATACATTGATAATTTACACAATTTCTTGCAAATTCACACGCATCCTTGAAAATAGTGGGCCAATAAAACCCACATGACAAAACTCGATAACCCGTTTTATGCCCACTAAAGTGACCTCCACATGCGGATGAGTGGGCATGAGTCAAGATTTCCAACACCTCCGTTTCGGGCACACACCTCCGAATGACTTGATTGGGCCCGATCTTGAAAAGGTCCGGTTCATCCCAAATATATTGCTTCACTTGGACCATAAATTGTTGTCTTCGCTTCTTGGTCCAATGATTTGGAATGGCACCCGTGGCTAAATAATTTACGTAGTGGGCATACCACGGTGCAACAAAGGTGGACACGGCTAGTAGTTGCTCATCGGGAAACCTTTCATTTATCTCGCTCAAATCGTCAATCCCTTCCACCGGGATCCGAGATAAGTGATGCGCCACTACGTTCTCACTTCCCTTTTTGTCTCGGATCTCTAAATCAAACTCTTGTAACAACAACACCCATCGGATTAAACGGGGCTTCGCATCTTTTTTCTCCATCAAATACCGGACCGCGCTATGATCCGAGTATACCACCACTTTGCTCCCCCAAATATACGAACGAAACTTATCCAAAGCATACACCACTGCTAATAACTCCTTTTCGGTTGTGGTGTAATTCAGTTGCGCTTCGGATAAAGTCTTACTTGCATAGTAAATCACCACCGGCTTCTTGTCAATTCTTTGACCCAAAACTGCACCAATTGTAGTGTCGCTTGCATCACACATGATTTCGAATGGCTTTGACCAATCCGGCGGTTGCAAAATGGGAGCTTTCACCAAGTGTTCCTTCAAAACATTAAAGGCTTGCAAACACTCATTAGTAAAATCAAATGGAACATCCTTTAACAACAAGTTACATAAAGGTTTGGTGATAACACTAAAACCTTTTATGAAACGTCTATAAACTCCCGCGTATCCCAAAAATGATCTTACACCCTTAACATTTTTCGGTGGTGGCAAATATGATATTACCCGTATTTTTGCCTTGTCCACCTCCATACCCCTTTCCGATATTACATGGCCTAACACAATGCCCTCTTGCACCATGAAATGACTTTTCTCCCAACTAAGCACTAGATTTTTCTCAACACATCTTTTTAAAACTTTTTGTAACTCGTTGAGACACGATTCAAAACTAGTGCCAAAAATCGAAAAGTCATCCATAAACACTTCAAGCAACTCTCCAACCATGTCCGAGAAAATACTCATCATACATCATTGGAAAGTTGCCGGTGCATTACACAAGCCAAATGGCATTCGCTGAAAGGCAAAGGTACCATATGGACAAGTGAAGGTGGTCTTGTGTTGGTCATCCGGGTGTATTGCTATTTGATTGTAACCCGAGTACCCGTCCAAAAAGCAGTAATATTTTTGACCCGACAGTTTTTCAATGATTTGGTCAATAAAAGGTAGCGAGAAATGGTCCTTAGAAGTGGCGGCATTCAATTTGCGGTAGTCAATACATACACGCCACCCGGTGACCGATCGGGTGGCAATTTGTTCACCATTTTCATCCTTGACTACTTGAATACCGGCCTTCTTAGGCACAGCTTGGGTAGGACTTACCCAAGCACTATCCGAAATCGGATAGATAATTCCCGCATCCAACCATTTAATTACCTCTTTCTTTACTACCTCCCTTAGGTTCGGATTCAATCGTCGTTGAGCTTCTCTTGTCGGTTTTGCATCTTCGGTGGTGATTATATTGTGCATGACGATTGATGGACTAATTCCTTTAAGATCGGAAATCGTCCATCCGATAGCTCCTTTATTCTCTTTCAAGACTTCCAATAAAGCTTGTTCTTGCGCCATCTCTAAATTAGAGGCAATAATGACCGGTAGAGTGTCATTATCGCCTAAAAAAGCATACTTTAAATGGCTTGGTAAGTCTTTGAGCTCCAACTTTGGTGGTTCTTCTAGTGATGGTTTAGTACCCGAACTTATCTCCACCGGCAAGCTTTCAAATTGGTGGGTCCATGGCGGTCGACCTTCCTTCAAAGCCATAGCATCCTACTTTTCCTCTTCAACCCTTAGCGCACAAGCATGTACCTGTTTAGAAAAATCACAAAGACAAACATCCATACTATCCTCCTCATACTCATGCGGGTTGCATCCGTTGACTAAATCTGCCATTAAACACTCATTGTCACACCCCGATATTTCCACGTGTTACCGGTGGGCCCGGTGGGGAGTATCGTGACGTAGTTGATATCATCATGGTCAAATAACACAATAATTAAATGCACAGCGGAAGCAAAAGATAGATTTATTCCAACTAAATAAATTGTAATATAAAGTATCACAATGTAGTTGAAACAGATCCACAGGCGGATCAATATAAAGAGGAAAACTGTTCAACAGACTTCGACACCTAGAGCTTTGCGAAAACTTGATTATTGATGTCTGGAGTATCCAGCCTATTATGTGTAGCACCTGCACTTAACCTTTTTGGAAAATACGTCAGTTTACACTGGTAAATACAACTTAACTGACTCATTTTGAAAAGAGTTTAAAAATTGATTTGGATGCACTTCGGCAAAATATATTTTTATAACTTGGGACAATTATTAAATAATCATGTATACAGTTTTACATATTTGTCGTCCATCAGGACAGATTAACTGACACGCCACAGGTATAATGCCCACAAGGATTTTGTTCCTCTAAGTGGATAACCAATTTTTACATAATGCATCTGTCAAGTGTACGCCTACACCCCGTGCTTAGGTCGTGGCCATTTCGTAAAATGATGCCAAGGATATCCGGGGCATGGTCATTTAACCCCCAAAGGCCATACACCAAATAATACATATTAAACAGGTTATGTAAATACATCAATCACAATCCGATTTAAATGACTACATACACCCGACCAAGCGGTACTTTTATAGTACCGTATCCCAAGCCCGTATAGGGAAAATAAGTTAAGAGTATTTACCTGAGCAATGTATAAGTCAAATACAGCAAGTACAGATGGCTTTTACTGGGCTCCTAATCTGGAACAAAGGTTTTTATTATCCTATTAGAATCCTAAAGGGTCTTTTAAATAAGCTTAAGCTTAGACCGATTAGTTTTAAAGGAAGATACGGTTCAAACTCACGATTAAGCGAAGACCGGACAGAATGTGATTTAGACTCGACAAGTTTGAAGACTTGTATAATATGGGTATACTAAACATATTATGGATTTTGAGACAAGGATGATAAGGTTTGACCCGTTTCGGCTAATATATGCAAACTAGTTACATAAGCCGCTCCGAACGCGAAAAGTGTGTAACGGGTAACCAAATGAGTCATATGCAAGTTTCCTAAGCTAATATACTTTAAATATGTTGTGACATCAGTAAGATATCTTCTATTATGCCCGGAATGGAATTAAACTCAAATTATGCCTTGTAAGGGCATTTTGGTCATAAAAAAAATATAAAAGAGTTAAATTATTAATCTGAGTTATAGGTCTGATTCATTCAGTAAAAACACTTAATTTCATAAGTTATAACAGTAAGGTATGACCTATATGTGAAATTTATCATTTAAAACCAAACTATGCACTTTAGGGGTATTTTGGTAATTTCACAAGGGCTAAAAGGGTCAAAACTGGAAGTCTGAGTTTAAAAACTTTTACTTACTATTATTATATAAAAAATATACTAAAAATATCAGTAGGTATCAACCTTATATGTTTAATATAGTTTTAGTACATACTAAGTGTTAAAAATGCTTAAAAAGGTGATTTGGAGCCATTTCCGGGTTTTCAAAGGAAAGCTGATATTTTATAATTCCAGAAGGCTCAAAATATTTTATTTATCAAATAAAATCAGTAGAAAAAGGTTTGGGGTCAAAAGGATTTGTAAAACTCGTTTTTATGACTTAAAAGGGCAAAACCGGCATTAACCGAATCAAACTTAGAGACCTATGTTATGCTCAGCCAAAAATTAAATAAAAATCTTCAAAAACCCCCCAAAATATTATATTATATCAGTGGGTAAAAAGTTTGATATTAAAAAGTGGGTTTAAATAGGCTATACGCTAATTACGCCGTTTAATTAACATAAAGCTTTCAAATTACGCTACTGAGCATAACTCTTAATCTATACCTCAAACTGATGTCAAATTTTAGGTGCAAGTTTATAAATCAGTAACTAAGGTTTCTACTCTTTTACCTTATCAAAAATCATGTTTTATAGTCAAAAGGGCGAAATAGTCAACATTTAAGCATTTAACGGAAACATGCATATGAATCGGATAATTAATGAACCAAGTTGTATAATCTCAGAGAGTTATACTTATATGAAATCTGGTCCAAAATAAACTCTAAGGAAATTCTAAAACATGCATAAACGGGTCAGAACTGAAAGTCAAAGCAGAAGTCAAATTATGCGACTTTCGGTTTTGATCCGGGTATAAACTGAAAATTGTCGAGTTGAACATGTTGGGACATGTTCTTACATTATTTACCAAGTTATATTAATGATCAAACAGGTTGCATGTATCCTACATTGCTAATTATTCTTTAATTTGAAAAGAAACATTCTGTTGACTTTTTAAAGTAAGGTTTGACTCGACAATTAACATAGTTAGAGTGGGAATCTGAAAATACCCTTTTAAGGGTTTATTACCCACCTAAATACCTGCTTATAGGTACTTTTAATTCATGATTTGACTGAGCACATATTAATTAATCACGAAGTCAAACCTTAATTACGACGGTTTGACTTTTAGCTAATTAACTAAGCTAAACTAAATTAGAAAGGGTTAAGGATACTTACAAATGTCCTAATTATGATTGGGGACCACTAGGAAGGTTGCTTGCTGACCAGAGAGTTCCAGAAAGTAAGTTGTGAATGTTGCAAATGCAAGTGCCCAAATGTTGCAACTTTGCATCTCTTATATAGGCCCTTAAATTCAAGTAGATCATGCTATGTAACTCTAGTGATGTTATAAGATCATCCCAGGTGTGCCTAGGATGCTAAAAACCACCTAGAGAGTCCCTGATTTTCGAATACCACCCAAAAGAGGCGGTGTAACCGGTTATACAGGCAGCTGTCCTGAAAAACGCCCAGATGCATACCTTGCGCACCTCAACGTCCTGGGTGTTGAGGTCCGTAAGCAGTCTTGCGCACCGTAACGTTCTGGATGTTGAGCTGCGTAAGCTTTCGCCAGAGGACAAAATTTGGTTTTAATTCATGCTGTGACCATGCAACACTTACATCTCCGAATCTCATGCATTTTATTCAGAATGGGGGCCATGTTTTCATCCATTGCATGTCTAGGCATGTTACACATCTTGTATTCTTGTGGGAGGTTTAAATATACGGAAAATACCAAGAAAATTAACATTGAGTCCATGTCTAAGGTTGTAACCAATTTATTATTTAGGATGGCCAGATTTGTAAACATAATTCAGATGTTGATAAAATATATCCTGGTTAGAGATTTATTAATAGGTCGCTCAGAGGTATAAATTAACATGTCGACGTTTTTAAATCCTACCGTACATCTTTGTCTGGATCCGTCTTTATAACATGTTGGCATAACATGACACGTGTCTTTATTTTACTGGACATAAATTTCCGAGGTGTTACATCCTCACCCCCCTTAAAAGAAATCTCGACCTCGAGATTTACTGGAACAAATGAGGGTATTTTTCTTTCATCGTGGATTCTACCTCCCATGTGTATTCGGGACCTCTACGGGCATCCCATTTGACCTTAACAATAGGCACATGCTTCCTTCGAAGCTTCTTTACCTGTCGATCCTCAATCGACAATGGTTTTTCCACAAACTTCAAGCTCTCATCTATATGCACATCCGTATGTGGGATGACTAGCGAGTCATCAGCTAGACATTTCTTCAGATTGCAGATGTGAAAAACATTGTGGATAGCACTGAGCTCTTCAAGCAAGTTTAACTTGTAAGCCACTGACCCAACACATTCGATAATCTCGAATGGTCCTATATACCTTAGGCTTAACTTACCTTTCTTACCAAAACGCATCACCCCTTTCCAAGGTGATACTTTAAGCAAAACTTTATCACCCACCCCGAACTTCCAAAATTTACGCTTTGGATCAGCGTAGCTTTTCTGCCTATCCCTGGCAGCTTTCAAGCGATCGCGAATCTGGACAATCTTGTCCGTCGTTTCAAAGACCAATTCAGGTCCTGTTAATTGAACTTCTCCTACTTCTGCCCAACAAATAGGTATTCTGCATTTTCTACCATATAATGCCTCAAAAGGCGCAGCCTTAATACTAGTATGGTAGCTGTTGTTATAGGAGAACTCGATCAATGGCAGGTGGTTATCCCAACTACCACCTAAATCAATCACACATGCACGAAGCATGTCTTCTAATGTTTGGATGGCGCGCTCACTCTGCCCGTCCGTCTGTGGATGGTAAGCCGTACTAAAATTCAAGCGCGTACCCAATGATTGTTGGAAACTTTTCCAGAAATGAGAGGTGTATCTCGTATCTCTGTCATAGATAATTGACACTGGTACGCCATGTAGAGCTACAATCTTATCTACGTATAATTGAGCTAACATGTCAGAACTATAAGTTTCCTTAATGGGTAGGAAATGTGCTGACTTGGTCAGTCTATCTATTATTACCCATATAGTATCATTTCCCTTCCTTGTCTTTGGCAACTTGGTGATGAAATCCATTGTCACCATCTCCCACTTCCATGTGGGAAGCTCAGGCTGTTGTAGCAAACCTGACGGCTTCTGATGCTCAGCTTTTACTTGCGCACACGTCAAACATTTAGCTACATAGGCAGCTACAGACTTTTTCAAACCTATCCACCAATAGTTTGCCTTTAGATCCTGGTACATCTTATTAGCTCCAGGATGAACGGAATATTTGGAACTGTGGGCTTCCTGGAGGATAACATCTCGAAGTCCTCCAAAAACTGGAACCCATATTCGTCCATTCAATCTTAGCATTCCGTCTTTGTCATAGGATAACTGCTCCTCAGTTACTCCTAGTTTTTCTTCAGGATAGTTAGCTTCTAACACAGCTTCCTTCTGTGCAGCTAACAACCTTTCGTTCAAATTATTCTTTATTTCAATGCTCTTGGCATTGATTCTTATCGGCTTCACTCTTTCCTTCCTGCTTAAGGCGTCAGCAACTACATTTGCCTTGCCTGGATGGTATCTTATCTCACAATCATAATCATTTAAGGTTTCCATCCAGCGTCGCTGCCTCATGTTCAAGTCCTTCTGATTGAACAAGTGTTGAAGGCTCTTGTGATCTGAATAGATCACACACTTTGTTCCATACAAGTAGTGCCTCCATAGTTTTAATGCAAATACAACGGCACCCAGCTCCAAGTCATGGGTGGTGTAGTTCTTCTCGTGCACTTTTAACTGTCATGAAGCGTAGGCAATAACCTTGCCTTTCTGCATGAGTACACAACCCATACCAGTGTGTGATGCATCACAATACACCACGAATTCTTCTATTCCATCGGGCAATGTTAACACTGGTGCATTACTCAACTTTTTCTTCAGAATCTCAAAGGATTCCTGCTGCTTAGGGCCCCAATCAAACTTAACCTTTTTACGTGTCAACGAGGTTAGGGGCGCAGCAATCCTTGAGAAGTTTTCGATAAATCACCTATAGTATCCTGCTAATCCAAGAAAGCTGCGAATCTCAATAGGCGTCTTTGGCTCTTGCCAATTCATAACTACTTCTACCTTAGCGGGATCCACTTGGATACCACACTCACTTACCACATGTCCAAGGAATTGGACTTCTCGAAGCCAAAATTCGCATTTTGAAAATTTGGCGTAGAGTTTCTCATGATGTAGAAGCTTAAGAATACAGCGAAGATGTTTCTCGTGGTCAGCTTGGCTCTTCGAATAGATGAGAATGTCGTCAATAAAGATGATGACAAACTTATCTAAGTATGGCTTGCAGACGCGATTCATGAGGTCCATGAACGCGGCAGGAGCATTAGTGAGCCCAAAAGGCATCACTAGGAACTCGTAATGACCATAACGAGTCCTAAATGCAGTTTTATGTACATCTTCATCCTTAACTTTCAACTGATGATAGCCTGACCTTAAATCGATCTTAGAAAAGTAACTTGCCCCTTGAAGTTGATCGAACAAATCGTCGATCCTGGGCAAAGGATACCTATTCTTGATAGTGACCTTATTAAGCTCACGGTAATCAATGCACAGACGCATCGATCCATCCTTCTTCTTGACAAACAAGATCGGCGCTCCCCAAGGAGACGAACTAGGTCTAATGAAACCCTTGGCTAGCAGATCATCTAACTGCGTCCTTAACTCCTTCATCTCTGTGGGTGCCAACCTATATGGTGCTCTTGCTACTGGTGCTGCACCCGGGATGATGTCAATTCGGAATTACACTTGCCTATATGGTGGTAAACCAGGTAGTTCTTCGGGAAAAACTTCAGGATATTCTGAAATGACGGGGATGTCTTCAATCTTAGGTTTCGGCTCATCAATAGTGACTTGTGCCATATAAATGACACAACCCTTCTTCAGGAATCTAGATGCCTTGAGCATAGACACTTGCTCAGGCAATCCATGCTGGGTATCCCCCTGAATGGTAAGTGACTCACCAGACAGAGTTTTGACTACCACTTGCTTTCTGTTGCACACAATCTGGGCTTGGTTATGCGATAAGCAATCCATACCTATAACTATATCAAAACCGGCTAGCTTAAAGGGAAGTAAGGACAAAGGAAAAGAGTGGTTCCTAATAGATATAATACATCCATCTAAAATAGTTGAGGTGGTTTCTATGGTTCCATCTGCTAATTCCACCTCATACTTCACACTTAAGGCTTTTACAGGTAATTTCAACAACTCACAAAATTTGTTATCCACAAAAGACTTATCCGCTCCAGAATCAAACAATACTCTGGCATAAACATCATTTATGAGAAAAGTACCTGTGATTACGTTGTCATCCTGAACTGCTTCCTTTGCATCCATCTTGAAGACCCTAGCATTGGTCTTTTTGACATCTTCCGGCTTCTTGGCGTACTTAGGGCAGTTGGTTTTAATGTGCCCTTTCTCATTGCAGTTGTAGCATGTGGCATCTTTAATCTTCTTGCAATCAACAGTCTTGTGCTCTTTAGACTTGCATAACCCACACGCAGGTGATCCTGACTTAGACTTGGACTCAAGTCGGCACTTCCTAAAGTGGCGTTTTTAGCAAGTCTTGCACTTCGTCTTTTCCTCAGCTTGCTGGTTACCCTTGTTGGATCCAGACTTCTTCCTGGAGTCAGTATTACCCTTATGCTTCTTCTCAGATCTTCGTGAGGTATCATCCTCACGCTTCCTCTTACCTTCTTCTGAATTTCTTAGCGATCTCAACCTGACTATGTCTAAGGTAAGGGATAGGGATAGATCAGCTGCTGATCTGAAGGTAGCAGGCTTTGATGCCTTAACACTGGCTTTAATTTCTGGGGCTAAACCCCCGGTGAAGCGAGCAATCCTTTTGGGTTCCGGGGTTACTAGATATGGAACCAACCTTGATAGGGTATTGAAACTGGTAAGGTAAGCTTGACAATCTAAATTCTTCATCACCAAAGATAAGAAATCTGATTCAACTCTTTCGACCTCGTGCTGCGGACAATAATTCTCCTTAATAAGAGCAACGAACTGATCCCATGACAAGTTGTAGAGCGGGATCTTTCCAGCAGCCTGAATGAGAGATTTCCACCATGCCAGTGCTTCTCCCTTGAAGGACTGGGATACATACTTCACTACATCCCTTTCAGCACAACCGCTGATGTCTACTACCGTGTCCATTTCATCCAGCCAGGTCATACAATCTATTGCTTCCTTCTCCCCGGTGAAGTCCCGAGGTTTGCAAGAAACAAAGTACTTGTAGGTACAGGACTTGGTGTGAGGTTTAGCATCAAACACTATCTTCTTTGAGGGTACACTGTTTTGATTAGATGAATGTCGATCATCATCTTTCTTGGGTTCATCCTTCTTAGAGGGTGGTTTGCTATGAGCCTCAGAATGTGTTTTTGGCTTGGAATGTGGTGTGGATTGGGTCCTACTTCGGGTCCCGCTTGATTCACTATACTGCCTATTTATTGCTTTGGTAACAGCATTTTCTACTAATGCTTGCAGCTCCGCACCAGTTACTAGTATTTTAGCATTTTCAGGGTTTTCCTTTGAATGACTGTTTATTTCTTCAGACTTGGCCATGTAGCTTTAATTGCTACATAAAGAAAATAAGGACAAGGTTTTATTTAGAAGCCTAAACAGTACTATCGTTCTTGACGATTTATTAACCATGGTCTTAATAGCCATTTTAGTTAATACATAATTATTCAGGATCTTATTATAATCCAAAATTATAATTTAATAATAGCACATATGCCTAGTTACGTAGACAATTTTTAAATTATAAATTTAGATCTTATAGGATCTAATCATCAAGGTTTGAATTACAATTCATTACCTTTCTTGGCAGGGAGTTTATAAACTATGACTGCCTTTTGTCTTATATGACATTAGTTATAGCCCGTAGGCATTACATCACAATCAGATGTTTTAAATAATAATAAGGAATTGGATAATTTAACACAAGGTGACATGTGTGATTTTACAGATCACATTAGTCGAGAATGTTAACATGTTTGCAGATGTTAACAGAGATTTGAATCTTTTTAAACAGGTTTTTACCATTTTGGCCAGGTCTTATTATGACATACAAGCTAGGTTTTACCTTTTAAGATTCTTATTATTTTATTAAAATGGTAAGTCTATAAAATGAATGTTATTTTTCATTTGTCCACATATTATATTTATGCATATAATTTTAAAAATGAAAAATTTAACTAACCATTTCATCAAAATTAAACTAGGACAAATTTGCCGTAAACGGGACTTTTACATAAATTACATGCCCACGCAGGGGCCAAACTAACAAACACACCCACGCAGGGGTTAACAGGAAAAACATGCCCACGCAGGGGCAGAACATAAAAATATGCCCACGCAGGGGCAGAGTACAGAAGCAAATGTCCTCGCAGGGACATGATTACAACACTAAAATAAACAAACAAACAAGGATTTAACGATCCTTCTTGCTTTTTCCCTTGATCAAGTTCACCATTTTCTTGAACATCCCTTGGTTATGCCTACGGTCTTCCCGTACCTCCTGCCGCACCTCATTTATCCCTTGAAGGATTTCTTGAAACTGTGGCGGTGACATCACCGGCGTCTGCGGTGGTTGCTGATAAAGCGGAGGTTGAGGTGGCGGCGGTTGCGGATACCCATATGATGGGTATCCATAAGTCGGGTGTCCCGTAGTCCAATGACCTCCATAGGGACCTTCCGGATGGAGAGTGTTGTAGTTCGCAGCTACCCAGTAGGGATCCTCTGCATAGTTGTAATTTGTGTGGATCGGCTGCTCGAAGGGATTATATGCCGCCGCACCAGTGTAAGCAGGAATTGGGTCTCCAAAACCCAGTGGTGGCGGCGGCGCGACTAGCGCAGAATTTACCTCTGAGATGGGGTGTGAAGATTCTCCCATCTCCGGTTCTTCATGAAGTGGCGAGTATCGGCTGCCACTTGAAAGTGGAGGGGTGCTGATGCGCACTCCTCCTCGCGCGGATATTCGCAAGGTCGTTCTTCTTCGCCTCGGGGGCTCCGGAGGCTGTTGCAGTGGTGGTGGTGGCGGTGGAGTGACCGCTACAAATCGAGAATCCTCGGAAGGATCCCGCTGTTGTTGTGGCTGCTGCGGCTGCTGCTGGTGGTGCAGGGGAGAGTTGTGGTAACTGGGGGTATACGCCCAGTCAATCTGTCTGAACCTCTCCTCATAACTGTCGGGACCATTATAAGGCGATCCCACAAAAGGTGACCCATCTGAAATTTCGATGGGGTGGTTAGGAGTTCCAGATGGTGGCAGTGCAGGATCGGTGTCCTCATCTATATCCATCGCGTTGCCACCGGAAAAATGATCTTCAGGCCCAAGTGGGTTAAAACCCACTGGTTCGCCAAGGTAGTCAGCAAGGTTGAACTGGCCCTGGAAAATAGGTAATAGGTGGTCGAAGGGTGAGTTATGTCCTTGAAGAGGTATGTAGGACTGGTGGGAGTTGTGGGGCTCATTTTCAGAATGAGGCCCGAAAGAGTGTGGAATAGAAGGGGAGGTACTCAGTGAAACTGAGCGCCTAGCAGGCTCAATGTAGGCCCTCCAGGGCTCTAGAGGACCCGGGTTGTTGGGATCTGATGGTGTCCGCCGGTGCGACAGTCCGGCCTCGTGGTCATTTGGGGCGATATGTGGCCCTCTCCCTCTTCCTCTCATCCTCGGCGGCATTTTGTCAACCTGTCAAAAACAAACAAGTGATACAACAAAAGAAATATATAAGACAAAGTTAGAAATAAAACAAATTTGGATAATTCCTAAGTTCTTTGTCTAGACTCGAGAATCGAGGAATGTGCAATTGTGTAACTGAGATTAAACACAAAAGGCTAGTGTTTAATTCACTCAGTGTTGGCTCTGACACCAACCTGTCACACCCCGATATTTCCACGTGTTACCGGTGGGCCCGGTGGGGAGTATCGTGACGTAGTTGATATCATCATGGTCAAACAACACAATAATTAAATGCACAGCGGAAGCAAAAGATAGATTTATTCCAACCAAAAAAATTGTAATACAAAGTATCACAATGTAGTTGAAACAGATCCACAGGCGGATCAATATAAAGAGGAAAATTGTTCAACAGACTTCGACACCTAGAGCTTTGCGAAAACTTGATTATTGATGTCTGGAGTATCCAGCCTATTACGTGTAGCACCTGCACTTAACCTTTTTGTAAAATGCGTCAGTTTACACCGGTAAATACAACTTAACTGACTCAGTTTGAAAAGGGTTTAAAAATTGATTTGGATGCACTTCGGCAAAATATATTTTTATAACTTGGGACAATTATTAAATAATCATGTATACAGTTTTACTTATTTTTCGTCCATCAGGACAGATTAACTGACACACCACAGGTATAATGCCCACAAGGATTTTGTTCCTCTAAGTGGATTACCAGTTTTTACATAATGCATCTGTCAGGTGTACGCCTACACCCCGTGCTTAGGTCGTGGCCATTTCGTAAAATGATGCCAAGGATATCCGGGGCATGGTCATTTAACCCCCAAAGGCCATACACCAAATAATACATATTAAACAGGTTATGTAAATACATCAATCACAATCCGATTTAAATGACTACATACACCCGACCAAGCGGTACTTTTATAGTACCGTATCCCAAGCCCGTATAGGGAAAATAAGTTAAGAGTATTTACCTGAGCAATGTATAAGTCAAATACAGCAAGTACAGATGGCTTTTACTGGGCTCCTAATCTGGAACAAAGGTTTTTATTATCCTATTAGAATCCTAAAGGGTCTTTTAAATAAGCTTAAGCTTAGACCGGTTAGTTTTAAAGGAAGATACGGTTCAAACGCACGATTAAGCGAAGACCGGACAGAATGTGATTTAGACCCGACAAGTTTGAAGATTGTATAATATGGGTATACTAAACATATTCTGGATTTTGAGACAAGGTTGATAAGGTTTGACCCGTTTCGGCTAATATATGCAAACTAGTTACATAAGCCGCTCCGAACGCGAAAAGTGCGTAACGGGTAACCAAATGAGTCATATGCAAGTTTCCTAAGCTAATATACTTTAAATATGTTGTGACATCAGTAAGATATCTTCTATTATGCCCGGAATGGAATTAAACTCAAATTATGCCTTGTAAGGGCATTTTGGTCATAAAAAAAATATAAAAGAGTTAAATTAGTAATCTGAGTTACAGGTCTGATTCATTCAGTAAAAACACTTAATTTAATAAGTTATAACGGTAAGGTATGACCTATATGTGAAATTTATCATTTAAAACCAAACTATGCACTTTAGGGGTATTTTGGTAATTTCACAAGGGCTAAAAGGGTCAAAATTGGAAGTCTGAGTTTAAAAACTTTTACTTACTGTTATTATATAAAAATATACTAAAAATATCAGTAGGTATCAACCTTATATGTTTAATATAGTTTTAGTACATACTAAGTGTTAAAAATGCTTAAAAAGGCGATTTGGAGCCATTTCCGGGTTTTCAAAGGAAAGCTGATATTTTATAATTCCAGAAGGCTCAAAATATTTTATTTATCAAATAAAATCAGTAGAAAAAGGTTTGGGGTCAAAAGGATTTGTAAAACTCGTTTTATGGCTTAAAAGGGCAAAACCGGCATTAACCGAATCAAACTTAGAGACCTATGTTATGCTCAGCCAAAAATTAAATAAAAATCTTCAAAAATCCCAAAATCTTATATTATATCAGTGGGTAAAAAGTTTGATATTAAAAAGTGGGTTTAAATAGGCTATACTCAAATTACGCCGTTTAATTAACATAAAGCTTTCAAATTACGCTAATGAGCATAACTCTTAATCTAGACCTCAAACTGATGTCAAATTTTAGGTGCAAGTTTATAAATCAGTAACTAAGGTTTCTACTCTTTTACTTTTACAAAAAACACGTTTTATAGTCAAAAGGGCGTAATAGTCAACATTTAAGCTTTTAACGGAAACATGCATATGAATCGGATAATTAATGAACCAAGTTGTATAATCTCAGAGAGTTATACTTATATGAAATCGGGTCCAAATTAAGCTCTAAGGCAATTCTAAAACATGCATAAACGGGTCAGAACTGAAAGTCAAAGCAGAAGTCAAATTATGCGACTTTCGGTTCTGATCCGGGTTTAAACTGAAAATTGTCGAGTTGAACATGTTGGGACATGTTCTTACATTATTTACCAAGTTATATTAATGATCAAACAGGTTGCATGTATCCTACATTGCTAATTATGCTTTAATTTGAAAATAAACATTCTGTTGACTTTTTAAAGTAAGGTTTGACTCGACAATTAACATAGTTAGAGTGGGAATCTGAAAATACCCTTTTAAGGGTTATTACCCACCTAAATACCTGGTTATAGGTACTTTTAATTCGTGATTTGACTGAGCACATATTAATTAATCACGAAGTCAAACCTTAATTACGACGGTTTGACTTTTAGCCAATTAACTAAGCTAAACTAAATTAGAAAGGGTTAAGGATACTTACAAATGTCCTAATTATGATTAGGGGCCACTAGGAAGGTTGCTTGCTGACCAGAGAGTTCCAGAAAGTAAGTTGTGAATGTTGCAAATGCAAGTGCCCAAATGTTGTAACTTTGCATCTCTTATATAGGCCCTTAAATTCAAGTAGATCATGCCATGTAACTCTAGTGATGTTATAAGATCATCCCAGGTGTGCCTAGGATGCTAAAAACCACCTAGAGAGTCCCTGATTTTCGAATACCACCCAAAAGAGGCGGTGTAACCGGTTATATAGGCAGCTGTCCTGAAAAACGCCCAGATGCATACCTTGCGCACCTCAACGTTCTGGGTGTTGAGGTCTGTAAGCAGTCTTGCGCACCGTAACGCTCTGGATGTTGAGGTGCGTAAGATTTCGCCAGAGGACAAAATTTGGTTTTAATTCAGGCTGTGACCATGCAACACTTACATCTCCGAATCTCATGCATTTTATTCAGAATGGGGACCATGTTTTCAGCCATTGCATGTGTAGGCATGTATTTACACATCTTGTATTCTTGTGGGAGGTTTAAATTTACGGAAAATACCAAGAAAATTCACATTGAGTCCATGTCTAAGGTTGTAACCAATTTATTATTTAGGATGGCCAGATTTGTAAACATAATTCAGATGTTGATAAAATATATCCTGGTTAGAGATTTATTAATAGGTCGCTCAGAGGTATAAATTAACATGTCGACGTTTTTAAATCCTACCGTACATCTTTATCTGGATCCGTCTTTATAACATGTTGGCATAACATGACACGTGTCTTTATTTTACTGGACATAAATTTCCGAGGTGTTACACTCATCAACACCAACAACATTAGAATTGTCAGTAAAAACATTCAAGCTCATTTTCGATTCCCAAAAGTCATATCGACCATACCAAATCTACAATCGATCACAGCATGTGCGGTGCTAAAAAATGGCCAACCCAAAATAACATTTTGTTGTTGTTTTGGGTCCGCGGATGAGTAGTCCAAGACTAAAAAGTCAACCGGGTAATAGAACTCATCAATTTTCACAATCACATTTTGAACCATCCCCCGAGGTAGCTTATGAGATAAATCAGCTAAAACAACCGTTGTCTCTACCCTTGCTAATGGACCAAAGTCATATTGGTCGTATAAACCCCCTAGTAAAATGCTCACCCCAGCTCCAAGATCTAGTAATGCCTTTGCTATTTGAAAATTACCAACTTGTATATTAATTAATGGCGTGCCCGGATCTTAGATCTTAGGGGGAAGCTCCCCATTCAACACCGCGCTTACTTGCTCGGTTATATCTACCCGCTTAGGCATTTTCTTCTTTTGTTGCCTTTTTTGTGTGCATAACTCTTTTAAAAATTTAGCGTAGGCGGGTACTTGTTTTATTGCATCAAGTAATGGAAGGTTGATTTTTACTTGTTTGAACATGTCCCATAATTCTTCTTTTTGGGGACCTTTTGATGCAATAAAATTTTTCCTACCCGGCTCAAGTAAGGCCGATGGAAACGGGACTTGGCTCGGTTCACCTTCATCTTTTTCATTCTTTTCATTTTCACCCAACCCCGGTTTTTTAACATTTGATTCTTTAGATACAACCGGTGAAACTTCATCATCACTTTCATTACCCGTGACATCCTCAACTACCCCCTCAACCAACCCCGGTGACAAATTGGCTTTAAATTCTTTGCCACTTCTCAACACACTAACATGACTAATATTAACATTGTTACCTCGTGAAAAACCATGGGAAGGATTTACCTTGGTATCGCTATGAAGTTGACCTTTGCTTTTCTTCAACTCCGCCACGTCGGTTGCCAATTGACCCATTTGTGTTGTTAGTGTTTGAATGCTTTTGTCACAAACCTCATCCTTTTGCATCCGGACATCATCAAGTTGATTCCATTTTTGCATATCTTGTTGCATAGCCCAAAGCATATCCATGACTTCATTCCCGCTTGACGAATTTTGACCCGAACCACTTTGACCCATTTGTTGAAATTGCCCTTGGTAGCCATAATTGTTTCCACCTCTATAGTTGCCTTGATTGTATTGTTGGCGAGGTGCAAAGTTACCTTGAGCTCCTTGAAAATTTGGGTTAGCTTGGTTCGCCGCGTTTCCGTAGCGAAAATTAGGATGGTTTCGTAACCCGGGGTGGTATGTGTTGGAGTTCATGTTGAAATTTCGACCACCCCCTTGGATAGCACTCACTTCTTCTACTTGCTCATCAACCACTCCCACTACACAAACTTCCGCCGTGTGGCCTATTTCATTGCAATTAGTGCACACGTTGTACACTTGATTCATGGTTTGCACGTTTCCACTCTCTACACCATGCACTTGCGGCCTTTGAATCACATGCCTTGCCCGTCTTGAAGATTGGGCCTTCCTTTTGGAAGTCACCGCCATTTGTTCTAAAAACGCCCAATCATCTTATTCAAAGTTTGTACCCAACGTACCATTAGTAATCGACATCAAATCACGTGCATCCTCCGAACTCAACCCTTCATGAAATGCGTTCAACAACTCCCATAGTTGGATACCGTGATGAGGGCAATTCCTTAGCATCATATTGAACCTCTCAAACGCTTCATGAAACATTTCCCTCGATTGTTGTTGGAAACTTCTCAAACCTCTTCGTGCATCATTAGTCTTTTGGGAAGTGTAAAATTCATCCAAGAAAATCTGTTGCATATCGGCCCATGTAAAAATCGATGCGGAGGGTAAAGTGTGAAACCATCTCTTTGCTTTGTCTTCCAAAGAAAATTGGAAGAGAACCAACTTGACATCATCCGAAGAAAAACCTTGTCCTCCAATGGTGTTGCAAATAGAGTCGTACATCTCCAAATGAAAATAAGGTTCTTCCATTGCTAACCCCTTAAATTTTGGTAGACTTTGGAAGACGGTTGTTCTAACTTCAAAAGTTCTTCCGTCCGCATAATGAGTAATCACTACCGGCGAAGGATTGTTAGTGATAATAGGCCGGAAGTGAGCTTCGATTCCCCAGACTACTTCCCGGTGATGTCTTCGAGGGGCACCCAATGGTGCTCTTGGTTGACCCATTTGCCCTTGCATAGGCCCTTGAGGAGCAAATGGTGGTTGGTATTGATATTGATGCATTGGCGGTTGTTGTTGAATCGGCCTTTGAAATTGAGGTTGTGTATTTTGAGGCCGCACTTGATGTAGCGGTGTAGGGCGTTGCAATTGTGGCCCTTGTGGTCTAATATGTTGCACCCCGACCGATAATCTACTCGTGTCTTGAAATTGTTGGATCGGTTGACTTTGTTGACCCGCTCCTCCTTGAGGTCCCAAATATCCTCTCTCACCCCCATAATAAAAATCTTCCTCTTCATACCCTCTAAAATCCTCTTCATAACCATCATCATATCCATCCCCTTGAATACCCGAGGATTGCCCGAATGGAAGGGATGAGTATTGGAAGCCCAATTGGTTCGATGGTTGGTATGATGAAGTAGCATGGACAATGGTTGAATTAGGTGGTATTGGATAAGTAGAGGATGATTGACCCGTAGTTGGGGGAAAAAGTGTGACGGTGGTGGAATTGTGGTAGAAGGACTAAAGGTAAGATTGGGTTCAACTTGAGTAGTGATCGGTTGTGTGGTGTTGGTTGGTGTAGTGTCATGAGGTGGAGTAGGATTTGTTGTGGTATTAGGCATGGTGGTGTTTGGTGATGGTTGTGTAGAGGTAGGTATGAATGATGAGGTCGTTTGACCCGTTGTGGGTGGTATTTGGGATTCTTGCATGATGTTTCGTGGTGTAATGGGTGAAGTAGGTGAACCAATAATTCTGTTTTCTCGTTTCAAAACTCGGTTTTGCCTTAACGTTCTTTCAATTTCCGGATCAAACGATAGTGGTGACGACTTGTGAGAGCCTCTAGTATGCATACACCTGCACACTAAACACAACCAGCGTAAACCCGAAAATAACATAACAAAACTAATAAACTAACACACGTTGCGCACTACTCCCAGGAAACGGCGCCAAAATTTGACGTGCTATCATAGTACACGCAAATTTAATCCAAATTACAACTAGTAGATAGCAGTAAATGGGTATCGAACACAGGGAGTTTGTGGAAAATGTGTTGATTCTATAGTCTTGCAAATTAACTACAATTAACCTAATGTGCAGAAATTAAAGATCAATAGTTTGGATTGTTTGATTTAAAACTAAGTTATCAACTAATTGCTAATCAAGATTGGATTTTTAATTCAGATTATGAGAACAATGATCATCTTAGGGTTCAGTTTCTTTTAACACTTGTGCAAAATTCCAACTAGAAAGAGTTACATAGACATAACTCGTGCATAAATAATTGTTGTGATAAAAGGGAACAAAGTACTCAGATTATATCAATGCGAGGTCGTTTCCCGATGATCAATCAATCAATATCCAACCCTAACCCTTCCCGTGATATCTCGATTGTCAACGACACCAAGAAAGTACGATTTAGACTAGAATTGCAATACCAATTAACAAGCTAAAATCAAATATTCATACACCATGATAATCAAAGCAAACACAAAGTTATCATTCTAGAAATTAAGGAAAATCACACAAGAGTTGTAGAGAAACATTCACCTAAGATGATCACCACAAATTTAGCCAGACATTGTTCGGTTGATCATCATAACATCAAAGTTCAAGTTCATATGAATCAAAAACCAAAACGAAATGTTTAGAATTGTTCCCAAATGATATCCAAAGCTAAAATTCGCCCCCAAAGTGCAGAGAAACGTTCCCAATCATGAATACCTTGAAAACGGTTTTAATGGAGCAGTTACGTCTTTTCCTCGCCACCTCTATCGTAACTTACGGTAGCTACCGTAAGTTATGGTAGACTTCAAACTGCTACGGTGGAACTCTCCTGTGTTACGGTGGAAATCCAGGTTTTTTAGGGCTACCGTAATTTACGGTACCCACCGTAAATTACGGTAGAACCCTGAATTCTTTCTTTTGTTTCTTCTTTCCTTCCATGCTTGACCCGTTCCACTCCAGTCCATTCAAAGCAGCGTTTTCTCCATTTTAAGCTCCAGAACATACCTGAAACATAAGCAACTGTAGTCATCCAATTCAAGATAATTACGCGATCAAGTAAGGGATAAACTCGTCTTTTAACACCATTAAGGGTAGTCCTATGGACCACCCGTCAACTTTCATAAAGATACAGGCCATATAACTGATGACTGTATCAGCTTGAGGCAAGCGATTGAGAAGGCCTTGAAAAGCGGAAAGTTGAGCCATCTAGTCAAGAACGTGCGCAAGGAGACGCGCCAAATGAAACAGTCTGGGTTCTACAATGAAACAGTCTTCCCGTTAGGTCAGATTAGCTTCCCCATCACGCTATCTTACGGAAAGCACTCAAGAACAACGAACGTCAACTTCATGGTGATGCCAGTAAAGTCGAGACACGACGTTCTGATTGGAAGAGAAACCCAAGGAGAGATGAACATGGTTACCTCCACGCCCCATTCAGCCGTTGGCTTCCCAACTGAGATGGGGGTGGCGATTATTTATTCAAAGAAAGAAGTGATGGCGATAAAGGATGCACGCCCAGTTAAAGCCATCAGTGTCTCACCTACTAAACTAGAGAAATGGGGCTTGAATCGCAAGTACTCAGAACAAATGGTGACGATCGGCCATGCAATTTCCCCAAACATCAGGATGCACCTAAAACAACTGCTGTTCAGAAACAATTATATATTCGCCTGGACACCGTCCGACATGACGGGCGTCCCGCGCGACATCACTGAACATTTTTTGAACACCTATCCATCGGTTGAGCCTAAAGTCCAAAGGAAGCGCAGCCTGGGGACTGACAAGACAAAGGCTATGAATTAACAAGTCTGTGAGCTGCTCAAGGCAGGAATATTACATGAGGTGCATTACTAGAGTTAGGTCGCGAATCCTGTAATGGTCGAGAAGTCTACAGGTGGGTGGCGCATGTACGTCGACTACACAGATCTCAATAAGGCGTGTCCCAAGGACTGTTACCCACTGCCTGAGATCGATAAGAAAATAGACTCCCTCGCGCCATTCAGGTGGAAGTGTTTTTTAGATTGCTACAAGGGTTATCACCAAGTCCAAATGAAGCTGGAAGATGAAGATAAAACTGCTTTTCACACTGACATCGGTATTTTTTGCTATACAAAGATGCCCTTCGGGCTCAAGAATGCTGGCGCAACATACTAGTGATTAATGCACAAAACTTTTGGAGATGACATTGGGAAGCATATCGAGGTTTACATTGATGATCTTGTGATCAAGAGTCCTAAAGAGGACCAAATGTTGAAAGACATCGAGAAGATGTTCAATTCCCTGCGAGGCGTGCACATGAAACTCAATCCGAGCAAATGTTCTTTTGGGATGGAAGAAGGCAAGTTTTTGGGTTTCGTGGTGACTAATGGTGGTTTCAAGGTCAACCCAGAGAAAGTCCAAGCAATTGAAAGAATGTCATCACCGCGCACAATCAAAGAAATGCAAAGATTAGTCGGTTGCCTAGCCGCGCTCAATCTTTTCTTATCAAATAACGCGGAAAAATCTTATCCTTTCATCAGTACGTTGCGCAATTGTGTGAAGAAGCAAGAATTTAAATGGAAAGCGGAAGCAGAAGCAGCCTTCCAGCAGATGAAGCAGTGTTTGATCAAACTCCCTACTCTAACAGCTCCATTCCAAAAAGAACCCCTCATACTGTACTTGTCTGCCTCAGACAAGGCAGTTGGGTCAGTATTGCTAGTGGAAAGGGAAGGTGTTCAAACTCCAATTTATTATGTCAGTAGGATGCTCACTGACCCAAAAACACGCTATTCGATGTTGGAGAAGTTGGTTCTCGCGCTGCTACATGCTTTCCAGAAGGCTGCGCAGGTATTTCACCGATCATGTCATCACTATACTCACCAATTTTCACATTGGGACTATCTTGCAAAATCAGGAAACATCGAGTCGTTTGGAAAAATGGGCAATTGAACTGGGGGGCCATAACATCTTGTATAGGCCACACCTAGCTATCAAAGGCCAAGTGTTAGCATATTTCATTACCGAAGTTCCAGAAGACAAGATCAAAGAATTTGAAGCAGTGGATACTCCCGCACACATCGGATGAATTGTGGTTGTTATTCACCGATGGGGCTTTAAATAAAGACGGCGCATGAGCAGGTTTGTGCCTAGTCAGCCCAGAAAAGCATGAGTTCACCTATGCTTTCAAGTTGGATTTCAAGAATACCAACAATGAAGCAGAATACAAAGCGTTCCTGGCAGGCCTGCGCCTTACCATCAAAATGGGCGCTAAAAACCTACAAGCGCACGTTGATTCCCTACTAATCGCGAGCTAGATCAACGGGATATATGACGCAAAGGGCGAGGTCATGGCTCTCTATTTGGAACAGGCAAGAGAGTTGCTCCAGAGGTTCAAAACATACAAGGTTGTTAACATCAACCGATCTGAAAACAAGCCAGCTGACGCGCTCAGTAAGTTAGCATCAACAGCGTTACAACACCTCGCGAATGATGTGAGAATTGAAGTTTTGAAAAACCCATCCATGCTACTACGCCAGGTCAATGTCATCGAGATAGGACCACCTTCATGGATGACCCATATCATTCAATATCTGCAAGAAGGGATTCTTCCAGAAAACAAGGCGGAATCCAGGAAGATCCAAAACAAAGCGCTTTTCTATCAAATGGACGAGGGCATTCTTTACAGGAGATCTTTCTTGGGGCCAATATTACGCTGCGTGGACCCCCAAGATGCAAGCTACTTAATCAGGGAAATTCATGAAGGCATCTGTGGAATACATGTGGACCCTCGCATGGTTGTGGCGAAGATCATGAATGTAGGCTATTATTGGCCAGGGATGCACGTCGATGCTTTAAATGAACTGCGCAAATGTGATGCCTGTCAAAGGTATGCCCCTAAGACCCTACGCCCAGAAAATGATTTGATCCCAGTGTCAACAGCCTGGCCTTTCCAGTAGTAGGGGATCGACATGGTGGGACCTTTTCCTGAAGCCCCAGGCGCAATCAAGTTCATAATCGTTGTTGTCGATTATTTCACCAAGTGGGTGGAGGCAAAGGCCCTAGCATCAACTTCAGCAATGATAGTGCGGAAATTCATTTGGGAGCATATCATTTGCAGATTTGGCCTCCCACTCAAGATAGTGACTGATAATGGCACGAACTTCACCTCCGAAGATCTTCAAAAATGGATGAAGGAATTGAACATTGAACACACCTTTTCTTCCGTTGTGCACCCCCAAGGCGACGGTCAAGTGGAGAGTGTTAACAAAAGCATAGTTGAAGGGATTTTTCCCAGCTAGCACGGTATTTTTCCCAGCTAGCACGCTCCCGGTGCATGGTCCGCCAGTCACGCAGGATCTGATTCCCGGTAGCAGAAGTATTGGCCTCACCAATAATGTAGGCACGATATAAGCTCTCATGATTGCGATCCCTTTGACGGTTCACTTCTCCGGGTGGAAAGGTTCCCAAAAACCAATCCTGGCACGCCCCAAAGTCGACGAAGGTGTCCTTCTGTTTTAAGCTCTAGACCGGGACATGCTTCTCGTTGCCACGTTCTTCAGTATAAGTCTTATAATATATATCCCCCAATGTGTCCTCCGCACCTATGGGGGATCGTGGCCTTGGGATTCTTTTCGGGTCACCTTTCTGACCAGCAATGCCAGAGCCGCCAACATCTGTACCAGCCGCAGTGGCAGAAACATCTTTCTTCGCCACCTACACATGTACATTAGAAGCAGATCCCCCAGCAATAGATTGTATTTGTGCAGTTTGGGTGGGGGCGTCATGCTGCGCGGCTACACTTGAAGCAAAAATCTTTGGTTCCTTGTTTTTCAAGGGTTGGTCAAGCCCGGTAATGCGCACGACCTCCGGACCCTGTGCCTCATGAACACCTGCAGCAGCGGCCTCGGTCTCCTTTGAAACTTCCTTTTCAGGAATCACATCGCCCGCA
Source organism: Helianthus tuberosus (assembly GCA_030545235.1). Classification (NCBI taxonomy): domain Eukaryota; kingdom Viridiplantae; phylum Streptophyta; class Magnoliopsida; order Asterales; family Asteraceae; genus Helianthus; species Helianthus tuberosus. Next base: position 57,687,206 of record CM060427.1, read on the forward strand.
GGCTCCTCAACTTTCTTTTCTACCTCCTTCTCAGGAACGGTCTTCGGAGGGATAATCGTAAACTTGGTCATTTTAGCCTCCGGTCCCTTAGTCTTGACCTCAGGCTTCTTCAACACCTCTGAAAGAGAAAAGAATGTAAAAAATTTGCTAAGGTAAGAAGAACAAAAGATAGAGGTTAAGCACTAACCTGGAGAGAATTTGTACAAGCTCCGCAAATTCCCCTGCTTCCCTATGGGCTTGATAGTAATAACTCTCTACACTGGGGGAGTTGTAGTAGCTGCCTCCTCGCGAGATCTTTTTCTCGCCACCAGCTTGGGACCTTCCTCTTCAACTTCTTCCTCTTCCTCACAGATCGAAGAAGGGGTCGCGCCGGACTCAGGAGCCCTGGACCCTGCACTCCCTGAGCTCTTCGATGCAGTCGCGCTGCTCTTCATCTTCTCGCATATATGAGATAAACTCTCCATTGAATCACTGGCAATAACATAGTCTTCAAGGTTACTCCATCGAAAGTGAAGATTACCTTTTTGAGGAATCTCAGCAGTTGCGCGGCTACCTCCCGCCTTCTTTCTAGTCGCGCCGGTATCGACAGTGACTTTCTTCTTTGTCGTTGTCTTCTTCTTCATCGAGACCTTCTTCGGCTTCTCTTCAGGGTCTATTCCTATATCGTGCAGCACACCTGCAAATATGTTAGACCAGGAACTTAGCTCTTCATTCGACGAGCCTACGAACTCCTCGCTGGAAAGATAAAGAATCTCTTTCCCAGCAGAAGTCACGCCTCGCAAGGCCCTTGGTTTGGGAAGATGCGCACCTTCGGTTGCAGTAGGAGGATTATCAAAGGTCCCAGCTGGTGGATACATGAAATTATCTTTAATTCTCTCATACCAAAAGACTTCCCCGTCTCCCAACGGTCACACTCCCATAGAGCCACCAAAGGTGGGAAATGCACTTTAAAAAGATGAGCAACTACATTTACAAACAACTGTCAGGCACAAACCTTCCGAAAAGGAAAGAATAAACAAAGAATGGAAACATACCTTCGCCATTGAACAATAGAACAGGGACTTCCTTACTGTGCGCGGGCCACTTATCGCTCATCCCCGCCGCAACCAAAACCTGCTCTCCAAAAAACTTGTTAGGAGTAGCCGTCAGCCTCATATACCAATCTTCAGTCTTCGGAATTGGAAGCTCTTCTTTCTCGATCTTATCTGACTCTCGGAAGACCATAGCAATAGGCATAACTTCTTCAAGTATATAGAAAAACTTCATCTTCCAATTGTGGAAACTTTTCGGTGGATTTATCAAAATCTTCTTCGCACCATGTTGAGCAAACAAGTAAAATCCCATGTTCTTGATAAGTTGATAAAACACCTGGAACTTGTCAACCGACGGTTCTAGTTCCTGTGATCGGCATATGAACTCAAAATATCGGATCCTCACCATCCCCATCGGACTGAGTTAGGAAATGTGAAAACCATAAAAATGTAAAATCGCCGCCATAAAATGGGTGGCCGGCAGTCGGAAATTACCGTCCATAAAGAAGTCGGCAAATAGAGTAATATAGCCAGGTGGAGCATCGGCGGCCGTCTGACCCTGCTGAGGGTAACGGGCATCCCACTTGGCCGGGAGTTGGAATCCCCTTACTATCAACTCAAACAGGCCCGGGTCCCATTTGAGGACAGGAACTGAACTGGTACCTTCTTCGACAGGAACAATCTCTTCTTCAGCCATTTATGATAAGAACAGAAGACGTAGACGAAGATCTTTACTAAATTTCTGGAAAAAAACTTGAAGGTTATCACAAAACCGATGAAGATCTTCACTCACCTTCTGGAAAAAGCTTGAAGGTTATCAAGAAACCCTTGAAGATTTGAAGATTATAAGAAGATCAGAGATAAAAAGAGAGAATTCGAAGAAACGGATGTGAATTCTCTCTCTATCCTCGAGTATATATACCCATCGCATTTCATGCGATGGGTAACCGTGCCGAATGCACCGCACGCGTACCCAATCAAAGACCGCCACGTAAGGCGAGATTTCTGGAGTGACGGTTACCACGCGCGCGTGGGTCTCACTCGCCTGACAGCAGACGAACCGCCAGTGACAGCATGATGATTGACGTGTCAACAGTCAACTCAAGGGTCGCTGTCAACGACATTTGCACCAACCTGTCAGGATTCAAAATTCGAGGAGTTTTCCCGCCTAATTTCAAAAGAAACTTCATGATGAAGATAGAGCTGCACAGCATGCATCATCAGTCAATGATCACGCGCGCCATCACTCATGTGCAAGCAAATAAATAACAAGTTAAAAACGAAGCTCATAGGAACTAAACCTTCCAAGAAGCGACTCTGTTAGCCACGCCGTAGTAATTGCCAAGCATTTACACGCGCGCCAGCTATCAAGACTTAGAAAATGCTCGAAAAACTAACCCACTTAATTCATTTTTCTGAGTCCAGAGCTCCAACCATTTACTTCACGCATGGAAGCAACACTGGACTGGGGGGACTTGAAGGGGTATGGTCCCAAAGAGATGCGCATACCAATCAGGTTGTGCGCAGGACCATACTCCTAATACATCAATTTGACAAATCTAGAGACCCCGGCGGACTGAATAGGTGCAACCTAGGTCGCGCGCGAGGCCTAAGCAAGGTTGAAGCTCAGATTCTACACTTGGCATCCTGAATGAAGGCCCTCGCTCCCTATACCTAGCGCCGACTGTTTGGATGCACTCAAGAGGCCGCGCGAGGGTAGCAGCGCAAGTTCATTCCAGGTAACACGAAAGGTACGAATGGCAGAGGAATAAGCCAATCAGTGTCCAACAGGCTGTATCCTATCGTGCTCCACGATCAACAATCGTAAAGGAGACAAAAGGTACACAAGGACGCCTACGTGGCACCAATCAGGGGGCAGCGACACCTGCCCCATGATCTCCACTCACCTTCTGATGTCAGAGAGACAACAAGGACGATAACCTGGATACATGGCTCCAATCAAAGTACGCCAGCACCGATGATCTTCTAGAAGCACTAACGGTCGTCCTAGAAGAGACAAAAAGGATATTCCTTGTTGTCGACCCCAGGCCCAAGGCCCGTCAGCCTATCTCCTTCTACACTACTTTGGCTATAAATAGGGACCTTCATGTACAGGTTAATTCATTCTGCTCTCTGTTCTCTCATTCTTAAACACACACTTATTTCCTCAAAACAAAGACTTATTCTCATGCCGGAGAGTGGTTAAGAGGGAAACCCCCATATTCCCCTCTTAACGAGCTTAACGGGGTGTTGATTGTTTTGCAGGAAGGATCACAGCTCTAGCTCAGGAAGGATTAAGAAGATTAACCTCTATGGTCGATACATAAACCAAACTAATAAACCTTAAATTAGTTACGTGTTTTTTCACTCTTGTTATTCGAAGCTGTCGAAGATGATGAGAATGCCGAGAATGGATCGGTTGTTGACCCTAATTTGCAAATGTGAAAGGATTGGGGTAGATCAGGGTATTAAATAAGGGGGAAGACAAGTGGGAGGTGTAGTGACATTTCTACCCTCATGTGCACTGCACATGACTTGATTTTAACTGAAAATTATAACTGGGTTTGCTATAAAGGACATAACGTGCAACATTTTCAAACATTAAGTACAAAAGTCATCAATTTTAAAGATAAAGGGCAGTGCCTGAAATTTGGGACAAACATAAAGGACATAACTTGTAATTTACTCTAAAATTAAAGTTACTTTAGAGACTCTGGATACTGGCTGATTTTCGATTTACATTTTTAAACTCACGGTTTTGTTCTTGGTTATGAATGAACACTTTTAAGATCATCCATTGTCGTCTTAGATTATCTCACTCTGGTTGTCTGGCATGATCGATGCTTAATTTTAGAGTTTCCTTATCCACACAACACACATAAAACACATTAATAGTAGTTGGGACATAATGATGTTTACATGTACTCACCGTCTTTGTGTGTATGTTGAGAACAATTATTTTTATACATACTTTATGTGTTTTAATAACAAGATTATTACACGTGTTCACCTTATCTATTTGTCATATGCATCACAATCATATGTTATATTAATAAGTTACAAGTAGTACATACACCCGCGCGCGTTGCTGTGCGGATACATTGCAAATATCGTACGAATTAGTCCAAACGTTATGTGATGCGTTAACCATATGAAAACGCACCTTTTGACGTACCCACTTTAACTCAATAGCATTGTGATTGGATAAAAATGTAAAGTAAAATTTATATCGTTCAATCATAACGTATTTATATGTGACTCGACTCATACATATGAAAGATACAAAAAAAGCATAATCAAGGGTTGAATTGTACCCCTAACGCGTTGTGATGGGGACGAAACGTAGAGTAACTTGAATATATATTGACCTGACTTGTTTCCAAAAAAAATTTACGTCGCAATGTAGACCACAATCTGAGGGAATTGTAAATTGGAGTAATAGCATGGAGGTTACAACTGCTATTTTTTAAAGTTGAGGGATGGTGAAAATTGCAATTTTCAAAAGCTGAGGGGTTATAAAATGAAGTAATAGTGTAGGGTTAAAATTGCATTTTATAAAAGTTAGGGATTTGTATGATGGGTGAAAAATGGAGGGACTATTTGTGTAAAAGCCAAAAAAAGGAGAGAGCATTTGTGACTATAAAAGGGAGGACTATTTTGTATTAAAGTCTAAAAGGGAGGAACGGTTGTGTAAATGTGACCGATATTCACATTTAAGATAGTATAAAGGGTAAATTACACTTTTCGTCCTTTATGTTTGTATCGGATTGCAACGGATAGCCTTCATCTTCAATAATTATAGTCACAATCCTTTATTTTGAAACTCGTTACATCTTTCGTCCTTTAGCACTAACTAGGTTAAAAATTTAAGTTAAGTCTATTTATATAAGGGCACTTTGGTCTTTTTACCAATCTAATTAAAATACAAAATTAAAAAATAATAATTTAACAACCCCTTCACCCCTGACTCTCTCACCCTCACTCTTTCACCCATCGGCCACAACCACCGCCACCTGCCCACATGCCACCACCACCCACAGATCCATAACCAAATCGACAAATCCTTCATTTCTTAACCAATTTCCCCTTAAAACAGTATACCTACATATTCACAATCTCTAAAATTACAAATTCTACAAACCGATTGTAGGATCGTTTTCTGACCCAAACGAGACGTTCAGAAGAGTTTTTGCTCAATACGAGAGGCGGAAACAAACGTATCAAGTTGATTCAGCTTGTAATTCACTTTCAACTGTCTTTTGATTGATATAACAACGTTTTACAGCGAGTAGACACTTCGGCAGCAGTTCGGCACTGAAACCGGAAAGTTACAAATGACAAGACATGACAAGTATTTATAGGCTTGCCTATTTCGCACGAAACAGTTGGTCCGAAATCAGTTTCACACGAAAGAGTGATTTCGTGCGAAATACCCAACTGATTTCATACGAAATAGTTGTTTCCTATTTCGTGCGAAATACCCCTAAAACCTAATATCTAGTACTTCGTGCCCTGATCTATACAATCTAGTACAAGACTCGATATAAGACGAAGTCGACAGACATATGCACTAACAGACTCCCCCTTGGATGTTGACGAAGTCTTCAGTGTCGAGTCTTCAGCATCTTCAGTCTTTATCAGTCTTAACACTCTTTCTGCAGTATCTGACAATTGTAAGCATCCTCAAACTTTTCTCTTCTCGTCTCTATCAACTATCTCCCCCTTGGATGTTGATCTATCATCTTCACAATCTTTGAATCTGAATCTTGAGCTTTCTAATTCTCTTGATCAGATCTCTTGATTCCTTAAGTTCATCAGCATCAACAGTATCAAGATCGTAACCTGGCTCCATATGATACCAGAATCGGGAACCTGGCTATCCTGCACAAATCTCTACCTCACAATAAATTTCACAAATTTAAAATTTGACAAATTTATATATCACTTGCAGGTATTAATCAATCAATAAATGATTTTACAATATTAATCTCTGATGAATCACTTGTAGAAATACCATTTTTCTTTTCAATCAATTTTTCATCTCAAACAAACTCTTCCAAACCTTTTGTCGTCATGTTTAGCACTTGGAATTTTGAAAATCAGCTCTTCAACATCAGTTGTCGAAAATCTTTTTATATTTTTCAAAATTTATGCTAAAACACAATGAAAATCTTTTTGGACTTTTGAAATTTACAGAAATGCAATAAAGAAATATGTACAGACAATATTTTTGTGAGTGTGTGTAAGAGAATCATATCAGTTTTTGAGACAAAACACAAGCATCGTTAAGCTTTAAACATTTTAAGTTCTAAACGATTCACTTAGATTGTCAGTATACTGATCCACTTAAATTTTCACACAAATTTCAACTGTTCCAAGATACGAGATTAATGTTTTAGAAACTTAAACTTATTTGCGTGTCCCACCTCAGAATATACTCCCGTATCCAGATCCCAATATTCAGTCTTACAGGTGAGTATACCTAGATGATATCTGTAAAGGGTTAAATGCGAGGGCTATGATAGCTCAGGCTATTGCTTCCGCAAAATCAGAGAGATGATGGCTTCGACTTTAGGTGTGTTCCCTTTAGAGAATCTTTTCTTCAACAGCACATGATTAGCATTTTGCAATGTTTCATCATTTTTTATGCTGAGGGTTGTGCTATATTTCAAGCAAGCATTAAAGTATTATACGGGGACTAGGCCATTGCTTCCGCAAAATCAGAAGTCCCGGAATAATACCCCAGATATCACTGAGTATAAAGACCTAGTATCTCAGAAAGAGGGATCTTTCAAACAAGATTTCGGGGGTTACCCATATATCCGAGAGATGTTCCTCACGATATAAGTAAGTTTAAAATTTAGGTTTATATCTTGTCACAATCTACTAAATGTGTAAAAACCTACTGGCATATCATCAGTGAGACCGTTTATTACATTTTGACTTTCCAAATCTTTAGCATGCTGTGATCGTCTACTGATGTACTATCATTTCCTCATTTCTCAACAAAACTCATTGTTGCTTTTATCATGTTTTTGACTTTTTCAAATTTTCTAATGTTTTTGGATTTTCTGAAAATCAAGCCATTTTAACCGTGAAAACTCGTTTAATTTTGAAAAGAAAGTGTAGAAATCAGAAATTCAAGCTAAATCTGTAAGAACTCTTCCTCCTGAGCTCTGATACCACTTGTAGGATCGTTTTCTAACCCAAACGAGTCATTCAGAAGAGTTTTTGCTCAATACGAGAGGCAGAAACAAACGTATCAAGTTGATTCAGCTTGTAATTCACTTTAAACTGTCTTTTGATTGATATAACAACGTTTTACAGCGAGTAGACACTTCGGCAGCAGTTCGGCACTGAAACCGGAAAGTTACAAATGACAAGACATGACAAGTATTTATAGGCTTGCCTATTTCACACGAAACAGTTGGTGAGAAATCAGTTTTACATGAAATAGTGATTTCGTGCGAAATACCCCTAAAACCTAATATCTCGTACTTCGTACCCTGATCTATACAATCTAGTACAAGACTCGATACAAGACGAAGTTGACAGACATTTGCACTAACAGACTCCCCCTTGGATGTTGACGAAGTCTTCAGTGTCGAGTCGTCAGCATCTTCAGTCTTTATCAGTCTTCACACTCTTTCCGAAGTATCTGACAATTGTAAGCATCCTCAAACTTTTCTCTTCTCTTCTCTATCAACTATCTCCCCCTTGGATGTTGATCTATCAACTTCACAATCTTTGAATCTGAATCTTGAGCATTCTAATTCTCTTGATCAGATCTCTTGATTCCTTAAGTTCATCAGCATCAACAGTATCAAGATCGTAACCTGGCTCCCTATGATACCAGAATCAGGAACCTTGCTATCCTGCACAAATCTCTACCTCACAATAAATTTCACAAATTTAAAATTTGACAAATTTATATATCATTTGCAGGTATTAATCAATCAATAAATGATTTTACAATATTAATCTCTGATGAATCACTTGTAGAAATACCAATTTTCTTTTCAATCAATTTTTCATCTCAAACAAACTCTTCCAAACCTTTTGTCATCATGTTTAGCACTTGGAATTTTGAAAATCAGTTCTTCAACATCAGTTGTCGAAAATCTTTTTATATTTTTCAAAATTTATGCTAAAACACACTGAAAATCTTTTTGGACTTTTGAAATTTACAGAAATGCAATAAAGAAATATGCACAGACAATATTTTTGTGAGTTTGTGTAAGAGAATCATATCAGTTTTTGAGACAAAACACAAGCACCGTTAAGCTTTAAACATTTTAAGTTCAAAACGATTCACTTAGATTGTCAGCATACTGATCCACTTAAATTTTCACACAAATTTCAACTATTCCAAGATACGAGATTAATGTTTTAGAGACTTAAACTTATTTGCGTGTCCCACCTCAGAATATACTCCCGTATCCAGATCCCAACATTCAGTCTTACAGGTGAGTATACCTAGATGATATCTGTAAAGGGTTAAATGCGAGGGCCATGAGAGCTCAGGCTATTACTTCCGCAAAATCAGAGAGATGATGGCTTCGACTTTAGGTGTGTTCCCTTTAGAGAATCTTTTCTTCAATAGCACATGATTAGCATTTTGCAATGTTTCATCATTTTTTATGCTGAGGGTTGTGCTATATTTCAAGCAAGCATTAAAGTATTATACGGGGACTAGGCCATTGCTTCCGCAAAATCAGAAGTCCCGGAATAATACCCCAGATATCACTGAGTATAAAGATCTAGTATCTCAGAAAGAGGGATCTTTCAAATAAGATTTCGGGGGTTACCCATATATCCGAGAGATATTCCCCACGATATAAGTAAGTTTGAAATTTAGGTTTATATCTCGTCACAATCTACTAAATGTGTAAAAACCTACTGGCATATTATCAGTGAGACCGTTTATTACATTTTGACCTTCCAAATCTTTAGCATGCTGTGATCGTCCACTGATGTACTATCATTTCCTCTTTTCTCAACAAAACTCATTTTTGCTTTTATCATGTTTTTAACTTTTTCAAATTTTCTAATGTTTTTGGATTTTCTGAAAATTCTTATTCCCCCTAAAATGCAAAAGCATTAAAAAAAATTTGAAAACAAAATGTACAAGTAAAATGACAACTGTTGCGAATTGCTTCAAATCGCCATCCACTTTGCATAAACAATCATAACTCCCCCTTACAACAAACTATTTTCCCATTATGATTTCAAAACACTTAAGTTTGTTTTAATCAAAATGGTTTTTCCGGAAAATTAGTTTTGTTGATTTTACCACTTGTAGGAATGGGGATAAACTCATCACATTGTTTTCTCATCCACTTGAATATTTAACAATTTTAAATTCAATTAACACCACTTGTAAGAAAAATAAATCAAGTACAACTTAATGTCCCTGATTAATCTTGTAGGTCGAAATCTCACATATGTGAATTTCTCAAGAAAAATGCCGATACCTGCTCCACACTTACCAACCTGGAAGCTCCGGCAAGTCAGAATTTTACATATAAAAAACAGACATCCAAGCCTGACTAAACTTGGATGTGACCTTTTCAGTCTCTCTTGGGGCTTCAACATTTCTTTTTACTTCATAAAATTCTTTTACCCCTTTGACCTTACCCTCGATCATTTTTCCAAAAATCTTTTTAACTTTCCCATTAAAAGCTTTTTCGACATCAAATTCGTTCTTTTCAGAATAAAATTGATTCGAGATCTCCACTTTCCCAATTTTTTATTTAAAATTCTCAATCCGCAATGGTGGAAAGTTCACATCATCCAATGGCGGAACTGAATTTTCTTCAGTTTGAATAACTTGTGGCTCCTCTGACTTTGTGCAATCAGATTCATCGCCAAATTTCACATCAGACTTCTTAACAACCCATTTCTGGTTGTCAAGATTCACACTTCTTTTGTAAAATCTCTTTGAACATTCACCAACTTCATATTTTGAGTTTTTGAAAACTTTAAAATTTTCAGTTGGTGAATCGGTTTTATCAACAACTTTTTCTTTCAATTTAGAAACAACTTCCTGTTTGATGTTGGTTGCCTTAGGACAGTTCCAGGCAATGTGTCCAACTTCTTGACATCTGTAACAGGTTCTTGTTTCCTTTCTTTGATAAGCTCCATTCTTCATTCTCTCTTGCTTCTTAGCAAGGAATTCTTTGTTTGATAGGGGTGTTCAAAAAAATCCGAATCCGTAACCGAATCCGAAATATCCGAAAATCCGAATCCGAATTATCCGAAATTTCGGATATCCGAAAATTCGGATATCCGAAAATCGGGTATCCGAAAATCGGGTATCCGAAAATTCGGATTCGGATTCGGATAGCGATATTGAAAATTTTCGGATAATTCGGATATCCGATATCCGAAATATTAAAATAGTTAATTTTTAATTATTTATTATAAAAGTAAATATATATAGAGTTTTCTAGAAGCCCAATTCAATTATCATCCATTCTGCCATTCACGTTTCACCCTAGCATCGCCGCCACGCACAACCCCATCCCACCCCGTCAATCCCGCTACGGCCGGCGACTAGAACCGGCAACCTACAACCGCCACTCCTTCGATTGTTGACCTGGAACTTTCATTCCTATGACCTGCAATAGTTTGTTCGAAGCCGATTAGGTGAGTTACGGCTTCAGATTTTCGATTACTAATCAAGGGTTTTTAACTTTGAATATCGATTAAGGGCATTATTTTATCAGGTAGTTTGAGTAATGGTTTGTTTTGTTCAAGACTTCAAGCCTAGTTTGAGTAAATGTTTGTTTTGTTCAAGACTTAAAAGCCTGGTATTCAATTGTTGAGATTTGGTATTCGTATGTATTAATCATTACAGTGGCAACTACTTTTAATTTTATTATTATCGCTGGTGTTCAATTGTTAGAGTTTGGCTTTTAGACTATTTTATATAATGGCTGCATATTATTAGATTGATTTCTATTTTGTATAAACTCATATGTGGTTGTGTAAAGATGACAGACTTGATTCGCATTACACTATTGTGCAAGTTTGATTTTTTTTTTAGAATTTTGGATATCCGTTTCACTATCCGAATCCGAAATTTCGGATACGGATTCGGATAGTGAAATTAGCTATCCGAAATTTTCGGATATCCGAAATTCGGATATCCGAATTTTCGGATATCCGGTTTTGAACACCCCTATTGTTTGATTGCTTCCAAAATGAGCTCTTTTCTTCTTCTTCAGCACTTGTTCCTGAAACAAATATTGTTTTTGTTTTAGAAATTTTCTCATTTTTATGATTTTTAGGTGGAATAAAACCAAGTCTTTTCTTTTTGAAATTACCGTTATGGTTTGGTTTCTTTTGATAACCTGAACCAGAACTGTAACCTCTTTTCTTGTTTAATCTTTGTTGAATTCTTGAAGTGTAAGGTTTAGGTTTTTCAGAAAGATTTAAATCTTTTATTTAAGAAATACTAATTTATGTGAGTTTGAAAACCTTTTTGATCAATTCAGTTTTAACACCTCTTATTGGAAATTACTCATCAGAATATAATTTGTCTGAATCATTCAAAGTATATGCCACTTTGACTGGTTCATCATTCAAATTAGATTTTGATAACAAGAATTCTTTATTGTAAACTCTTTTAACCGATGGTTTTGAACCGTTGACCAACGAACTCGAACTTCCAGACTCGGACTTCGACTCTGACTCCTCATCCTTATCTAACACCTGATTGACCACTTTCTTTATTAACTCAGACTCATGATCAGTGTCAGACGATGTAAATGTGACGTCAATGTTTTCTGGTAAATCATCGGTTGTTTCGGACTTTAACTTTATATTGATAGCATTTTTGACTTGCTCCTCATTTGGTTTTCTAGGAGAATAACATTTCCAAATCGGAGGTGGACACTTGTTATAATTTGCACTTTGTTTCTTACCAGTATCCTTTTCTTCAGACTTCTTGTCTTGAAATGCTTCAAAACCTGCAACAGTTGATAAATTCTGTCAATCAAATAATCAGAACTAGAATAACTTTGCAGCAATCTTCTAATTCTTTCATTTTCAATCCTTTCTGTCTCCAACTCTTGCTTTAGCTTTGCACACTCTTCAATGTAGTGATTGATAGCCTTCTGCTTTGACATCATTACTGCATTCATCATCGTTAATGCATCTTCTCTTTCAGAATTTGTCTTCTGAAGACCATTCACTGTTCTGTTCAAAACGTCATATGATTCTTTCACATGATTCTTTCTCATCCTTTTCTTCACATTTTTTGCAAGATTCTGAACACTTTAAACACGGCTTAATGACTTCCACAATCTTTTCAATTTCGATCACTTTTTCAACTTCAACAACCTTTTCAGCTTCAATAACTTTTTCAGTTTCAACAACTTTTTCTACTTCAACTATCTTCTCAGCGACTTTAACTTCTTCACTCTGCTCGGAAATCTTTTTCTTATTCTGATTCTTTGCAGCACGTTTCTCCTTCAGCTTCTCCATTCTATCTGCAAAATAAAATTCAAAACTTTCAGGAGATAATACAGATTTTCCAATATTTATTTGTGTTTCTTCTTCATCATCACTGTCAGATGATGATTGATCAAACACTTGAGTACTTTCTGAACTATCATCTGAAGAAACAAACTCTTCATCTTGATCCCTTTTATCATCAACAAATGATTTCATCCATTCCATCATCAAATCTGGTTCTTGAATTATCTGTGCAATTAATGCCACTGTCTTTGAATCAGGCGGAATGTATTTGTCCCAACTGAAATCTTCTGCCACTTTTTCATCATCTTGATCTGTTATTCCAAAATAAGCTTTCTTATTTGCCTCTTCGATCATTTTAGCGTGTGCAGTTTGAGATTCTTTTTGTTTATTTGGTTGTTGAGTAACTTGTTGATATATAGCTTTCCGATAATAATCATTATTCCCGAACGGATTCTTTGCTCCATTTGCTTCTCGATTGGTAGATTCCCTCTTGAAATGTCCTTTCTCCCTGCATCTAAAACAAGTAACTTTAGATTTATCAAAACCCAAAGTAGAAACAATAGCATCCAGAAAATCGTCTCTTCCTGTAATCATCTTGAATTTTTCAGCTCTTCTCAAAACACTCGCTAAGCACCATTTGATATCCATTAATTCCATCTCTTCAGCATCGATCTGATCGTAATCCTCTTTTGTCAACATAGGATTTCCGATCCTTCCTGCAACCAACCCTTCATATGATTCCAACACTGTAGCAAGTAACGCCATATGACTTTTAGCAACCTCTTCAAAGAAATTTTGACCATTCTGAAGATTCAGCGCAATATTGCAATGTAACACATGACCATTACTACTGTTTGAGCTTTGGAACTGATGACCTGAGGTTGATCCCTTAGGATTAACACTCGGTATGAAGAAAATCCACTACTGCTATTTGGACTTTGATTGACTTGATTGACTGATCCAGAAGAGTTTTCAGCACTGAAAGCAGTTTGAATTTTCAGACTTGCTTCAACATCCTGAACACTTCCTTTATAGTACATCTTAATGTCTTGTTGACCACTTGGATTATTCATCCTAGCAATCTTTTGTTGTTCAAGATCTTGTCCTTCAATCTTTTCGATAAACTGAGAAATTATCAAGCCATCATATTCTCTAGTGTTCTTTAATATCATCAAAAATGTACCCCATTCTTTCTGAGGTAAAGCATCAGCCAATTTGTCAACCCATTCCTCACGTTCTTTTTTGATATCTAACAAGGACATTGATCGAACCAAATGACAATATCTTTCAATTAGTTTCTTGGTATTCTCTCCCGGCAAACTTGTAAATAAATCAAACTCCTTCTTTAATAATGATTTCTTATTCCTAATCATCTTCTCACTTCTCTCAAACTTAACACGAAGTGCATCCCAAATTGCACGTGAAGTATTATCATGTTGAAGTAAAATGAATATGTCTTCTTTCACTGCTTGTTGTAAAAGACTAATCATCATCTTTTCTGCTTTGTACATGTCTCGTTCTTTGTCCGACAATTCAGAAATTGTTTTGATAACTCCCACATCAGTACGAGGTTTATCATACTTTTTCTCAATACATTCCCAAGACCTCAAATGATTTGCTTGAACCCAGTTTTCAAATCGATCTTTCCAACCATAATACTCCTCAATTCCCATTAGCTTCGGGGGTTTTTGCAAAGTTCCAGTTTCATTTTCCATGTTCACGCTCTGAGCAATTGTAACAGGAGTACTCGGGGCAGTAGCAAATGCATTGTAGAATTCCTCTTCCATGATTTGGTAACAAGTTTCACAAATTTAGACACTTTCAAGCAAAATCAACACTTTCAAGCGAAATACACTTTCACACGAAATCAATTTGGTGCGAAATGACCTGTACAACAACTTCAAACGAAATCAGTTCACACGAAATAAGGATTTGGTACGAAATAGGTGATTTCGTACGGAATAGCTCACACGAAAAACTGATTTCGTACGAAATAGATGATTTCTTACGAAATGACAAACTGATTTCGTGCGAAATACTAAATCTGAAGTGATTTTGTGCGAAATAACCTAAACACAGTGATTTCGTGCGAAATCAAGTGTAATTTTTCACACGAAATAGCAACTTCAAGCGAAATCAAATGTCTATTCCGTGCGAAATACTGCTGATGTCATCATCTCGAACTGATTTTTGTCAAATAGAACAGGTTTTTGATTGATTTTAGATCCAATTCTTTCAAGGCTTTGTTAAAACACAGTTATGCTTAAAATGTGAGAAAATCAAGCCATTTTAACCGTGAAAACTCGTTTAATTTTGAAAAGAAAGTGCAGAAATCAGAAATTCAAGCTAAATCTCATACTTCGTGCCCTGATCTATACAATCTAGTACAAGACTCGATACAAGACGAAGTCGACAGACATATGCACTAACACCGATCCACAAGCACTCGAAATCTGATAAAGGTAGAAACTCCCTTTCCAATCTGAGTTTCAACACCCTATTTCAAGATGCGGCGAACCCTAACCTCTTGGAGAAGCTGATCCCTATTAGTTCCGGGGTTTTTCATGATTCACCTAGTGCTGAAGCTCCTATGGATGTTAAATCTATGGTCGGTGATGTTTGGGATGTAGCTGGTAACTCGGTCTCATTTGATGAACCTATTCTGGCTATTTTGGCTCCCATCGAGATGAGTGTTTGTGGTGGTGGTAGGTTGTCGTTCTCAAACAACGACGGCGGCTGAGGAGTGTTTGTAGCGGCTGGAGGTTTTACGGTGGCGATGACGGTGGTAAGTTGTGGTTCTGATTTGTGGTGGTGGTGTGGTAGTCTGGTAGAAGTCACAGGAATGTGTGTGGCTTTAGAGAGAGGGGGAGAGTGAGAGATATATATATATATATATAGGGAGAAGATCATGCGATAACCACCTCTTATTGTGAGAACCGCGAGAACCAATGTGAACACACCAAAAATGCCTAAAAATAGCTAAAAATCACACAAAAATTTTTTTTTTGATTTTTTTAATATTTTTTAGGTTAAAATCGCTACTTTTCGAACCCAAATTTTTTTTTTTTTTTATAAATTTTTTTTAAAAATTTTTTTTTTTGCTTCGAAAAGTAGCGATTTTAACCTAAAAAATATTAAAAAAATCAAAAAAAAAAAAATTGGATTTTTTTTGGATTTTTTTTTTTTTTTGATTTTTTTTGATTTTTTTAGGTTTTTTGGGGGTTTAGTTTTTAGCATTTTAGCTTGGGGGGGGGGGGGGGTGGGGGGGGTTTAGGTTTTTGGGGGGTGGGGGAGGGGGGTTTAGGTTTGGGGGGGGGGGTGGGGTTAGGTTTTTTTTAGGTTTTGTTTAGCTTGGGGGGGGGGGGTTAGGTTTTTTTAGGGTTTTTTTTAGGTTTTTTTAGCTATTTTAGGTTGTGTTCACAGTGGTTCTCGCATGAGCCCCTCCCTATATATATATATATATATATATAGGCCGGTTATCATACAAATGCGCTTATCGTACATTACATACGGTACAATCTCAGCCGTCAGATCATCTTCCGGCATTGAAATCGCATGTTGTTTTTTTATAACAATTTCGCATGTTGTTTTTTTAACATGCGATTTCATCAAAATTACCACATGCGAAATTGTTACAAAAAAACAACATGCTATTTCATCAAAATTATCACATGCGAAATTGTTACAAAAAACAACATGCGATTTCATCAAAAATTATCACATGCGAAATTGTTACAAAAAAACCAACATGCGAATTCAATGCGTGATAAAAGATCCGGCGGCTGAGATTGGCGCGTACATAATGTACGATAAGGGCATTTGTACAGTACTCTTTACCTATATATATATATATATATATATATATATATATATATATATATATATATAATAGAGAGAGAGAGAGAGAGATAAGGGTGAGAGAGTAGGGGTGAAGGGGTTGTTAAATTATTATTTTTTAATTTTTGTATTTTAATTAGATTGGTAAAAAGACCAAAGTGCCCTTATATAAATAGACTTAACTAAAATTTTTAACCTAGTTAGTGATAAAGAACGAAAGATGTAACGAGTTTTTACTTTTTGTCCTTTATGTATTATCTTAATTTTGAAACGTGTCATTTAAAAGTTTTAATTTCAGTTTATGTCCTTAAATCAGATGTTTTATATCACTTTAAGTCCTTTACACCAAACTGAGTTAAATTACTCGGTTAGGTTTATTTAATGCAAGGGTATTATTGGTATTTTAATGAAATTTACTCTAATTAATAATACATAAGATAAACTATTAATCTTTGACTAAAAAATGCAAAATATTCAAAAAAGAACTCTTCTTTTTAATAAAAATCAAAACTTTACAATCTTTTTGAGTAAATATGATCTGAGTTTGTCAATTTATCAAAAATTTTCAATAAAATTCAAAACGTTATAATCTTTATCAACAGATATGATATGGGTTTGTGATTTTTTTGATAATCTTGTTGTTACATAGGATGCACATGCTTTCTTTTTCAATAAAAATCTAAACTTTACAATCTCTTTTTACCAAATATGATCTGGATGTATGATTTTATCAAAATCTTTCATTAAAAATCAAAACTTTTTAATCTTTATCAACAAATATAATCTGGGTTTTTTATTTTATCAAAATCTTGTTATTACAAAGGAAGCTATTAACCAAAGAGAAGGAAATCAAGAAGCAAGTAAGAAGAAAATCAAGAAAGCTGCAATCTTGAATGGAAATAGGATTTCTAATAAATCACCAAAACCCCCCAATTTCTTACAAGTCACCAAAACCCCTTAAAAACATATCTTTTGACCTAATCCATTAAACAGTTCATCAAATAAATATGTAACTAACATCACATGTTGAAAGCTTTGAATGGAAATAGGATTTCTAAGTTGCAGATATAAAGTTTTGAACGGAAATTAAAGGTTGCATGTTATGAGTGTGAAGCAGAGGATGATGATTGAAGTTGGTTGCTAGATGTTAGGGGCAACCGTCGGTGCCTGAAATTGGAGAAAACAATATTGTAGTGGGGCTGGTTGTTACCGGCGAGGTGGTGATGGTGATGTGAGGTGGTTGTGACGGTGATGATGGTGTTCTAGAGAGAGAGAGAGGGGGAGAGGAATCGCTGCTTCCTTTCCACACCCACAAAGCACCATTTTATCAACCTTGAAACCCTAATTGAGGAAGAAGATGCATATAATCAACCTTGAAACCCTAATTGAGGAAGAAGATGCAAATAAGAGGGGATATAAAGGGGCGAGAAATAAAGTAAAAAGGTAAAATACCAATAATACCCTTGCATTAAATAAACCTAACTGAGTAATTTAACTTAGTTTGGTGTAAAAGATTTAAAATGATATAAAACATGTGATTTAAGGATATAAACTGAAATTAAAACTTTTAAAGGACACGTTTTAAAATTCAGATAATACATAAAGGATAAAAAGTGAAATTTATTCTAAAGGATTGTGACTGTAATTATTGAAGTTAAAGGCTATTCATTGCAATCCGGTACAAACATAAAGTGTAATTTACCCTAGTATAAATAAATATGATAATAATAATGGGACCTAATATGACCAATGAGGTGGTGGTCCATTGTCAAAGGCAAAACCTTTAAAAAACACCTAGATAGATTAGGAAGGAAAAGGTCTTAGGTTCAAGTTCCACATACGACTACAGATTAAAAAAATTATCCGTTAAAAAAATGGGACCTGATATGTCGTAAGAATATGTAGGTGCATAAATCGAAATGACACGTATGTACTTACTACGTTGATCTAAAATCGTTTTCCGAATCAAGTACACACGGAGAATACACGTTTGAGGTAGGCCAATACAGAATAACAGACGTCACCTTCTTAAATTAAACACAAAACCTTTATTGTTTAGATTTTCTCTTTTCTGTTCAATGGGCCGTCAGTATATCTTTGGGATTGCAATTTAGCTGAAAGGAGTCCAATAATTAAGGCCCAAGAGCCCATTTTAAAGAAATTTGGGTTTGAAATTTTGGAATGCACACACAAAGGTGCACAACATAGACTTTTTTTATTTTTGCAAGTTAATGCCTAACTAGATTTGTGTCTACGAACCACACAAGAAATTAACATCCTCGAAATTATTATTAAGGTATAGCAACTACGTCCTCAAAAGCTCTTAATAACATAAAGTCAACGAAACCGCTAAAAAAGTTATCGTTTACGAAATAAATAAACGTACTCAGAACTTTATATAGGAAAGCAAAATCCTTAATGCAAACCTACATGTTGTAGCAAAATAGCTAGTAATATTCCAAAAACTTTATAAAAAAGGGAAAACGGTATGTTAGCAGTTTGGTACTCACTCTATGCGAAAAAATACACATCAAAACATTGGAAACGTAGATAAAAATAAACAAAATGTGAATAAACATAATAAAAGGAAACTAAAAAAATCTAGAAAAAGAGTAAGTTAAGGGTTATTTGGGGGTAATAATATAAATTTGTTAAAAAAGGAAAAAATGAAGCTGATTAAAGTGCTGGACCAAAGTGTAAAATTACAAAAAAAAAAAAAAAAACCTATACAATCAACCTGAATTTGGTATATATCATAAATAGACATTCTTTTATTTTTATTTTACCGGCAAACACGCATTATCTAATCTACAATAACTTTATTCCTAAAATCGCCATATGTGCAAATCCACAAAATTTGAACCCACAACCACTTCGTTAGGGAGCACACCACTTTACCATCAGGACATCCTTATAAGAACAACACGTTTGTGTCAGCGAACTAAATCAGCACCAGTTTACAAGTGTCTTAATTAAAGCAAGTAAAGGGACTGTATTTGAATCAAGGATCAAATGGATCTTTACCAAGTTTTTGGTGGATCAAGAGGGCCGGGTCATAGGCCATTATGGTAGAACCACATCTCCTTCTTACAATCCTCTTCTAATCTTCTTACAGTTATCAAAATGGCCAGGTCAAGCTAGCAGCTTGCTACGTAACGGGTCAAAACATGTCTTCTTATAGTATGGGTCCAAAGTGCAAACTCTTCTCTTCCGTTCTTAAAGTTTTAAAAATAATTAACATGATGACTAGGAAACTATATTATTACAACGACAATTTGTTCTATAAAAAAACTAAGAAGTTTAATGCATTTTTAACAAGCTTTAGACTTTAGAGTGACTATAACTATAACTATAAAGTATACTGATTCTGACTCATTAGAGATAAAGTATAACATGGATTGATCAGTGACGAACCCAGGAATTTTTTTCATGGGGGCCGAAATATTTAGAGGTCGTTTGCCTCTTCCTATATAATAATTTTTCTTGGTCAAGTTTGAGTCGGGTCGGGTCATAAAAAAAATAACCAAACAAAATTTTTCTTAATCAACAAAGTACGTCAAAAATAATACAAATGCATAATAAAAATTTAATATAATTAAAGTTGTTCTCTACGGATTTTCATGTTTCAAAATCTAGCCATTTCCATCGTTTGTAAAACCGGATCAGACATTGAACCGTAAAACTTATTAAACAATAAATCAAGTAAAAGAAGAATCATAAAAAGTTAAAATATCTTATATTAAGTTAAATAAATTATTAATAAAAGAAAAACCATAAAAAGTTTAAATATTTTATATTTACAATAAATTAATAGGTAAATCAATGCTAAATATAACATATTATTTTTTTACTACCCTAACATACTGACTTTCTTGTTTGTTACCTTCAATATATAACTCAAGTAATAAATTTTACCTTCAATATAAAACTCAAGCAATAAAGAAATTAACGCTTACTTCAATATAAAATTCAAATAATAAAGTAATGTTTAAACAGAAAAATGGGCCGGTAACCTTTAAATTAAAAACTGGGTTGTAACTATTATGAAGCCCATTCCAATTAATAATAATAGATTTGCAGCCCATAATATCTTCTCCACCACTTCCCTATTACAATTGCAGAGCAGAGCAAATAACCACCGTAGAGTGTCTCGCCAGATCCACCCTCATGATCCTCTGGTTTCTCCGATTGCACATAGATCTGACGAGTTAAAGGGGTGCGATTGCAAAATTTCATGAGAGGCGCTTGGGATTTCCGCGTATCTATTACACTAATTTCTTTTTTCTAAGGGGTGCGCCCACTCCCCAACCCAAGCCTTAGGTCCGCCCATGGGATTGACCCGTTTACCCATACTGGATCGAAACTGCACTTTTAACTTTTTAGTTTTCCTCTCAATATGTTGACAGTTCAACACATAACTTTTCACGAAATCAACATTCTTTTCTGACATTGTCATAAATATTTTGTTGATTTAGTGAGTCATTACATCACACAAGTCCGGTATGGTAAATCATTCATCCTAATTTGAGTCACCATTTACTAGGGTGTGTACGGTTCGGTTTGGTTCGGTTATTAGCATTATCCGTAACCGTAACCGAAGTCATCGGTTAATCGGTTCGGTTAATTCGGTTAATTTGTCGGTTTTCGGTTCGGTTAATAACCAATTCAAACACGGGCTAAATTTTTTGCTTAGAAATATATGTAATGGAGGTATAAATACATGAAATAGATGTATAAATACATGAAATGAATATATAAATAAATGAAATGGAGGTATAAATGCATGAATAGATGTTTAAATAAATGATGAAGATATAAATAAATGAAATGAATAAAGGGACAATTGCATATTTCCCCTTAAAAAACTGCGTAATTGCGTATTTACCCAACTTAAAATTAAAATTGCATACATCCCCTTCCTTAACTAATAAAATTGCAAATTTATCCATTTTGATTTATTTCATTAAAAACAAGTTAAATAATGACTTTTTTTACCCTTATATTTACTAAAACTTAAAAAAATAAATATTTATTCATTTTCACTAGTTTTTGATCTACCTTTCAGCCATAAAAACGAATTAGATTTACTTTCTTCCACGGTTCTCAAGACCGGAAAATTGTTCCCTTTGAACTCCATCTCATTCCTTGATTTCTAAATATGTCAAAGTGTTGTTAAAAAGACCACCCCTATTGCATTCTTCCACTCCTTAGATCCAGTATATGTGTCTAGGGCTGTAAACGAACCAAATGAACATGAACAAGGCATTGTTCGTATTCGTTCGTTAAAGATATAATGTGTTCATGAACAATTCTTGAACGTTTACCGAATGAGATTGTATGTTAGTGTTCGTTCATTAAGGAAAGGAACATGTTCACAAATGGTTCACGAACACAGAGAAAATCGGCGAAGACGACGGTGGCTAGAGGTGGATGGTGAGAGGGTGTGGTGGTAGACCTTAAAGTTCTAATCGTCGAACGAAGTTCGATAGTATATTTCGATGTGAGTAATAAGAAGGAAAGTGGAGCAGTGCATAAACAAGGTGGAGATAAGGTTTCCTATCTTATTTGTTTCTGTAATGGAATCAATTAGAATTAAAAAATATAAAAAGTTTAGATAAAATAAATAAATGCTAAAAATATTTATTGAACAAGATAAACAAACGAACATTAACAAATGTTCACGAACACATTACTGAATGTTCATCAACGTAATTGAACGAACGAGACATTTGTTCGTGTTCGTTCATTTAACTAACCGAACATAATTTCTTGTTCATGTTCGTTCATTAATTAATTAAATGAACGAACGTAAACGAACTTCTGGCTGAACGGTTCACAAACTAGTCGCTGAACGTTCGGTTCATTTACCACCCTATATATATCTATCAACCCAAGAACATCGCTGCAAGAATTAGGTTCCTCGGTATAGGAAACTTTAACCACACGAAAATTTTCCACAATATGGATTTTGCCATCAGGCACGCGATTAACATGTGGTATGCGGATTCCAACTCCATACCACATTATGTTTAGTGAGTCCAATACTCATTTGATTTTAAAAAATAATAAAAAAACCATTAGGGAAGGCCATATTTTTCAAGCTCGAACATGGTACATAAATTCTCAGAAACACCTTTGCGTAAGTCATTCAAAATGCAAAGTTTTTTGAATAATTGTAAAGTGAGTTATAATAAATGAAAAGTTTTAAAAGTTAATTATGTCATAAGATAACCTAAGTCATTCAAAATGTAACTTTTAAAGCGTAAGTTTAGATTAGGGTTTTAATCATTTAACGGGTTGATGGGTTGAGGGTTGGCAGATTGACGAGTTGATATGTGCACCCCGAACGCGACCCATATTATTATTCGTGTCAATGATTTCAACCATAACCCGCACACACACAAATTCAGGTCAACCTAATGTTAAGCCAAATATTTAATTGTCATAAGTTAGTGGGTTATTATTGTAACTAGTAGAATATATATAAACCTCTTTGTAATCAATATTGAATTAATGAATGAATTATGAGTTGATATAGTATCAGAGCCTATCAACTTGTAAACCCTAAATAACCCTAAATCAACTAGCCGACGATAACTTGAGGGCAGGGGATTATCATTCCCTAATAAATTTTTTTTCGATAACAGCAAGATAGCATAGCCGGCGATAGCATAGCCGGCGATAGCATATCCTCCTTTAAAGATAGCATATTGTTTGCTTGTATTTCTTTTCGATAATAGTTTGCTTAAGGTCAAAAGCAAGTGGAGGATTTTTAAAGATAGCATATTGTTTTTTGTGAAAGAGGCACGTGACTATTGATTTTCGTGAAAGAGGTGATCAGATAGCATATTGTTTTAGATTTTTTTTCTTTCGAAAATCAGTAAAGGAGGAAAGGATTCATATTTTTACATAACATTGACCTGCAACAACTCTGCAGCCAACATCGAATCAACAATTGTCGCAGAAATCTAACCGGTTCTACTCTCAGGTATCAAAATTATTGTTTTTCTCATCATAACAACGATTACTGCCTTCAGTATTCAAGAACGTACATCCCATAATTCCCACAAGTTTGCATTTAATTTTCACCAAACAATTATGGCTACTGGAAAGCCATGATGGAACCGTTTCTAAAGGCTAATGCATTATATTGTTATGTTGACAACACGTTATCTTGCCCGGAAGAGAAAATTGCAACCGGTGATGCTGCTACTACTACTACAAACCCTAATTTTACAAACTGGATTGCTAATGACGCACACGTCCGCATGATTATTATATCCACCATTTCCGAGTCTTCGTTTCAACACATCCAAGGAGACACGGCTCGGGAAGTGTGGTTAAGTCTAGCACGTGCATATGCTCCTTCGAATGCATCTCATGAGTTCACACTAAAACGCAGCTTTTAAAGATTTCAATGAAAGATGGTGAAAAAGGTATCGATTATCTCAGCCGCGCTCAAGAATATGCAACGGCTCTTGCAAATATTGGTGAACCCGTCAAAGACAAAGATCTCGTCATGCTTACTATAGCCGGGTTACGTGAGGAATACCATGATTTGAAAAGTAATCTTCTTGCCCGCTCCCCACCGGTTCAATTTAACGAGCTTCACGGCCTTATTGGTGATCATGAATATATCACTCGGTCTACTGTTTCTTCTTCATCGGCCTCTCCACAAGTCTTCAATGTTACCACTGCCGCAACAACTACTTCCCCGGCCCCCGATTTGGCTTCGATTCAGCAGCAGATTACCAACCTTCAACTTTTGGCAAACCAACTTGCTTCCACAACTTAAACGTCGGCCTCACCATCGGCTCCTCAGGCGAATTATGCTTCTCGGTCTGCTTCTTCAAGACCGACCCGTGGATATGGTCGGGGCCGTGGGTTTTCTCGCGGGGGCCGGGGCCGTGGCCGTGGTGGTTCACAAGGCTCTCGTCAATTTGCTTGGGCGTCCACTCAAAATATGGTTTACGGTCATTGTAATAGGTGCGATATTGGTCATATTCCCTCACAGTGCTCGAATCACACCGGATCCTCTCGTGGATCACCTCAAGTGAATTATGCTAACTCAGAGGCGGACTTGTATACTACTTGGACCTCAGATACAGGCGCTAATTCCCATGGTACTCCTGATCTTGCTAGTTTGGACAACTCGGACGTCTATTACGGTAATGACTCCCTCTATGTTGGTAACGGTAACTCTCTTCCAATTCTTCATGTCGGTTCAAAATCATTTTTTACCTCAAACAAAAACTTACAACTTAACCACATACTTCATGTCCCAGGCTTACAACGTAACCTACTTTCTGTTCACAAATTTTGCAAAGATAACAACGTTTTCTTTGAATTTCACACTTCTTTTTTTGTTGTGAAGGACGAGGCTACCAGGGCTATCCTCCTCACGGGCCCCAGTGACCAGGGTCTCTACACCATTCGTCTACCTTCTTTTCAACCAGTTTCCAAGATGGCGTTCACTGCTTTTCGAGCTCCATCTACTATGTGGCATCAACGACTTAGGCATCCTCACTTTCGAGTTTTCAACATATTGTTAAAACATTTTCTTTACCTGTTTCTGACAAACTTTGTTCATCTTTGTGCACTTCTTGTCAATTGGGAAAAATGTCCAAACTTACTTTGCCTATTTCATCTTTTCGTAGTAAAAACATACTTGATTTGGCTTATTGTGATGTTTGGGGCCATGCTACCACGTCTTTTGACGGTTATCGTTATTTTTTGTTATGTGTTGACCATCATACCCGCTATATGTGGTATTTCCCGCTCATGCAAAAATCCAACGTTTTTACCACCTTTACAAATTTCGTTCGCCTAGTTGAACGTCAATTTAACACCAAACTAAAAAGTGTTCAAACTGATTGGGGTGGCGAGTTTCGGAACCTTACTCAGTTTTTTACATCCCATGGTATTTTACTGTAACACCTCGTAAATTCATGTCCAATATAATGAAGACACGTGTCATGAACTTTAAACGTGTGATAGATTACTTATGAGGGACTAAAGTTGACAAACGAAGAAAGTATATGTGTAAAAGGATTCAAGGTGTCAACACTTGATAATTATACCTTTCAACAACCCTACACGATGTTTATAACCTTAAACGAATGAATCATGAAGCGTGTGAAACCGTTTGTGGAAGAAAGTGAAAGTTTACAAGACGCGAGGGTTAAATGTGTCAACATGTTTAAGTTATACCTCTGAGTGACCTTTTAGCGAACCCGGAGCCTTATAACGATTAATTATACTCCCAAGAATAAGTGATAAAAATTTCACAAGGTTTCGATTCCGTATGAGAAAGTTATGCTAACATTCGTATGTAAGGGGTTAAAACCGTCAACGTTGAAATTTAAGGCTTTTCGGGTGATCATAAAACTAACCAAGGACTTCACAAAGTTTTATTATGTATTGGGGTCCTTAAAAATCAATTTGGAGGGTTAAAAGTGCAAAACAAGAAGTTAAAACCACTTTAAAAAGGACCAGGGACCAAACATGCAAATTCCGAAACCTTTTTAACCTGACCTGGGCCTCATACCGGCCGTGTAAGACCCTTGTGGTCACTTACGCGGTCCGCCTGGTGCTGTTAGCGACAAAAAACATATACAGGTGCCAGTTTCAGCCTGTTGCACCGCCTCTAGAGCCTTGTTTTACATTCCAGGAGCTGTGCAAATGGGTTTTCATGCATAGGGACACCTGGGAACATCATACAACACTTGTAGACTTGTTTGGCATCATCTTATGAGATCAAAATCACTATATAAGAAGTTCTATTGTTGCAACATTTGAGCACCTCACTTGAAAACTTTCATAGCACTTGTTCTGGAGATTCCTGGAGCTCAAGACCACTTCCTAAGGATCTTTAGTCGTGCTTAGGACTTCAGTAAGTGTCCTTGACCTCTCTTAATTCAGTTTTATTAGTTTAATGGTCTAAAGTCAAACCCGTCGTAATTAAGGTTTGACTTAGTATTTAATCACAAATTGTCCTGTCAATTCTCGAATTGAAAGTACCTATAAGTTGGTAATTATATGGTTAATAAACCCTTAAAAGGGCACCCTCTGATTCCCACTCTAACTAGGTCAATTGTCGGGTCAAAGTTAATTATAAAAAGTCAACAGAAAGTAAATTTTCGCATAAACACATAATTAACAATGTAGAAGCTATGAAACTTGTTTTATCACTCATATAACTTGGTAATTAATGTAAGAACATGTCTAAACATGTTCAACCCGACAATTTTCAGTTTAGGCTCGCCTCGGAACCGAAAGTCGCAAAAGTAGACTTTTGCTTTGACTTTCAGTTCTGACCCAATGTAGCATATTTTAGAAATACCTTAGAGCTCTATTAGGACCAGGTTATAGATTAGTGTAACCCTCTGAGGTTATACAACTTGGTTCATTAGTTATTTGATTCATGTACATGTTTCCGTTATATGCCTAAATATTGACCATAATGCCCTTTTAACCTTAAAACGAGATTTTTGAAAATGTGAAAGAATAGAAACCTCTATTACTGATTTATAAACTTGCCCTAAAAATTTGACATCAGTTTGAGGTCTAGATTAGGAGTTATGCTCAATAGCGTAATTAGAAAGCTTTTTATTAATTAAACGGCGTAATTAGCATAAAGCCTATCTAAACCCAATTTTTGACACCAAACCTTTTACCCACTAATGTAATATAATATTTTGGGATTTTTGAAGATTTTTATTTATTTTTAAACTGATCATGGCATAGGGTTCATGCCTTGATTCGGTAATTGTCGGTTTTGCACTTTTGGCCTATAAAATGAGTTTTACATAATATTTTGATACCAAACTTTTTGCTACTGATTTTATATGATAAATAAAATATTTTGAACTTTATAAACTGATCAAAAACTCAGATTTCTTATTTAAACCCAAAAATCGCTTAAAACCGACTTTTACGCGTTTTAAGCGCATAGTATGAGTTAAAACTATTTTTGGCATATGAAACTTGTTACCTACTGATGTTTTAAGTAAATTTTTATAATTAAACAGTAAGCAAAAGTTTTGAACTCAGAATTCTAGTTTTGACCTTTAAAGCTTATGTGAAATTACCAAAATGCCCATACGGTGCATAGTTTGGTTAGAAAAGGTAAATTTCACATATTTGCAATACCCTACTGTTATAACTTATAAAAATAAATATTTTTACTGATTATATCAGACCTGAAACTCAGATTAGTGTTTAAACTCTTTTATAACCTTTAAAATGACCAAAATACCCCTACGGGGCACAATTTGAGTTTAAATCCATTTTGGGCATTATGGAAGGTATCTTACCGATATCACAACATATATAAGGAATATTAACTTAGGAAATCTGTTCATAACTCATTTGCTAACCCGTAACGCATTATTCGCGTTCGGTGCGGTTTATGTAACTAGTTTGCATAAATTAGCCGAAACGGGTCAAACCTTATCGTTTTATCTCAAAATCCAGAATGTGTTTAGTTTACCCATATTATACAAGTATACAAACTTTTCGGGTCTAAACCACACTCTAATCCGGTCATCGCTACCGTATATCTTTCTTTAAAACTCACCAGTCTAAGTTTAGACTTAATTAAGACCCGTTAGGAATCTAATAGGTTATTAAAACCTTCGTTCCAGATTAGGAGACCAGTAAAAGATACTTACACTGGCTGATTGTGATATATACTTGCTCAGGTAAATACTTTTAACTTATTTTCCCTTATACGGGCTTGGGGTACAGTATATAAAATACCGCTTGGTCGGGCATTGAATTGTTAATCATAATAAGGTTAATTCATTGAGATGACCCGTTTAAATTGTTTTGTTTGCTTAAAGCTTTTGGGGGGTTAATGACCATGTCCCGGATATCCTTGGCATCATTCATTGAAATGGCCACGACCTAAGCACAGGATGTAGGCATACACCTGCCAGTGCATATATATAAATAAAGGTATAACCGACGGAATTGAGAATAAACTCGCCGCGGGATTATATCATGTGGTGTGTCTATTAATCTTTAACCCGGTATTCAACCCGGGCTACTGAACGTATAACGAACATGTAATTCTTTTACAAGTCTATATATAAATAATTATCTCAAGTTATAAAAGATTATTTTGTGCCATGTGCATTCAAGTCAATTTTCTTAAACATTTTCAAAATGAGTCGGTTAATTGTATTTACCAGTGTAAACTGACGTATTTTCCAAAAAGGCTAAGTGCAGGTACTACACAGAATAGGCTGGCTACTCCTAGCATCAATAAAGAGTCTTGCAAGCATAGATGTTAATAAATCTGTTAAATGATCTTTTGAACTTTGATCCGCCTGTGGATCCTTACAACCGTTTTGTAATACAATTGATATTACTTTTTATTCGGTTTGTAATGATTTTATCTTTCGACTTCCGTTGTGTATTAAACTGTGATAATATAAATTGTCTATGATATCAACTACGTCACAATACTCCCCACCGGGCCCACCGGTAATACGTGGAAATATCGGGGTGTGACAGGTTGGTATCAGAGCCAACGTTGAGTGAATTAAACACTAGCCTTTTGTGTTTAATCTCAATGACACAGTTTGCACATTCCTCGACTTCCGAGTCTAGACAAAGAACTTAGGACTAATCCAAATTTGTTTTATTGTAATTTTGCCCTTTATTTTTCTTTGTTGTGTCCTCTGTTTGTTTTGACAGGTTCAAAAAGATGCTACCAAGAATGCGAGGAAGAGGTAGAGGCAAGGGGCCACTCGTCGCCCCCAACGATCACGAGGCCGGGCCTTCACACCGGCGAACTCCATCAGACTCCTTAAGCAAAAGTCCTCAAGTAGACTGGAGGACCCATCTAGAACCCGCTAGGCGTCCAGTCACGCTGAGCTCCTCACCTTCTTACCTAAACTTTTACGGGCCTCAATCGGAAAATGAGCCCCACAACTCACACCATTCTTTTATACCCCTCCAAAGACACAACTCACCCTTCAACGACCCAACACCCTACTTCCAAAGTCGGTTCAACCCGGCAAACCTAATTAATGAACCAATGGGTTATAACCCGTTGGGACCGGAAGACCATTTCTCCATGGATATGGATGAAGATCCGGAACCTGCCCAACCGCCAACCGGAACGCCTACTCACCCAATCGAAATTTCGGAGGGGTCATCCTTTCTTGGATCACCTTATAGTGGTCCCGACAGCTACGAGGCGAGGTTTAACCAATACGACTGGGTGTTTACTCCCAGTTACCACTCATCGCCGCAGCAGCAGCAGCAGCAACAGCAGGATCCCTTGGAGGATTCGCGCTTTGTAGCGGTTACTCCGCCACCACCACCAGTGTAGCAGCAGCCTCCAGAGCCACCGAGGAGTAGAAGAACAACCGCATGTCCGTGCGAGGGGGAGTCCGTATCAGCACCCCTTAGCATTCAAGTGGCAGTCATTATCTGCCACTATACGAAGACCCACAAATGGGTGGGCCTTCGAACCCTATTTCTGAGGTGGAGTCTGCGCCAGTCGCACTGCCACCAGTGGGCTATAACAACCCAATTCCTACGTACGCCGGTTCAGCGGCGTATAACCCATTTGAGCAGCCGGCCCATACCAACTACAACTATGCTAATGTTGACCCATACCAGGCAGCATGGGACTACAATGCTCTCCACCCTGAGGGGCCCTATGGAGCTCCCTGGGGAGTTGGATACCCAGCTTATGGGTACCAACAACCGCCACCTCCTCAACCTCTACAACATCAGCAGCCGCCGCAGCCGCCACTGTTATCGCCACCACAGCAACAGGAGATTCTACAAAGGTTGAGCCAGGTGGAACAAGAGGTTCGGGAAGAGCGTAGGCAAAACCGAGGAATTCTCAAGGGTCTGGCGAGCTTAATCAAGGGGAAAAGCAAAAAGGGTCATTAAATCCTTTATTGGTTTATTTGTATTTCTTTAATGTTTAATCAGTCCCTGCGTGGACATCTGTTTCTGTAATCAGTCCCTGCGAGGACTTGTATTCCTGTTAGCCCCTGCGTGGGCAAGTTATTTCAGTTAAAGTCCCGTTTAGGGCAGTATGTACTCTTTTTAAATTTAATGGCATGTTATAATTTATAATTACATTTTTATCATTATATGCATAAATGTAAAATGTATGAAATAAATAAATAAAATTCAAAATATGTCATTCCTTTTACAAGGTCTGCCTTTAAATATTAAATAAGAATCTTAAAGGGTATAACCTAGCCTGCATGTCATTATAAGACCTGGCCATGATGGTAAAACCTGTTTAAAAAGAGATTCAAATCCTTGTTAACATCTGAAAACATGTTAACATTCCTGGCTAACGTGATTCGTAAAATCACACGTGTCATCCTTATATTGGATTATTCCAAATCCTTCTTTTTATTAAACATCCATTTGTGATGTAATGCCTACGGGCCATAATTATTGTCATATAAGACAAAAGACAGTCGTAGCCTATAACTCCCTGTCAAGAAAGGTAATGAACTATGATTCAAGCCTTAGTACCTCGATCCTATAAGATCTTGACTTAAAATTTGAAAATGTCCATGTGACTTGGCCTCTTGTGCCAATTATTATATTTAATTATAACTAAGGGTTATTAATGAAAAATCCTGAATAAAATACTTAACAGATTAGCCAATATGGTTCTTTAATACCATGGTTAATAGATTAATAAGATGGCAAATCTATTATAAACTTCTAAGAAGTCATTGTCATCATTTTATGTAGCAACCAAGCTACATGGCAGAGTCTGAAGAAGTCAACAGTCATCCAAGGGAGAATCATGATACTACTAGGATCAACGTAACTGGTGCAGAACTTCAAGCATTAATTGATAATGCTGTTACCAAGGCCATAGATAGGCAGTTAATGAGTCAAGTGGTACTCGAAGCAAGACCTCATCTGTACCCCATTCTAAACCTAAGACTCACTCTGAGGGTCCTAGTAAGCCACCTCCTAAAAATGATGGATCAAGGAGGGATGACGATCATCACTCCCCAAATCAGCATAGTGTTCCGTCGAAGAAGATTGAGCTCAAACGAGAGCCACGTGGTAAGTCCTGTACTTATAAGTATTTCGTCTCCTGCAAGCCTAGAGACTTCACGGGAGAGAAAGGAACCGTCGATTGTATGACTTGGCTCGATGAAATGGACACTGTGGTGGATATCAGTGGTTGCGCTGATAGGGACGTTGTGAAGTTTGTATCTCAGTCATTTAAAGGAGAAGCGCTAGCTTGGTGGAGGTCTCTGATCCAAGCTACTGGAAAAGTCCATTTGTATGGCATGTCATGGGAGCAGTTCGTTACTCTCATCAAAGAAAATTACTGCCCTCAACATGAGGTTGAGAAGATCGAGACCGACTTCCTGACATTAGTTATGAAGAATTTAGACTGTTAGGCGTACCTTACAAGTTTTAATACTATGTCTCGATTGGTTCCATATTTGGTGACACCGGAACCAAAACAGATAGCCCGTTTCATTGGGGGTTTAGCCCCGGAGATCAAAGCCAATGTGAAGGCATCTCGACCGACTACCTTTAGATCTGTAGCCGATCTGGCACTATCGCTTACCCTTGATGCGGCCAGGTAGAGATCGCTGAGAAATTCTGATATAGTGAAGAGAAAATGTGAGGATGAAAACTCACACCGTTCAGGCAAGAAGCACAAAGGGAAATTTGATCACAAGAAGAGTTCCGGGTTTAGAAGGATGATCAGCAGTCGGGCGAGAAGCCCAAATGAAAAATCTGTAAGAAGCGCATTTGGGGAGGTGTAGATACGAATCAAAATCCCAATCATAGCCAAGGGTTTGTGGGATTTGTAAGTCAAGTGAGCATAAGACGATAGAGTGCAAGAAGATAAAAGATGCAACGTGCTATAACTGTAATGAGAAGGGGCACATCAAGTCCAACTGCCCTAAGTTTGCCAAAAAGCTAGAAGAAGCCAAAAAGACCAATGCTAGGGTCTTTCGAATGGATGCACGAGAAGCCGTTCAGGATGATAATGTGACAACAAGTACTTTCCTTATAAATGATGTTTATGCAAGGGTGTTATTTGATTCGGGTGCGGATAAGTCATTTGTAGATGATAAGTTTTGTAAGTTGTTGAATTTACCTGTTAAAACCCTAAGCGTGAAATATGAAGTAGAGTTAGCCAATGGTACCTTAGAAACCGCCTCAACTGTGCTAGATGGATGTTTTATATCCATTAGGAACCACTCCTTTCCGTTATCCTTGCTTACTTTGAAATTAGCTGGTTTCGACATAGTAATAGGCATGGATTGGTTATCTCATAACCAATCCCAGATTGTTTGTGACAAGAAATAAGTGGTGATCAAGACTCCATATGGTGAGCCACTTACCATACAAGGAGATACTCAGTATGGGTTGCCTAAGCAAGTGTCTGTGCTTAAGGCATCAAGGTGTATGAAGAAAGGTTGTGTCATTTATATGGCACAAGTGACTATTGATGAGCCAAAGCCCAAGATTGAAGACACCCCTATCATTTCTGAATACCCTGATGTATTTCCTGAAGAACTACCTGGTTTACCCCCAGATAGGCAAGTGGGGTTCAGAATAGACATTATACCTGGAGCAGCACCTGTTGCAAGGGCACCTTACCGGTTAGCCCCAACTGAGATGAAGGAGTTGAGAACTCAGTTGGATGATTTGTTGGCAAAAGGATTTATTAGACCTAGCTCATCTCCCTGGGGAGCACCAATTCTGTTTGCAAAGAAGAAAGATGGATCGATGCGTCTATGCATCGATTATCGTGAGCTTAACAAGGTCACTATCAAGAACATATATCCTTTGCCCAGGATCGACGATCTGTTCGATCAACTGCAAGGGGCAAGTTACTTCTCCAAGATTAATTTAAGGTCGGGTTACCATCAGCTGAAGGTTAGAGATGAAGATGTGCACAAGACTGCATTTAGAACTCGCTATGGTCACTACGAGTTCTTGGTGATGCCTTTTGGGCTCACTAATGCACCAGCAGCGTTCATGGACCTCATGAATCGCGTTTGCAAACCCTACTTAGACAAGTTTGACATTGTCTTCATTGATGACATTCTTATTTATTCAAAGAATCAGGCTGACCATGAGAAGCAGCTTCGGTGTATTCTTAAACTTCTTCAGCAAGAGAAGCTTTATGCTAAGTTCTCTAAATGTGAGTTTTGGCTTCGTGAAGTCCAATTCCTTGGACATATGGTTAGTGAGCGTGGTATCCAGATGGATCCCGCTAAGATTGAAGCTATCATGAATTGGCAAGAACCGAAGACGCCAACAGAGATTCGCAGCTTCCTAGGTCTGGCAAGATACTACAGGCGTTTTATTGAAAATTTCTCAAGGATTGCAGCACCCCTAACCTCGTTGACTAGGAAGAATATAAAGTTTGATTGGGGTCCTAAGCAACAAGAATCTTTCGATATTCTTAAACAGAAGTTAAGCAATGCTCCTGTGTTGACATTGCCTGAAGGGATTGAAGAATTTGTGGTTTACTGCGACGCATCGCACACTGGCATGGGATGTGTGCTAATGCAGAAAGGTAAAGTTATTGCATACGCTTCCCGACAATTAAAAGTGCACGAGAAGAATTACACTACCCACGATTTGGAGTTGGGTGCCGTTGTGTTTGCACTGAAACTTTAGAGGCATTACTTATATGGTACCAAGTGTGTGATCTATTCTGATCACAAGAGCCTTCAACATCTGTTTAATCAAAAGGATCTGAACATGAGGCAGCGACGATGGATGGAGACACTGAATGATTATGATTTTCAAATCCAATACCATCCAGGTAAGGCAAATGTGGTCGCCGGTGTCTTAAGTAGGAAAGAAAGGGTGAAGCCCATAAGAATCAATGCCAAGAGCATTGAATTAAAGAACAGTTTAAATGAAAGATTGTTAGCCGCTCAGAAGGAAGCCGTAATAGAAGCTAACTATCCAAATGAAAAGTTGGGAGTCACTACAGAACAGTTATCACATGGCAAGGATGGAATCCTAAGATTGAATGGACGAATATAGGTTCCGATCTATGGAGGACTTCGGGATGTTATCCTTCAAGAAGCCCACAGTTCTAAGTATTCTGTTCATCCTGGAAGTGATAAGATGTACCAGGATTTGAAGGAAAGTTATTGGTGGATAGGTTTGAAGAAGTCTATAGCTACTTATGTAGCCAAATGTTTGACGTGCGCGCAAGTTAAAGCAGAACACCAGAAGCCGTCAGGTTTGCTACAACAACCTGAACTTCCCACCTGGAAGTGGGAAATGGTGACTATGGATTTTATCACCAAGTTGCCAAAGACGAAGAGAGGAAATGATACTATTTGGGTTATAGTGGATAGACTGACTAAGTCAGCCCACTTCTTACCTATTAAGGAAACACACAGCTCAGATAAGTTAGCTCAGATGTACATGGATGAGATTGTATCTCTCCACGGAGTGCCAGTGTCTATCATCTCTGATAGGGATACGAGGTATACATCACATTTCTGGAAAAGCTTTCAGCAATCCCTAGGCACTCGATTAAATTTCAGCACTACATATCATCCTCAGACGGATGGTCAGAGCGAACGTACTATCCAGACACTCGAAGATATGCTACGAGCTTGTGTTATTGATCTGGGTGGAAGTTGGGATGATCATCTTCCATTGATCGAATTTTCATATAACAATAGCTATCATTCCAGTATTCAAGCTGCACCTTTTGAAGCTCTGTATGGAAGAAAGTGCAGAACGCCCGTTTGTTGGGCAGAAGTTAGAGATGTCCAACTAACAGGACCTGATATAGTCCTGGAGACGACATATAAAGTTGTACAGATACGTGATCGTCTCAAAGCTGCCAGGGATAGGCAGAAAAGTTACGCAGATAAAAGGCGTAAACCTCTAAAGTTTGAGGTTGGTGACAAAGTGTTACTAAAGGTATCACCCTGGAAAGGGGTAATGCGATTTGGTAAGAAAGGCAAGTTAAGCCCAAGGTATATAGGACCATTCGAGATCACCGAATGTGTTGGAACAGTGGCTTACAAATTAAACCTGCCTGAAGAGCTCAGTGGTATTCATAATGTATTCCACATCTGCAATCTGAAGAAATGTCTAGCTGATGAATCACTAGTCATGTCACATAAGGATGTGCATATAGATGAGAGCTTAAAGTTTGTTGAAAAACCTTTATCGATCGAGGATCGACAGGTTAAGAGACTTCGAAGGAAGCAGGTGCCAATCGTAAAGGTTAAATGGGATGCCCGTAGAGGTCCCGAGTATACGTGGGAGGTAGAGCCCACAATGAAAGAGAAGTACCCTCATTTATTTCAGTAAATCTCAAGGTCGAGATTTCTTTTAAGGGGGTGAGGATGTAAAACCTCGTAAATTCATGTCCAATATAATGAAGACACGTGTCATGAACTTTAAACGTGTGATAGAGTACTTATGAGGGACTAAAGTTGACAAACGAAGAAAGTATATGTGTAAAAGGATTCAAGGTGTCAACACTTGATAATTATACCTTTCAACAACCCTACACGATGTTTATAACCTTAAACGAATGAATCATGAAGCGTGTGAAACCGTTTGTGGAAGAAAGTGAAAGTTTACAAGACGTGAGGGTTAAATGTGTCAACATGTTTAAGTTATACCTCTGAGTGACCTTTTAGCGAACCCGGATCCTTGTAACGATTAATTATACTCCCAATAATAAGTGATAAAAATTTCACAAGGTTTCGATTCCGTATGAGAAAGTTATGCTAACATTCGTATGTAAAGGGTTAAAAGCGTCAACGTTGAAATTTAAGGCTTTTCGGGTGATCATAAAACTAACCAAGGACTTAACAAAGTTTGATTATGTATTGGGGTCCTTAAAAATCAATTTGGAGGGTTAAAAGTGCAAAACAAGAAGTTAAAACCACTTTAAAAAGGACCAGCGACCAAACATGCAAATTCTGAAACCTTTTTAACCTGACCTGGGCCTCATACCGGCCGCGTAAGACCCTTGTGGTCACTTACGCGGGCCACCTGGTACTGCCAGTGACAGAAAACATATACAGGTGCCAGTTTCAGCCTGTTGCACCGCCTCTAGAGCCTTGTTTTACATACTAGGAGCTGTGCAAATGGGTTTTCATGCATAGGGACACTTGGGAACATCATACAACACTTGTAGACTTGTTTGGCATCATCTTATGAGATCAAAATCACTATATAAGAAGTTCTATTGTTGCAACATTTGAGCACCTCACTTGAAAACTTTCATAGCACTTGTTCTGGAGATTCCTGGAGCTCAAGACCACTTCCTAAGGATCTTTAGTCTTGCTTAGGACTTCAGTAAGTGTCCTTGACCTCTCTTAATTCAGTTTTATTAGTTTAATGGTCTAAAGTCAAACCCGTCGTAATTAAGGTTTGACTTAGTATTTAATCACAAATTGTCCAGTCAATTCTCGAATTGAAAGTACCTATAAGTTGGTAATTATATGGGTAATAAACCCTTAAAATGGCACCCTCTGATTCCCACTCCAACTAGGTCAACTGTCGGGTCAAAGTTAATTATAAAAAGTCAATAGAAAGTAAATTTTCGCATAAACACATAATTAACAATGTAGAAGCTATGAAACCTGTTTTATCACTCATATAACTTGGTAATTAATGTAAGAACATGTCTAAACATGTTCAACCCAACAATTTTAAGTTTAGGCTCGGTTCGGAACCGAAAGTCGCAAAAGTAGACTTTTGCTTTGACTTTCAGTTCTGACCCAATGTAGCATATTTTAGAAATGCCTTAGAGCTCTATTAGGACCAGGTTATAGATTAGTGTAACCCTATGAGGTTATACAACTTGGTTCATTAGTTATTTGATTCATGTACATGTTTCCGTTATATGCCTAAATATTGACCATAGTGCCCTTTTAACCTTAAAACGAGATTTTTGAAAATGTGAAAGAATAGAAACCTCAATTACTGATTTATAAAATTGTCCTAAAATTTTGACATCAGTTTGAGGTCTAGATTAGGAGTTATGCTCAATAGCGTAATTAGAAAGCTTTTTATTAATTAAACGGCGTAATTAGCATAAAGCCTATCTAAACCCAATTTTTGAAACAAAAACTTTTACCCACTAATGTAATATAATATTTTGGGATTTTTGAAGATTTTTATTTATTTTTAAACTGATCATGGCATAGGGTTCATGCCTTGATTCGGTAATTGTCGGTTTTGCCATTTTGGCCTATAAAATGAGTTTTACATAATATTTTGATACCAAACTTTTTGCTACTGATTTTATATGATAAATAAAATATTTTGAACTTTATAAACTGATCAAAAACTCAGATTTCTTATTTAAACCAAAAAATCGCTTAAAACCGACTTTTACGCGTTTTAAGCGCATAGTATGAGTTAAAACTATTTTTGGCATATGAAACTTGTTACCTACTGATGTTTTAAGTAAATTTTTATAATTAAACAGTAAGCAAAAGTTTTGAACTCAGAATTCTAATTTTGACCTTTAAAGCTTATGTGAAATTACCAAAATGCCCCTACGGTGCATAGTTTGGTTAGAAAAGGTAAATTTCACATATATGCAATACCCTACTGTTATGACTTATAAAAATAAATATTTTTACTGATTATATCAGACCTGAAACTCAGATTAGTGTTTAAACTCTTTTATAACCTTTAAAATGACCAAAATACCCCTACGGGGCCCAATTTGAGTTTAAATCCATTTTGGGCATTATGGAAGGTATCTTACTGATATAACAACATATATAAGGCATATTAACTTAGGAAATCTGTTCATGACTCATTTGGTTACCCGTAACGCATTATTCGCGTTCGGTGCGGTTTATGTAACTAGTTTGCATAAATTAGCCGAAACGGGTCAAACCTTATCGTTTTTATCTCAAAATCCAGAATGTGTTTAGTTTACCAATATTATACAAGTATACAAACTTTTCGGGTCTAAACCACACTCTAATCCGGTCATCGCTTAATCGTGCCTTTTGAGCCGTATATCTTTCTTTAAAACTAACCGGTCTAAGTTTAGACTTAATTAAGACCCGTTAGGAATCTAATAAGTTATTAAAACCTTTGTTCCAGATTAGGAGACCAGTAAAAGATACTTGCACTCGCTGATTGTGATATATACTTGCTCAGGTAAATACTTTTAACTTATTTTCCTTTATACGGGCTTGGGGTACGTTATATAAAATACCGCTTGGTCGGGCATTGAATTGTTAATCATAATAAGGTTAATTCATTGAGATGACCCGTTTAAATTGTTTTGTTTGCTTAAAGCCTTTGGGGGGGTTAATGACCATGTCCCGGATATCCTTGGCATCATTCATTGAAATGGCCAGGACCTAAGCACGGGGTGTAGGCATACACCTGCCAGTGCATATATATATAAAAAGGTATAACCGAAGGAATTGAGAATAAACTCGCCGCGGGATTATATTATGTGGTGTTTCTATTAATCTTTAACCCGGTATTCAACCCGGGCTAATGAACGTATAACGAACATGTAATTCTTTTACAAGTCTAGATATAAATATTTATCCCAAGTTATAAAAGATTATTTTGTGCCATGTGCATTCAAATCAATTTTCTTAAACATTTTCAAAAGGAGTCGGTTAATTGTATTTACTAGTGTAAACTGACGTATTTTCCAAAAAGGCTAAGTGCAGGTACTACACGGAATAGGCTGGCTACTCCTAGCATCAATAAAGAGTCTTGCAAGCATAGATGCTAATAAATCTGTTGAACAATGATCTTTTGAACTTTGATCCGCCTGTGGATCCTTACAACCGTTTTGTAATACAATTGATATTACATTTTATTCGGTTTATAATGATTTTATCTTTCGACTTCTGCTGTGTATTAAACTGTGATAATATAAATTGTCTATGATATCAACTACGTCACAATACTCCCCACCGGGCCCACCGGTAATACGTGAAAATATCGGGGTGTGACATTTACATCGTCGCTCGTGTCCTCATATGAGTGAACAAAATGGTATTGTCGAGCGTTGCCACCGCCACGTCGTGGAAACCGGTCTCACCTTACTAGCCCAATCCAAACGACCTCAAACTTTTTGGTCATTCGCCTTTCAAACCGCCGTCTACCTCATCAATCGTCTACCTTCTCGTCTTTCCTCAAACAAATCTCCATATCAACTATTTTTCCAACGTCCTCCCGATTACTCATTTCTTCGAGTTTTCAGATGTCTCTGTTTTCCTTATTTACGTCCATATAACCAACAAAAAATTGATTTTCATTCTACTCCTTGTATATTTCTCGGTTATAGCCCTTCTCATCATGGATATCAATGCCTTGATCAAACTACTCACCGAATCTACATTGCTCGCCATGTCCGATTTAACGAGCATGTTTTTCCCTACTTTACTGACTCTCCATCGACCCTCCTTCATCCTCCACAGCCGCTACTTCCTTTTCTACAATTCCTGATCCGCCATTAACCATTTTTGATAACCCATCCATTCCTACAACCGAACCATCGCCACCCACCCCACCTATTTCCGAACCTGTCCAAACAGCCCCTATTCCTCAGACCAACACCACCTAACCTACTTCCTCTCCTTCGCAACCAACCACGCCCCGTTACCGACCTCCTCACCTTCGGCCACATCCTAAACCCCGAATTTTTTTTGACCCTTCAGCCAATATCGCCACCACCGCTACCGTTCTTTCTGAACCGACTTCCTTTACTGTTGCCAACGAATCCGCAGAGTGGCGTCAAGCCATGGCAGCCGAGTTGCACGCACTACACAGAAACGGAACATGGTCATTAGTTCCTCCGGTTCCAAATTCTAATGTTATTGATTGCTAGTGGGTTTACAGGTTGAAAATTGATCAGCATGGGAACCTGACTAGACACAAGGCTCTATTGGTAGCAAAGGGTTTTTTACAGCAGTCTGGCATTGATTATCATGAGATGTTCAGCCCTGTGGTCAAACCAGCCACCATTCGCACGGTTCTTTCTCTTGCCGTCTCTAACAATTGGTCTCTCAAACAACTTGATGTGCAAAATGCGTTTTTACACGATGATCTACATGAAACGGTCTACATGCGTCAAGCACCGGGCTTTGAGGATCCTAAACATCCTAATCATGTTCGCAAGTTGCACAAATTCCTTTATGGCTTAAAACAGTCGCCCAGGGCATGGTTCACCAAACTCTCAAACATCTTACAACATCTTGGTTTTCATGGTTCGAAAATTGATCCATC
This sequence comes from Helianthus tuberosus, assembly GCA_030545235.1. Taxonomy (NCBI): domain Eukaryota; kingdom Viridiplantae; phylum Streptophyta; class Magnoliopsida; order Asterales; family Asteraceae; genus Helianthus; species Helianthus tuberosus. The sequence continues at coordinate 57,727,804 of CM060427.1, forward strand.
ATTATTTATCCTTAACCGCTCGGGTACACAGGTTTACCTACTAGTTTACGTGGACGACATCATTATTACGGGCAACGATCCCAACACAGTTAATCGCATTATTGCCTCACTTGGTCAACATGTATCTCTCACTGACATGGGTCGTCTTACTTACTTTCTTGGTATTGAAGTTCTTCACACCTCTTCGGGTCTTATCCTATCTCAACGGAAGTATATTCTGTAACTTATTGATCGAGCCGGGTTAAAATAATCGAAACCGCTTGCAACACCTACAAATGCCAAAACAGATACGATAACCAAGGACGACCCACTTATGTCCGATCCTACAAGATATCGCCATTGTGTTGGAGCACTTCAGTATGCCACTTTATCTAGGCCCGACATTGCCTACGCTGTCAATAGGGTATGTCAGTTCATGCATGATCCTCACGAATCCCATTGGACAACTGTCAAACGTATAATTCGCTATCTCAAAGGAACGTCTCAACTGGGCCTTCGTTTTACATCGAACTCAACGTCTACATTACATGCCTTTGCTGATTCACATTGGGGTGAGCGGTTGGTTCCTATTACAGCATATTCGGATTCCGATTGGGCTGGTTGCCCGGTCGACCGTCGATCCACGGGGGGCTATGCTATCTTTTTGGGTTCGAACTTAGTATCATGGTCAGCTCGTAAGCAGAAAACTGTCTCTAGGTCATCTACTGAATCCAAATACAAGGCTATTGCTGATACGGTTGCTAAACTAATCTGGTTAAAGTCTCTTCTACAAGAACTGGGAGTTAAGTTGAATAAACCCACTCTTTGGTGTGATAATCTTGGAGCTACGTATCTTTCAGCAAACTCGGTGTTTCATGCTAGAACTAAACATGTGGAGGTAGATTTCCATTTTGTTCGTGAGCAAGTCAGTCAAGGAAATCTGAAGGTTCAATTTATTAAAATAGATGATCAAATTGCCGACATCTTCACGAAGTCGTTATCAACTCAAAGATTTGAATTTTTAAGATCCATGTTACAGGTCGTTACCCGCCCTCAACTTGCGGGGGAATATTAAGCCAAATATTTAGTTGTCATAAGTTAGAGGGTTATTATTGTAACTAGTAGAATATATATAAACCTCTTTGTAATCAATATTGAATTAATGAATGAAATTATGAGTTGATACCTAAACATAACACGTTTAACCCATTTTTAATGAGCCAAACATGTTGATAGGTTGTCGGTAACGTGTTTAATGGGTAAGTATGAGTGTGACAACTGACAAGTAGAAAATACGATGTGACAAAACCAAACTAATCATATAAAAATTTTATTAATAACAAAATGAAAATAAGTTAAAATTAGTAGAGTACATGAGTAATATGAAGAGTTTTTTTTTAAATTTAAAAAAGATTGGAAATGGATTGGAAATTGCAAGTGTATTTTAGACAAATAGATAATGGAAAAAACAAAAATAAACTTATAAAGGTCAAAAAAAACTTAAATGGATTAATTGGTCAACCAGTTTTTATACAGGTCAACCCCACCTGTTTTTTAAACGCGTGAACGTGAACACGACTTGTTTTTTTTTAAATGGGTCTTTTTAGTCGACTCAAAACCTCTTTTATACGCATCATGTTCAAGTCGTGTCAAGAATTGCTGCCTCTAATTTGGACATTCATAATAAAGGTCATGTATGATATAAAGTGACGTAGCTTATTGATCAAAATGGGCACATAGATTTTCTTAGGTGAGGGAGAACTAGTATATTTGGAATAATTGCACACTTGGAATACAAACTGTAAGTTCAGAACAAACACATAATAAGAAAGGCAAGGTTCATGTATGTTTGATCATATCAACCATTCACTTGTATTATTTGTCAACAAAACCATAAATCAAAACCCACAAGAATCTTCTTGTCACTTTCCAACTTTTGTAGAGGATAAGGTTATGATGGCCTTTCTATGGACATGCTTCACCAACAACACCACGACAAGGTTTGGCATGTGGGCTGAACCCCATTATGATCATCTAAACCCGACACACCAATCTTTAACAAACCAACACGGAGTTCACGTGAAATTTGAAAATGACCATGTACTTGTGATAAGAATTATTGTCCCCTAATTTCCCATTAATTAGTAAAAATAGTATATGCAACTTAAATGGAGTTGATTCAAGAATGATCAAATTCATATACGGTAATATGGATTTGGTTAGCTAAAACAATATATTTGAACTTACGATACGTTATGTTATGGAACTAATAAGATTTGAATAAAAATGTTTTAATGGGCGGAACGCTTAGACAAATCTCCACTTTTTTTTATTCTTCATATACACGTCTAACTTGAAACAAACATAACTTTATACATTAGAAGTTACACGACCCATATGTATCGAAATGTCTTAACATGCCGAACGCTTGGACATCCATGATCCGCTTTTACTTGATTCCATATACATGAGTCTTGACTAAAACCAAAGATAACTTTATACGTTTTAAGTTGCATAACACATAAGATATGATAAGAAATGTCTTAATGCCGGACGCTGCATGAATAATGGATTTCTTTAACTCAAAATTATTTAGCTGTGTAATTTAATATTTTAAATTTCAAGATATGGCAAATCTAAGATCCACCTAACAAAAGAGGCTTGTCTGGGTGTAATGTTTAAACATTCATAAATGCCAATATTATCAGATAAACGCTAGCATTCATGCGGATCTTCCATAATTGATACACTAAAGTTACAGAAGTTCTATAGCTGATGGGAGAGATTACGCGATAGTTAACCGTTGATTAACATAATTCATCGTTAAACCAGTATGCTACAAGTCATTAATCTGTTCTAACATAAGCCTTATGTTTGTATATTAATGTCCAGGCAGACATGGTGGGGAACAGTCAAATGCCTGCAATATGAGCTGTACCTAATTTCCTAGATAATGGTACATGACAAATTGTCGGATTCAAACCCAGAACGTGCAACCAATATTCTCAGCTACAACAACTCTGAGCCACTGAAACGTACACCTAAATAACACTCAATAAATGATCCATATCATTGCTATATTTTTTAAACAATCATGTTAACAGCAATATGTCGTAAGTCTTAACTATCGATAGAAGTGATGTTTTTGAGTCATTACAACAAATTATACAATACAAGTGTACACATTTTTATCGGATGTCCCCGAAGGGACAAAAAAAAATAAGACCACTAAAACAAAAATTGTTTTACCGGCGAAAGAAGGTTGCCGTTGTTGGGTAGCAGTTAGGCTCACTATGCTATATGGAACAGACTGTTGGGCTATCAAGAAGATACAAGCGCGCAAGATGGAGGTAGCAGAGATGAGGATGCTGAGGTGGATGTGTGGACACACGAGGTTAGATCGGATAAGAAATGATGTTTTTAGGGAAAGATTAGGAGTGGCTAGTATATCGGAGAAGATTAAGGAGGGGAGATTGAGATGGTTTGGGCATGTAAAGCGGAGGGAAACGACGGCACCAGTTAGAGTAGTGGAAACTCTTACTGTGGAGGGGAGGAGAGGAAGAGGCAGACCCAAACTGACATGGGATGAGCAGCTTAGGCATGATTTACTAGAGTTGCATCTTTCTGAGGACATGGTCCAAGATAGGACTTCGTGGTGGCGTAGGATTAGGGTTAAGGACTTCTAGAAGATATTGCAGTAAGGTCTTAGGTGTATTTTAGGGACTTAGGTTTTTCTCACTCTTTAAGGGACTTTTCCGGTGATTGTCTTCTTGTGTTTATGCCCAATTGATGTTGTTTGCTATTATACACGATTTACATTATATTGTGTCACTCTGACCAATTACTTAGTATGGGTGACTTCTTATTTCTAGATTTTTTGACTTGGTGTGTTGGTATGTTGTTCGTTTTCGAGCCGAGGGTCTCTCTGGAAGCAGACTCTCTATCCCTATGGATAGAGGCAAGGTCTGTCTACATTCCACCCTCCCCAGACCCTATAAGTAGCTTTGCTATTCGTGGGATTTACCAGGTATGGTTGTTGTTGTTGTTGAAGTGTACACATTTTTGTTAAATTTTCACACTCAATATATGAATTATAGTCTACTTGGAGACCCTGATTTCGAGCTAAAAAACAACTTTAATTTTGATGTAAACTCCATGTAAAATTTTCAGTAATTTAGACATATTTCTGAATCTCAAATTTGGACTAAAGTTTTATGGAACATTCATTGTAAAATAAAAAATTTTTCTTTCTAAAAATCAGGATTACGTGTCAGTGATAAAACAAGAAACAAATGTAGGTTGTTTGACCAATCATTCAGGTTGACACACCATGTGCCATAGAAACAAGCTTGTATGTTTAAGATAATCTTATTAGGCTGTATATGAAGACATGTATGGCCCTTTTGACCAGCAGGATAAAAAGTTAATGACATGTCATTTTTTTTATTTTTTCAGCCATTTGTCCATGGAGACAAGCCAATGGTTGTTCCTTATCCTATGGACCCCATAAACACAAGAGTTGAACAGGTGGGTTGGGGATATGCAAAATATACCACATACTTAACGTATATCATATTTCCAAAGCAAAAATGACTAACATCAAACAGACTAACCTAATATGTCGCGTACCATTTCTAGTAGAGGTTGTAAATAGCTCTATCGTTGTCAAGTCCCGCTCTAAGAGAAGTTGCTTTAGGTTGGCCTATATATAGAGAGGCATTTAAGTAAATGAGTATATCTAGTTATCTACTCTTTGAAAGCTTTTAACAAGTTCTCTGGTACTAGCTTCTCATGGCAGCTGCAAGTTCATCAATCTTCAAGACATTAAAACAGCGGTCAATATTGAAATGTTCAAAGCAACTTCGGGAACAAAAAGCACGAATTTATATCATATGGAGGTGCACCATGTTTCTTATTTGCTCACATGATTAGAGTGAAGAATAGAATAGCTCTAGGAAGATGTAAGTTATAGATGTTAACAGTTTGTGTATGTATATAGAAAAAATGTTTTGTAAGGTGCTTTATATGAATGAGGACATACTTTCAGTAACCACAATCCATTTTGTGACTATTGGCTGATGTGGATTATTACAATTGATTGTGTGATTTATGATATAATCTGATTGAATTTGATATGTGGGCAAACCTTTTCAAGTTTTTTTTTTATCAGCAAAAGTTCGTTCATTCATCACCGAGAAGATTATACACGGCGGATGTTACCAGTGAGGTTTTAGCAACATACTGCCATTACCTTTGAAATTCACCAAAAATCAAAAAAATCATACATATAACATTACAGGTTAAAAATTAAAATTCATCCAGGTCTCCCAATTCATGAGCAAGCCCTTTGCTCTATACTTTATCCATGTGAAAGCCAACTATTGTAGTTCTCCAAATATTCTGTCCGCATCTATTCATTTTCCAGCGAAGTTAATGTCATTCCGAGCCTTTCAAATTACCCAGCATGTCGTTAAGATGATTGATTGAACCAGCTTCTTTTTATGTTCCGCATACTTTTGTAAATCTTGAGGAGGTCTCTAAACTCAAACCTTTTCAAGTTCATATGAAGTTCGAAACCGATGGAACTATGAACAAGTCAAATGTTCAAATGTTGAAGGGGTCCATGGTTATGCCTTGCAGAACTTGAGACTTACAAAAAGGAAAATTGACAATTAGTGCATACACTTAATTCTTGGATCTTGATTCTCAAACTGTTTATATTAAAAAGGAACATTTTTTGCACCTTGCGCTTAGGCAACGAGTGATCCCTTTGCCAGAAGCGTGCTTTGAAGGGGCCGGGAGGGGCGCCCGACCCCCCGAACTTTTCGGCAAGTAGTGTTATATATGTAGTTTTCGTATAGAATTTTTTGGGTATATATATGTTTTCGACCCCCCGGTTCTATAGAAATTTTTGGATATATACGTTTTCGACCACCCGATAAAAAAATTCAAGTTTCGCCACTGCCCTTTGCATCGTCAGCCTAGCACAATGTGTCAGCCTAGTACAATGTTAAAAACAGCCACAACCATACAAAAGGTGGGCTCAGGTGGGCAAAGGTCAGATGCATGCTGAGTTAAAGTTGTACCTAATTCACAATTGATGGCACATGACACAAATGGAATGACAAACTCTTTGATTCATACACAAAATGTGCAAGGAGTTATTTTTTCTACATAGTCAAGTCGCACATGCACCAAAATGGGTGGTATATGTCCGCATACCAGTCAACATCGTTTTCTACCGATAATTGTTTGAACGATCATTAATGTGAATGTATACGTGTCATATTTTTTGTGGATCATATGTCAAAAAATCAACTTATCCATCTCTTTGTGAAGACAGATATGACCCCTCAACCATTGGAATGTATGTTTCAGTACTCTTGGCGCTCTGTATAGTATAACGTTTATGATTAATAACTTTGCACTCCAAAATACGAAACAAAGTAAAAAAAAAAACATAAAGGATAGTTATCACTTTATCGTAATCACCTGGAACCATCAGATTTAGTCTTTGTGATCTGCAGCTGCCATCCTTTTGTATACCACTTGCAGACCTTTTATCTTCACTTTCTTGATACTTTTAGCATACATTTGATATCCATGCTGTTTCCCTCTTATCTTTACTTTCTTGGTACTTTTGGGACATAGTTGGTTTCTATGCAGTTCGATTTTTATCTTCACTTTCTTGATACTTTTAGCACAAATTTGACTTCTATGACGTTTGGCTTGTATTTTCAAATTCTTGATACTTCTAGCACACACTTGACGTCCATGTCGTTTGCCTTTTATCTTCAGTTTCCTGATACTTTTAGCGCACGCATGACTTCCATGTCGTCTGCCTTTTATCTTCAGTTTCTTGATACTTTTAGCACATACTTGATTTCCATGCAGTTTGTTTTTTAACTTCATTTTCTTGATACTTTTAGCAAACATTTCATTTCCATGTAGTTTTCCATATAATTTCACTTTCTTAATACATTTAGCAAACATTTGATTTGCATATAGTTTTCCTTTTATCTTCACCTGTAATCCATGCAGTTTGCCTTTTATCTTCACTTTCTTGATACGTCTAGTAATATCTGTCCCAGAACCTGAGCCCTTTTTAAGTAGCACATCCAAATCAGCTGGCTCAGGCTGTGGCTGACAAGGTATTATAGAAGACTCTAAAGAGGAACTTGAAGAAGCTAAAGATGACGTTTTTCCACCTAGCAGGACCACCTGGTCCAGTTCCTCTTTTAGCTGTTTCACATCCTGACACTTAACAGATATTTCTCCACTGCACATATCATGTGTATAAATAATGTTGAGCAAAACAAGATATGCAAGACTACAATGGATGCTACAACTTACTGTAACATAGTGACTAAATGACCACGATCTATGAGGAACTCCTGCAACTGTTATAATAATACAAATTAATTTTCTTCCCAGTATAAAAACTATAACAAGATGGCATTAATCAATTACTACGACTACCTTGGAAATCTCCACTGCTTCTTGTTTCAGTCTATTGGACTCTTCTTCCACCTTTGCCATCCGAGTTTCTGCTTGTACAAGTGCCGCTCTAGCAAATGCTTCATTTCCTTGCTTCTTTTTTATCGCCGACTTCTTTTTCATTATTGCTGAAGTCAATCTTACCTCCAAGGATCTACTCATCTAAAAAAAGAACAAAAAAGGATCTGATAATAACGATCACCCACTGACTTCAATGCTAGTTTTGATCAACAGTTACTAACAACAGCAGTACCTCATCAAGTAATTCAAGAGATCTATCTCCTTTATCCAATAAACTTGTCACATGAAGCTGAAGCGACTCCATTTTAGTAGATAAAAGTTTCTTATGTACATAAGCTTCTCTAGCAAGCTGCAAAGAACAAGTAAACTCTCCTGTAAATGTGGCACCAACTTCCACAGAAAAATCTGACAGATGCTATTAAATCCTAGGAAACGAGATTAGTCGGTTGCAAGTTACCATGTCATTTTTCTTCTTTACACATTGCTGCCTATCCGTAAGTTCATGCACCTTTAACATAACATCTGAGCAACTGTGATCAGCTTCATGTTTTGCTTGTTCTGCAGCTTTTTCTTCATATTCCACTTTGTTCATTAGGCTGATAACCCAATCAATCTTTGAGTCCATAGATTTCTGAAAAAAAAACTATGTTTAAAGTTCTCTCCTAAAGCTAGCATTTATCTTCCACAAAAGCGTCAAGAAAACAAACGATCAAAATCCGAGTTAGTAACACAGTAATAAAACAAAACAATAATCATTGCAGGACTTCAAATTATAACTCATCAAGTGGTAACGCATAATCAAATATGTCATTTGTACAAAGACTTCCCCATTAAAAGTTAATTGCTAGATGTTAAACTAATATGATATGATGGTCAATTATGGTCGATTTTGACAAGGAAATTTTAACTCATAATCTTATTTTAAGGCCACCCGTAGTGGAGCCTTATACGGCGCCATATACCACCATCCAGCCCCATAGCGCCGGGGTACACCGCCCCCGGGCGCTATGAACAAAATTGTTTCCCTCCGTGATATGCATAGCGCTGTGTCATGGTGGTTTCTCTCTCTCTCTCACACACACATATATACATATATATATGTAAAATTGAAGGGGTATAACCCCATTACACACTCAAGTTATATAACCCCTCATTACCCTCATTTCTTACACATTTGGCGCGTGTCGTATAACCCTACATCTATTGGGGTTATGGGGCTTGACCACTACACATGGTGTAAAAGTGCATGAGTGAGCTGTGGTGCTTGTTTTCAAGTTGGGACAACATATAAAATCTAGAATATTATAGGGTCACTTGAGCAATAAATAAGAAGATGTGGACTATTGTGCTATTAAGAAAAGTTCAAAAATTTATAACCATTTTCCTACATAATTAAGGGCATGTTTGGCTAAGCTTTTTGAAACAACGTATTGACTTATTGGCTTTTTGAAAAGTCATAAGCTCCAAATCCAAAATGATGTTTGGCAACGAGGGTGTATGTGAGGGGAAAAAGCCAATAAGTCAATAAGTTGTTTCAAAAAGCTTAGCCAAACATGCCCTAAATCAAACTTTGATCTCACAATATAAATTCATCTCTCTCTCTACGATTAGGGTTTTTTTAACATGCATCATGTAAAAAAAAAGTTGGTAATATTTATCGAGTTAAATTTCAAGTCAACATAGATTTCTTTCCACTTTGGTTCAATTCTAGATTAAGGGGCTGTTTGGCTAAGCTTATTTTGGAGTGACTTAGGGTGAAGGGAGTGGTTAAACACTTTGAGTGGCTAACTAAAAAATCAACCAATGAGAGTGTGCCATGTCAAAGTGGTAAACTATGCTCAAAATGTTGGCAATGGTTTAGACACTTGGTGAAGTGGTAAACTATTTTAAAAAAAAAAGGAAAAATGTGTCATTGGTTGAGATGGCATGGACCCCACCACAAAACCCCACTCTCTCCCCTCTCCTCCCTCTTCCCGAATCGGTATACCTTCACCGATTTTGGCCTCATTTTCGGCAATATATGTTCAGCAAACATATTGGCATTGGTTTGCCAAGTGGTAAAGTGGGTTTACCACTTTCCACTCCCTTCACCCTTATGACTTATTGACTTTTTTGAAAAGTAAACAAGTCATAATGGAATGACTTATTTACTTATTCCTCTCACATAATAAGCTAACCCAAACACCCTTTTAACTTTTCAAAAAGTCAATAAGTAAATAAGTCATTAAAATAAGCTTAGCCAAACAGCCCCTAAATAGTTTTACAAAATAAGTTTTAGGGTTTAACACACAGAAAACATTAAACAGATAAATGACTAATATAGTTTAATGATAGATTTACCTTCTTATTACGAACATCCTCAATGGAAGCGTCTAGAAGTTGAGTGCCCCAAGTTTGACCTGAACTTGTGGACATATTGTTTAATGTAGAGTCATCATCATCAGGAGTAACCATTTCAACATCAAATGCATTTTTATCAGCTATCATTTATCTGAATAGCGGTTTCTTTCTTTGTAGATCTGGAAATGCAATCGATGTAGAATCTTTCTAATTAATGAAATTATTCTTGACAAAGCACGTAATTGTGAAAGATTAGTACAAAAACTGAAGTGAACGAAGTAACGACGAAGCTGCAATCGATATAAAACCTCGATAGAATTTGAGTAAATGAAAGATTAGTACGACCGATTTTTACCTCGAGACCGCAGTCTCTCGGAAATGAGCAAAACTTAATAACGTGTTCGCCGATCAGGATTTCAAAACGTTAATTAGGCGATAGATGATTCAAACACTTGTCCACTGAATAATATGTCATGTCAAATTCTCATTCTTCTCCTCATTTTACACTCAATCTCGTAAAGTTATATATTTTTTATTTCTAAAAAATATAAATTATGCATAAATAAATAAAATATATAAATTAAATAAAAGTACTTTTAATTAAAAAAAACACATTCTGTATACACGTATTAATTCAAAACATCCCCAGGAATAGTATAGTTTCGTTTGTTTTCATTTTGGCCACTAAGTTTTCATTTGTTTTAAAAACTCCTCAAAGTCATCCGTCCATATCTTTTATACTACAACGTTCTAAATATATAATTTTTATCTTTCACTTTCTTTGGCATAAAATTTTCACAGATAATTTTCTATTATGTCAGTTTATTTACTAAGATACTTTTATGGTTTTAATCAATATAAAACACATGCGGATTTTTTTGACCATATTACTACTTTAGTTATTAGTTTTAACTTTTGGGTGCTACATCAAGTGTTGATAGTGTATCAATACCATAATGAATTGAATCGATACCGATCAATATCCGTTACAACATATGGATGATTCTGCTAGTTTATATTATTATATTATATTATATAATAACAATTAGAATATGCTCTTGTCTACAGTAACAAAAAATGCCTTCATTTTAGAGATAATTACAGAAGTATCATTTCTTTAATTTCCAATCTTATTTTTTCACAAACAAAGAGGTAGGATCGGATGGCTTCTTTTTCTTGTCATTTTAGTGTGGTTTATAATTTTAGTCCCTCACATATTAACAATAGATTGTATACATGTTAAAAATTGTATACATATTAAAAAGTGTTTTAAATATTATAATAAATATGTAGTTTTTTTATACTTTTATTATTTTAATATTATAATAATAATAATAATAATAATTATTTTCTTTACTTTTAAGTTGGATAAGTTTGGTGTCAACTGGTACCGGTATCAAAAATATCGGTATGGTTCGGTTCGTTATCGGTACATGAAGGTAAAAACCGACAACAGCCGTACAGAAAACGTCAAAAGTCGGTACCGAATTGATTTTGAAAATCTTTTAGTTCGGAAAATTCAGTATTGCTCCCCGGTACCATTTGCTCATCAATGATCATGGGTACCGTACGAACAACAACTTATCATGCAACCTTTTTTGTTGATTTTCTTCAACTTTTAATGTTTTTTTAGTTTTAGGTGTAGGGATGAGCTTGGTGCCAACCGATACCGAATCGGTACTGGAACCGAAAATACCGATTACAATACTAGTATATGAAGGTAAAAACCGGTAGCGAACCGGTACCAGGTGTCACACCCCCAAAATCCACAAGCGGAGTATCACCGCAGGGAGCGTGACATGACCATGATCCAACCACCAATCATCTTGAACATTATAAATTAAGTAAATAAAGGTCCAAACCAAACAATATAATTAGTGACCAAACAATTTAATAAGTTCAAGTTATCAGCGGAAGCATAAGTTTGAAACCAAAACATAAGTTTAAAAGTTCATAAGTTTAACATGGAACTAAACAGTCCATATCCCACAATGACTTCGTCCTCCTGTGCAAGCTCCATCTAAGCACCTAACGACCTGCAAGGCATATAGTAACGAATCAACAACAAAGTTGAGCGAGTTCACAGTTGGGTGTTCGTTTTAAGTTGTTTAAAAACCTAGGTTTCTTTTAGCTGGCTTACTTGCCGTGGGGGTTACCCCGTAGTTTAAAAACATGATTAATCCTTTTCTTTTACTCTGGCTCCCAGCCGTGGGGGCTACCCCATGAATATCCCACTAGACCCGTTACCATATCGACTACTGACTGAGAAAGTTGGGTGCCCTAAGTCAATGTATATCATCATTGATGTGCCCAGATCCATTAGTCCACTCCCGTCCTCTGCGGCAGGGTGTGAGGCTTGTCAACCCTAATAGCGCTATTTAACTAATGACCTGTTCGCCATTGGCCCGGCGATTAAGTCGATATAAAAATGAGGGACTTATGATAGAGATTTTGGACTAGCAACAATGTTGTCACCCTTCAGTTAAGAGGGTGGAGGTACGTGTCCTATATAATGAGATCACGCAGGTTCCAAATGTTGTCACCCTTTAATTAAGATGGTGGAGGTACGTATTCTAACCAAGGAGAATACACAGGTTTCCTTTCAATCATTTACCCATTCCCAACCACCAGGAATACCATGCCTTGTAGAAAGTGTGAACTCCCCTTACGTTAGCTCGGCAGATAAACAAAAGGTCAATCAAGCTGCTAGTGGTCAACCACGTCCTAACATGGTTACCATACAAGTCAGGCCTAGGTTCAAGTAGTGCACGTAGGTTTACACATAAGCTAACAAGTTACAACACATAATGATCATGGCAAACACGTAGAACACGTTAACAGTCAAGTACACACATAAGGCCGAAGCTTGTGCGACTCAGATGATTGGGCCGTTGAGCTTGTGCGAGCCCAATCATCTTGTGCGATCCAATTTTAAAGCCCAATACAACCGGCCCAACCTGTTGTGTATCCAGCACAATCTTGTGCGACTCACAACGGGTTCTGCGATTGAAAACACACCCGACCCAATATATGCAACCCAAAATTCACATGGCCCGAACAAATAAACAGACATTCAACTTGTGCGGTCCAGTTACACTTGTGCGATTACAAATGGCTTGTGCGACTGAAACCTACTTGTGCGATTGAGTTTTGGGCTTTAAGGCCCAACAACATAATAGGGTTCAAACTGTTGTGTGTGGCCCAAGACTTGTGCGATCGGTACTGCCTTGTGCGATCCACAACGTCTTGTGCGGCTAAGGGGCTTGTGTGATCAGATGTGATCTGATCTTGTGCGACCGAGGAGGAACTTGTGCGATTAGTTTTACTATCCGTAAATCATGCTAATAAGTTATATCTACAATTTATGGCAATCATTTATCTTATTTCCATTTATTCAATTTAATTAATTAATTCTAACAGTTTCCATCTTAACCATTGCTCGATCAAATCAATATTTTCAAACGATTCTTATGAACTCCAAATCACAACTAATCTGTTAAGATCCACACACTAATTCGGATCATCTAAATCAGTGATTTCATGTCACACCCCCAAAATCCACAAGCGGAGTATTACCGCAGGAGGCGTGACATGACCAGGATCAAGCCACCAATCATATTGAACAATATAGTAAAGTAAATAAAAGTTCAACCACACAATATATAATTGGTGTTCAAAACAAGTTAACCAAGTTCAAGATAATCAGCGGAAGCATAAAATGTAAAACCAAAGCATAAGTCATAAGTTCATAAAGTTTATCATGGCACGCAACGGTCCATGTCCCACAACGACTCCTCCTACTCGTGCAAGCTCCATAAATCCCAAACGACCTGCAAGGCATGTAACAACGAGTCAAGAACAAAGTTGAGCGAGTTCACAGTTGGTTATCTAGTTTTAATGTTGTTCCAAAAACCATAAGTTGTTTCGTAAACCACGAGTTATCCAATTCCTTGTTTCCCAAACCATAATCAGTGGGGGCTACCCCATGTAACCACTAGACCATTACCATATCGACAACTGACTGAGAAAGTTGTGCCCTACGTCAATGTCTATCATCATTGACTAAGTGCCCAGATCCATTAGTACACGCCCGTCCTACCGGCACGGTGTGAGGCTTGTCAACCCTAATAGCGCTATTAACTAATGACCTGCTCACCATTGGCCCGACGATTAAGTCGATATAAAAATGAGGGACTTAATGATAGAGTTTTGTCTAGTAAGTTATAGGTTGTCGTCCTTCCAACTGAGGGCGGAGGTACGTAATCTATCCAAGGAGAATACGCATGTTAATGTTTTCATCCTTCTCAACGAGGATGGAGGAACATATTCTGTTAAAGGTGAATATGTAGGTTTCGTTTTACCTCCTTAACCCATTCCTAAACCATCGGGAATCCCATGCCTTATAGAAAGTGTGAACTCACCTCGGTTTGCTCGGTTTGTTAAGTTACTTGTTTCCAATTAATCAGTCAAAGCCTATGGTGATTCATATATGCGAAATCAGTTTAGGTTCACATAGTTCACGTATAATAAACGATCACAGTGCACATTCAACAGTAATCACATAGCAGTTACATAATTCACACAGTCCACAGTTTACATGTCACACGTATGTTTCATACAGTACACAATAGTTAGGTAAACTATTCATCATGAGCAAATTCATATTTCCTCAGTCATGATAAACTAACATGTCCTAGATGTGATTTCATTAACAAAGTCATCCCTCAGCAGAAGTTACTCAGTTCACTGTGTTTATTTTCCCTCTTGAAGAAACCCCATGTTTCGTCTTGATCCCCTTTGGCGAAACCCTCAGGTTTCTTCGTGATTATCCATTGACGAAACTCCCAAGTTTCGTTGACAACAAGGTGACGAAACTCCCAAGTGTTTCGTCGAGAATGCTAATGACGAAACCTCTAGTGTTTCGTCGTCAACATGTGTGGCGAAACTCCCAGGCCTTTCGTCGAGGTGTTAACAGTTTCAAGCATTTGCCTATCTACTCCCGTAAATCCCGTAAACACTTCCCAATTTCCCCAAAGTGGATCAAACAAGTAACCCTAAACATGAACCCTAGATTAACCGATCATCAATATGCACATATCCATACCACCTATTCATAAACAACTGAAAACCCTAACTATTGACAATTTCATCATTTAATCATCTCATAACAGATTATCAAATCCACCATTTACAAATATCATTCCAAATCAAATGATTAAATCTCGACATACATAACCATCACAACAATCTAACCATTTAAAATCCCCTAGATCATCAATCATCATCATAAGCCATGAAATCATAACTAGCAATCATTGTATAGTAACAAATCAAAGCATCCTACCAAGGCATCTTGCAACCTAATGTGATAGAATTTAGATAATTGGTATCTATACACTAACTGGTTAAGAGATGAACTAGCAACAATTCGGGAGGGTTGATGATTGCCGTCGAGTGTAAGAGAGAGAAGAGAGCCTAGGGTTTGCAAATCGATCAACTGTGTGACATCGTGCAACCCTACTTTGTTTTATACGTGTGTGCAAGTGTTGGGCCCTTACTGGGCTTCGGGGAAACCTGGGCTGTCGAAACTCCATGTTTCATCGTGATGATTATGACGAAACTCTAAGGTTTCGTCAAGTAGAGGGAATGGCGAAACTCCCTGAGTTTCGTCGAGTTGGTTTGTGGTGAAACTTCATAGAATTTTGTCATAGATATATATAAAAATAATAATAATAATAATACACCATTATATCATATGTCAAACAGTACACAGTTTCTTATTTAATTCAACCAGTAATACATCAAGCATATACACAAGTTATAATGCAAGGAGGTTATGAAAACATGATAGTAAACAAGTAACGTGTCAAGGAAAGACCTTGAAAACTCGAGTTGTCACATTATCCCCAACTTGAAAGAAATTTCGCCCCGAAATTTAGCACGTAGTTGCTGAGGAAACTAGTTAGTTTGCGTGGTTTTCCTGGGGCATCACATCATTCCCCCGTTGGTTTGGAATTTCGTCCCGAAATTCCACAGTAGCTTCAGCCTCAGTAGTGGTGTCACTTTTCTCGAACAATTGGGGATACTTGCGTTTGATTTGGTCTTCTCGTTCCCAGGTAAACTCTGTTCCACGACGGGAGTTCCAACAAACTCGAACAAGAGGTATTCCGGTGCGTTTGAGAACCTTAACATCTCGATCAGTAATCTCTACTGGTTCCTTGATGAATCGCAGCTGATCGTCGATAGTGAGCTCATTGAGAGGAACTATGAGGGTCTCATCTGACAGACACTTCTTCAGATTCGATACATGGAATACGTTGTGAACTCCACTGAGTTCTTCGGGTAGGTTCAGTTTGTAGGCCACCTTGCCAATTATCTCTGTGATTTCAAAAGGTCCGACATATCGCGGGTTGAGTTTGCCTCGTTTACCAAAATGAACTACACCCTTCGAATGTGAGACTTTAAGTAGTACTCGATCCCCAACCTGGAACTCGAGTGTTGTTTCCTTCGCTTATCAGCGTAGCTTTTCTGACGGTCACGAGCTGCCGCCATTCGTTGTCGTATCTGAGCAATCTTCTTTGTTGTGTCTACGACGAGTTCTAGGCCAGTGATTTGGCTGTCGCCAACCTCTGCCCAACAAAGGGGTGATCGGCACTTTCGTCCGTACAATGCCTCAAACGGAGCAGCCTGGATGTTGGTGTGGTAGCTGTTGTTATACGAAAACTCCACTAATGGGAGGTATCTTTCCCAGCCGTTACCAAAATCGATTACATATGCTCGAAGCATGTCTTCAAGGGTTTGAATGGTGCGTTCAGACTGCCCATCCGTCTGTGGATAATAAGCCGTGCTCATGTCTAATCGAGAGCCAAAAGACTTGTGCATCGCTTGCCACATTTCAGATGTAAAACGTGTGTCACGATCAGAAATGATGGAGGTTGTCACCCCGTGCCTCGAAACTACTTCCTTTAGGTAAATGTCTGCTAGAGTAGAAAACTTATCCCTTTCCTTGATAGCCAGAAAATGTGCAGAGTTGGTTAGTCGATCCACGATCACCCAAATGGTATCATTTCTGCGTTGAGATCTAGGCAGGCCAGTAATGAAATCCATGGAAATTTGCTCCCATTTCCATGTCGGTATCTCTGGTTGTTGGAGTAGGCCTGATGGTTTCTGGTACTCGATTTTGACTCTCGCACAAGTAAAAAATTTACTAACGTAAGTTGCTATGTTAGCTTTCATACTAGGCCACCAATACGTAGTCTTGAGATCGTGGTACATCTTATCCACACCAGGATGTACCGAGTAACGAGACTTGTGCGCTTCATCCATCATAAGCTCACGTAGATTCCCATAAAGTGGAACCCAGATGCGCCCTGTTACGCAATAGGCACATCATCCTTTTGTTCTAATCGTTTCTTCGATCCATGCAGGGACTCAGCCCCGATGTTCTCTGCTTTCAATGCTTCAATCTGAGCATCTCGTATCTGAGAGGGAAGACTAGAGTGGATGGTAAGCTGTAACGCACGTACACGCTTAGGTTTTGTATCCTTTCGACTGAGGGCGTCGGCCACAACATTGGCTTTGCCCGGATGGTACTTGATCGCGCATTCGTAGTCATTCAGGAGTTCGACCCATTGACGCTGTCGCATGTTCAACTCCTTCTGTTCAAAGATATGCTGGAGACTCCTGTGATCGGTGTAAATGGTGCACTTGGTACCGTACAACTAATGCCTCCATATCTTGAGTGCGAAAACAACAGCTCCCAGCTCCAGATCGTGGGTAGTGTAGTTCCTTTCGTGAACCTTAAGTTGGCGTGATGCGTAAGCAATGACTTTCTCACGTTGCATCAACAGACAACCTAGTCCTTGAATTGACGCGTCGCAATAAACAACGAAATTGTCTGTGCCTTCAGGCAATGAGAGAATAGGTGCGCTACAAAGTCTATTCTTTAAGTGTTGAAACACGGATTCCTGTGCATCACCCCAACTATAGGTGACACCCTTCTGAGTTAGCGAAGTGAGTGGTTGTGCAATCTTTGAAAAATCCTTGATAAACCTTCTGTAGTAACCTGCCAAACCCAAGAATTGGCGGATTTCAGTTGGTGTACGGGGCGTAGGCCAGTTCTTGATCGAGTCAACCTTGGATGGATCAACATGAATCCCATCCTCGTTTACCACGTGGCCTAGGAAATGGACTTCACGAAGCCAAAATTCGCATTTCAAAAATTTAGCATACAGCTGCTCTGCTCGAAGGAGTTCCATAATGAGGCGTAGGTGATGCTCGTGTTCCTCCTGACTCTTAGAATAGATCAGGATGTCGTCGATGAAAACAATAACAAACTTATCCAGGTAAGGTTTGCACACTCGGTTCATGAGATCCATGAAGATCGCAGGTGCGTTCGTCAATCCGAAAGGCATGACTAGAAACTCGTAGTGCCCGTAACGAGTTCTGAATGCTGTCTTGGAGATATCCTCGTCTCGGACTCTCAGCTGATGGTAGCCTTATCTCAGGTCAATCTTTGAGTAGAAGCTCGACCCTTGCAGCTGGTCGAAAAGGTCATCAATACGTGGGAGAGGATAACGGTTCTTCACGGTCACCTTGTTGAGTTCGCGATAGTCAATACACATTCGGAAGGTACCGTCTTTCTTCTTCACAAATAAGACTGGTGCTCCCCAAGGCGAAGAGCTGGGACGAATGAAACCCTTTCCCAGGAGTTCTTGTAGTTGCGCAGACAGTTCTTCTAGTTCTGATGGAGCCAAACGATACGGTGCACGAGCTATTGGTGCTGCTCCAGGAGCTAGCTCAATTTGAAATTTGACTTGACGATGAGGCGGAAGACCAGGTAATTCCTCGGGAAATACCTCAGGGAAATCGCGTACAATAGGAATGTCTTCTATCCTCTTCTCTTTCGTGGAGGTGTCAGTAACGAGGGCTAGAATAGCTGTGTGGCCCTTTCGTAAGCACTTCTGGGCCTTAAGGAAAGAGATGATGCCCACTACAGCACCACTCTTGTCACCATGAATCATGAGAGGTTCTTCACCAGAACGAGGAATGCGGACAATTTTCTCCTTGCAAATAATCTCCGCTCGATGTTGAGATAACCAATCCATCCTAATGACGATGTCGAAACTACCAAGAACAATGGGAATAAGATCGATAGAGAAGGTCTGACCAGCTAGAATGAGGTTACAACCCCTAACTATGTGTGTGGCCTTAAGACTTTTACCATTCGCTAGTTCTACCACATGCTTGGTGTTCAAAAGTGTTGGGGTACGCTTAAGCATCTGACTAACTTTTAAGGACACGTAACTAGTATCAGCACCTGAATCGAATAAGACAGTAACATAGAAGTCGTCCAGTAGAAACTTACCCGTCACAACATTGGGATCGTTCCTTGCAACCCTGCCCAATCACGAAGACACGTCCCCTGGCACCGTTGCCATCATTGTTACCCCCATTGTTGTTCCCATTCCCTTGGTTGTTGTTGTTGTTCTGATTTTGATTCAACTGTGGATAGTGTCTCTTGAAGTGACCCTTAGCACCACACTGAAAGCATCCCTTGTTACCCTGCTGTTGCTGCTGCTGGTTCTGTGGAGCTTGTGGCTGCTGTTGGCGATTCTGATTTGCAGGATATGAGCTCCTGCAATCCTTGGCTGCGTGACCCACCTTATTACATCTCTGACAACGACTCTTGTTGCACGGCCCGCTGTGGTGCAAATTGCATCGATTGCACTTAGGGTGATTTCCCCTGTATCCACCCTGACCCCGATTCCCAGTAGACTGCTGATTGGGGCTCTTGTAGTCATCAGTCCTTCGCTGCTGAGACTGAACAGATGTAGAACCTTTGCTTGAATTTCCATCCCATTTACGGCTATTGTCGCTAGGAGCATCTGATGTAGCTGTAGCACTAATACGCTTGGGCAGCTTGTTCTGCTCAACTGCCTGATCAGTGAGACGATGAGCTATTCGTATAACTTGCTGGATGGTACCAAGGTTAGCCGCAGTCACATGGCTCTGAATCTCTGGTACTAGACCCTTGAGGTACAGCTCGATACGCTTGATAGGAGGATCCACCATGGTAGGGCACAAAACAGCCAATTCATTTGATCTTTTCGTATAAGCTTCGATTTCAGACCCCGTCATCTTCAAATTATAAAACTCCACCTCTTTCTTGTGAATGTCTTCGTGATGACAGTACTCCTCTTTGATCAGATCTTTGAAGTCGTTTCATGGGGTGGCATTAGCAGCCGCCAACCCTAGCATCTGTACCTGCACGTTCCTCCATGTCAACGCAACACCTTCGAGTGTTCCAGTAGCAAATTTCAACCTACGAACCTCAGGGCATTCACACATCTCAAAAACGGATTCGATCTTCTCGAACCAGTGGAGAAGACCTACAGCTCCTTCTGTGCCGTTGAAGGTACTGGGTCGGCAATCCATGAAAGTTTTGAACGTACACACGAGAGGTTGAGCATGCTGACCTGTTGCGCGAGAAAGAAAAGACAAGGTTAAGCACGAGAGTTGGTTCACAAGAGTAGTATCTAACTTCCTGGGGTAGGTTGGAATGGCAGGTTATACCTCCTGCAGGGGCTGTTGCGAGTGCCTCAGCCACTCGTTTGTTGATTAGAGACGTCAGCTGGGCTTGAGTCAAGTTCAAACGTCCACTCATGATCTTCACATCAAAGAAAGCACAGGTGAGAGATGTGTCGCGAAAGTGCATAAGTATGGGATGACAGAAGAGAGTAAGCACACAGGGTTTCAAACAATAGTCGTTACGTTGACTAAGCATACCACAAACAATGCATTAAGCAAACTAATAGACAGGCAATATAAACATAAATCATATCACCTATAGTGTTGAGACTTGCACGTGGAGTGAAGCGTCGTTGTGGATCGTTGAGCACTGTACAGGTTATAGTCTGGTTTTGTTAAAAGCTTTTTCCCTTTTTAAAACCGAGTTCACTATAACCAATGGCTCTGATACCAATCTGTCACACCCCCAAAATCCACAAGCGGAGTATCACCGCAGGAGGCGTGACATGACCAGGATCAATCCACCAATCATATTGAACAATATAGTAAAGTAAATAAAAGTTCAACCACACAATATAATTGGTGTTCAAAACAAGTTAACCAAGTTCAAGATAATCAGCGGAAGCATAAAATGTAAAACCAAAGCATAAGTCATAAGTTTATAAAGTTTATCATGGCACGCAACGGTCCATGTCCCACAACGACTCCTCCTACTCGTGCAAGCTCCATAAATCCCTAACGACCTGCAAGGCATGTAACAACGAGTCAACAACAAAGTTAAGCGAGTTCACAGTTGGTTGTCTAGTTTTAATGTTGTTCCAAAAACCATAAGTTGTTTCGTAAACCACGAGTTATCCAATTCCTTGTTTCCCAAACCATAATCAGTGGGGGCTACCCCATGTAACCACTAGACCGTTACCATATCGACAACTGACTGAGAAAATTGTGCCCTACGTCAATGTCTATCATCATTGACTAAGTGCCCAGATCCATTAGAACACGCCCGTCCTCCCAGCACGGTGTGAGGCTTGTCAACCCTAATAACGCTATTAACTAATGACCCGCTCGCCATTGGCCCGGCGATTAAGTCGATATAAAAATGAGGGACTTAATGATAGAGTTTTGTTTAGTAAGTTATAGGTTGTCGTCCTTCCAACTGAGGACGGAGGTACGTAATCTATCCAAGGAGAATACGCATGTTAATGTTGTTATCCTTCTCAACGAGGATGGAGGTATATATTCTGTTAAAGGTGAATATGTTGGTTTCGTTTTACCTCCTTAACCCATTCCTAAACCACCGGGAATCCCATGCCTTATAGAAAGTGTGAACTCACCTCGGTTTGCTCGGTTTGTTAAGTTACTTGTTTCCAATTAATCAGTCAAAGCCTATGGTGATTCATATATGCGAAATCAGTTTAGGTTCACATAGTTCACGTATAATAAACGATCACAGTGCACATTCAATAGTAATCACATACCAGTTACATAATTCACACAGTCTACAATTTACATGTCACACATATGTTTCATACAGTACACAGTAGTTAGGTAAACTATTCATCATGAGCAAATTCATATTTCCTCAGTCATGATAAACTAACATGTCCTAGATGTGATTTCATTAATAAAGTCATCCGTCAGCAGAAGTTACTCAGTTCATTGTGTTTATTTTCCCTATTGACGAAACCCCATGTTTCGTCGTGATCCCCTTTGGCGAAGCCCTCAGGTTTCGTTGTGATTATCCATTGACGAAACTCCCAAGTTTCGTTGACAACAAGGTGACGAAACTCCCAAGTGTTTCGTCGAGAATGCTAATGACGAAACCTCTAGTGTTTCGTCGTCAACATGTGTGGCGAAACTCCCAGGCCTTTCGTCGAGGTGTTAATAGTTTCAAGCATTTGCCTATCTACTCCCGTAAATCCCGTAAACACTTCCCAATTTCCCCAAAGTGGATCAAAAAAGTAACCCTAAACATGAACCCTAGATTAACCGATCATCAATATGCACATATCCATACCACCTATTCATAAACAACTGAAAACCCTAACTATTGACAATTTCATCATTTAATCATCTCATAACAGATTATTAAATCCACCATTTACAAATATCATTCCAAATCAAACGATTAAATCTCGACATACATAACCATCACAACAATCTAACCATTTAAAATTTCCTAGATCATCAATCATCATCATAAGCCATGAAATCATAACTAGCAATCATTGTACAGTAACAAATCAAAGCATCCTACCAAGGCATCATGCAACCTAATGTGATAGAATTTAGATAATTGGTAGCTATACACTAACCGGTTACGAGATGAACTAGCAAGAATTCGGGAGGGTTGATGATTGCCGTCGAGTGTAAGAGAGAGAAGAGAGCCTAGGGTTTGCAAATCGATCAACTGTATGACATCGTGCAACCCTACTTTGTTTTATACGTGCGTGCAGGTGTTGGGCCCTTATTGGGCTTCGGGGAAACCTGGGCCAGCGAAACTCCATGTTTCGTTGTGATGATTATGACGAAACTCCAAGGTTTCGTCAAGTAGAGGGAATGGCGAAACTCCCTGAGTTTCGTCGAGTTGGTTTGTGGTGAAACTTCATAGAGTTTCGTCATAGATATATATAAAAATAATAATAATAAACCATTATATCATATGTCAAACAGTACACAATTTCTTATTTAATTCAATCAGTAATACATCAAGCATATACACAAGTTATAATGCAAGCAGGTTATGAAAACATGACAGTAAACAAGTAACGTGTCGAGGAAAGACCTTGAAAACTCGAGTTGTCACATTTCACATACTAGCATGCAACCTAAGCCATGAACATCAACCAATTCCTCATGTACATCAAACAAATCAACTAATCCTCCAATCAAGCAACATGTGAACCGATCCTCATGAACACTACATCCTATCATTTAACATCATAATCAATCTCATGAATCCATATCATCAACGATTATATTAACAAGAACCCTAGGTCATCATGCAAGATTATGTTATCACAACATCGATTAACATACAAATAAACAATTACAAAACACTAACTGGTTAGAAGGTAGAACAAGAGTTAGTCCGAGCAAGAAAGTCTTCGAGAGAGAGAGAGACTGCCATCGAACATAAGGAAGGAGGAGAGGAACTTAAGGTTTGTGTGTTTTGTGAATTATGAGAAACTAATCCCTAAGGTGGGATATGTTTACGTGTAAGATGGGAGTGGGCCGAACCCCCTCTCCGGGCTGCCCATTGATCTAGAGTACAAGGAGTGTGGGCCGAGAGAGAAGTGTGGCATGTACAGGCCAACTCGGGCTTGTGCGATTGGGTCGTGTATTGCGACTAGGACTTGTTATACATGATACAACCACACGTAACACATAATGATCAACTTATAATCATTTCATTAAATTCAACTAACCAATTAATCATATAAGGTTCACACACATTACATCAAAGTAAAAAAGAAAAGTTCTAAAATACGAGTTGTCACATCATCCCCAAGTTGAAAGAAATTTCGTCCTGAAATTTAGCACGTGGTTACTGAGGAAGCTAGTTAGGTTGCGTGGTTTCCTGGTTTTCCTGGGGTGTCACATCCTTCCCCCGTTGGTTTGGAATTTTGTCCCGAAATTCCGCAGTTGCTTCAGCCTCAGTAGTGGTTTCGCTTTTCTCGAACAATTGGGGATACTTGTGTTTCATTTGGTCTTCTCATTCCCAGGTAAACTCTGGGCCACTACGGGAGTTCCAACGAACTCGAACAAGGGGTATCCTGGTGCGTTTGAGAACCTTAACCTCTCGGTCCATAATTTCTACTGGTTCCTCGACGAATCGCAACTGATCGTCGATGGTGAGTTCCTTGAGAGGAACTATGAGGGTCTCATCTGACAGACACTTCTTCAGATTTGACACGTGGAATACGTTGTGAACACCACTGAGCTCTTCGGGCATATTCAGTCTGTAGGCCACCTTGCCAATTTTCTCAGTGATTTCGAAAGGTCCGACATAACGCGGATTTAGCTTGCCTCTTTTTCCAAAGCGAACTACACCTTTCCAAGGTGAGACTTTAAGTAGCACTCGATCCCCAACCTGGAATTCGAGCGGTTTCCTGCGCTTATCAGCGTAGCTTTTTTGACGGTCACGAGCTGCCGCCATTTGTTGTCGTATTTGGGCAATCTTTTCCGTCGTGTCGACGACGAGTTCTGGGCCATTGATTTGGCTGTCACCATCTTCTGCCCAGCATAAGGGTGATCGGCATTTCCGTCCATACAACGCCTCGAACGGAGCAGCCTGGATGCTGGTGTGGTAACTGTTGTTATATGAAAACTCCACCAAAGGTAGATGCCTTTCCCAGCCATTACCAAAGTCGAATACACATGCTCGAAGCATGTCTTCAAGGGTTTGGATGGTGCGTTCAGACTGTCCATCCATTTACGGATGATATGCTGTGCTCATGTCTAGACGCGAGCCAAATGATTTGTGCATCGCTTGCCACAAATCAGATGTAAAACGTGGATCACGATCAGAAATGATGGAAGTTGGCACCCCGTGCCTTGAGACTACTTCTTTCAGGTAGATGCCTGCTAGAGTAGAGAACTTATCATTTTCTTTGATAGCCAAGAAATGTACAGACTTTGTCAATTGATCCACTATTACCCAAATGGTATCGTTTCCTCGTTGAGATCTAGGTAAACCAGTAACGAAGTCCATGGAAATTTGTTCCCATTTCCACGTCGGGATCTCTGGTTGCAGAAGTAGGCCTGATGGCTTCTGGTATTCGACCTTGACCCTAGCACAGGTCAAACATTTACTAACATAGGTCGCTATGTGAGCTTTCATGAGGGGCAACCAATACATAGCTTTGAGGTCGTGGTACATCTTATCGGAACCAGGATGTACTGAGTAACAAGACTTGTGTGCTTCGTCAATTACAAGCTCACGTAGATTACTATAAAATGGAACCCAGATGCACCCCGCCAAGTAGTAAGCACCGTCTTCCTTTAGTTCTAACCGTTTCTCCAATCCTCGCAGGGACTTATCCTTGATGTTTTCTTCTTTCAATGCTTCAACCTGAGCATCACGAATTTGGGCAGGAAGACTAGAGTGAATAGTAAGCTGTAACGCACGTACATGCTTAGGTTTGGTTTCCTTTCGACTGAGGGCGTCAGCCACAACATTGGCTTTGCCTGGATGGTACTTGATTGCGCATTCGTAGTCGTTGAGAAGTTCGACCCATCGACGCTGTCGCATGTTCAACTCCTTCTGATTGAAGATATGCTGGAGATTCCTGTAATCGGTGTAAATGGTGCACTTGCTACCGTACAGGTAATGCCTCCATATCTTGAGTGCAAACACCACTGCTCCCAACTCCAAGTCGTGAGTAGTGTAGTTCTTTTCGTGAATTTTAGGTTGGCATGATGCGTAATCAATGACTTTCTCACGTTGTATCAACACACAACCGAGTCCTTGGATTAACGCGTCACAATAGACCACAAAATCATCTATGCCTTCAGGTAACGAGAGGATAGGTGCCCTACAAAGCTTCGATTTCAGCTGCTGAAACGTGGATTCCTGAGCATCACCCCAACGGTAGGTGACACCCTTCTGAGTAAGAACAGTAAGAGGTTGCGCAATCCGTGAGAAATCCTTGATAAACCTTCGGTAGTAACCCGCCAAACCCAAGAATTGACTGATTTCAGTTGGTGTTCGAGGTGCAGGCCAATTCTTGATCGAGTCCACCTTGGATGGATCAACGTGAATCCTATTCTCATTAACCACGTGGCCTAGGAAATGGACTTCACGAAGCCAAAAGTCACATTTTGAAAACCTAGATTAAAGCTGTTCTGTTCGAAGAAGTTCCAAAATGAGTCACAGATGATGCTCGTGTTCCTCCTGACTCTTGGAGTAGATCAAAATGTCATCGATGAAAACAATAACAAACTTATCCAAGTAAGGTTTGCACACTCGGTTCATAAGATCCATGAAAACTGCAGGTGCGTTTGTCAACCCGAAAGGCATAACCAAGAACTCGTAATGTCCGTAACGAGTCCTGAATGCTGTCTTGGAGATGTCCTCGTCTCGGACTCTCAGCTGATGATAGCCCAATCTCAGATCAATCTTGGAGTAGAAGCTCGACCCTTGCAACTGGTCGAACAAGTCATCTATACACGGAAGAGGATAACGATTCTTCACGGTCACCTTGTTGAGTTCATGATAGTCTATACACATTCGAAAGGTACCATCTTTCTTCTTCATAAACAAGACTGGAGATCCCCAGGCCGAAGAGCTAGGACGAATGAAACCCTTGGCCAAAAGCTCTTGCAGTTGAGCGGACAGTTCTTCTAATTCTGATGGGGCTAAGCGATAAGGTGCATGAGCTATAGGTGCTGCTCCAGGAGCTAGCTCGATTTGAAACTCGACCTGACGATAAGGTGGAAGACCAGGTAATTCCTCAGGGAATACCCCAGGAAATTCGCGTACGATCGGGATGTCTTCTATCTTCTTATCTTTCGTTGAGGTGTCAGTAACGAGAGCTAGTATCGCAGTGTGGCCCTTTTGCAACCACTTCTGGGCCCTAAGGAAAGAGATGATGCCCACGACAACACCACTCTTGTCGCCACGAATGACGAGAGGTTCGCCGCTTGCACGAGGGATGCGGATAACTTTCTCCTTGCAAAGTATTTCCGCTCGATGTTGGGATAACCAGTCCATCCCAATGACGACGTCGAAGCTACCAAGAACGATGGGGATAAGGTTGATATAGAAGATCTGACCAACTAAAGCGAGATTACAACCCTTAACTATGTGTATGGCCTCAAGACTTTTACCATTAGCTAGTTCTACAATGTGCTTGGTGTTCAAGGGAATTGGGGTACGCTTAAGCATCTGACTAACCTTTAAGGACACATAACTAGTATCGGCACCCGAATCGAACAAAACAGAAACAAAGAAATCATCCAGTAGGAACTTACCCGTCACAATGTTGGGATCGTTCCTCGCATCACCCAGACCAATCACAAAAGCACGTCCCCTGGCACCATTGCCATCATTGTTATCCCTGCTGTTTCCATTCCCCTGGTTGTTGTTGTTGTTCTGATTCTGGTTCAGCTGGGGGTAGTCTCTTTTAAAGTGGCCCTCAGCACCACACTGGAAACATCCTTTGTTGTTGCCCTGCTGTTGCTGGCGCTGATTCTGTGGAGCCTGCTGCTGCTGTCGTCTCTGATTAGCAGGATAAGGGCTCCTGTAATCTTTGGCTGCGTGACATGGTTTGTTACATATCTGACAGTTTCCCTTGCTACACGGCCCGCTGTGGTGTGATGTACTGAAAAGTACATATGTTTATAGTGTATATTTTGGTCAGTTTTCAGTTGTTTCGAGTCTGTTTTAGGTTAGAACTGTGATACTGCTGACGTTAAGCTTTGATTTCAGGTCTCGATTACTTTCTTTGAACTTTGTTACAATGAATTCTTTGTTAGACATCTTTGTTTTGTGTTTAATTACTGAGATGCTTGGCTAAACATTTAAACCACCTAGACTATGATGAATGGATTGATATAAAGATTTTACCTTTTTCGTTATTTGCACGATGTTTATGGGTTGATTGTGTTTAGTAAGCAGTTTGATTTAATGGTTTGATGTGTATGCGTGCTTTGATTTGGTTTGTTATTGTTATTTGCTTCATATGATTCTTAGTGACGGTCTATATCACAACGTAGAGTCATATTAGGGTTTAGGGTTTCGGTGAGTGTCTATATCACATAAGAAAACCTTCACTCTTTAGGGAGAATCGCGCAATAACCTCTAGAAGTAACTGATAATAATTTGCTAGGTCTTAGTGTTCTACTAGTCCTAATAACTGGGGAGTGGGGGGCTATTGGTAGGTCTTACCCGGCGAATTGCTTTAGATAGGCCTTGGGAAAGGTTATGTCTTGGTTTACCTGTCGGTCTTATTAGTCTATCAAGTCAAATCTATTAGTTCAAACTACCCTAGACCTAGGATTGGGAAAGAATAGGTCAACATTAGGGTACTTACACAATAATTAGACGACTGGGAAGAAATCTAATAACCGGTAGGATTAACGGCCTAGGTAGTGTCACAGGTTTCTCCTTGAGAAGGGTCGAGGGGCCTCGTTGGCTCTTAATAGGTTTAGTATCAAAAGATCCCAGTTCCATAACTCGTGCATTTAACTTAATCGGTAACTTCTTAAAAACAATCCAGGATTCTTGTCTAGGTGGTCCAGGTCTCATATAAGAAAGTTCACAGTCTTCGTTCGTCTTTAGTCTAGTTCTAGTTTAATTAAGTAGTTTAACATAGATTTCATAGTTTTCCGTAACCCCCCCCCCCAAACAATTAAACATAGTTTGAGTCGTGTCTGTCAGCGTCTGTCAGAGTCTAGTTTACGTGATACATAGAGTCTCGTGGTTCGATATCCGGACTTCCTAGGTTATACTACATTGATCGGTACACTTGGCGATTGTGTGGTTTAGGTCGAGTCTAGAATTTAAAGCTTTTTAGTGTCTAGCTTAGAGAGTCTAATTTAGTTAATTTTTATAGTCTGTTTAGAACACATCAAGTTTTTGGCGCCGTTGCCGGGGACTCTTGGTAATTGCGTTCATTAGCTTTGATAGATTTACTTGACAAATACGTGCTACGTGTTTACTTTGTTTTGTGTCTTTTCTTTTTATCTTGAGTCGTAGTAACTATTGTTTGCTTTTCTTGTGTTCAGGTTTTTGCTCGTAGTGGATGCCACATCTGCGATCGCACGGACCACCACCACCAGTCAAGCAGTCATCATCTCAACTGGGCGAAGGCCCACAGGTTACTTCTACATCTTCATCTTGTTTACCCGAGTTCGATTCCACCCCGTTACCCACCCCACCTCCTACACCACCACCTTCGCCTAACCACTCACCTAAGGTCACCCCACCCGATAGCCCTACTTCTAGTACTTCTAGTAACCTAGAAAACTTAGAACACATGGCTAACCCTAGGTAAACCGTCCATCAGCAGGCCACTCAGGATTTCACCGGCCTTGCTTCACCCATCACCGTCCCACCCATAGTTAATGACAATTCATGGCAAATCCCATCGTATGCCATGCAGGCTATCACCAATACCATCCAATTCCATGGCCGAGACGATGAGGACGCCCCGGCCCACATCAACCGTTTCTCTAGGATGCTAGCTACCTTTAGCCTTAGCGGTGCACCCAATGATGCTACCTACTTACAGCTTTTCCCATTTTCTTTAGCTGGCCGTGCGGCTACTTGGTTGGACTCTCAACCAACCGGTACTTTTACCACTTGGGCGGGGCTTCGTCAAGCCTTTTTGAATAAGTACTTCCCGCCCGCAAAAGCTTCACGGCTTAGAGACCAGATCCACTCCTTTCGCATGGAGCCCGACGAGCCTTACTACCTTGCTTGGGAGCGTTTCCAAAACCTTTGTGCTCGTTGCTCCCAGCATGGTCTATCTGATTGGGCCTTATGTGAGAAATTCTACAACGGTCTCACTCAAGAGACTCGTGATAGGTTCGATACCAACGCGGGGGGGGGGGGGGGGGGGCATATGATGGGTATTCTTACAGTAGCTGAGTGTTTAGAGAGGTTCGAAGCATTTGCTCAGTTTCAGTCCCAATCACGATCCGATCAGAGGTTTCAAAGTGGTAATCCTAATACCACTACTAGTGCACTCGCCCGAGGGGTGAACCATGTCACCATGGACCCTAGTTTAGCCTCTGTTTTGGAAAACATAACTCGAGAGCTTAAGGAGATTAGAGCTAAGGTTGATAAGTGTGAGTTTTGTCGAGGGGGTCATGATACGAGTGCATGTCCTTTACTAGCTGGTGAGGAGCAATGTGATTATTTAGGAGGAGGGTTTGGTAGAGGCCAGTCTAGCGGTTTTGGGGGTAATAATCTTGGCTCGGGTTGGCGAAATAATAATAACTTTAATAATAATAATAATAGCAATTTTCGCTCAAATGGACCTCCTGGTTTTCAAATAGCTCAAAATCCAAATAGAGGTCTAGGTTCGCTTTTCGGTGGGGGTTCAAGTGGGCAGGTTAAAGATGGGGGGTCGAGTAGTCAGGTTCAAACATGTCAAGGTTCAAGTTTCGATTTAGGGGGTAGCATAGAAAGAATGGAGTCTATGATGAGCCAGTTAATTGTTAGGGATCAAAACACCCAAAAGAAACTTAGTGAACAGGATCTCATGCTTAAGAATCACCAAGCTGCGGTCCAAGACCTTTCTAGGGTAGTAAGTGATATGTCTAGGAAGTTAGATGAAAGATTACCCGGTCAGTTTGCAGCTAACACCCAACCTAACCCGAACGCTCATGTAAAGGCCATTACCACTCGTAGTGGCAGAACCGTAGGGAACCCTAGTGTTGAGGAGAGAGAGGTTGATGAGGATGGAGATATAATAGATGAAGTGATTGAGATGGAGGCTCCCGGCAAAGTGCAAAAGAGGCTAGTCCCAGCAAGTACCGCACAGCCCGGTGAGTCTCAGGGTGAGAAGAAAGTTGAGAAAAAGCCCATAGACGTTAGACCTTCACCCTACGTGAATCATGCGTATGTTCCGTTTCCCTCACGCCTTAAGAATCAAAAATACTCACGGGAATACGGGCAGTTTTTAGATATCTTCAAGCAATTGAAGATTAACCTTCCTTTCATTGAGGCACTCCAGTCCATGCCAAAATATGCAAAATTCTTGAAGGACCTTCTTAGGAATAAGGAGAAATTAGGTGAGTCGTCGAATGTCCCGTTGCATGGAGGGTGTTCGGCCATTGTCTCAAATAAAATCCCTGAAAAGCTTACCGATCCCGGTGTGTTCACTATTCCTTGTCTATTCGGTAGTAACACGAACACTAGAGCCTTAACCGACCTAGGTGCTAGCATTAATTTGATGCCCTTTTCGCTTTACGAGAAGCTAGACTTAGGCGAGCTTTCACCTACCCGAATGACATTGTCTTTAGCTGATAAGTCCGTGAAACACCCGAGGGGAATAGTTGAGAACTTGCTTGTTAAGGTGGATAAGTTTGTTTTTCCGGCCGATTTCGTTATTCTAGACATGGAAGCCGATGAAAACGTACCGCTAATTTTAGGTCGCCCATTCTTAAATACCGCTAAGGCTCTCATAGATGTCTTTTTAGGCACCATCACACTTAGAGCAGGCGAGGAAGCGGTAGTTTTTAACGTTATGAATTCGAGAGGGTCGAGTGATAAAGTGGAGGCGGTTTCGCTAGTGGGGGAGTGTGAGAATGAAGAGAGAGATGAGGAGAAGGATGCGAGGGATGCGAGTTTAGAGAAAGTGACAGGATTTAAGTGTGGGGACCCACCGGATAGGAAATTGGAAGAATTAGAGGAGAGAGTGGTGAGTTTAGAATCTAGAATAGAGGCACTGAGCAAACCTCAGTGTGGGGATAAATTTAGATGTGGAGAATTTAGATTCAAAACGATAGATGAAGAATTGGGAGGTTTTGAGAGAGATAAGGGTGTGCGGGTTGAGTTGAGCGATAAATATAGTGGTGCTACAGCCCGTGAGAGTATGTTTGGAGGTGAGCTGCATCTCCATGATCCTCCGTAAGCGTATGAGAAGTTGTTACTCGTTTGTAGAGTTTGTATGGTTTGTATCTTCGTTTATTTTTTGTAGTTTAGAGTAGTTTGCGGTCGTTTTTGTTAGTTTTTCGGGTTTTTCGGTTTGTGTTTTGTGTCGTTGAGAATTTTGCAGGATTCGTTACTGTGATGGAAGAGGAAAAAGCATGAGAAACGAGGTCCCAGGTATGTATTCTTGACACTTAGAAAAAAAATTAGAGGTTTTGAATGGTTTGCTAAAAAGTTGAAAATTTTTTCTAAGTCCCAAACTTTGAAAATCCTCGCAACCTTCTGTGAAAATTGGCCCCTGGCGTGACGCCAGGGGGCTTAGCGTGACGCGAGGATAAGAAGGCCAAAATAAATTAATTTTGACGGCGACGCGTGACGCGAAGGGTGGGGTAGCGCCACGCGAGGCCTACTTGAACCGGCTCAGCTTGTTTTTGACCCTTAGTTTGTATTTTGAGTCCATTATCTTGTATTTTGAGTCTAAATTAGTGATTTGGGTCGTTTTTTTTTTGGAGTCGGTGCTGCGTTGGGTTTTGTTTTGCTTTGATTGTGCAGGTTTGGATTGTACCACCCGTACCCAATTGCCATTCGGGTGATTCTGGACTTGCCATTTTTGATAAACCCAAGCAGACTAGGCAACGATCGCGAATGGAATGCTATACGATTGTTCGTGGGATTCAAGACTCGTACGGCTGGCACTGACTTTTGTCCTATCCAGCTAAGTCGTTTTCCTTTTTGTTGTTGTTGTATACTTTTATTTTTTTCGTTTGCAGTTTTTATTTTTAGGTAGTATTGAGTCGTATTTCTGTTCTTGCATTAGGGACAATGCAATCTCTAAGTGTGGGGATGGGGTACTTGTAAATATTTGAGTCATAAAAAGTTGAAAAACACAAAAAAAAAAAAAATTAAAAATTTTGAAAAAATACAAAAAAATTGAAAAAAATAGAAAATGTCTTTCGAATAAAAAAGAAGTTTGCAATTAAAGCGGAAAATGATAGAAAAAATGAATTTTTGCTCGGGTTAGAATAATAATAATATGAGATTATAATAAACCGAGTTTGCATCTAGTTTGAGATATGTGGATAGGCCCGGGTTTGGTTTTAAGTCCCTTTGAGTTAATATACCTTAATTGTCGGTCTGCTAGTGGGTTTTCGCCTGGGAAATATGGGAAACTAAAACCGCCAAAAATAGTATAAGGGATGCCGTTATAAGCTAAGATAGTTAGAGTTTTTTTTTATCATATCTCGCTGAAAAAGAAAAAAAAATATAATAAAAGTGAGCTAGAAACTAAATGAAAGTAACACAGGCCTATGTAATCCGAGTTGGGGATAGCGACTCTACAGCCGGAATGCCTCTGGGATGTGTGAAATCGACTTGCCGAATAAAAGTACCGAAACCTATGTAATCTGTGATTGGGGATAGCGACTCTACAGTCGGAATACCGCTGGGTTAGGGAAAGCATCGTCTAGTCTCACGAATGAAAAAAAAAAAAAAAACAAGCAAGAAAAAAAAAATGGAAAAATAGATTTGATTTCAAACTCTCTTTATCTTGGTATAAAACGGTTAGGAAATAACCCAGTGGTTGTTCCTTTTGTCCTATAAGCTTGAGGGGGGATTAGGTGGACTGTAGATTCTAGTGTGAGACCCTAGGTAGACTGACCGCACTTAAACTAAATTTACATGATAAGGGTTTAGGATTGAATTCGGGTTTAAAGGGATAAGTATATTCGCAATCGCGGCTAACACAAATCTTGGTTTTAATTAATTATACCTATACTTTTGACCCGGGTAATTGTTTGTTTCTGATTCCGTTGCATAATTCTTTTTCGAGGACGAAAAAAGAGTAAGTGTGGGGATGTTTGATGTACTGAAAAGTACATATGTTTATAGTGTAAATTTTGGTCAGTTTTCAGTTGTTTCGAGTCTGTTTTAGGTTAGAACTGTG
The DNA here is from genome assembly GCA_030545235.1 of Helianthus tuberosus. NCBI lineage: Eukaryota > Viridiplantae > Streptophyta > Magnoliopsida > Asterales > Asteraceae > Helianthus > Helianthus tuberosus. The sequence goes on from CM060427.1 coordinate 57,761,715, forward strand.
ATACTGCTGACGTTAAGCTTTGATTTCAGGTCCCGTAGCTTAAAGTGTTGAAAAACGAGTAAAAACGAGCAGTTCGGAAGAAAAACGGGATTCGTACGCACGTCGGAGAAGCTGGAAATCGAAAAAATAATAAAAAAAAATCAGAAAATTGGTTTAAGAGGCGACGCGTGACGCCACCACCCCCCTCGCGTCACGCGAGGGTCTTGATTTTGACTGGATTGACTTTCAGATTAGGGTTTTGACTTTTATTTTCCAAAAAACTGAATTGGTAACCCTAATTACGATTTTGTGCAATCTTGGAGCTATCTTGGAGCATTCTTTGAAGGCAATCGGAGATTTGAAGGCACGGGAATCATTGGTACGAGTCGGAGTCGAAGAATCGAAGAATCAATCGGGTTTTCTAATCCCTTGTTTTGTCGATTACTTTCTTTGAACTTTGTTACAATGAATTCTTTGTTAGACATCTTTGTTTTGTGTTTAATTACTGAGATGCTTGGCTAAACATTTAAACCACCTAGACTATGATGAATGGATTGATATAAAGATTTTACCTTTTTCGTTATTTGCACGATGTTTATGGGTTGATTGTGTTTAGTAAGCAGTTTGATTTAATGGTTTAATGTGTATGCGTGCTTTGATTTGGTTTGTTATTGTTATTTGCTTCATATGATTCTTAGTGACGGTCTATATCACAACGTAGAGTCATATTAGGGTTTAGGGTTTCGGTGAGTGTCTATATCACATAAGAAAACCTTCACTCTTTAGGGAGAATCGCGCGATAACCTCTAGAAGTAACTGATAATAATTTGCTAGGTCTTAGTGTTCTACTAGTCCTAATAACTGGGAAGTGAGGGGCTATTGGTAGGTCTTACCCGGCGAATTGCTTTAGATAGGCCTTGGGAAAGGTTATGTCTTGGTTTACCTGTCGGTCTTATTAGTCTATCAAGTCAAATCTATTACTTCAAACTACCCTAGACCTAGGATTGGGAAAGAATAGGTCAACATTAGGGTACTTACACAATAATTAGACGACTGGGAAGAAATCTAATAACCGGTAGGATTAACGGCCTAGGTAGTGTCACAGGTTTCTCCTTGAGAAGGGTCGAGGGGCCTCGTTGGCTCTTAATAGGTTTAGTATCATAAGATCCCGGTTCCATAACTCGTGCATTTAACTTAATCGGTAACTTCTTAAAAACAATCCAGGATTCTTGTCTAGGTGGTCCAGGTCTCATATAAGAAAGTTCACAGTCTTCGTTCGTCTTTAGTCTAGTTCTAGTTTAATTAAGTAGTTTAACATAGATTTCATAGTTTTCCGTAACCCCCCCCCCCAAACAATTAAACATAGTTTGAGTCGTGTCTGTCAGCGTCTGTCAGAGTCTAGTTTACGTGATACATAGAGTCTCGTGGTTCGATATCCGGACTTCCTAGGTTATACTACATTGATCGGTACACTTGCCGATTGTGTGGTTTAGGTCGAGTCTAGAATTTAAAGCTTTTTAGTGTCTAGCTTAGAGAGTCTAATTTAGTTAATTTTTATAGTCTGTTTAGCACACATCATGGTACAAGTTACATCGATTGCACTTAGGGTGGCTCCCCTTGTATCCACCCTGACCTTGATTACCAGAGGATTGTTGACTAGGGCTCTTGTATTCGTCGATCCTTCGCTGCTGAGACTGAGACTGAACGGAAGTTGAACCCTTGCTTGAATTTCCATCCCATTTGCGTTTGTTGTCACTAGGAGCATCAGAAGTAGTGGTAGCACTGATACGTGTTAGAGCTTTTGAGATCGTTGATACTTGTGCTGGATTAGTTTAATAGTAGTTAGTAGCAAATTAGAATGTACAAGGGCTTGTTTTGTAATTCTCTAATAGTAATGTTCCTGACCTAGTGTAGATAAGATTCCAGCAAATTTATAAATTTGCTGGCAGATCAGGAACACACTATAAATAGCCCTCACATTGTAACCTTGGCAAGCTTTTGGCTCTTGAATGAATATTGGTGTTGTTACTTTCTCTTGCTGATCTAGTGCTTAAATTTGATATCCAAGGTTGTTTATTGCTATATCTCATTGTTTGGATTCAATACAACACTTGTTGTATTCATTAATCCATTAGCTTCCCTTCATCTTTGATATTTCTTAACTTTTCATATCTCAAACACCTAATCAATAGGTGTTATGGGTTAAAACAACCAACCACTGTGATCCGGATTCGTTTTGGGATCTACAATTTGGTATCAGAGCCTTTGTGCTCTTGGTTGTTGTGTTCTTGTTGAGATTTTTCAAAGTTTCAAGGTTTTTCAAATTTTTTTTTGCTTAAAATGGATTGATTTGGTGTGTTTAATCAATAGGTTGTTGTTAATACATGATTAGGGAGTCATTTTGGACATTTTGATGCATCAAAACATGGTTTTTGAGCTGTTTTTGAGTGATTAGAGGGTTTTTGTTCGTGTTAAACCCTCTGTCCAGCGATAATAACTTGAAGACAGCGAACAATATTTGAATACAGCGAAATTAATTTTGAAGACAGCGCACTCAGCGTTGAATATAGCGAAATATATTTAGTCGTTGAGGTCCTTATCGCATAATCATTAATTTCGGCGACCATCGTTCGAGCGAAATTGTTGATCATTAGCGAGATAGTGTCAGTTGTCCCTTGAGCGAAATTATCGAAGGCGACTTCGAGAGCCGTGATAGCGAACCACTGCGTTCTTATCACGGTTATCAGTGAAATTAACCTAACATCTGTCTGTGTTTTGATTTGTCAGCGAAGTTATCTTGATCGCTCGCTCCAGCGAAGGTCGAGGATCAGTCAGCGAAGGTGAACAGGTGTCTTCGTTCACCAGTGAAGTTAAGCCTCTAGCCGGTTAACCTGCGACCTGTCAGCGAATTTAGGTTCTGATCAGCTAAAATTTGTCTAAACAAGCCAAGATGTCGCTAAATCAACTAAGTCCAATTGCACAAGCTGAACTCGAGACTGGAACTACCACTCGTCCACCAAAGTTGAAAGGTGCTGAAGACTTCAGCACTTGGAAGACTCGCATCCAGTCGTTCTTCGAATACACGGACTACAATTTGTGGGTTTCAGTCACCGCTGGTCCCCACATTCCAACGGTGATTCGTAATGATTTGGTGGTTGCTAATCCTGACCCCACAACCTTCACTGAGGAAGACAAAGCCCTAATTCAACGCGATCGCCGTGCGCATGCAGCCTTAACCATGGCCCTGTCAACTGATGATTGCAACATGTTTGAAGAACACAGAACTGCAAGTGCTCTCTGGAATGCATTGATTGAGTATTATGAGGGAAATGAAGAGCTAATTGAAAGTAAGAGAGATATGGTGCAGAAGCAATACGACATGTTCTGTGGAGTTCGTGGAGAAAGTCTGTCAGATCACATCAGTCGCTTTCTGAATATGATGACCAAAATGAAGAAGGCAGGAAATCCTGTCACAAACCGTGCTGCAATAAAGAAGCTGCTAGACTCACTTCCCAAAGAATGGAGCCTACAATGCATGATGATCAAGAAGGATTTCCTCAACAATCCAAATCCTGTCACTCTGTCCGACCTGATCAACACCTTAAGAGCCTTTGAAATGGATGTCAACAAAAGAGAAATGAACACTGCTGGTTACCAACCAAAGTCAACTCAAAACTCAGTTGGATTGAAGAATGTGGCATTTCTTGCTTCAGGGGGCATTACTCCACAAGCTTCTGACTTAATCTACGCAAACGCTTCTGCCAGCGCATCAAAAGCCCCACAACTTGTTGAGAAGACTATCACTGTTGACACTCAAGCATTGAAAGTGTCCACTGAAAACGTGGCACTCTTCAACACTTTTCTGAGTAGCTATGAAGCCCTGATGTCGGGGGAGCTGAAAAAGGAGATGTTCACTGCTGAAGACATGTATCAGGTTGATCCAGATGATATGGAGGAAATGGATCTGAAATGGCAAATGGCCATGATCACTTTGAGGCTAAAGAAATTTCAAGACAAGACAGGAAAGCGTTTGGGTCTTGGAAAAGCTGGTTTTGACAAATCTAAACTTAGGTGCTACAACTGCAAGAATCTAGGACACTTCAAGCGTGATTGTCCTCTGTTGAAAGAAGGAAACAGTGAAACCACTCCAGCTGTAAAGCAAATCACAGTTGAAGAGAACAAGAACAACGTGTCCCCTAGCACGCCAAAGGCTTTAGTCGTAGAAGACTATGATTGGAGTGAAGAAATCACTGAAGCAAAGGAGCAAGTCAACAAAGCCCTGATGGCCAAGATCACGGGTGAATCCTCATCAAGGAAGTTTGAGAAGCAGACAGCTGGAATTCCAAAAGGAGAAAACACTGCTGACAAAGGTTTGAAAAGCATTCTGACTTCAGTGGAGCCTGAAAAGGAAGAGATGTGTGATCAAGCAGAGGAGCGTGCTTCTCAGACAGAGCTCACTTTAGATCCTCAAGGAAAACATGTAAACAAGTCCCTCTATCGCTCGATGATTGGATCTCTGATGTACTTAACAGCTAGCAGGCCCGACATAATGTGGGCAGTCTGTCTCTGTGCTCGCTTTCAGACTAATCCCAAGGAATCTCATGAAACCGCTGTAAAGCGCATCTTCCGCTATCTTAAAGGAACGCCGAAACTAGGCCTTTGGTATCCTAAAGATAGTAATTTTGATCTTATTGCTTACTCTGACAGTGATCATGCAGGTTGTAAAGTAGATCGCAGGTCTGTATCAGGAGGATGCCAATTCTTGGGAAATCGTCTGATCTCATGGCAAAGCAAGAAACAGACAACTGTGTCCACCTCAACCGCTCAAGCAGAATACACCACGGCCTACAGTTGTTGTTCACAAGTTCTCTGGATACAAAATCAGTTGTTGGATTATGGAATCAACATCATGAAGACTCCTATATTCATCGACAATGAGGCATGTCTGGGAATTGTGAAGAATCCCATCCACCACTCCAGAACGAAGCATATCGAAATTCGCATTCATGCAATTCGAGATGCGTACGAGAAAGGCTACATTCAAGTGGTACCAGTGGATACAACCCAGCAACGGGCAGACATTTTCACTAAAGCTTTCGACAAAACGCGATTCAACCAGCTGGTAACCTGGTTGGAGATGGTAAATTTCCTTGAATGGAAATGAATCTTGTGTCCAAAAGCTTTCGTAAATACACTATCCCTGTTCATAGTTTTTCTTAAAAAAAAAAAAAAAAAAAAAAAAAAAAAAAAAAAAAAAAACCGTTTGTTGAAAGTAAAACAAGTATCGTACAGCGTTGCCCACCAAAAAGATTTTCTGATTCTTAAAATTTCATTTTCGGGCAAATGGACTTTCGAAAATAAAGATTTTAGGGGGGATATTCCAGAAAATCAAAACGAGATGCTTGTTTCTGACTCCTGTTAGAGGAAATGATAGAAAAATTGCTAACACTTTGCTATTTCCTGCAAAACAGAAAACAAAACAAAAAGAAATCGGGGTACCAAGCAACGACGTGTCGGTAGATTCAGCAACACCGACGAGTAAACTGTTGTTAGGGAGCAAAACATAACATATACACAAGGATTCTGGCTTCTCTCAGGCATTACGCATCTTGTGGGTAACACGTTGCGGCATATGGCTTAATGGTCTTAAATCTTGTGTTGATAGATTGCCAAAGTCTGAGATCTCGGGTCTTTATATTGGTTTTCATTCGGGGGGTATCATAGTTGGTCTTCTGCTGCATCCAGATACATGCTGACCTAGAACTTCTATGATATCCCTTCATAATAAGCGCCTAAAAAAAAAAAAAAAGGCCAAACCCTTTCATAATAAGTGCCTTTTGTGGCCAGAAACCTCTTGATGGATTAGTTTCGGTCTCTCTGCTGTACGAAAGTACTGACCTGTTCACCGAACTATCTGTCTCGCCCTCGATAGATCTTGGAATCTCTTTTGTACGAAAGTACAGACCTGATCTCCGTTCTATCGTTGAAAATGAATGGATCCAATATACTCACCCGTTATGAAGAACCTTTGTGCATACCTTGATCGCGGGGGTATGTCCTGATGTGGGACTCACGGGCGTAATGTTTCTATTCTCTAGCTTGTGTGGGGGCCATAGAAGTCTTGTCAATATTACCGAAAACATGATAAAAGCTCTCTCCGAAGGCATGTTGAAAGAAGGATGCATGGATTTAAGCGGACAAACATACTGGCAGTTTTTCTTGTGCCCGGGTTAGTAAATTTTATTAATAATAATAAATAAGGACTTGGCAAGTGTTGGCGATATGATCCTCTGCAGGTAAGTCACCGAGCGTCAAATGTTTCAAGAAGTTCCGCATCAAATGGAACCTCCCAGAGCTGAAAATCCAAAGATCGGAGTCTAAATGGCCCAATTTTCTCTGTTATGTAAATTTTTAGTATATTTTAACGTTTTAAACAAAAATGGGCACGTTTTTCGAGAAAGTTTGAAATTTACGAGCAAAATTAAAATCATTTGGAAAACTTTTCAAAGTGGGCGAAATTAAGATTCCAGCGAATTAGCTATTTCGCCCGGTACAGAATTTCACGCATAAATATCTTATAACCGTCACTTTTCAAATTGTTTCTCACATCATTCGCTCATCCTCTTCGCCAAAAACTCCGGAAACTCTCTCTAAAACATCACAAGATTCATTTTCGTTCAAGGATCATCAGGTAATTCTTCGATTAACCATCATTTACAACATTCTTAGTCATCGGTTCACATTTCGGTAAACTGTACATTGTTTGAATCTCTTTAACTGTTTGATCTGTTCATAAGCCCTAGATATTCTGAATCCGTAATCTTTGCCCGAAATCCTTGTAGTTTGTTTTAAATGTTCATTTTTAAGAACCGATCAAACATTGTTTCAGAACGAACTCATCCGTGATCGTTGCTTGAACGTATCTAAATCAGCGATGAACAGTTAGGGTTTTTAAAGGGTTTTAGAAGAAATTTTTGAATACAGCGATTTTATCATGTTGATAGCGATGATAGCGAATTTAACCTCTAATCACGGAAGTTCAAAAGTCTCGAACGCGAGTTCGAGCACCCAGCAATATAGTCTAATTCGCTCGTGTAGCGATTTGGCCTATTGTATTCGCTGGTGAATCGTTTCCGGAAGAGAAACGTTGTCATCGCTATGTTCGCTAGCGAATTTAAACTAGGCATCTTGCACTTGTTCCGATGTAGTTACCGACAAACTGCAACCAGACCACTAGCGAACGTAGCGAAGTAAATCAGAGCCTGATCAACCAGCGAAGTCAGCGATGATCTATACTCGTTGATTGATCTCCTCTGATCTCGATTTCCAGCATCAGCGATGTCAATGGCTGACCTGGCAGCGATCTTGTCTAATTTAAATTTTTTTGTAAATACTCTTGTAAATATTTTTATTCAATTTTTCTCTTGTAAATATTTGTTTCTATCTTGACGTTTCTCACTTAGCTCGTTTGTGTCTCAGGAGCAAAATGGTGAAGACTCTCGAGTGGGATAAAACGAAGAAACATAATCAGAGCATCAATCTAGATGAAGTACCTCAAGATTTTGATGATGTAACCAGATGGGTGCGTTCCAGCAGAATCGGTTATGCTGTGGAGACAGCTGTTAAAGTGTACAAGATGCACATACAACAATTCTGGGAAAACGCAAAACCGGAAGCCATCAACAACAAAAGAGGAATAGTGTCAACGGTCTGCAACAAAAGAGTAGAGGTGACTGAAGACCGGATACGCCAGGTTCTGAAGCTTCAAGACAATGACCAAGATCCGTTAAGCCTAAGTCAAGATGACATCCTGGATGGTTTTCGAGGGATGGGGTATCCTGGAGATTTCCGACTGAAGAAAGAGATCAAGAGAGGAGGACTCACCAGAGACTGGAGATTCATTGTTCATGTTATCTCTACGAGTCTGGCACACCGGAAGGGTGGGTTTGATGGTTTGAACTTGGAATGGTCGGCAGCCATGCTAAATCTGTGTATCAAACAGAAATTTAATCTCTCGGGCTTGATATTCAAATGCATGCTTGATAATGTGAGTGGAGCAACGTGGGCGATGTATCCAAGATTCGTTCAGATGCTGATAAATAGCCAACACAAAGATCTTCCAACAGATGGAGATCTCTACAAGTTCCACGTCTTCACAAACCGCCAATACACCGAGATAAAGACCAATGAATGGGTGTTGTTGCATGATTGGATGTACCGAGCAGAAAGACTACCAATTTTCAAGGAAGCTTACAAGAAGTACAAAGAAGCGGTACGAGAAAAACAGCAGCGAGATGCCCAAGCTCAAGCCGAAGCAGCATCAAAAGAAGAACGTGCTAAAGGTAAAAGAAAAGAAAAACAGTCAGCTGAAGGCGAACCACCCAAAAGAAAAAGGGGGTCGGAAAGCACTGAACGATTCATGGAGGCAGGCATAAGGGCAGGCGAGTCAGAAGAGCAGCGACAACATATTAAAGATTTGAAAGCGATTCATGCTCTGCAAGAGAAAGAGAAGAGAGAGAAGAGTTTGAAACGAAAAGAAATATCTCCCTCAGAAAGACCAGAGACGGTACCTGAGGAAATTCAAAGAATGCATGATTTTGTTGACACCTTACTTGTCGATCCTGATGAAGTCCAGGCAAGTGAAGGAACCTCCAAAGTCTCCCCTGTAAAGCCAACAAGGATTTCAAGGCCTCCGGTGCCTCCGCAAAGGGTTCGTCCCTTTCAAGAACTGTACGATAAGTTAATCAAAGACACCGGGCCTTCAGTGGCAAAAGAAATTTGTTTGTTGAAAAACCAAGTGAATGACACCAACCTCCTCAGGGAAAAGATCAAAGATCAAAGGAAAAAAAACAAAGAAATGACTGCATACATGGCTAAGCAGTCCAAATTCATCAGATTTCAGCAAGCAGGACTGGAGAAAATGTTTAGAATGACGCGAAGTATGTGTGAGAAAATGAAAATCAAGCCAATGTTCACGTTTGATGAAATCTTTGACTTCGATGCCTTCATAACAGAAGAGACAACCAGAAAAGAAAAGGAGGCCGAGGCAAAGAAAAGGCGTCTGGAGTCGGTTGACAGGGTATCTGAGGGAGACGAAAGTGAGGAAGAAGCTGTCGATCGGGAAGATATGCCATCAAAGTTTCTTGAATGGGGTCTTGAGGACGAAGTTCTATACGAGCAAGAGAATGGAAAAACATTTGCTCCCGAGCACCCTGAATGGTTCAAAAAGGAAAGAGAACGACTTCCTGATTTCCATCAAGTTATCAAAGTTGAAAAGTCTGAAGCTACCGATAAGATTATCAGTTGGATGTATGATAATCTTAGAGGAATGTTCGTAGTTAAAAGACGCGGTGGAGTAATTCAGTACTTTCAAACTGGATTTGATCTGTTCACACTTCCGAGGTGGGATCTTCGGGAACTTGGTCGTCTAGATATACTGAACCACGAAGAAAGAGGAATTGGGAGGGACTTCGAACGCATAATTGCCAAAGAATGTAACAAAGGATTCCCAACTCACGCTCCGCAGCGTCCAAGACGCAGGGTGTTAAAAACAACAATCGATCCAATAACTGGAAAAGGGAAAGTGACGTGGGTAATCAACCCAGCTAAATTTGTCACACGGATCAAACTCCCAGAAGAAGCTCCTGTCGCTCTCACAAATTTCAAGAAATGGTTCTATGACAGCAAGACCGGTGAAGCTGTAATAAGATCAAACGAAAACGTGGATATCCGTATTCTAGATCCGATGGATGTCTTCATGTTTGGGTCCTCTGATCTAACAATACTAAACGCCAGTCGCATAAACGTAGGAGCAGGAAATGCAAATTTAGAGGAGGCGGCGTTATTTTCGAGAGCGGTGGAGCGAGCATGGAGGCTGAAAAGAGATATGCTGGATTTGGTTGATAAAATGGAAAAGAGGAAAGAAAAAGATGCAAAGAAACAGGAAGCAAGAAAGAAAAAGAAACACGAAAGAAAGAAGGGAGGATCTTCTGCTTCCACTGCTGAACCAACCACCACATCACCACCTCCGGCCTCATCCACATATGAGGCCATTAAGGAGGTCCAACCAACTTGTGAAGCTACTGTTACTCAAGAAACTCCGGAAGCACCAACCGAGACCGAGGCACCTCTAGAAACAACAACTAACGAATAAAATCCAACTGAGCCTGAGAAGCAAGCTACTGATAATCCGGCGGCCTCAACCGAAGAATGAAAAGACAAGTATGCAACGATCTAGGGGGGATATTGTTAGAGCTTTTGAGATCGTTGATACTTGTGCTGGATTAGTTTAATAGTAGTTAGTAGCAAATTAGAATGTACAAGGGCTTGTTTTGTAATTCTCTAATAGTAATGTTCCTGACCTAGTGTAGATAAGATTCCAGCAAATTTATAAATTTGCTGGCAGATCAGGAACACACTATAAATAGCCCTCACATTGTAACCTTGGCAAGCTTTTGGCTCTTGAATGAATATTGGTGTTGTTACTTTCTCTTGCTGATCTAGTGCTTAAATCTGATATCCAAGGTTGTTTATTGCTATATCTCATTGTTTGGATTCAATACAACACTTGTTGTATTCATTAATCCATTAGCTTCCCTTCATCTTTGATATTTCTTAACTTTTCATATCTCAAACACCTAATCAATAGGTGTTATGGGTTAAAACAACCAACCACTGTGATCCGGATTCGTTTTGGGATCTACAATACGCTTTTGGCAGTCTGTTCTGCTCAACTGCCAGATTAGTGAGACGATGGGATAGTCGTATAACTCACTGAATGGTAAGGAGATTAGCTGAAGTAAACATGCTCTGAATCTCTGGTACTAAACCTTTGATGTAGAGCTCGATACGCATGTAGGGAGGATCTACCATGGTAGGACACAAAGCAGCTAGTTCATTTGATCTTTTGGTATACGCTTCGATTTCAGACCCCGTCATCTTCAGATTGTAAAACTCCACCTCTAGCTTATGAATGTCATCATGATGACAATACTCTTCTTTGATCAGATCTTTAAAGTCATTCCATGGGGTGGCGTTAGCAGCTGCCAATCCTAGCATTTGAACCTGTGTGTTCCACCAAGTGAGCGCACCACCTTCAAGAGTTCCCGTAGCAAACTTCACCCTGCTAGCCACAAGGCACTCACACATCTCGAAGACAGATTCGATCTTCTCGAATGTCACGGCCCCCGACCCGGTTTTACCCGTTTCAGGAGCCGCGGGACAGAAAATCCCGTGGTATTTATTTTATTGAGTTAACAGCGGAAGATTTTCACAGGATCTTTTTAAAACTGAAATTTCCTGATTATTTCATTTCACAATTTGGGATAAACCCCGGTAGTTTACGATCATATGATTTCACGGAGAAATCTTTATTTTACAAAACATGTTTCTTTATTTTATATTGAGCCACTTCCTTAAGCTTGTAGTGCTTCTCGGCACTTTTCCTGGATCACAACAGATCACCTGAATCATGTTTGAAAAAGGTTTTGTCAGCGGAAAATACTGGTGAATCATTCTATTTACTAAAATGACATTTTTTTTATAATTTACAGTATTAAGAGCGATTACAATGTTTCCAGTTATCAACCAACTACCCACGGTATTTGTCACTCGACTCGTTTATGTGACTATGGTCATATCACCCATTGGCTACCCCGTTGTCCAATGGTGAATATTATCAAGTAATGTATACAAAATCCCACATACCGGCTGTAATTTGGTGATTACAAAGACTTAATCCCTGTAATTATAACCTTGAAAATAAACATGATTTTGAAATCAAATTTGATAAAAAGAGAATGACTCACATTGTAGATTTAACACGAGCAGAGTCTAGTTTATGAATTAGCCTTGTTAACCTAGTTTAAATAACAATGCACACAAAACTAGGTTAGTAACTAATACAGCATTTACGATAACTCACGAGATCAAACCCTCACAACGAATGACAAAGTGCAATACTTAAACATCCATCGAATTCACGACGAATGACAAAGCATAACCCTAATGTGGGCAGCACTTAAACATCCATTGGATAGTTTTAATCGATCGGACATTGAATCGTAGCAGGGATCGAGTTATTACCCTGTTATTGCGGCAGCACTTCGTGAATTGTATGTGTTTTTGGACTGTTTCTACTATATCTCAGTGTACGTTTTGATTTTTAACGTCGAACTAACGCACAATTGCAAATGCCAGACTCCACTATTTATACATGAAAAACGGCTCCCTCGCGCGGCGCGAGAGACACTAGTCTACCATAGGGTAGCTTCGTGTCCAGGTAGCTCAGGTGAGTTGGTCTCGCATGCATTTTCAATTTACACGTTAAACTGTTTAGATATTATCAACTAGGGTTTACCCCCCCCCCCCCCCCCCGAGTTTTAGGGGCCCTGAACCTGATTCCGATTATTCTGAAAATTTTAGGGTTTATGCAGAATCACTTCGGTTTCTTAATTAGGGTTTCCTATTGGACAATATAAAATAATATTTAGGACTTTTGATGAGAGTTGTTACATCCTCCCCACCTTAATAAAAATCTCGTCCTCGAGATTTTACTGGAATAAGTGAGGATACTTTCGCTTCATTTCTGATTCCAGCTCCCAAGTGTATTCGGATCCTCTCTTTGAATCCCACTTGATTTTGACCAGTACTAACCGTTTGTGTTTGAGAAATTTCACCTTTCGATCTTCTATCTAGAGAGGTTTCTCAACAAATTTTAACTTTTCGTTTACCTCTATATCTTGGAGAGGTACTACTAAAGATTCATCTGAAAGACATTTCTTGAGGTTGGATACATGAAATACATCATGTACTCTGGCCAATTCTTCTGGTAGTTGTAAACGATAAGCAACTGGTCCTATACGTTGGATCACTGAAAATGGTCCTACGTATCTTGGACTTAGCTTTCCTTTCTTGCCGAATCGAACTACTCCTTTCCAAGGAGAAACTTTCAATAGTACTTTGTCTCCTATTTGAAACTCTTGAGGCTTACGTCGATTATCAGCGTAACTTTTCTGGCGATCTCGAGCCGTCTTCAGTCTGTCCTTGATTTGCGTAATCTTGTCGGTCGTCTCTTGCACTATTTCAGGACCTGACAATTGATTTTCTCCTATTTCTGCCCAACAAACTGGAGTTCTGCACTTTCTTCCATAGAGTGCCTCGAATAGGGCAGTTTCAATGCTTGCATGATAACTAATGTTATAGGAGAATTCGATCAACGGTAGATGATCATCCCAGTTTCCTCCAAAATCTATTACACATGCTCTGAGCATGTCTTCTAGAGTTTGGATTGTCCTTTCACTTTGTCCATCTGTCTGAGGATGATATGCCGTACTTAAATTCAGTCGAGTTCCCATTGCTTGTTGGAAACTTGCCAGAAATGGGAAGTGAAACTACTATCCCTATCTGATACAATGGAGAGTGGAACTTCATGTAGGGATACGACTTCATCTACATACAACTTTGCCAACCTTTCCATGCTAAAGGTTTCTTTCATGGGTAGAAAATGAGCTGATTTGGTTAATCGATCCACAATTACCCAAATTGCATCATTACCTTTTCTGGTTTTGGGTAACTTAGTAACAAAATCCATTGTTATGAGTTCCCATTTCCATACTGGCATTTCTAATTGTTGTAGTAGACCTGAAGGTTTCTGGTGTTCTGCCTTAACTTGTGAACAAGTAAGACACTTAGAAACATATCTAGCTATATCCTTTTTCATGCCTATCCACCAAAAATTATTTCTTAAATCTTGGTACATCTTATTGTTTCCAGGGTGCATGGTATACCTAGATTTATGGGCTTCTTCTAAAATTTTATCTCTTAATTCTCCTTGCTTAGGTACCCAAATTCTTCTTTTGTGGAATCTCCAAATTCCATCAGCTCCTTGTTCTAATTCTTTTATTCGTCCTTTCATTCCTTCAGCATCATCCTTGATTGCTGTTTCTTGAAAATGCTTTAGTTGTTCCATTAAATCTAACTGTAGATTTAATCTAAGAACACGAACCCGTCGTTGTTTCTCATGATACTTACAACTTAAGGCATCTGCAACTACATTGGCCTTTCCTTCGTGATACTGAATATCACAGTCGTAGTCACTTAAGATTTCCATCCATCTCCTTTGCCTCATGTTTAACTCTTTTTGCCCAAATATATATCTTAAACTCTTATGATCTGTATAGACAGTAAACTTACTTCCATACAGATAATGTCTCCAAATTTTAAGGGAAAAAATTATGGCGCCTAACTCTAAATCATGAGTTGTATAGTTTTCCTCGTGCTTTTTCAATTGCCTTGATGCATACGCAATTACCTTCTTGTGTTGCATAAGCACACATCCTAATCCTAGCTTTGAAGCATCACAATATACTTCAAAATCTTCTGTTCCCTCCGGCAAAGCTAGAATTGGAGCATTTGTTAATTTCTGCTTCAAGATTCTAAAGGCTTCTTCTTGTTTAGGTCCCCATTCAAACTTAATTGCTTTACAGGTTAGCTTAGTCAATGGTACAGCTATTTTGGAAAAATCCTTAATAAACCGTCTATAGTATCCGGCTAAACCTATAAAACTTCTAATTTCCATTGCGGATTGCGGAACCTTCCATTTGGTAATTGCCTCTATTTTAGAGGGATCTACGTGAATACCTTCATGATTCACCATGTGACCTAGAAATTGCACTTCCTTTAGCCAAAATTCGCACTTCGAGAATTTGGCATAAAGCTTTTCTTTTCTTAACAAAGTTAAGAGTGCATGCAAGTGCTGACAGTGTTCGTCTTGACTTTTGGAATAAATAAGTATATCATCTATAAAGACAATTACAAATTTATCCAAATATGGTTTACAGATTCTATTCATCATGTCCATGAATGCTGCAGGTGAATTTGTTAATCCGAAGGGCATGACTGTAAACTCGTAATGACCATACCTAGTTCTGAAAGCAGTTTTAGGTATGTCTTCTTCTTGTACCTTTAATTGATGGTATCCGGAGCGTAAATCGATCTTAGAAAAGTATCTAGCTCCTTGAAGTTGATCAAAGAGATCATCAATCCTAGGTAATGGGTATCGATTCTTAATTGTAACCTTATTCAATTCTCTATAATCAATACACATTCTCATCGAACCGTCCTTTTTCTTTACAAACAACACTGGTGCTCCCCACGGGGATGAACTAGGTTGTATGAAACCTTTACATAGTAATTCATCTAATTGCTTTTTCAGTTCTAACATTTCTGTAGGAGCTAACCGATAAGGTGCCTTGGCTATCGGTGTAGTTCCGGGAATTAGATGAATCCTAAATTCTACTACCCTATCTGGTGGTAATCCTGGTAACTCTTCTGGGAATACATCTGGGTATTCTGAGACTACAGGAATCTCCTTAAGTTCTTTACCCTTAGTATTAATGATTACTGAAATCATATATATTATTCCTTGCTTTCGTTCATAACTAGCAACTTTCATTACTGATATGAACTTCATGGGTTTACGTGGCTTATCTCCTGTAATCATGATTACTTCTCCTGTGGTTGCCTGAATCTCTATAAAGTTCTTTTCACAAAGGATTCGAGCATGGTTGGCTACTAACCAATCCATTCCTAACACAACATCGAATTCAGCTAATTTCATAGGTAATAGGGTTGCAGAGAATTTATGACCTGAGAGTTCTATTTCTACATTTTGCAAAACCTTATCTATTTTAACTGAATTCCCATCTGCCGTTTCGACTGTAAAAATATGCCTAAGGTTGGTTAAGGGTAAACCTTATCTATTTTAACTGAATTCTCATCGAACCGTCCTTTTTCTTTACAAATGCCCTGCTTCTCCACAGTTAAAGCAGATTATGGTTTTCTTTCTGCAGTTTTCTTCACGATGTCCTACAGCTTTGCAAAAGTTGCAGGTTATATTGCATCTTCCATAATGTTTCTTTTTGCAATTCCTGCAGAACTGAGGAGTTGAGGATTGCCCTGTTCCTCTTTTCTTAAAGTTACTACTATTACCCTCACGAAATCCTTGGGTAATTTTCTGAGCCAGTTCCTTCTTCTTGTTTTCATCTCTTGTGCGTACCAGTTCGTCAGTTAGGGTATTAGCTAATTCTACCGCATCGTCAATAGTGCGAGGTCTCGCAGCTTTAACGATATTACGGATTTCGCTAATTAATCCCCAAATATAGCGAGAAATGAGTACCGGTTCTGGCGAAGCCAGCGTTGGTACCACAATAGCATATTCGAAGAATGTCGAAGTATATCCTCGACAGTCTACACCCATCATCCGATGGTTTAGGAATTTATTTGCCATTTGATCTTTTTCATATTCGGGACAGAATTTTCTTTCTACAAGACTCTTAAATTCTTCCCAGTTCATGGCACAGGCCACAGTTCTTCCTTTGGCTTGAAGTATTGTATTCCACCATTCTAGCGCCCCTTCTTTAAATAGATTTGACGCATACATGACCTTGTCGTCCTTGTCACATTTACTTATTGTAATTACTGCCTCGGTTTTCTCTAACCAACGCAGTGCTGCAGTTGCTCCTTCATTGCCTGCAAATTCAGCGGGTTTACAAGCAAGAAATTCTTTGTAAGTGCAACCATGCGTCGCAACTTTCATTTTCTTAGGAAGTGGAGCTTGCCGTAGATCATTATCGTGATTAGTATGATTACCGCCTCCGTTTACGCTATTACTAAAGTTATCTTCAGAAATACGTTTGCTCGTTGAGGTTCAACAGGTTTCAGGGCAGCAGCAATTATTGCTGGAATAGCATTGGCTATCCCTTGAGCAACGATATTTTCTATATCTTGCCTAGTCATAAAGTGATCCTCCTGATGTTGCTCAGATTGGTTTACTTCATTTACTGGTTCATTACCAATGTTTGCCATCTGATAATTAATTTATATAATTTATTAGTAACAACCAAATATAACAATTAATCGCACATAATCACGTAAACAATTATATAATCAAAATTGTAAATTTCTAAATTTTCATTTGTTGATATATTATAATATGCTTTCATACACACTTTTATCTTACAACCGTTTTATTGTTTATTTTACACATACTGATTTTTATTACTATTATTGTTATTATACAAACACAGATTCACAACCCACTTCTCCCTCGTCAACTTGCATTTTATAAACGATGTTCCCTCTCATCATATTTCCATGAGATTTGTCCTCCTATCTCTCGGATCCTATTCCCAGCATCCATCAGCTCTTCGCCAAAATGACGAAGTTCAGCCATATTCTCATTACTCATCGGTGGATTTGGTATAGGTTCTGGGTCAAACTGAGGGAAAAACGTATAAGGATTGTTAAGAAGGTTTTGGAACTGCCAATCATTAGTCCACCACTCGTCCATTCCTAGAGGTTGGGTGTGGATTATAGGTTCTGGGATTGCTGGTTCCAAATTCATTGGAAGTTGGGTTTCAATAGGATTAGTAAAAACATTTTTATTGACAGGCTTAATAGTATCACAGCTTGCTAATATAAAATCTAGCTCCTCCTGCAATGTCATTTCCTGGGTTTGTTTAGAGCTTTCCCCAATTTCTTGCTTAGCACCTTCCCCAATTTCCATCCCTGCTTGCCTTGAATCTTCCTCAATCTCTATCCCTTTTCCTTTATCTAGGGGATTCTCTATTTTGGGAACCCTTCTAGTTGCTGGTTTCCTCCTACGTACACGTCTCCAGCCTACAAGTCTTCTCTTTTTCTTAGGTTTTGGTTTTTCTAGCGGTGGAGCACAAAATTCCATAGGTTGTTCCACATCAGCAAAGTACCCAGTAAAATCTTTGGAAACTTCTATGTTTACAGGGTAGAGGTTGAGATTCTCTAGGGCTCCAGATAACTCATTCATGCTGTTTAGCATATATGTAAAAATAATAAGTTAAAATTTTATAACAAAATTTCACAGATAACCTTCAAATATTATTGCATACCGTGTGACTTTAATTTAAAACAAAGGACAAATGACAATTAAACATACTAGATTTTATTATAATTTTATTTATGTACTAGATAACGTTTCTGGATTGTAAGTGATAAGGTTGCTAATACTGGGTCATGGTATTTTAAAGATTTGCATTTACTGCTACAGTGGCTAGCATATAAAGATCCGCCCATTTTTCATCTAACTTGTCTTCCTATGGTGGGTTACTGTCTAGGTTCTGGATTTTCTGATTAACTCTCATTTCTTTTGTTTGAGATTTCTTTATTTTCTCCTGACTTTTCTTAATAATCAGACTTCTTTTATTAGGAGAAAGTGGTTCCTCATAATGGGCTTTACAAACAAATATTCCCTCCTCAGTATCTACTGAGTATCTTGAGGATTGGGATGAACTTCCCTTCTCTTTTGGCAAACTATCTAATTTAAGATAGATGTTTGAAAGCTTTTGCTTACCCATACTGTAACTAACAATTAGTCAGTTAATAAAACACATAATCACATAATGGCAATCAGGAAAAAATTAAGTATTTCTAAATACATAATTAGCTTAACTCAGTGGCTCTGATACCACCTTTTTCTGTCACGGCCCCCGACCCGGTTTTACCCGTTTCAGGAGCCGCGGGACAGAAAATCCCGTGGTATTTATTTTATTGAGTTAATAGAGGAAGATTTTCACAGGATCTTTTTAAAACTGAAATTTCCTGATTATTTCATTTCACAATTTGGGATAAACCCCGGTAGTTTACGATCATATGATTTCACAGAGAAATCTTTATTTTACAAAACATGTTTCTTTATTTTATATTGAGCCACTTCCTTAAGCTTCTAGTGCTTCTCGGCACTTATCCTGGATCACAACAGATCACCTGAAACATGTTTGAAAAAGGTTTTGTGTAACAACTCTTACCAAAACTATTATTTATTATTATATTTAGTTCAATAGGAAACCCTAATTAAAACACCCAAGTAATTCTGCACAAACCCTGAAAATTTCAGAACAATCAGAATCAGGATCAGGGCCCCTAAAACTCAGGGGGGTAAACCCTAGTTACGATTATCCACATAACTATCTGTCAAAATCGAATTTTACAATTTTGTCGACTCAGCAAGCCTACACACACACGAAGCTACCCTATGGTAGGTTATGACCCGTCGCGCCACGCGACGCCCCCAGGGGTACCCCTCGCGTCACGCGAGGGGGGTCAAATTTTGACTATAAATAGTGGGGTTTGGGACTGGAATTTGGACACTTGAACGACATAAAAACTCGTTATATACACTGAGTTACGCTCTGTTTACTATAAAAACACACACGAATCACGAATCGTTGCCGCAATACAGGGTAATAACTCGATCGCTGATACGATTCAATGTCCGATCGATTAAACTATCCAATGGATGTTTAAGTGCTGCCCACATTAGGGTTTATGCTTTGTCATTCGTTGTTAATTCAATGGATGTTTAAGTATCGCACTTTGTCATTCGATGTGAGGGTTTAATCTCATGAGTTATCGTAAATGTTGTATTAAGTTACTAACCGAGTTGTGTGCATGTTATTAAATTTAGGTTAAAAGGCTAATCAATAGGCTAGGCTCTGCTCAAATTAAATCTGCAAAGTGAGTCATTCTCTTTTTATCAAAATTTGTTTACAAAAGTATGTTTATTATCAAAGTTATAATTACAGGGATTAAGTCTTTGTAATCACCAAATTACAGCCGGTATGTGGGGTTTTGTATACATTACTTGATAATCTTCACCATTGGGGCAGCCAAGGGGTGATATGACCATAGTCACAGACACCATTGGACAATGAGAGGGCCAATGGGTCGAGTGACAAAATACCATGGGTAGTTGGTTTGATATCAGAAACATTGTAATCGCTCTTAATACCGTAAATTATAACAACGTGTCGTTTTAGTAAAATGAATGATTCACCAGTATTTCCCGCTGACAAAACCTTTTTCAAACATGTTTCAGGTGATCTGTTGTGAACCAGGAAATGTGCCGTGAAGCACTACAAGCTTAAGAAAGTGGCTCAATATAAAATAAGGAAACATGTTTTGTAAAATAAAGATTTCTCCGTGAAATCTTGTGATTGTAAATTACCGGGATTTTATCCCGAGTTGTGAAATAAAATAATCGGGAAATTGAAGTTTAAAAGATCCTGAAGAAAACTTCCGCTGTTAACTCAATTAAATAAATACCACGGGATTTTCTGTCCCGCGGCTCCTGAAACGGGTAAAACCGGGGCGGGGGCCGTGACAGAAAAAGGTGATATCAGAGCCACTGATTTAAGCCAATTATGTGATTATGTGTTTTATTAATTGAATATTTGTGTACAGTACGGGTAAGCAAAAGTTGTCAAACATCTATCTTAAATTAGATAGGTCATCCAACGAGAAGGGAAGTTCATCCCAAACCAAATCCTCAAATCACTCTGTAATTCCTGAAGAAGAAATATTTGTGCGAAAGGCACAATATGAGGAACCACTTTCTCCTAATAAAAGAAGTTTAATTTTAAAGAAAAGTCAGGAGAAAATAAAGAAATTCCGAGAAAAGAAGATTAAACAGGAAACCCAGGAATTAACTAGTAAAACACCTTGGGAGGACAAGTTAGATGAGAAATGGGCAGATCTTTATATGCTAGCTACTGTAGCAGTTAATGCAAATCTTTAAATTTGACCCAAGTCTTAGCACCTTTATCACCTACAGTCAATAAACCTTAATCAGTAAATAAATAAATTTACAATAAAAACCTCGTGTGTTTTAATTTTCAATTGTTTTGTAGTTACCCAGTCTGAAATAATATTTAAAAGGTTTTTCTATGAAATTTTGTTATAATTTTTAAATTGTGTGTATTTTGCATAACAGCATGAGTGACTTGTCTGACGCCTTTCAGAATTTAAATCTCTATCCGATAAAAATAGAGGTTTCCAGAGATTTCAATAGGTATATACCCGACATAGAAGAACCTATTGAATTCAATGCTCCACCTCTAGAGAAACCCAAGCCCAAGAAAAGGAGAAGATTCGTGGGATGGAGGCGTGTGCGTAGGAGGAAACCCGTCACTAGAAAGATTCCTAAAATAAACAATCCCTTAGAAAAAGGAAAAGGAATTGAAACCGGGGAAAGTTCTAGACAGCAGGTGTCACACCCCGATATTTCCACGTATGACCGGTGGGCCCGGTGGGGAGTATCGTGACGTAGTTGATATCATCATAGTCAAACAACACAATATATAAATGCACAGCGGAAGCAAAAGATAAATATATTACAATCCGAATATAAAGTAATATCCAAGTATTACAACGGAAAATAAATCCACAGGCGGATCTTAAAACATAAATATTGTTCAACAGACTTTAGACGCCTAGAACTTGCAAGATTCCTTATTAACGCCCTGAGCAGCTTCCAGCCTATTACGTACTTGTACCTGTCACTTAGACTTGGGAAAATACGTCAGTTTTCACTGGTAAATACACTTAACTGACTCATTTGAAAAGAGTTTAAGAAAATTGGTTTAGGTGCTCAAGGCACGAAGATATTTTGACACTTTGATTAAAATGCGCAAGGCAAAATTAATCTTTTATACTTGGGACAAACTATATCTCATGTTATCAACTTTACATAACTTGCTCTACATACGGGGCCCGGTTATATGCCGGTTCATGATTAACCGACACACCACTATTCCCTTATTGGGAATCCCTTATTGGGTATAATTAATTAATAAACATATGGCATCTGTCAGGTGTATGCCTACACCCCGTGCTTAGGTCGTGGCCATTGCATTTAATGAGTCAAGGATATCCAGGACATGGTCGCATTAATCCCCAATGTTTCAGTCAAGCAATACGAATTAAAAACAGGTTATTTGTATTTCCCGACTTATTGGTCTTTGAATCCCATACCTGACCATGCGGTATTTATATTACCGTATCCCAAGCCCGTAATAGGGAAAATAAGTTAAGGGTATTTACCTGAGCTAGCTCCTGTCTTAAATAGCAAGAATTATAATAACTCAGCGTAGGTACAATTTACCGGAAGGCTCTAGTCTGGAATGATGGTATAAATAACCAATTAGAATACTAACGGGTCTTTAATTAAGTCTTGACTTAGACCGGTTAGTTTTCAAAAGGAAGATACGGTCAGACGCATGATAAAGCGAAGACCGCTTTAGAATGTGATTTAGAGCCGACAAGATTGAAGACTTGCCTTATATGGGTAATCTAAGTACATTCTGAATTTTGAGATAAAACCGATAAGGTTTGACCCGTTTCGGCTAATTTATGCAAACTAGTTACTTAAACCGAACCGAACGCGCAAGAGGCATAACGGGTAATCATAAGGGTCCTAACCAGGTTTCCTAAGTTAATATGCCTCAAATATGTTGTGATATCAGTAGGATACCTTCCATTATGCTCAAAACGAATTTAAACACAAACTATGCCCCGTAAGGGTAGTTTGGTCATTTACAAGGTTGTAAAAGAGTTTAAGTATTAATCTGAGTTATAGGTCTGATGTAATCAGCAAAAATACTCAATTTAATAAGTTATAACAGTAGGGTAAAGTATATATGTGAAATTTATCAATTATAGCCAAACTATGCGCCGAAGGGGCACTTTGGTAATTTCACATAAGCCGAAAAGCTCAAAACTGAAGTCTGGGTTTAACAACTTTTGCTTACTGTTAAAATATTATAATTTACCTAAAATATCAGTAGGTGTCAACCCTTGCATGTTTAAAATAGTTTTAGTACAAACTATGCGTTAAAAACGCTTAAAAAGGCGATTAGGAGCCATTTCCGGGTTCTATACACAAGGCTGATATTTTTTATTATTACAGAAGGTTTAAAATAAAGTATTTATCATATGAAATCAGTAGCAAAAGGATTGGGGTCAAAAAGATATGTAAAACTCATTTTATAGCCCGAAAGGGCAAAACCGACAATTACCGAATTAAGCTTGCGACTCTAGGTTATGCTCAGCCTAAAATTAATTAAAAATCTTCAAAAATCCCAAAATAATATATTACATCAGTGGGTAAAAAGTTTGATATCAAAAAGTAGGTTTAAATAGGCTATACGCTAATTGCGCCGTTTAATTAACATAAAGCTTTCAAATTACGCTAATGAGCATAACTCCTAATCTAGACCTCAAACTGATGTCAAATTTTGGGTACATGTTTATATATCAGTAAATAAGGTTTCTACTCTTTTACATTTTCAAAAATCATGTTTTACGATGCAAAGGGCATAATGGTCAACATATAGGCAATTAACGGAATCATGCATATTAATTGGTTAACTAATGAACCATGGTGTATAATCACAGAGGGTTATACTAGCATGTAACCTGGTCCTAAGGAAGCTCTATGGCATTTCCAAATCATACTAAAACGGGTCAGAACTGAAGTCAAAGAAAAAAGTCAAAGCTTTGCGACTTTCGGTTCCGAACCGGGTCTAAACAGAAAATTGTCGGGTTGAACATGTTTAGACATGTTTTTACACTAATTACCAAGTTATATTAATGATCAAACAGGTTGTAGGGGTTCTACATTGCTAATTATGCAGAAATTGAAAAATAAACATTCTGTTGACTTTTTAATAACAAGTTTGACCCGACATTAGACCTAGTTAAAGTGGGAATCAGAGGGTGCCCTTTTAAGGGTTTAATGCCCACATAATTACCAACTTATAACTACTTTCAATTCGACTAATCACTGGACCATTAATGATTAATCGCTAAGTCAACCGTTAATTACGACGGTTTGACTTTTAAGCTAAAACTAAGCGAAAACTTAACTAAGAAAGGTTAAGTATACTTACTGAAGTCCTATGCACGAAATGTGAAGCTTAGGGAGAAGTCTTTAGCTCCAGAAATGATCCAAAGTGCAGATGGAAGGTGTGAAGAATTGGTTTGCAACTTAGTGCCCTTTTATAGTGTTCAAGAACTCTTAGATTGTTGACACCCAAGCCTAACAATGGCCATGGATCACTTCCAGATGTCCCTAAGTGTCTAGGAGCCATTTAGGGGTCGTCCAAGATGAGGAAAATCGAGTTAAAGGCGGTTACAAGGGCTATGGCAGACAAGAATCAACAAAAATCGAATTCTGATCAGATAGGGCCGTCGCGTAGCGCGACGGCTTAAGGGTTAGGGCTCGCGCTACGCGAGCATGTGCTGTCCAACCAAACCAATCTTCCATTATTTGCAGTTTTGGTCCCCGGTCCTTCTAAAGGTCGCTTTCACGTCTTGTTTTGCACAATGAGCCCTCTAAATTGACTTATAAGGGCTTTAAGACATTTACCCACTTTGTTTAGTCCTCGGTTAACTTTATTGTTACCCGAAAAGTCGTAAACTTCAACGTTGACGCTTTTAACCCTTCGCATACGAATTTGATCATAACTTTCTCACACGATAACGAAACTTTACGAAATTTATATCGTGCATTCTGGTGAGCATAATTAACCGTTACAAAGCTTCGGGTTTGCTAAAAGGTCACTCAGAGGTATAACTTAAACATGTTGACACATTTAACCTATGTAGTTTGAAATCTCTCACTTTCTTTCATATTTAGCTTCGTATGATCCATGATTTATTCGTTTGAAGATATGAGCATCATGTAGGGTTAATGTAAAGTATATTTATTCTCTGTTGACATTTTGAACTCGTATTTTTACTTACTTTCCATGTTTGTCAACTTTAGTCCTTCTAGAACGTTCTTTCACACGTTCAAACTTCAAACCTATGACACGTGTCAACACATTATAGGACGTGAATTTTCATGGTGTTACATCCTCACTCCCTTAAAAGAAATCTCGACCTCGAGATTTGTTAAAGTAAAGGAAGTATTTTCTACCTTATATTGGGCTTAATCTTCCCCGGTACCTTTGAGCCTCTAAGGCACTCCAATTGACCTTTATAATAGGTACATTTATCTTTTTGGAGTTTCTAATCCTGTCGATCCTTAATCGACACAGGTTGCTCATACTTTCATAGTTCTGCATATCATTATGTGATAGTGCTTTTCGACTTATTGGTGACATGTCGCTAAATCATTAATGTGGGTCATATTGTGCGTTCCACCAAGCCCCTTAATTAGGTCTTAGCTCGTAAGCTATTTAGTCTTGATACATTTGAATCCTTCGAATGACTTTGTATATTCTGAGCTTAACTAACCTGAAATTATAACTCGGCACACCCTTCTAGGGTGTTATCTTTTGTTGAACCTTATCTTTTAACCAGAACTTAGGAGGGTTGCTATTTTCATAAATCCTTGATTTCCTGCCGTATACTGGTAACTTACAATCGATTATGGATTTGTATGATCTTATTTGTTGTTTCCTAGGAAACTTTCAGATTCTGATAATTGGACTTACCAATTCTCTATCTAATAATAGATGTTTAACATTCCATCTATACAAGGTCTCAAAAGGAGTAGCCTTGATACTTATATAATAATTGCTATAGAAAAACCTATTTTATGGTGAGATGGTTATTCCAACCACTGCTTAACTAATCTCAAAGAATAGCTAAACCTTACAGCTAGTCGAACCAATCGACGGTCTTGGGCAGGTAATAGCGATTCTTAATTGTTGCCTAAATAGGGTTGCGGTAATCAATGCATAAGCAAGATGATCCGTCTTTCTTATTTATATAAATCGGAGTTCTTAGGACTTCGAATTTTGGCTTTATGAAATCTTCTCTAAAAGCTTATCGATTTGGCTCTTAGTTCTTCCTATTCCGTTGATACTAACATATATAAGGCTTTTACAATAATTGTAGCCCTAAGCGGGATGTTCGTCCTAACATCCACTTGTCTCTCAGAAGGTAAACATGGTAATTCTTATAAAGAAGATAATCATGACACACACAGAGATGTTAGAGATGTCTGTATGCTCAGGCTTTGGTTCATCTATCGATGTCGGTGTCAGATATATGACACATTCTCTTTACAAATGCTAGGATGTCTAAGTAGAGATACTTATAAGGACATTTTATATTGGATATCTTCTTTGAATACTACTAGTCGACTTTAGTACAATATGGCCATTGGGATATCTCAGGGGTTCCATGCATTAAACCTCCATACTGATCAGGCATGGAAGCAATCTATGGGACGCACTAGGATACGCCAATCCTCATATAGCACTTTTATCAAACATAGTTTGGCATTCGTAGGCGATATAAAACAAAGAGAAAAATAATAAAATAAAATAAAGTAATATATATTGTCGTACTTTTTTTGGGGAAAGGTACTCCAGATTCTTATAAAAGGATTATCTTCGAGGATGGGAGAGATGGTCATTATAGATTCCATTGGTAAGTTATATCTTACATTTAATATCTGAAGTTCTTATGAATGTAATCAAGAGTTTACTAGGCTTATGGCTTACTAAAGGTTTATTATCCCTTGCATTAACGTAAGATACTTAGCAGAAACTATCAATGCTAAATGGTATGGGACGTACCTGATGCTATTATTGATATGTACTGTCTCTGTCATTCAATTGGTGGTTCAAGAGTTTCCTTTCTTATCCTTCCCAGACTTAGCTGCTCCTTCCTTGGCGGTCTCAGGGCAATTAGTACTGATGTGGCCCTTTTCGCCACAGATGAAACAGTTTGCATTCTTTATGTCCCTACATTCGTGGGACTGGTGGCTAGTTCTTTTACAGATGCCACATTGCTTTATCTTTTGGTTTGATCGACACTGTCCCTAGTGTCTTCTTTTGCAGGTTTTGCATGTAGGCTTCTTATTGGAATCCTGTTGGTTATTGTTGAACTCGGATTTGCTCTTCTTAGGATTCGGGGAGTTATCTTCCTCCCTTTTACGCTTCCCATCTTCAGAGGCCTTGGCAGCCTTGTTTCTAACCACATCGAGTGTGAGAGATAGCGACAGATCTGCCGCTGACCTGAATGTAGTAGGTCTCGATGCTTTCACACTTGCCTTTATTTCTGTGGCTAGACCCCCAATAAAGCGAGCTATTCGCTTTGGTTTCGGTGTGATCAAATAAGGAACCAATCGAGACTTGGTATTGAAACTTGTAAGGTATGCTTGACAATCTAAGTTCTCCATGACTAATGTCAAGAATTCAGTCTCAATCTTCTCAACTTCATGTTGAGGACAGTAAATTTCTTTGATAAGAGCAACGAACTGATCCCAAGTCATGTTGTACAAAGGGATCTTCCCCGTAGCTTGGATCAGTGACCTCCACCAAGCTAGAGCTTCTCCTTTAAAAGATTGTGAAACAAATTTCACGACATCTTGTTCCGCACAGCCGCTGATGTCAACAACAGTGTCCATTTCCTCGAGCCATGTCATGCAATCGACGGCTCCCTCTTCTCCTGTAAAGTCTCTGGGCTTGCAGGAGACAAAATATTTATATGAACAGGTCTTAGCATGTGGCTCTTGATTAAGCACAACCTGTCCAGACGGAATACTCCTCTGATTGGACGAGTTATGAACATCGTCTTCCTTTGACTCATGTGATTTAGGAGGGGGCTTACTATGAGCCACATATAGAGTCTTAGAGTGAGTACCACTAGATTCATCATACTGTCTGTCGAGGGCTCGTGTAACAGCATCATCTATTAATGCCTGTAGTTCCGCACCAGTTATATTAACTCTGGTAGCATCATTATTCTCCCTCAGGTGGCTGTTGACCTCATCTGATCCAGCCATGTAGTTTGATTGCTACATACATATTGACAATTATTTATTCAGAGGTTATCATGGAATCATCACCTTTGACGATTCATCAACCATGGTAATATAAACCATATTGGTTAATTTGTTAGTTATGTTAAATTAGCATTTTCATTATAATTTATCCTAGTTATAAAACATTAAGGATATTAAGGTAGCGCAAAAGGCCTAGTCACAAGGACAGTTTTAAATTTACAAGCCACGATTTCGGAGAATCGAGGCATTATAATTTATCCTAGTTATAAACATTAAGGATATTAAGGTGGCGCAAAGGTCTAGTCACATGGACAGTTTTAAATTTACAAGCCATGATTTCAGAGAATCGAGGCATTATAATTTATCCTAGTTATAAAACATTAAGGATATTAAAGTGGCGCAAAGGCCTAGTCACATGGACAGTTTTAAATTTACAAGCCATGATTTCAGAGAATCGAGGCATTATAATTTATCCTAGTTATAAAACATTAAGGATATTAAAGTGGCGCAAAGGCCTAGTCACATGGACAGTTTTAAATTTACAAGCCATGATTTCGGAGAATCGAGGCATTATAATTTATCCTAGTTATAATACATTAAGGATATTAAAGTGGCGCAAAGGCCTAGTCACATGGACAGTTTTAAATTTACAAGCCATGATTTCAGAGAATCGAGGCATTAAGGTTTGAATCATAGTTCATTACCCTTTCTTGACAGGGAGTTGCAGGCTATCATTGTCTTTAGTCTCAGAGGACGTTAACTATAGCCCGTAGGCATTTCGCTCCTAGGGGATGTTTATAATATGATCATCTTATAGGATGATATAAGCCATGATTTCTAAATCAATAGACTAGATAAGAAAATTGGAAGAATCCAATATAAGAATGACTGTTGTGATTTTCTCGAATCACATCTGTCAAGAGTGCTAACACGTTCTTAGGTGTTAACAAGGATTTGAATCTCTTGAATAGGTCCTACCATCTTGGCCTCGTCATATAGGCTAGGTTCACCTTTAAGATTCCTTTTTAATAATTAACGCAAAACAATCCTAACTCGGGATGTTAATAAGGATCTGAACCTAAATTGAGGAACTGCCATCTTGGCCCTGTCTTAAAATGACACATGAGCTAGGTCTTGTCCTTTTTAGATATTTCCATTTTATTATAATGGTAGATCTTATAGTATAGGAATGATATTTTAAACATAATCGTTCCTTTAAAATTTAAACAAGTATATGGTTGCCCTAAACGGGACTTCTTAAGAAAATGACTAGCCTATGCAAGGGCTAATCAGAAAAATAACAAAGGAATCAAATAAGGACAAAATAAACCGAATTAGAATTTGTCCTATGTTCTAGTCTAGACTCAAGAATGTGCAACTGTGTAACTGAGATTAAACACAAAAGGCTAGCGTTAAATTCACTCAGTGTTGGCTCTGATACCAACCTGTCACACCCTGATATTTCCACGTATGACCGGTGGGCCCGGTGGGGAGTATCGTGACGTAGTTGATATCATCATAGTCAAACAACACAATATATAAATGCACAGCGGAAGCAAAAGATAAATATATTACAATCCGAATATAAAGTAATATCCAAGTATTACAACGGAAAGTAAAGGATCCACAGGCGGATCTTAAAACATAAATATTGTTCAACAGACTTTAGACGCCTAGAACTTGCAAGATTCCTTATTAACGCCCTGAGCAGCTTCCAGCCTATTACGTACTTGTACCTGTCACTTAGACTTTGGAAAATACGTCAGTTTTCACTGGTAAATACACTTAACTGACTCATTTGAAAAGAGTTTAAGAAAATTGGTTTAGGTGCTCAAGGCACGAAGATATTTTGACACTTTGATTAAAATGCGCAAGGCAAAATTAATCTTTTATACTTGGGACAAACTATATCTCATGTTATTAGCTTTACATAACTTGCTCTACATACGGGGCCCGGTTATATGCCGGTTCATGATTAACCGACACACCACTATTCCCTTATTGGGAATCCCTTATTGGGTATAATTAATTAATAAACATATGGCATCTGTCAGGTGTATGCCTACACCCCGTGCTTAGGTCGTGGCCATTGCATTTAATGAGTCAAGGATATCCAGGACATGGTCGCATTAATCCCCAATGTTTCAGTCAAGCAATACGAATTAAAAACAGGTTATTTGTATTTCCCGACTTATTGGTCTTTGAATCCCATACCTGACCATGCGGTATTTATATTACCGTATCCCAAGCCCGTAATAGGGAAAATAAGTTAAGGGTATTTACCTGAGCTAGCTCCTGTCTTAAATAGCAAGAATTATAATAACTCAGCCGTATTCACTTAAGTAAGTGTAGGTACAATTTACCGGAAGGCTCTAGTTTGGAATGATGTATAAATAACCAATTAGAATACTAACGGGTCTTTAATTAAGTCTTGACTTAGACCGGTTAGTTTTCAAAAGGAAGACACGGTCAGACGCATGATAAAGCGAAGACCGCTTTAGAATGTGATTTAGACCCGACAAGATTGAAGACTTGCCTTATATGGGTAATCTAAGTACATTCTGAATTTTGAGATAAAACCGATAAGGTTTGACCCGTTTCGGCTAATTTATGCAAACTAGTTACATAGACCGAACCGAACGCGCAAGAGGCGTAACGGGTAATCATAAGGGTCCTAACCAGGTTTCCTAAGTTAATATGCCTCAAATATGTTGTGATATCAGTAGGATACCTTCCATTATGCTCAAAACGAATTTAAACACAAACTATGCCCCGTAAGGGTAGTTTGGTCATTTACAAGGTTGTAAAAGAGTTTAAGTTTTAATCTGAGTTATAGGTCTGATGTAATCAGCAAAAATACTCAATTTAATAAGTTATAACAGTAGGGTAAAGTATATATGTGAAATTTATCAATTATAGCCAAACTATGCGCCGAATGGGCATTTTGGTAATTTCACATAAGCCGAAAAGCTCAAAACTGAAGTCTGGGTTTAACAACTTTTGCTTACTGTTAAAATATTATAATTTACCTAAACTATCATTAGGTGTCAACCCTTGCATGTTTAAAATAGTTTTAGTACAAACTATGCGTTAAAAACGCTTAAAAAAGCGATTAGGAGCCATTTCCGGGTTCTATACACAAGGCTGATATTTTTTATTATTACAGAAGGTTTAAAATAAAGTATTTATCATATGAAATCAGTAGCAAAAGGTTTGGGGTCAAAAAGATATGTAAAACTCATTTTATAGCCCGAAAGGGCAAAACCGACAATTACCGAATTAAGCTTGCGACTCTAGGTTATGCTCAGCCTAAAATTAATTAAAAATCTTCAAAAATCCCAAAATAATATATTACATCAGTGGGTAAAACGTTTGATATCAAAAAGTAGGTTTAAATAGGTTATACGCTAATTGCGCCGTTTAATTAACATAAAGCTTTCAAATTATGCTAATGAGCATAACTCTTAATCTAGACCTCAAACTGATGTCAAATTTTGGGTACATGTTTATATATCAGTAAATAAGGTTTCTACTCTTTTACATTTTCAAAAATCATGTTTTACGATGCAAATGGCATAATGGTCAACATATAGGCAATTAACGGAATCATGCATATTAATTGGTTAACTAATGAACCATGGTGTATAATCACAGAGGGTTATACTAGCATGTAACCTGGTCCTAAGGAAGCTCTAAGGCATTTCCAAATCATACTAAAACGGGTCAAAACTGAAGTCAAAGCAAAAAGTCAAAGCTTTGTGACTTTCGGTTCCGAACCGGGTCTAAACAGAAAATTGTCGGGTTGAACATATTTAGACATGTTTTTACACTAATTACCAAGTTATATTAATGATCAAACAGGTTGTAGGGGTTCTACATTGCTAATTATGCAGAAATTGAAAAATAAACATTCTGTTGACTTTTTAATAACAAGTTTGACCCGACATTAGACCTAGTTAAAGTGGGAATCAGAGGGTGCCCTTTTAAGGGTTTAATGCCCACATAATTACCAACTTATAACTACTTTCAATTCGACTAATCACTGGACCATTAATGATTAATCGCTAAGTCAACCGTTAATTACGACGGTTTGACTTTTAAGCTAAAACTAAGCGAAAACTTAACTAAGAAAGGTTAAGTATACTTACTGAAGTCCTATGCACGAAATGTGAAGCTTAGGGAGAAGTCTTTAGCTCCAGAAATGATCCAAAGTGCAGATGGAAGGTGTGAAGAATTGGTTTGCAACTTAGTGCCCTTTTATAGTGTTCAAGAACTCTTAGATTGTTGACACCCAAGCCTAACAATGGCCATGGATCACTTCCAGATGTCCCTAAGTGTCTAGGAGCCATTTAGGGGTCGTCCAAGATGAGGAAAATCGAGTTAAAGGCGGTTACAAGGGCTATGGCAGACAAGAATCAACAAAAATCGAATTCTGATCAGATAGGGCCGTCGCGTAGCGCGACGGCTTAAGGGTTAGGGCTCGCGCTACGCGAGCATGTGCTGTCCAACCAAACCAATCTTCCATTATTTGCAGTTTTGGTCCCCGGTCCTTCTAAAGGTCGCTTTCACGTCTTGTTTTGCACAATGAGCCCTCTAAATTGACTTATAAGGGCTTTAAGACATTTACCCACTTTGTTTAGTCCTCGGTTAACTTTATTGTTACCCGAAAAGTCGTAAACTTCAACGTTGACGCTTTTAACCCTTCGCATACGAATTTGATCATAACTTTCTCATACGATAACGAAACTTTACGAAATTTATATCGTGAATTCTAGTGAGCATAATTAACCGTTACAAAGCTCCAGGTTTGCTAAAAGGTCACTCAGAGGTATAACTTAAACATGTTGACACATTTAACCCATGTAGTTTGAAATCTCTCACTTTCTTTCATATTTAGCTTCGTATGATCCATGATTTATTCGTTTGAAGATATGAGCATCATGTAGGGTTAATGTAAAGTATATTTATTCTCTATTGACATTTTGAACTCGTATTTTTACATACTTTCCATGTTTGTCAACTTTAGTCCTTCTAGAACGTTCTTTCACATGTTCAAACCTATGACACGTGTCAACACATTATAGGACGCGAATTTTCAGGGTGTTACAGCAGGATTTGGAGACTGAAGTCGGGGAAGAATCTAGGCAAATGGGATTAGAGTTTGATGAATATTCTAAGCAAATAGAAATGGAGATTGGGGGAGGTTTTAAACAAACCCAGATAGAAATTGGAGAGAGCTCTAAGCAAAACCAGGAAATGACATTACAGGAAGAGCTAGATTTTATATTGGCAAGTTGTGATACTATTACGCCTGTCAATGAATATGTTTTTACTCGACCTATTGAAACTCAACTCCCTATAAACTTAGAACCAGCAATCCCAGAACCTATAATCCACAACCAATCTCTAGGAATGGACGAGTAGTGGACGAATGATTGGCAATTCCAAAACCTTATCAACAGTCCCTATACGTTTTTCCCTCAGTTCGATCCAGAACCTTTACCAAATCCACCGATGAGTAATGAGAATATGGCTGAACTCCGCCATTTTGGTGAAGAGCTGATGGATGCTGGGAATAGGATCCGAGAGATAGGAGGACAAATCTCATGGAAATATGATGAGAGGGAACATCATTATTAAAAATACAAGTTGACAAGGGAGAAGTAGGTGATGAATCTGTGTTTGTATAATAACAGTAATATTAATAAGAAATCAGTATGTGTAAAATAAACAATAAAACGGTTGTATATGGAAGCATATCATATAATCTATAAATAAATGAAAATTTAGAAAATTTACAAATTTTGGTTGAATATTTATTCACGTGATTATGTGCGATTAATTGTTTTATTGGATGGTTTCTTATTCTATACTAATTATTTGTCTATAAATTAATTATCAGATGGCAAATATTGATAATGAACCGGTAAATGAAGTAAATCAATCTGAGCAAAATCAGGAAGAGCAATTGTTAAATAGGCAAGATATAGAGGATATCGTTGCACAAGGAATAGCCAATGCTATTCCAGCAATCGTGGCTGCTGTCCAGAAACCTATTAAACCTCAATCAATCATTCCTAGTAAATGTACACAAGGCGAAAATTTTAGTAATAGTATAAACGGAGGCGGTAATCATGTTAATAACAATAATGATCTGCAAGCCCCAATTTTCAAGAAAATGAAAGCTGCAACACCTGGTTGCACTTACAAAGAATTCCTTGCCTGTAAACCAGCTGAGTTTGCAGGTAACGAAGGGGCTATTGCAGCTCTGCATTGGTTAGAGAAAACCGAGGCAGTGATTACAATAAGTAAATGTGCCAAGGACGACCAGGTCATGTATGCATCAAATCTTTTCAAAGAAGGGGCGCTAGAATGGTGGAACACGGTGGTACAAGCAAAAGGAAGAATGATGGCATATGCCATGAACTAGGAAGAATTTAAGAGTTTTGTAGAAAGAAAATTCTGTCCCGAATATGAAAAAGATCAAATGGCAAATAAATTCCTAAACCATCGTATGACGGGTGTAGATTGTCGTGGTTATACTTCGACATTCTTCGAATATGCTAGAGTGGTACCAACGCTGGCTTCACCAGAACCGGTACTCATTTCTCGCTATATTTGGGGACTAATTAGTGAAATCCGTAACATCGTTAAAGCTGCGAGACCTCGTACTATTGACGATGCGGTAGAATTAGCTAACACCCTAACTGATGAATTGGTACGCACACGAGATGAAAACAGGAAAAAGGAACTGGCTCAGAAAATTACCCAACGATTTCGTATGGGTAATAATAACAGCTTCAAGAAAAGAGGAACAGGACAATCCTCCAATCCGCCATACTGCAGGAATTGAAAAAGGAAACATTTTGGAAAATGTAATATAACCTGCAATTTTTGCAAAGTTATAGGACATCGTGAAGAAAATTGCAGGAAGAAATCCATAATTTTTACAATTGTGGAGAAGCAGGACATTTCAAAACAGAATGTCCTAAAATGGTTAAACCAACAGACAACAAAGCCAAGACAGCCGACAGAGCTACTAAGAAGAATGTTCGAGCCTTTCAGTTAACTACTCAGGAAGCCGAGATGATTCCTGACGTGATAGCTGGTACGTTCCTAGTTCACAATGTGTATGCAAAAGTATTATTTGACTCTGGTGCAAACCAAAGTTTTATCAATACTTCATTCTGCCAAGCTCTTAATTTACCCTTAACCAACCTTATGCAGATTTTTACAGTTGAAACAGCAGATGGAAATTCTGTTAGCATAGAAAAGTTTTGCAAAAAGAAAATATAGAACTCTCAGGTCATAAATTCTTTGCAAACCTGTTACCTATGAAATTAGCCGAATTCGATGTTGTATTAGGAATGGATTGGTTAGTAGCCAACCATGCTCGAATCCTTTGTGACCAAAACTCCATAGAAATTCAGGCACCCAACGGAGAAGTAATTATGATTACAGGAGATAAACCACGAAAACCCATGAAGTTCATATCAGTAATGAACGAAAACAAGGAATATTGTATATGATTTCGGTAATCATTAGCACTAAGGGTAAAGAACTTAAGGAAATACCAGTAGTCTCAGAATACCCTGATGTATTCCCAGAAGAATTACCAGGATTACCACCTGATAGGGAAGTAGAATTTATGTGAGTCCCGTGAAACGGATCTTTCAATGATATCAAACAATCACCAAGTTTGTGCGGAATCCAAACTTGGTGAGATTCAAAATAAACCAAAAAACAATTGAAAAACGAAGAACACAATACCGAATCACTTTCAAACTTGCACACGATTCTATTACTTGAATAAGCAAAATCGTCTGGTACAAGCTCACCACTACCAATCGATCGCCTCCCTCTCTAGAGAAATTGTAACAATAAGGTTCAAACCTAAAAACAAGTTGAAAACTTGTTTATATACATGGACAAGCCCACTTCCCTACATGGGCTTCCCTTGGGCCTGCTTGGCCTACATGGCCTAAAGCTTGGCCCAAGTGACCTATAAAGGTCCACAACCTAATATAAACTAACCCGGTAAGACCCAGTTCATAACCATAGCTCGTTGTATTAATTTGATGCGTCAGTCTCACACTTTAGGGCCTAACAATCTCCCCCTAGACTGATGCCATCAAATTGTCTTCATAGCATGAATTCAGCAACGTCTTCAACGAAGTCTATGGTTGTTGCTATGCTGCAGATGTTGTGGAAGTTCTTGACTTCTGAACTCTCAGCACTGGGTCTCTTTCTTCAGCTCATGTGATTAGCTTCATATCAGGATCTTGATCAGCTTTGCTTGAAGTCTTGTCAAAAAGAATGTGAGAGGAGGATTCTCAACAGCTCTTTTCTTCTTCAGTCTTTATCTTTCAAGCAGGTTCAAGGTACTTCTTTAAATGTACCTTCACTGTCAGACGGCGTTTCGTATCCGATTCTCCTGACTCAGGTACATCTTGTTATTGTGCTGCTTCAGGCTTCTTCAGCAACTAACAGCATCTCAGTCTTCATCAACCCCTGTTCTTGATTGAAATCAAGTTCTGCACATGCTCACAAACTCATAAGCAAACATTTCTTATGCAACAGAGGAACGTATCACATGAACACTAGGTACATCCAAGTATTTGTACTCAGATTTCACAATTTAAATTCTTTCAACTTTTGATGATCAGTCAAATCTTCAAGAACGGTTACATTTTTTAATTTTAAGAAAAACAAATAAGCACTCTATTTTTGGATTTTTGATTTTATATAAAAAAAACAAGACACTATTTTTGTATTTTTTTGTATTTTTCAAATTTTTATCTTTAATTTAAGAACTAAAAACAAATAAAAACTCAAAATATAAACAACTACCATAATATACAATTACAATTGCAATGGGATCAAAATTCGTTCTCAGGCAGACTAAGGAACACTTTTCAGTACGAGCCTAATCAAACTGGTCTATGCGATTGCCAATATGTTTGTCCACTTAAACTTTAACGCTCAACTTTCAATTTTTTAACTTCGTGATATGCTTTAGGTAATATTATACTATTATACCCGTGTGTCCCATTCCAAGGCATACCCCCGCGATCAAGGTAAGCACAACGATTCATCGTAGCAGGTGAGTATACTGATGTCATCCTTTAAGATATCCTGACTGTATCTAGGTCTGCATATAATCTGTTTTATCATGTTTTGATTTCTTAACAATGAACACCCAAATAAATACTAATCAAATCCTGGAAATATAAACAGCACACTCTATCATGCAAGTATCTTCCCTACCACATATTTCACAAGTCCAATCCAGATTTCTGAAATCTTAACTGGAAATAGGTTGAGAAGAGAACAGAATAGATCTTTTGCAGAGATGGTATAATATACAGATCAAATGAGTTTTTCTCAGTTTGATATAGGTTTCTTGGGTTTTTTTGGGCACTTGAGGGCCTCTTTCGGGTGTATTAGATCTATAGCGCGACAAGGTACAGCTAGGACAGCATGTATCTGGATGCAGCAGAAGTTGTCGTTGCCTAGCACCTCCAGGTCAGCATATATCTGGATGCAGCAGAGGAGGTACACGACTTTTTTTAGAGAAGATTTCAGAATCAGATCAAAATTGTGTGTATCGGGACAACATACAGACATTCAAATAGAAATGAGCTAATTCCAAGTGACTTTCTTTCCTGGGGTCATGTACAATTTTAGTTCTGAACAGAAGGGCAGCCAAGATATCCCCGGATGATTCAACAATATAAAGACCCGAAACCTCAGATGTTGGCTATCTATCAACGCAAGATTTAAGACCATAAAATCATACGCCGTTGGTATGTTACCCACATGGTACATAGTTCGTTATGTTTATATCACTTAGTATCTTTTATCATGTTGAGCGT
The DNA here is from genome assembly GCA_030545235.1 of Helianthus tuberosus. Taxonomy (NCBI): domain Eukaryota; kingdom Viridiplantae; phylum Streptophyta; class Magnoliopsida; order Asterales; family Asteraceae; genus Helianthus; species Helianthus tuberosus. The sequence goes on from CM060427.1 coordinate 57,799,182, forward strand.
CAAGCCTATCGATATATCGCAGTAGATCCTAGTCTTTTCAGCTATGGCACCTTACATGTGTTAGTCAAACCCTTTAACACGAACATTTATTTCACTTCCCATGTCATGCAATCTTTCTTTTTGGCTTTTTCATTTTCTAATGGCTATTGTATTTTTCTCATTTTCTCCCCCTAAAACAATGCATATATATACAGCAAACTCTTTTTGTGTTTTTCTTTTTCTGAGTTTTTTCCCCCTTAAACTCTATATCTATCTATATGTTCCTCTCCCCCCCTAAATTTGTGCATAAATCTTGTATTTTTGCGCAAATTTACCATTTACTAGAGAAAGGACACTTCATATACAAAGTAATGAACTAAGAAAGAGAAAAAATATTTTTGCTTAACCGTTCCGTCATTAGATTGAAAACTAATCAAATTCAAATCAAAGTACTGAATTTAAACGGTACCTTTTGCTGATCATTTCTTACTTCTCTAATCTCCGCCAAAGGAAACATATCATCTATAAAAAAAATTGAACTTTTTGCAACAGTGAAATGTTACCCGTTTTTATCTCTGGAACAACTGCTATCAACATTCCAGAGATTGTCAACAGCTCCTCCTTGGTTGTTCCTGAAAGGTAAGGAGATTAGTAAGACATTGGTACCCAGGCCATCGTGGTCCTGGGTTTTCCTGAAGCATCAAAATAAGACACTTCCTTTAGACACAAGTCCCCTTTCGTTTCAAGAATTGGAGATGTAGCTGCTTTTTGTTTTGCTCTCCAAATTTGTTTAGGCTTTTCTAGTTTCTTAGATGCCTTTGGCAAAACAGTTGGCTTATCAACCTTGTTATTTTTCGAAATTTGTGTTGGTTTCAAAGCTTGTTTTCTTTTTGCTTTAGCAGCATTCCAATCCCCATCAGAAAGTTTAACCTTGGGATTCACATTCTTCATTGCCTTAGGTGATGAAACCTTCATTGGCTTGGAATGGTAGTTACCCTTTGGTGTAACCCTCTGATTTTGCATATAATATGGTACGTAGGGACGATGTGTGCAGTTCCGAGCAATGTGACCAGCAATGCCGCAATTGAAGCATGTTTGTCTCTTAACGTAGAAGGCATTTTGATCAGCTTGTGTAGCTCTTGCAGGCCCTGAAGGATGAACTGGTCCTTTCGTGCTTGTTTTTGTTGCACATTTCTGACAAACGAGGATGAATTTGGATGTCTATACTTGTCGTTTGCTGGGGCCTTCTGTGGTGGAGATTTCTTTTGATTCTTCTTGTTTTGTTTAGACTGCAAGTCTTGTTCAGAAATCTCACCAGTCTTTCCGAAAGCTTTGTTAGCACAGTCAAATGCATATTTCTCACATTTGCCATTACTGACTGGCTTAACAAAAGCATTTTTCACGTCACGGGTCTTTTGAGGACTATTCCTACCGGTTGAGGACTGTGGAGAGCCTGCATGTCTTTGATGTTTAGGCTTCTTATTTACGTGTCCTTTACCTGCTCGCTTCGGCTCTTGTTGCTTGATCTGAACCTTTTCATCACTAACCGAAGGTTCAGATTGTTCAGCTTGCGCACTTGGAGCCTTGTTCATGTTAGTCTTCACTTCTTCCTTCATGTCGTCAGCCTTGACAGAATCGGAGGACTCTGGTTTATCAGATGAAACACCAGAAACTTCAGTAGAAACTTCAGCTGAAACATTTGACGAATTTTTAGCACAAGACGGTTCTGTACACGAGACCTTTGAGCTGAATCCCCTAGAATCAATTGATTCCAATTTCTCAGAATTAGCTGCTTCAGATGATTCACATTTGGAATCAGATGGTTCAGCTAGCTCATTCGTTTCATTTGCCGATTTAGTCTCTGTTACACAAGCATCAACGTTTTCGCCCAAATCATTAGGCCTGAAATTAATCACAGAGCGAAAAACTGATTTAAAAATATCAAACGTCACAATAGAGTCTGAATTAAGTTCATTTATTAAATTTTCAGAAGAATAAGACTCTGATGCTTGTTCATCCCCAACTACTTTTTCAACCATTACTTCAACTACTTCATCTGCACATGTAGACGAAGCATTAGGATCAATTGTACCCTTAGCGACAAAATTTATTGGAGGAGTCGCTCGTTTATCAACAGGTCTGCTGTTGATTGATGACTTATCAGTTTTAGGACCGTAAGCCATCTTATCCTCATTCATCAATTCCTCCTCAGTCATGGGTAAATATGTGTAGTTATCATTGTAAGGAGGAGGAGCCTGATTGTAACCCAATCCACACCCTTTCTTTTCCTTGTATGCGAGCTGTTGATCACACAAGTTTTTGACTAATTTGCTGGAAAAATCAAATTTCTTAATGTTAAGTTCATTTATTTGATATCTATCTCTGATATCTTCCAGTTCCTTAGTCACAGTGCACAGTTTCTCCTTAACATAAAAGAGTTGAGTTGATTTCACACTTACATCATCCTTGAGTTTGACGATGTCTTTTCGCTGAGCTTCAATCTTTTCTTTATAAAGTTTTTCGTTTTTTGATAAAGTAAAGTTTTTATTTTTGATATCTTGATAATCTTGAATTAGCTCAGCGTTGTGTATTCTATAAACTTCAACTTTTTTTTCTACACTCAGGAGTGTAGAAAACAGAAAGTATCTCTTCATGAGTAATTTCTTTAGCCGCGGGTTTGTGAAACACAAATGCCATAATTTCAGCGGGTGGTTGATACTTTTGTTCTCCTCAAAACACAAATCAAACGAGTACCCGTGTACTCGCTAACTCAAACCCTTTGCAAGCGAATGATCCCGCTTTCTGAACCGCACCTCAAAACCTGTCAAACTTTTCACAACCAAACAAACTTTTTCCTTTTTTTTAAATAAGAATATATATATATATATATTTATTATAAAAGAATCCTTATTATTATTATTAATATATTAATATATTATAATTAATGATTGTGTAATGATGAAACCTATGATTAATATTATAATTATTATGATTATAGTTAAAACAAAATGAAAATGAACGTCACACTGTCTTCTTCGTTAAACAATACCGAAACCCTAATTGTGAATCTCAGGCGCCACAACCAGTGATGAATGACCGATGAAGATGGTGTACAGTTTGCGGCGGAGTTGACGATCGATGAACTGGAGATGGTGATTATACGAGGTCGTTCAAGAGTGGAGGAGAACAACGGTGGTTGGCTCGATGTTGCAGATGGAACCCGGAGAAGATGATGTTAACGGAGATAGCGGCCGGAGGGAATGAACGATAGTGACTAGGACAATGGTGGTGATAGTGACCGAAGAAGGAGTTGCAGATTTCGTGATTATTGTTGCAACTCGAGATCTGTAGATGATGATGATGGTTGCGACTCGAGAGAATACAACTCGAGACCTTTGTTGCGACTCCGAAGAATACGACTCGAGACCTTGTAGAAGATGAATGGAGGTTGCGACTCGAGAACTCGGTTGCGACTCGGAACCGTGGTTGCGACGCGAGACTGAAAGTTGATAACTCGAGACCAATTGTAGAGCAGTGAGTCGAGACCTGATGAAGATGATGATGATGAGTCGAGACCGTGAGGTAATGAGTCGAGACCACTCGGAAGAAGATGACTCGAGACCGTGACTCGAAACCGTGAAACTTGTGAGTCGAGACAGTGGTTGCGACTCGAGAAGAATGACTCGAGACCTTGGAGGTTGTTGAGTCGAGACCTTGATGATATGGATGATGACTCGAGACCAGTGAAGAAGATGGGACTCGAGACCGTGATATGAAGTTGATAACTCGAGACCGATTGTAGATATGTGAGTCGAGACCTGTTAACTGGAGTCGAAACCGTGGTTGAAAAAGTGAGTCGAGACCACAGAGAGATAAACTCGAAACCTTCGACAAGATAAATCCCACTTGAATTTTAAATCTTGAGATATTTTGGCAACTAGTGTGGCTGTGACACAAAACAGGGAACAAAATCTCGAAAAAAATGGAAACAATTTTTTCGAAAATAATGAAATTTTTGAATTTCAAATCCCTTTTTTTTAAAATAAAACAGTGATCCCCAACACTTTAACAACTTTCAAAACAATCAAAATACCAAAATATAATGATTTTTGATAAAATTCCGATGAACACTACGAAGAACGCGAAGAACACCGAACCAAAAATAACGAAAATCTTGAATCTTTGGTATCACACCGAGCCTAGAAACAGGTTCTTAAAGCTCTGATACCACTTGTGAGTCCCGTGAAACGAAGAACACAATACCGAATCACTTTCAAACTTGCACACGATTCTATTACTTGAATAAGCAAAATCGTCTGGTACAAGCTCACCACTACCAATCGATCGCCTCCCTCTCTAGAGAAATTGTAACAATAAGGTTCAAACCTAAAAACAAGTTGAAAACTTGTTTATATACATGGACAAGCCCACTTCCCTACATGGGCTTCCCTTGGGCCTGCTTGGCCCACATGACCTAAAGCTTGGCCCAAGTGACCTATAAAGGTCCACAACCTAATATAAACTAAACAGGTAAGACCCAGTTCATAACCATAGCTCGTTGTATTAATTTGATGCGTCAGTCTCACACTTTAGGGCCTAACAATTTAGGATTCATCTAATTCCTGGAACTACACCAATAGCCAAAGCACCCGGTTAGCTCCTACCGAAATGTTAGAACTGAAAAAGCAATTAGATGAATTACTAAGCAAAGGATTCATACAACCTAGCTCATCCCCTTGGGGAGCGCCAGTGTTGTTCGTAAAGAAGAAGGATGGTTCGATGAGAATGTGTATTGATTATAGAGAATTGAATAAGGTTACAATTAAGAATCGATACCCATTACCTAGGATTGATGATCTTTTTGATCAATTTCAAGGAGCTAGATGTTTTTCTAAGATCGATTTACGCTCCGGATATCATCAATTAAAGGTACAAGAGGAAGACATACCTAAAACTACTTTCAGGACTAGGTATGGTCATTACGAGTTTACAGTCATGCCCTTTGGGTTAACAAATGCTCCTGCAGCATTTATGGACATGATGAATAGAATCTGTAAACCATATTTGGATAAATTTGTAATTGTCTTCATCGACGATATACTTATTTATTCCAAAAGTCAGACAGAACATTGTGAACATTTACATTCACTCTTAACTTTGTTAAGAAAAGAAAAGCTTTATGCCAAATTCTCAAAATGTGAATTTTGGCTACAAGAAGTGCAATTTCTAGGACACATGGTGAATCATGAAGGTATTCATGTAGATCCTGCTAAGATAGAAGCAATTACCAATTGGAGGGTTCCACAAACTGCAATGGAAATTATAAGTTTTATAGGTTTAGCTGGATATTATTGACGATTTATTAAGGATTTTTCCAAAATAGCTGTACCATTAACTAAGCTAACCTGTAAAGCAGTTAAGTTTGAATGAGGACCTAAACAAGAAGAAGCCTTTAGAATCTTGAAGCAGAAATTAACAAATGCTCCAATCCTAGCCTTACCAGAAGGGACTGGAGATTTTGAAGTATATTGTGATGCTTCAAAACTAGGATTAGGATGTCTGCTTATGCAACGCAAAAAGTTAATTGCATATGCTTCAAGGCAATTGAAAAAGCACGAAGAAAACTATACGACTCATGATTTAGAATTAGGTGCCGTAATTTTTGCCCTTAAAATTTGGAGACATTATCTGTATGGAAGTAAGTTTACCGTCTATACAGATCATAAGAGTTTAAGATATATATTTGGGCAAAAAGAGTTAAACATGAGGCAAAGGAGATGGATGGAAATCTTAAGTGATTACGACTGTGATATTCAATATCACCAAGGAAAGGCAAATGTAGTTGCAGATGCCTTAAGCCGTAAATACCATGAGAAACAATGACAGGTCCGTGCTCTCAGATTAAATCTACAAGTAGATTTAATGGAACAACTAAGGAATGTTCAAGAAACAGCAATCAAGGATGATGCTAAAGGAATGAAAGGACGAATCAAAGAATTAGAACAAGGAGCTGATGGAATTTGGAGATTCCATAAGAAAAGGATTTGGGTACCTAAGCAGGGAGAATTAAGAAATAAGATTTTAGAAGAAGCTCATAAATCTAGGTATACCATGCACCTAGGAAACAATAAGATGTACCAAGATTTAAGAACTAATTTCTGGTGCATAGGCATGAAAAAGGATATAGCTAGATATGTTTCTAAGTGTCTTACTTGTTCACAAGTTAAGGCAGAACACCAAAAACCTTCAGGTCTACTACAACAATTAGAAATGCCAGTATGGAAATGGGAACTCATAACAATGGATTTTGTTACTAAGTTGCCCAAAACCAGAAAATGTAATGATGCGATTTGGGTAATTGTAGATCGATTAACCAAATCAGCTCATTTTCTACCCATGAAGGAAACCTTTAATATGGAAAGGTTAGCCAAATTGTACGTAGACGAAGTAGTCTCCTTACATGGAGTTCCACTCTCCATTGTATCAGATAGGGATAGTCGGTTCACTTCTCATTTTTGGACAAGTTTCCAGAAAGCAATGGGAACTCGACTAAACTTAAGTACTGCATATCATCCTCAAACAGACGGGCAAAGTGAAAGGACGATTCAAACTCTAGAAGACATGCTCCGAGCATGTGTGATAGATTTTGGTGGAAATTGGGACAATCACTTACCATTAATTGAATTCTCCTATAACAATAGTTATCATGCAAGCATTGAAACTGCCCCATTTGAAGCCCTGTATGGAAGGAAGTGTAGAACTCCAGTTTGTTAGGCAGAAATAGGAGAAAGTCAATTATCAGGTCCGGATATTGTGCAAGAGACGACTGATAAGATCGCACAAATCAAGGAAAGACTGAAGACGCTCGAGATCGTCAAAAGAGTTACGCAGACAATAGAAGGAAGCCGTTAGAATTCCAAGTTGGAGATAAAGTACTATTGAAAGTTTCTCCTTGGAAAGGAGTAGTCCGATTCGGTAAGAAAGGAAAGCTAAGTCCAAGATACGTAGGACCATTTTCGGTGATCCAACGTATAGGACCAGTTGCTTATCGATTACAACTACCAGAGGAGTTAGCTGGAGTACATGATGTTTTTCATGTATCCAATCTCAAGAAATGCCTATCAGAAGAATCTTTGTTAGTACCTCTCCAAGATATAAAAGTGAATGAGAAATTGAAATTTTATATTGAGCCACTTCCTTAAGCTTGTAGTGCTTCTCGACACTTTTCCGGGATCACAACAGATCACCTGAAACATGTTTGAAAAAGGTTTTGTGTAACAACTCTCACCAAAACTATTATTTATTATTATATTTAGTTCAATAGGAAACCCTAATTAAAACACCCAAGTAATTCTGCACAAACCCCGAAAATTTCAGAACAATCAGAATCAGGATCAGGGCCCCTAAAACTCAGGGGGGGGGTAAACCCTAGTTACAATTATCCACATAACTATCTGTCAAAATCGAATTTTACAAATATGTCGACTCAGCAAGCCTACACACACACAAAGCTACCCTATGGTAGGTTATGACCCGTCGCGCCACGCGACGCCCCCAGGGGTACCCCTCGCGTCACGCGAGGGGGGTCAAATTTTGACTATAAATAGTGGGGTTTGGGACTGGAATTTGGACACTTGAACGACGTAAAAACTCGTTATATACACTGAGTTACGCTCTGTTTACTATCAAAACACACACGAATCACGAATCGTTGCCGCAATACAGGGTAATAACTCGATCGCTGATACGATTCAATGTCCGGTCGATTAAACTATCCAATGGATGTTTAAGTGCTGCCCCCATTAGGGTTTATGCTTTGCCATTCGTTGTTAATTCAATGGATGTTTAAGTATCGCACTTTGTCATTCGATGTGAGGGTTTAATCTCGTGAGTTATCGTAAATGCTGTATTAAGTTACTAACCGAGTTGTGTGCATGTTATTAAATTTAGGTTAAAAGGCTAATCAATAGGCTAGGCTCTGCTCAAATTAAATCTGCAAAGTGAGTCATTCTCTTTTTATAAAAATTTGTTTACAAAAGTATGTTTATTATCAAAGTTATAATTACAGGGATTAAGTCTTTGTAATCACCAAATTACAGCCGGTATGTGGGGTTTTGTATACATTACTTGATAATCTTCACCATTGGGGCAGCCAAGGGGTGATATGACCATAGTCACAGACACCATTGGACAATGAGAGGGCCAATGGGTCGAGTGACAAAATACCATGGGTAGTTGGTTTGATATCAGAAACATTGTAATCGCTCTTAATACTGTAAATTATAACAACGTGTCGTTTTAGTAAAATGAATGATTCACCAGTATTTCTCGCTGACAAAACCTTTTTCAAACATGTTTCAGGTGATCTGTTGTGATCCAGGAAAAGTGTCGTGAAGCACTACAAGCTTAAGAAAGTGGCTCAATATAAAATAAGGAAACATGTTTTGTAAAATAAAGAATTCACCGTGAAATCTTGTGATTGTAAATTACCGGGATTTTATCCCGAGTTGTGAAATAAAATAATCGGGAAATTGCAGTTTAAAAGATCCTGAAGAAAACTTCCGCTGTTAACTCAATTAAATAAATACCACGGGATTTTCTGTCCCGCGGCTCCTGAAACGGGTAAAACCGGGGCGGGGCCGTGACATGGTAGGACACAAAGCAGCTGGTTCATTTGATCTTTTGGTATACGCTTCGATTTCAGACCCCGTCATCTTCAGATTATAAAACTCCACCTCTAGCTTATGAATGTCATCATGATGACAATACTCTTCTTTGATCAGATCTTTAAAGTCATTCCATGGGGTGGCGTTAGCAGCTGCCAATCCTAGCATTTGAACCTGTGCGTTCCACCAAGTGAGCGCACCACCTTCAAGAGTTCCCGTAGCAAACTTCACCCTGCTAGCCACAGGGCACTCACACATCTCGAAGACATATTCGATCTTCTTGAATGTCACGGCCCCCAACCCGGTTTTACCCGTTTCAGGAGCTGCGGGACAGAAAATCCCGTGGTATTTATTTTATTGAGTTAACAGCGGAAGATTTTCACAGGATCTTTTTAAAACTGAAATTTCCTGATTATTTCATTTCACAATTTGGGATAAACCCCGGTAGTTTACGATCATATGATTTCACGGAGAAATCTTTATTTTACAAAACATGTTTCTTTATTTTATATTGAGCCACTTCCTTAAGCTTGTAGTGCTTCTCGGCACTTTTCCTGGATCACAACAGATCACCTGAAACATGTTTGAAAAAGGTTTTGTCAGCGGGAAATACTGGTGAATCATTCTATTTACTAAAATGACACGTTTGTTATAATTTACAGTATTAAGAGCGGTTACAATGTTTCCAGATATCAACCAACTACCCACGGTATTTGTCACTCGACTCGTTTCTGTGACTATGGTCATATCACCCATTGGCTATCCCGTTGTCCAATGGTGAAGATTATCAAGTAATGTATACAAAACCCCACATACCGGCTATAATTTAGTGATTACAAAGACTTAATCCCTGTAATTATAACCTTGAAAATAAACATGATTTTGAAATCAAATTTGATAAAAAAAGAATGACTTACATTGTAGATTTAACACGAGCAGAGTCTAGTTTATGAATTAGCCTTGTTAACCTAGTTTAAATAACAATGCACACAAAACTAGGTTAGTAACTAATACAACATTTACGATAACTCACGAGATCAAACCCTCACAACGAATGACAAAGTGCAATACTTAAACATCCATCGAATTCACGACGAATGACAAAGCATAACCCTAATGTGGGCAGCACTTAAACATCCATTGGATAGTTTTAATCGATCGGACATTGAATCGTAGCAGCGATCGAGTTATTACCCTGTTATTGCGGCAGCACTTCGTGAATTGTATGTGTTTTTGGACTGTTTCTACTATATCTCAGTGTACGTTTTGAGTTTTAACGTCGAACTAACGCACAATTGCAAATGCCAGACTCCACTATTTATACATGAAAAATGGCTCCCTCATGAAAAATGGCTCCCTCGCGTGGCGCGAGAGACACCAGTCTACCATAGGGTAGCTTCGTGTCCAGATAGCTCAGGTGAGTTGGTCTCGCATGCATTTTCAATTTACACGTTAAACTGTTTAGATATTATCAACTAGGGTTTACCCCCGAGTTTTAGGGGCCCTGATCCTGATTCCGATTATTCTGAAAATTTTAGGGTTTATGCAGAATCACTTGGGTTTCTTAATTAGGGTTTCCTATTGGACAATATAAAATAATATTTAGGACTTTTGATGAGAGTTGTTACATCGAACCAGTGGAGGAGTCCCACGGCTCCTTCAGTGTCGTCAAAGGTACTTGGTCGACAGTCCATGAAGGTCTTGAACGTACACACTCGTGGCTGAGCATTCTGACCTCCTGCTTGAGCTGCTGCGAGTGCCTTAGCAACTCGTTCGTTGATTAGAGCCATCAGCTGGGCTTGAATCAAGTTGAGACGTCCACTCATGATCTTCACATCGAAGTTAAACACAAATGAGAAAGGTGTCACGAAAGTGCGCAAGTAGGGGATGACAAAAAAGAGCAAGCACACAGGGTTTCAAGCAATCATTGTTACGCTAACTAAGCATACCATGATCACTGCACTATGTAAACTAACAGGCAGGCAATACAAACACAAACCATATTACCTACAGTGTTGAGCCTTGCACGTAGAGCGAAGTGTCATTGTGGATTTGTTGAGCATTGTACAGGTTATAGTCTGGTTTTGTCAAAAAAACTTTTCCCTTTTTAAAACCAAGTTCACTATAACCAATGGCTCTGATACCAATCTGTCACACCCCCAAAATCCACAAGCGGAGTATCACCGCAGGGAGCGTGACATGACCAGGATCCAGCCACCAATCATATTGAACATTATAAATTAAGTAAATAAAGGTCCAAACCAAACAATATAATTAGTGACCAAACAATTTAACAAGTTCAAGTTATCAGCGGAAGCATAAGTTTGAAACCAAAACATAAGTTTAAAAATTCATAAGTTTAACATGGAACTAAACAGTCCATATCCCACAACGACTTTGTCCTCCTGTGCAAGCTCCATCTAAGCACCTAACGACCTGCAAGGCATATAGTAAACGAATCAACAACAAAGTTGAGCGAGTTCACAGTTGGGTGTTCATTTTAAGTTGTTTCAAAAACCTAGGTTTCTTTTAGCTGGCTTACTTACCGTGGGGGTTACCCCGTAGTTTAAAAACATTATTAATCCTTTCCTTTTACTCTGGCTCCCAACCGTGGGGGCTACCCCATGAATATCCCATTAGACCCGTTACGATATCGACTACTGACTGAGAAAGTTGGGTGCCCTAAGTCAATGTCTATCATCATTGACGTGCCCAGATCCATTAGTCCACTCCTGTCCTCTGCGGCACGGTGTGAGGCTTGTCAAACCTAATAGCGCTATTTAACTAATGACCCGTTCGTCATTGGCCCGGCGATTAAGTCGATATAAAAATGAGGGACTTATGATAGAGATTTTGGTCTAGCAACAATGTTGTCACCCTTCAGTTAAGAGGGTGGAGGTACGTGTCCCATATAATGAGATCACGTAGGTTCCAAATGTTGTTACCCTTCAATTAAGAGGGTGGAGGTACGTATTCTAACCAAGGAGAATATGCAGGTTTCCTTTCAATCATTTACCCATTCCCAACCACCAGGAATCCCATGCCTTGTAGAAAGTGTGAACTCACCTTAGGTTAGCTCGGTAGATAAACAAAAGGTCAATCGAGCTGCTAGTGGTCAACCACGTCCTAACATGGTTACCATACAAGTCAGGCCTAGGTTCAAGTAGTGCACGTAGGTTTACACATAAGCTAACAAGTTACAACACATAATGATCATGGCAAACACGTAGAACACGTTAACAGTCAAGTACACACATAAGGCCGAAGCATGTGCGACTAAGATGATTGGGCCGTTGAGCTTGTGTGAGCCCAATCATCTTGTGCGATCCAATATTAAAGCCCAATACAACCGGCCCAACCTGTTGTGCATCCAGCACAATCTGTGCGACTCACAATGGGTTGTGCGATTGAAAACACACCCGGCCCAATACATGCAACCCAAAATACACACGACTCGAACAAATAAACAGACATTCAACTTGTGTGGTCCAGTTACACTTGTGCGATTACAAATGGCTTATGCGACTGAAACCTACTTGTGCGATTGAGTTTTGGGCTTTAAGGCCCAACAACATAATAGGGTTCAAACTGTTGTGTGTGGCCCAAGACTTGTGCGATCGGTACTGCCTTGTGCGATCCATAGTGTCTTGTGCGGCTAAGGGGCTTGTGTGATCAGATGTGATCTGACCTTGGGTGACCAAGGAGGAACTTATGCGATTAGTTTTACTATCCGTAAATCATACTAATCAGTTATATCAACAATTTATGGCAATCATTTATCTTGTTTCCATCTATTCAATTTAATTAATTAATTCTAACAGTTTCCATCTTAATCATTACTCGATCAAATCAATATTTTCAAACCATTCTTTTGAACTCCAAATCGCAACTAATCTGTTAACATCCACACACTAATTCGGATCATCTAAATCAATGAATTCACATACTAGCATGCAACCTAAGCCATGAACATCAACCAATTCCTCATGTACATCAAACAAATCAACTAATCCTTCAATCAAGAAACATGTGAACCGATCCTCATGAACACTACATCCTATCATTTAACATCATAATCAATCTCATGAATCCATATCATCAACGATTATATTAACAAGAACCCTAGGTCATCATGCAAGATTATTGCATCACAACATCGATTAGTGGTTTTTATGTTTTTTTAATTGGTATTATCGAAACTGGTTTTGATATTCGCTTTTATTGATTTTCGTTTTATGGTTTTCGATGTGTAGAGCCGATAACGACTAAGGTCACATTGCGTAGCACCGGGGGGGGGGGGGCATCAAACTCCTGTCGCGTAGCGCTATGGGAATTCTATTTTGTTTTTTAATTGGAATTATCGGAACCGGTATCGATATTCGCTTTTATAATTTTTCGATGAGTCAAGCCGATAACGACCAAAGTTACGCCGCATAACACGAGGGATAACCGATCATACTCTTGTCGCGTAGCGCAGGGGAAAAACCCCGTATTGATCTTCGCTTTTATGGTTTTCGATGAGTCAGGTCGATAACGACCAAAGTCAAGCCACGTAGTACGGGAAAACGATTAAACTCCAGCCGCATAGTGCGGGGGAAAAACCGTTTTTTAATTGGTATTATCGGAAACCGGTATCGATATTCGCTTTTATGGTTTAGCGCGAAAAAATGTTCAAACTCCCAGCGTGTCGCACGGGAGGAAAAACCTATTTTTTTAATTGGCATTATCGGAACCAGTATCGATCTTCGTTTTTTTGGTTTTCGATGAGTTGAGCAATAACGACCAAAGTCACGCTGCGTACGAGGAAAACGATCAAATTCCCGTCGCGTAGCGCGGGGAGAAAAAACCTAGTTACATATTAAAACTAGAAAATTAAACCATAAAATAATAAACCTAAAATTTAGAAGTTGCATGGCCAATTATATTTTCTGGCGATATCCCGTTTCCGTGCTAGAACAAACGGCAACATCTCGGGTGAAGCATGATCGTGTGGCTTAGTAAATGTCTCCAAATCCCAAAGGGTTTACCGATATCGTACCGTCTAGCCTAATGTTTGTATCATATTTAAAATTTAGAGAAAAATGTTTGATTTGCTGATATTTTACCTATAGTCTTCATTTTTCTAAAATTACAGTTTTTTTTTAATGGCAAATTTGGATCAGACTATTGTATTTGTAGTATCATCATGTCATCAACGGAACCACCTGATTCTATCAATCTCCACTAGGCAATAATGTCTATACACCAATTCAGGAGGATGCCCAATAAATCTAGAAAAAAAAACCTCTTTGTGGGAATAAAACCCAGAGCATTATTCCACCCCCAAGATGTAACTAGGTTATAATGCCATGGCTTAAAATTACAGCCTTAATCCCCAATTTTTTACATATGCGTTTCTCGGATAGCCTCTAGAGTGAATGTCAGTTAGTTTGTTCAGTTAAGTGTGTGCAAAATGACTAAAATACTCTTACTATTTAGAAATGCAATTAAAATTATAAAAGAAATATAATTAATCATTAACTGTTTAAAGGGGCCCCGTTATTTATTTAAAAGATAAACTCCCACCCCCACCCCACCCACCCTTCTTCTCCCTAATCTTCTATCTATCTGCTTCAAGGTCTCCTCCATCTTCTTTCTCACTGGAACCCCAATGGCGATGACCTACGAACTGATTTCATGGAAGGTTAGAAAAAGCAAGGGTCTGGACAAGATGGACCTGTTGAGTTTCCAGGGTGATCAGTTAAAAAATTATTTATTAAAATCTGGTTTAATAAATAATAGTCAATTGATTTAGCGAGTTAATCAATAAAACGTAGCAGAAACTAAACGAGTGATCAACAATAAACGAAACCTGACAGGATCCGGTTACATGCAAATACGAGCACAGTGATAAGGATATCTAACTACCGATGAGAAAGATATACCTCGGTTAATAACTAACCGGTCGAGACACCGAGGTTCAACAAACATGTGCTAGTGACACGAATTGACGGAACACGGGTATAGCCCGGGTAGCGGCGGCAGCGGCGTCGGTGGTCGGCGACGGCAGAGCGGAGGTGGCAGAGCGGTGTAAGTGTTTTAGAGTTCTTGTGCAAAAACTCTCACCACATTCTTGAACTCCATTCTTGTTAATATAGAATATGGAGGTCCATGCATGTATGCCAAGTGGCGGACATCTACATGCATATGCGACAAGTGGCGAAGAGGCTATACATGGGCGACAAGTGGCGAAGAGGCTATGCATGCGCGATAAGTGGCAATGCAAGAGTGCATGCGCGACAACTTGCGTAGCATGGGTGCATGTGCAACAAGTGGCGAGATGAGTATACCTGTCTCACCCGGTCCATGTACCCGTCTCTCAGTTAATATCCGCAGCAAGTTTATTAATTAAGATAAACAATTATATTATTAATAACGATTATTAATAATATAAACCCGCTCATGATCATAAATATAATTATGATCCATTTTGCATGTCGTTCGTAATTACCAGTTAAACCAGTTAAGTGGATTTTGTTCGTTGCCCACGGTGTAGCTCTCATGGGTCATAACTCGGTTGGTCGCGTTAATTAATCAGACTGGTCCATTTTTCCAACGGGGCTGTAACACCGATTTGGTTTGGGATCCATCAGTTACGGGTCAAGATCTGGATTTCATGGGTCATACAAGACTTTATTATAGGATGCCAAACCTCAAATGGAAAGACACATACTAGTTGATTTATGGGTGGAGTGGTATTTTGAGGCTAACACCATTATAGCTAGAAGCCTAGAAATGAATATACCATATAGTCTTAGGATAATCAAAAGAGGTGGATTCTACAATATCTTCTTCAACTATCTCAGGATGGAACCACGTGGGAACACATCAAACATGTTTGAAAAGTTAGCGAGTCAATTCTCAGGAATTCAAGAACAAATATTGTTGCAAGCATCATAACCACAACAACAAGGAGAGTATCACTCACATCGGTGATATATATATATATATATAGAGAGAGAGAGAGATCCCACAAATATATTAACTCCTTTTGTTTGATTGTTTTAATTGGTATTTTTAATAATAAGGGCATTTTAGTCATTTCACACCCATTTAACACAAAAAAGTAACCTCAACCACGCTAGAGACTATCCGAGAAACGAGTGTGCAAAAGGTGTGGATTAAGGCTGTAATTTTAGAAAGGTGGAGACTATAGGTGAAAGTTCACAAAGCACAAGGACTATCCGGGCATTTTTCTCTAAAATTCACGACCTAAAAATCACCCTTTCTATTGTCATCGAGTTTAGGTATTTTTTGTTGAGGATTATAAATTTTTAAGGGGATAGTTTAATAGTAATTAAGTATTATGAGTATTTCCATTAAATCATCTATAAATTTTTTAAATGGGCCTTCAAGAGTATGATATTTTTAATGGGTCTTCAAGTGTTTCAATTAGATCGTATTTTAATCTGAGTCGAGCCAAAATTTTCATTCATTTACGAGATTACCCTTCAAGAGTATGATATGAAAGGGAGGGGGTTCACTATTCTTCCGAGTAAAGACAACAAACTTAGAAGATTCATAGGATTTTGGGTTGTTAAGAGTTTTTAGATACATGGCCTGAAGAATGTCTGAGGGCACTCTCAAGGGTCCATTCGGACCACTGGTCGCTCTAATTGACCAGAGATTATAAAAATTTTGGTGCTAAGCCATTTAGATTCTTCAATTCATGGTTGGATCCAAAAGATTTCAAAGATGTGGTGTCTAAAGCTATGGATAGTTTTTAGTTTGTGGGTCCCCCAGATGTGGTTCTTAATTAGAAATGTAAGCACCCCCGTAACCATTTGAAAAAATGGAGGAACGATTTAAGCACCCAAATTGCTTTCCTTAAGGACCGCTTTATTCTTGAAAGCCCTTTGATGTTGAATGAGTTGTTTCCTTAGTTAAAAAGGGAGAAGAGGTAGGAGCTCTTATAAAAGAATATAACAATATTATTTGGGAGTTCCTAATGTTTATTATGATGCAAATGGGATACCCATCATTTTGGTGTAAATAGATAATAAGTATTCTCTTTTAAGCTAAATCTTCGAATTTTGTTAATGGGCTGCCTACCTTTGAATTCAATTCTTAAAAGGAATCAGACAGGGTGATCCTCTTTCTCTATTCATTTTCCTTATGGCTATGGAGGCTTTCTCGTGTATGTTTTCAGTGTGTATTCCTTAGGGGCTTTTGATGGAATAAGGACTCCTAATGGAGGCCTGGTGATATCTTACCTTTTATATGCGGATGATGCTTTCATCTAGGGGAGTGGTCTATATTTAATGTCAAGAATGTTTCTAGACTTCTTAGAGTGTTTTATGTGAGTTCGGTCTTATAGATTATTCTTCACATGTAACGTTCTGTATTTTGTCCTTTTTTTCGATTTATCGTAAATCGTATTTCAAATTCAATCCTTATAATTCCGAGACTTTGATCATAATGGAAATCATATTTTACAACATACTTGCACAATCAAACTTGCATTATTTGTAAACGATCACAAATACGCGTTTTATACAAAACCAATTCATATACTGAGTTTATATTTCTTCGGAATAATAATCATACATGTCTGTACATTACACATGCTAAATTACACTTTAAAATTCCCAAAACATGCCTAACTACGTAATTATAGCATAAAATGACACATTACCCAACTGCAAGGACTAAAATTGACATTTTGGAAAAAAAAATAAGGTCTTACGGTCCGCAAGGACCTGGTCTGGTAGACTCCATTTCAGCTCGTGAATTTTATCATTTTTAAACCTTCCCTCCACTCCAACTCCTGACTACCTTCATTTAAATCCAAACCCTAATACCCACTTATAAATACATCTCCTCCTCACCTCCTAAACACTTTCCACACTCTCTAAACACTCTCAAATCCTCTAAGTCTCCTAAGAATTCAAGTGTTGGCAGATTGTTCTTGAGTTCAAAACTTACTATGTTGAACTCATTTTCTTCTTGTTTCTTGCTTTCCACCTACTTGGACAACCTTTAGGAGTATTAGCATAAGTTACTAAGGTAAACCAAGTTAGTAATCACCATTTTGAGGTCCAAAGTTATGATTATTTTCTGAGTTTTGTTAAAAACATTAAACATGTTCGTCTTTCTTAAACATTGGGAACATCTTCAAGTTGCCAATAGATCCCTATGTTGGATAAGTTTGGATTGAAGATCGTGTTTATAAGGTTGCATTTCATACAATCTAAGTCACCAAGTAGCTTTCAAGTTAACAAAGTGAACAACCTACACCAAGTCTCCAAACCATAACCATGTTTTTTGTTATGCACTCGTGTAGTTGAACTCAATTGGTTACTTGGTGAATTAGATGATTCATTTATATTCACATAGTTATATTCATGACCATCCGAATCATCCATAATGATGATTTTGTGCAATTGTGAACCCTTGAAGTTAGTGGGTTACCCTACTTTTAATGCTTGACAAATTTATGACTATTAGACTAAAAATAACTATAACTATGTATATACATATAATATACAGTCCTTAACCAAACTGTGAGAACAACCAATTGATGGTTGAATATCATGTGTTAAGGTGGAACTTATCTTAGTCTTGGACTCCTTGTTTTGTACTTCCAATGAGTGTAACACATGAAAAACACCAACTAAAAATGGTGTCCAGATGAGTATCTAAACAAACATATATTTTATATATTTTCCTATTTATAAATCCCCGCATACATTTATGATCATCAAACTCCATAAAATCACACACCTTTGTTTATCCTTTTAGGGTAGCTTGGTGATTCCATCCTCCTGAAATCAACTCACTACATTTGTGGAAATATTCTGCGCAAACTCTGAGTATACTTGACTCATTTTCCGTTTTAATCACTATTTGGGTTGTAACATGTATCCATATTAAATTCACAATCACACATACAATCAGTCTTATGCAAACACTCAATCCTTAAACATGCTTACTTGTTATGCTACTTGTTTACACATACTAGGACAATCTTATGAATGTTATCTATTTTGTGAATTTAAAAGTAGGGTAACAACTTCGTATTGTAAAGTACATGTATATAAGTAGTTAGAAAATCTATTTTGTGTTTATATTTGTATAAATACAACTTCGTATGTATTTGTTAAAATATAAACGAACAAACATAACGAATATAAATGAACGAACATAAACGAACGAACATAAACGATGTTCACGAACATAAATGAACGAATAACACGTGTGTTCATGTTCGTTCATTTAATTAAACGAACAAAAATTTGTTCGTGTTTGTTTGTTTATTAAATAAGTGAATATACACGAACTTCCTGTCGAACAAGTTCACAAACAGTTCATGAACATTCAGTCAATTTTCGGGCCTAAAGGCAACATTGGATTTTATAGGGACAAAAATACTTCGTCTTATTAAAGGGTTTTTGAGTAATGGTGAGAGTATTAGATTTTGGATTAACCCGCGGGTATATATATAATGAGCCTCTTAAAGACTTATGGCCTCACTTGTTTTCTTTAGAAGTTGATAAGAAATTTTCAGTTGAGTAGCGTTTTGAGCAATAGGCTCATAAGAGGTGGAAAGGGCAGTGGAAAAGGCCTCCTATTTCAGCCATCGAATTGTAGGAATTACAAACTTGTGTGAACATGATGGCGAGCATTTGGAAAGCGAGGAACAATAAAGTTTTTTTTTTCCAACAAAGGTTACAACATTGAATGTGTTAGTTTGTGACTCAACATATATGGAGAGATTGGTGTATTTTCTCCTTGTATGTTTTAGCTTGATGGTTGCCTAGTCTCTTTTTGGTGGCGTGGTTGCGGTATTTTTTTTTTAATGAAGATAAAAAAAATTAAAATAACATCAATGGCACAAAACACTTTCTATGCCTCTTAGTCAAATTACTATCAAAAAGGTCAAACTTAGCAATAGCTGCAAATTTTGGTTTATATCATTTAACTCAGAAATAAAGAAGAAACAAAAGTCAGATTCTTAATTCGATCCAAAGACTATAACAAATGAAATTAGGGCCTGAGAGTACTCTATCGATGGTATCCTCGCAAAGGAACGAGCAACAAGATAATTGGAGCAGCGGCCAAACATGGAAACCTCAATCAATCCCAACCGCTAGAGCGAGCAATAACTAGAAAAATACGTGCGAAGCAAGGGGAACAAGCAGCTGTAGAAGAATGAATCTGTTGCTCCCTTTGAACTAAGAAGTTGTCCACCAAATGCAAACCAAAACCAGGACTAGAACCAGGCCTAGACACAAGCCATATAACTTGAAAACCCAATAGAAGAACCAAGCACAACCTAAGAGAAAAAAAAAAGTAAAAAACCAACTTAAACAAAAGAAATACAGTATTTGGATATTTAAAATGTACAGTTAATAGTTTTAACAAATTTCTTAGTGAAACATAGTTAATGTATGATCTTACAGCGTGGTTCACAAGGCGTTTGGCTGGATGACAATATATCATTTTGTACAATCGGGTAGTCGAACATTACTTTTAGCTGGTTCACAGCCCGGCATTTACAGGTTATCTCTTCGCTATCAAAATAACGTTGTGTAAAACAAGTACTACACAAATCTACAATGGTTTTCTTTTGCTCAAGTACACAACTTACCGTAAAATCTTAACTTCACGTCCATGCTGAGTGAGAAACTCGTGCATCTAAAACAGAACGTAAAAACAGTACTAATGTAGATTATATAAAACTTACTATTAAACTTAACAGTTTTTCAGATTATTACCTTTGAATTCTTCGCGGCTTCTCTTTTCAGCTTCTCTGACTCTTGTACCTCCTTTTCCATCTGTCTTTCTTCGTATGCAAGTGCGTTTCGAGCACACACTTCCATGTTTAAATTGACTTTTTCAGCTTCTTCCTTTTTTGTTAAAGCGGACATCAATCTAATCTCCAATGATCTACGAAGCTAACAAAAAATATAAGGATTGATCACAGTGCCTTAGCCTACAACTTTTAATCCGAAGTTGTTATTTGTTGAATAAAGCATTCACAATACATTCCCTAATGTCATCCCTATAATTTAGCTACAACTTTTAAAAATCCCACACATCTAGGCGTTTCAATCTCTATTAACTAAATAATAACGTATATGCCTTTTCTTCTCTATTTCTCCTTCTTCCACTCACAAAATACAGGGAAAAGGGATGAGAAACATATAATGAATATGAAAGTATCAACACTTGTATTTTTCCATTGATCAAAGGTTTTACATATATACTAGAATAGAGCTATTGACTAGGAACTAATAAGCTATAATTAAGGGAGCTATTGACTAGGAACTAAACAAGCTAGAATATTGACCAATTAATTGATAAGTTACAACAAGAAAATTAATTTGAATTTGAAACTTCTTTGGTGGGAGATTCGGTTTTGACCGAATGTGTTCTAATAAGCCCCCTCAAGATGGACGATCGTGCGAGGAGACCAATCTTGGAGGTGAGAAGTTGGAACCGTTGGCGTAGTAGAGGTTTGGTTAAAGCATCCGCAAGTTGATCATCTCCGGAGATGTGAGTGACACGGATAGTGCCGTCTTGAACCTTTTCACGAAGGAAATGAAAATCTAAGGCAAGGTGCTTCATACGTGAGTGGAAAACTGGATTTGCTGAATAGTGTGTTGCACTTAGATTGTCACAATAAACGGTAGGGGTAACCGTGGATTTGAAGTCGAGTTCAACCATCAAGGAGATGAGCCATTGCACTTCGGTTGTTGTGGAAGCTACAGCTCGAAATTCAGCTTCGGTTGATGAACGGGCCAGTGTCGGTTGGCGTTTAGAACTCCATGAGATTGGGTTTTGACCGAGGTAAACAATATAGCCGGTTGTGCTTCGGTAAGATGGTCGTTCGTCGGCCTAATCCGCATCAGTGAAGGCGTGGAGCTGTAGAGGCGAGTGACGTCTGAAAAATATTCCATGATTTAGAGTTCCATGTAAATACCGAAACAATCTCTTCAAAGCTTCCCAATGTGTAGTAGTTGGCTTATGCATGAACTGTGAAAGCTTATTAACTGTAAAAGAGATATCAGGACGGGTTAAAGATAAATATTGTAATGCTCCAACAAAGGCACGGTATTCGGTCGGGGATGGTAAGGGGTCACCAACCAATACGGTGATAGTAGAGGAACTAGACACCGGTGTGGGCGACGGTTTGCAATTACTCATGTTGGCTTTTGTGAGAATGTCAAGGATGTATTTGGATTGAGATAGGAATAGACCATGGTTGTGAGGAATGACCTCAATACCAAGGAAGTAGGAGAGGTCGCCAAGATCTTTTAGAGAAAATCAAGTAGCAAGTGTTCGGATGAAAGAATTAATGAGAGATGGATTTGCGCCGGTGATGATTATATCATCAACGTAAACTAGAATGAAGATAGGAGAAGATGTGACTTTGTTGATGAAGAGAGAGGGATCAGAGATAGAGGGTTTAAAGTGAATCGACAGAAGATAGTGTTTGAGTTCGTCATACCAAGCATAGGAGGCTTGATGAAGACCATAGATAGCCTTGTTAAGTTTGCAAACATGTGTAGGGTAGGAAGGATCCACGAACCCGGGTGGTTGAGACATGTAAACCGATTCGGTTAGAGTGCCTTGTAAGAAAGAGTTGTTAATGTCAAGTTGGCGTAGAGGCCAATTGAAAGAAGTGGCTATGGCAAGGATGAGGCGTAAGGTGGCGGGTTTAACCACCGGACTAAAGGTTTCAACATAATCCAAACCGGGACGTTGATGAAAGCCTTTAGCAACAAGTCGTGCTTTTAGGCGGTCCACCGAACCATCGGGTTTAAATTTAGTGCGGTAGACCCATTTGCATCCAACAAGGTTAGGAGCATTATCGGGAGGAACGAGTGTCCAAGTTTGATTACGTGTGAGAGCGTCAAACTCGGATTGCATGGCTTCTCGCCATAATGGTTGTTTGAGGGCTTGGGTAATGGTAGTGGGTTCGGGAAGGGTATGAGTGGTAGAGTGGTATAAGACGAAGTCAGAGTTGTGATACTTTGGGTTTGGTTTACGGGTGGGTCGGGTTCGATAAGAAGTAGTGGATTCGGGTGTAGGGGAGGGAATGGGTTCAGTGGGTTGTGAAGAGGAGGACGAGTCCGAGGGGATGTGTGTAGGGGATGGAGGCGTCGGGTTGATATTGGTGGGAGGGTCGGTGGGTGGTTGAGGGGGTTCGGTGGGATGGGTTTGGTTTGGTTGGGAGGTGGACGCCTTTGATAGGTGATGATGGGTGGGTTTGAAGTAGATGGTGTAGAAGCAGTGGTAGTGGGATTGGAAGGGGTTGAATTTTGAGGAGGAGTGGAAGAAGGTGTAGAAAGGGAAATTGATTGTGTGGTGAGGGGTAACCAAGTGTCGGGTGAGGGTGAGATGGGGGTAGAGGTTTGAGAAAGGGATTCATAGGGAAAGATGTGGTCAAGAAAATGGACATGAAGGGAAGTGTAGATTCGATAAGTGAGGGGATCAAGGAGATGGAAAGCACTTTGAGAGGATGAGTAGCCGATGAAGATGCACGGTTTTGACCAAGACTCAAGTTTATGTTTTGAGTAGGGTCGCAGCCAAAGGTATGATAAGCAACCGAAACTATGAAGTTTTTCATAGTTTGGATAGATGTGGAAAAGGCGAAAATAAGGAGAATCATTATTCAAGGTGGGGGTGTGTAATCTATTTATGAGATAAGTGGCGGTGGTGAAAGCAAAAGGCCAAAATTTGAGAGGCATTTTAGCATGAGAAAGTAGTGATAGGCCGGTTTCGACAATGTGGCGATGACGACGTTCGGCATAGCCATTGTGTTCGGGTGTGTGAGGAGGAGAGGTGAGATGAGAAATGCCTGCCACAAGAGGCTAGGTGAGAGGATAGTTTGATGTATTCTCCACCATTGTCTGAAATTAATTGCTTAATTTTAGTTTTGAAAAAGTTCTCAACAAGTTTTTGAAATCGAATGAAAGTATTAAGAGAGTCCGATTTATGTTTTAGTGGATAAATCCAAATGTATTTTGTGAAATGGTCAACAAAAATTATGTAATATTTGTAACCATCAAAAGACGTAATTGGAGATGACCAAACATCGGAAAATATTAATTCTAGAGGTGTATTAGAAGTTAAAGAAGATGAATAAAAGGGGAGTTTGTGACTTTTATTAATGCAGCAAGAATTGCATGATTCATGCTTGCTAGAAATAAAGGGAACAAAGGAAGCTAAATGTTGTAAAGCACGCAAATGTGGATGTCCTAGGCGGTGATGCCATGAAGATTTCTTGGTGGTTTGCAAGTGAAAAGTTTGATGAGACTTGGTTGATGAGAGCTCGTAGAGACCATGACTAGTGATTCCCCGAAGAATGGTTCGGCGAGTGGGAAAGTCCTTGATGACAAAATGAGAAGAGAAAAATAAAATTAATATGTTGTTATCAAGGCATAAGCGAGAGATAGATATGATGTTACGGGAGATAGAAGGAACACAAAGAACATTTTTAAGAATAATAGGAACATTAGAAAAATAAAGAGTCATGGTGCCAATGTGAGTAATTTAACAGAT
The DNA here is from genome assembly GCA_030545235.1 of Helianthus tuberosus. Lineage (NCBI taxonomy): Eukaryota > Viridiplantae > Streptophyta > Magnoliopsida > Asterales > Asteraceae > Helianthus > Helianthus tuberosus. The sequence goes on from CM060427.1 coordinate 57,823,376, forward strand.
GAACCATCACCGATGATAAGTTCCTCGGTACCATTGTTTAGGCTATGCATAGAGAGTACACTAAGATCATTGGTAATGTGATGAGAAGCACCACTATCCTTCAACCAAGATAAATCGGAGTCCACGATGGGGTGTGTTGCCATCATGTGTGCTTGGGGTTTTGGTTGGTTATTGGATTGGTTGGAGGTGTGATTGAGGGATGAGCTTTCTTAAATAATGGACATGAGGTTAATGAATGTCCTTTGGTAAAACACCATTGGCATTTACCAAGGAAGGGTCGTTGGCTAGGGGCGGAAGTGGGTGTGGGAAGCAGGCCAGGGGCGTTGGTAGAAATGAGTTTTAGAGATGAAGGGAAGTTGATCATGGTGACCGATTGTGTGGCTGTTGTGCCGGCGGTCACAGTGGTGGTGGTGGTAATAGCATTATCGGCCATGGAAGAGAGGGTGGTTGTGTTTAGGTTTTGCAAAACCTGGCTGATACCATATGAAAGTATCAACACTTGTATTTTGCCATTGATCAAAGGTTTTACATATATACTAGAATGGAGCTATTGACTAGGAACTAATAAGCTATAATCAAGGGAGCTATTGACTAGGCACTAAGACTGAAGGGAGTGGGGCGTCTCCCCTACCCTTGCCGCCCAAAGCCGCCCCAAACACCGCCCCCCATCGGCGTTCTAGGGGGCGTCCCCCTCCTTGGCGTCCTCTTCTCGTCGCCTGCTTCCTCACACACATCGATTTTTGGCACAAAGTTTCAAGGATTCCCCCTCTAAGACGCCCCAAACACCACGCCCCCTTTTTTGCTCAAAATCCTCTGATCTGACGTGGCGCCACGTGTCGCAAGACGCCCCCTCTAAAGGACGCCCCACTCCCTTCAGTCTAATAAGCTATAATCAAGGGAGCTATTGACTAGGAACTAAACAAGCTAGGATATTGACCAATTAATTGGTAAGTTACAACAAGAAAATTAATTTGAATTTGAAACTTCTTTGGTGGGAGATTCGGTTTTGACCGAATGTGTTCTAATAATGAATACCTAAATATAAGAAACAAAAAGTTAGTCACTAAATTTCACCATTTTAGAGAATGGGATGACGTACCATATTAGATTACTGTTTTGAAATTTTATCTAAATTACGGGGGTTAAGATGTGATACAGAATGGGGTGTGCGCTAGTGCTCTAAGAATCAGTATATGTTGTACCTCATCAAGAATACCAACTGAACTTTCACCCATAGTCAACAAACCTGCCACACTCATTTGAAGCACATCCATTTCATCAGCCAAAATATCCCTCTCTGCATAAACTTCTCTAGCACGCTGCAATGACCAAAATTGATTAACCTCACAACTAAACCTGATGACTATCAATAAATAATCAACATCTACGAAAAAAACATTATTTTTGACAAAAACAGAATAAATGTAGGGGTAGGCTAAACATACCCCCTCTTATTACTTTTTATACCCCCTTACCATAAAATAACATTAAAACTTGTAATATTTACCCCCTACACAAATAATCACTTTAAAAAAATATTCTTTTGTTACAAATCAAATTCAAAAGTGTAAAAAAAATTGCAGACGTTTTTTTTTAATATTTAATATTTAATTTTCATTTAAATCATATTTTTAAAAAATTTTTATATATTGTTTCTAAAGACACTTTCTCAAATAGTATTTTGATTATGGTTTTTTATTGAACATCTTTACAAATAAATAATAACATTTTTTTTCTTATAAAAATAATAAAAAAAAATTTGAACTTTCTTTTTGAAAAAAGTCTATATTATGATTTTTCCTCGTCTAGTTTGTATTTTAAAGGTCTTACTTTTATATTTTTTTTAAAACTTTAGATGTGTTTATTAAATAATTAACAATTTTTATTTATTAAAAAAGTATTTTTTTTTAAATAGCGTTCATAGCCCTAGCACATATTAATCATTCAAACCATCTATGTAAGTGAACAAATAAACAATAGGTACTAAAATTATTTTATCAAACTATAAATTAACAATCTATATAAATTCAAATTTAATTAATGTAAAGAGTATGTTATAAACAAGTTAAAACCACCTTAAAACTTGGATCGAAGTAAACACTTTTCTAAAGCAAAACAAATGGATAGGGTTGATTCACAAATATTTTTCTCTTCTTCATTTAAAAAATATATTAAACTGGTTGATTTCGAAAATATATGTGGATTCTTTTGTAATCAAAAGTAGGTCATTCGAAACCAAAAGTCATGTAAAAGCATAAACTTAATTACGAATAATCATCGGTTTTCGACCACGCATCAGATACCCACTTTAAGTCGTTCCAAAATAAAAAAAAAACATTTTAGTCGTTCCAAAATAAAAAAAAACATTTTAAAATATTAAAAATAATAAATATAAGACATTTAAAATACAAACTAGACAAGGAAAAAAATATAATGTAGACATTTTCAAAAATAAAATTCAAAACTTTTTTATTATTGTTTTTATATGAAAAACGTTATTAGTAATTTGTAAAGACGTTCAATAAAAGAAAACATAATCAAAATACTATTTGAGAAAGTGTAAAAAATATCTGAAACTTTTTTTGAAAAAATATGGTTTTTTAAATAAACATAAAAAAATAAACAACTTAAAAAAACGTCTATAATATATTTTTACACTTTTGAATTTGTTTTGTAACAAAAAAGAATCCTTTTAAAAAAAATATGACTTGATTAGGGGGTAAATATGACAAGTTTAAATATGATTTTATAGAAAGGGGGTATAAAAAGTAACAAGAGGGGGTACATTTAGTAGTCCCCTAAATGTAAACCTTGTTAATTCTTGAGTTAATGTTTTCAACTTGTTTTTAACCCTTAAATATTCATAAATCATAAACAAAAAAAGTATTTTAAAGCAAAGTGAACTACCGTTTGATTTATTTCCTTTGCGAATAGTTGTGCTTGTTTAAGCTCATCCAGCTTTGCAAGAACATCCAAGCTACTTTTGCCAATGTTCTCAACTGTTTGTTTTGCTACTTTTTCTCTATGTTCCACTTCTCTCATAAGGCTGATAACTGAATCCATCGTTGCACTTAAGGTTTTCTACAAAAATATAGGGAATGCAAAGACAGTGTAGTGTGAGTTTCAACTGCTAAAATGCACCGAACATGTGTAAACCCATATATATGTAATATGTGGTTGAAGTTAAACTTACATTCCTGTTTTTGGCATCTTGGATGGTAGTTTCAAGAAGTTGAGTGTCACAACGTGGACTGGTGATCATGTTCATCTTTGACAAACAATCGTCTTCCAGATTAATAGTTTCAGTCTTGTAATCATTTTCTCCAGGCATGGCAGTAGTGTGCTTACAAAATCCGTCTGGATGGTAACCTTACTAACAGATCCAGAAACACAGTCGCTGAATAAACCGTCTAATGAAAGAAAATCAAATCACAATTCACATGTGAAAAGTAGTTTTTGGAGAGTAAATAATCAAAGCAGTTTGGAAAAATGAAGAGGTGGGGATAGGTTGGTACGACTAGATTTTCCTTGGTAACTTAACCTCGTCGATTAGGATTCTAGCTAACGTCAATTAATTTATTTGCTTTATCGGAAAATAATACAATAACATCTAGTTTTTTTTTTTTTTTTAATTAACAGCATATTTCTTTTACACCTTAATTCACCTTTGCATTACACTTGCAACTTGCAAGTATTTGAACCCACAAGAATCTCATATTTATAAGGAGAAACACCATACCATTACACCATTTAGTATATATACTTTCATGCAATGATTATAAAAGGGTTAATAACTAATGAGGTTTTTTTTTCAGACATAAGGCTAGTTTTCAAAACCAAATCACAACTAGGACCGTTTAGATCAGAGGGAGTAGGTTTTGAGGGTGAGTAGCCCGACTAGGCTCGAGCTCGGCTCATCATGTTTTTATAAAGTTCAAGCTTGGCTCATTATTTTTTTCATATATTTATGAAGTTCGAGCTCGAGCTCGGCTCAGTTCAAGTCTACTTATTTGAGCTCGAGCTAGCCTCGCAAGTAAAACCTAAAGCTCGAGCTCAGCTCGAACCATTTTGAGAACAATCTCAAACGAGCTAAAATTTTGGCTCGAGATCGCTTAAACAAGCCAAAGCTCGGCTCATCAACGTTATTAGTTTAAATCATATGGGCCCAAGTTGAAACCGACTTGGGCTTTTTAGGATTGAGTTATAATCATCATTATTATAATACTCACATATAACTATCGTTTGTTTCGGCTCGTTTAGGCTCATGACGAGCTTTATATTTTAGGCTCGAGCTCGTTAAGGCTCGGCTCGTTTGAGCTTTTAACTGAGCCGATCCCGAGTAGCTCTTGAGCCTTTAGGCTTGTAAACACCCCTGAGGGTGAGGGGGTCTCGAGCTAGTCAATGGTGGTTGTCGGTGGGGTATGTGGTTCAGGTGGGGTTGGGCTAGCGGGTCGGTTTTGGCCAATGGGTTGTTTGGTGTGGACCGAGGCCCAAATAGAGGGTGCAAGTCGGCAGAGTGGAGAAAATCATAAGATGGTGTGGGATGTGTTTTTTTTTTTTTTTGGCAAACAGCAAAATGAATTCGTAAATCACAAGGTGGCGGGAGAAGATAATTTTGTGACTCAAGAGATCATACCACTTATACCCCCTATGACTTGAAGAGTATTCAAGAAAAACACAAGGGGATGGGAGGTTTTCAAGCTTGTGAGTGGATGTGGAAGGAATGAGAGGATAACAAAGACACCCAAAAGTGTGAAGATGTTTGCATGTGTGGACGTTTATTGTGAAGAAGGGTGATGAGTGTTTTGTTTTGTTTTATTTTAGCGGGAAAGATGTTTAGAAGATAAGTATACATTTGTAAGGCATGATGCCAAAAAAAGAAAGATGTTTAGAAGGTAAGTAGACATTTGTAAGGCACAAAGACCTTGTATTCGTGCAATGAAATAGGAGATTAGGCACTTTAGTTTTTTGTGGGTAAAAAAGTAGTAAGGCTAGAGGGTGTGGGATAACCCCCTTGGGGCTTTATAACGACACCTCAGCACCACGTAGGCGCCACGTCAGCCAGGGGGCTTTATAACCCCCCCCCCCCCCCCCCCCTTTTAAATTGCAGGGTGTGGAATTGAGCCTCGTCATCATTACCTAATTATTTTTTATTTTAAAAATCTTTTAATTTTCATATATTATTTTATACCTCATAATTGAAATAATATAAATAAAATGCCATAATTGAAATAATATAAATAAAATGTCATAATTTAAATAAAAACCATACAATGTCATAGTTTTTAAAAAAAATCACTCGTCGTCTTCGTCGTCTCCTTCTTGTTCATGATAAAACCATAGGTGCTCGGTCAGATCGGCTCGAAGGTTATGGTGTGTGTTCCTGTCTCGTACCTTCGATCGGATAGCTTCTTTTTTAGTGTACGTTAGTATTGGGTTCGTCGGTTGGTTACTTTCATCATAACTTTCTCCACAAAACGCTCTACCCGAGTCCTCCAATATTATGTTATGCAAAACCATGCACGTATACATGATGTTTCTCATTTTTCTTTTTTTCAAGTATCCTCGACGGCTGAGCGATGATAGACCATCTCTTTTTTAACACACCGAAAGCCCGCTCGATATCTTTTCTTGCTGACTCTTGTTTTTTCTTGAAGTACAATCTTTTTTCGTCATCCGGACACGAAAGAGTTTTTACTAACGTCGCCCACTCGGGATAAATACCGTCTGTGAGATAGTACCCATACTTATACTCCACGTCGTTTGCATAGAATGAAGTATCTGGTGCAACACCGTCTATGACATCATCGAAAAGATTCGAGGACATTAAAACAGCGATGTCATTGTTCGCACCGGCCATGCCAAAGTACGCATGCCAAATCCATAAATCTTGAGAAGCGACCGCTTGTAATATTAGGGTGGGACCATCGTGGTCACCACGATGATGTTGCCCTTTCCAAGCGGTTGGACATGCCGCCCAAGCCCAGTGCGTGCAATCAAGACTCCCCAACATCTCAGGAAAACCGTGTATGCGCTGATGGGCCTCGTATAGAAGTGGAACGTCGGCGGCGGTTGGCATCCTCAAATAGCGTCTCCCGTACAGAGAGATAACACCTAAAAAATTAACAACACTGTAAATAAAAGTAATAACAAAAAATAGAGAATACGGTTAATGAAAAAATAATAACCTTCACAGAAATTTAAGAGACTCACGACACATTCTTGCCGACATCCTTATGTATTCATCCCACGCATCACTCGCTGTGCCGTACGCTAGTTGCCTGATTGCTGCTGTACACTTTTGTATTCCAGAGAAACCAACTTTGTGACTTGCACTTTCTCTTTGCGTGAAAAAAAGGGAATTCGCCCGCAAGATCACTAGAAATTTTAACGACAGGACGACGGCTCATACGAAACCTACGCTTAAACTGCCCATCATCGTACAACGGGTTTTCACAAAAATAATATTGCACTAGACGTTCATGAGCACCTAACCGATCCGTTCGAGAGGCGGTTATCTGGTACGCGACGTAGAGGATTGGGCTTCTTCTTGCAAATAATTAATCGCCTCCTGCGTCATTGCGATAACCATGTCGTCAAGAACACCGTCAGATGAAGAGCTCGAAGAATCGGATGACATTTTCTATTTGTATTGGTGTGTGTTTGAGTGGTGTAAGTTTTAGTGATTGGTTTATATTTGGGATAGGTTTATATATAGAGGGATAAAAAAAAATTAATTTTTTTTTAAAAGAACGTTGCCAAATGGTCATCTTTGACCATTCTTCCTCGATCCACGTGATAGCACACCGTTAACATATTGGCGAGTAGTATATGGCTCCCCTTCTTAACACGCGGGGTGTGGGTGGATAGCGCCTCGGGGCGCTATAGCATTTGAGGTGGCGGGGTGGCGCCCCCACACCCTCCGGCCTAAAAAGTAGAGCCAAGGCGAGGGTTTTGACATGGGAACAAATAACAATGGGTTCAGTTCGATTTTGCTAATATGCTTTTGTAATTTGTTGTGTGGTGCTTTTTGGTCTAACTAGTTTGTTAGTCCATGTTTACTAATAAATGTTTGTTGGCCGTTTAAAAAAAAAAAAAAAAAAAAAAAAAACATTTGTATGGCATGATGCCAAAAAAAGAAAGGGAAGCATGGCCGAGAAGGGTGGAGGTAATTAAGAGGACAAGAGAAACGAAAAACTCATACTGTTTTGAGTACAAAAATTATGAATGACATGTTATTGTACTCGGTGCTATTATCGCATTGAAAATATTTGATGTCTACTTTAATTTGGGTTTTAATTTAAGTGTAAATATTTAGAAAGACATAATAAGCCTGTGATTTGTGTGATAAAATGTATGTCCGTAGAAAAATTAAATAATCATAAAAAACAAGAGTTATTTACATAGATGGATCCTATAGTTTATAGCTATTTTCATCTTTGGGTACTAAATTTTTTTAAACATGTTTTGTTTTATGGTTTTAATTTTGTAACATATTTGAGTATTAATACCAAAATTAGTTAACTAAGGACTAAAATACCCTTGCACTTTTTTTATTTTATCAATGTAATACTTTTGGGTACTAACACCTAATTTTATTTAAATTTAAATCAATTTTACAAAATCTATTTATTTTTTTCATATTTTTATTATATCTCTTAATTAACATAAAATCTATTTATTTTTTTATTTTCATCTTTTTATTAAATTTCTTATTAAACATAAAATCTAGTAGTTACACTAGTATTTTTTTAAATAGATTTTTTAAATAAAATCTACTAGCTATATAGTTTTATGTAAATTAAATATCTTACTCGTTTTAAATAATGTAACATTACTCGTTTTTAATTTTGGATAGATATGATAGATAATAATAAATATCTTTCACGTAAAAAAATTAAACCTTTTGTTAACTCTTTTTTTGTTTATTTACATTTTAGTATTTTAGAACTTATACAGTTTCTATATTTATTATATTCATCACTGAGATATAAAATACATATTAATACAAAACTAATTATATGCACAATTCCGTTTAAAACATTAAATGCACAGTTGAAAAGTTTACATGTTAGTTGAATCCAAAATTGAAAACGAGTAAGGTTTACATTATTTAAAACTAACAACTTTATACATGTCTATTTCTTAATTTACATGAAAGATATTTATTATTATCTATCATATCAATCCAAAATTGAAAACGAGTTTAATTTACATAAAAATATATAGCTAGTAGATTTTATTTAAAAAATCTATATAAAAAAACGGGTGTAACTAATAGATTTTATGTTAAATAAGAAATATAATAAAAATATGAAAATAAAAAAAATAGATTTTATGTTAATTAAGAGAAAATAAATAGATTTTGTAAAATTGATTTAAACTTAAAAAAAGTTAGGTGTTAGTACCCAAAGGTGTTACAAAATTGAAACCATAAAACCTAAACCTGTTAAAATAAATTTATGTTTTCGACCCCCCCCCCCCTCCGGTTCAAAATAAATTATGTTTTACCCTCAGCTAAAAATTACGATTTTGCCCTCTGTTAAAAATTATCATTTTGCCCCCCCAGTTCAAAATACATTTATGCTTTTGCCCCAACCTCAAAATTACAATTTTGCCCTCAGTTCAAACAAATCAGGTTTTCCTCCAGCTAAAAATTACGACTGTGCATTTAGTTCAAATTCATATTACGATATTACCCCAAGTTAAAAATTATGCATATGGCCCTGCGCAAATTTACGAATTTGGTTTTGCCATCACTTTAGCTTGTGGAAAACAGTCAAAAAAATAAAACTTTGCCGTCAGTTAAAAATTACAGTACTTTCATTGTTTTGCTTTATTTTAGAAAAACTATAAAAGTATTTTGTTTTCATTACTTTACTCGATTTAATTGTTTTTCGTGTCAAGTAGCTGCCTAACACTCGCTCATTAGTGCTGACAAATTACCGTTTTGCCCTGAGCTCAAAATTATGGTCTTGTTATCGTTTTAGTTTTTTTTCTAGCAAAACTATATGACTGTTTTTTTTAATTTGTTGAAAATTATTTGGCCATCGCCCCGCAACGCGGGCGAGACATCAACTAGTTAGACTATACAAATAGTATGCGTGCTCTCACTCTCTCACGCTACTCACGAACAGGGGCGGACCTACCCATTTAGGTGGGTGGGCGGCCGCACCCCTTGAAAAAAAAGGTTTTAGGGTTAAATTTCGCACAAAATCTCGACCGCACCCTTTGAAAATTTTCAACTGCACCCATTGGAAATTTTCAACAGCCTCATTTAAAAAGAACTTATGAATTTAAAAAAAATATTAACATTGATTTTTATTAAAATATAACCTAGGGTATATAATTATTCTTTAACCACTTTACTTAACAATTTAACTCAACAACTTTGACTTAACAATTTAGTCTTTAGCCCATTAAATATTCTATTGTAACCCAAGCCCAATTAACCAAACCCAAATAAATTTGAAGTTAAATAAATTAACCCAACCCAACCACCTTTCCAATTATTTCTCCCACTCTCCCTCTTCTGATCGCGCAACGACCGACGCACGAAAGCAGTTCATAGGCACGACGACAGCGGCTGCATTCTCACCGGAAAAGCTTTATTCCGGCCACCCCACCACCTGGAATACAAAATTTAACTAGGTACCTTCATGTTTTATTTTTTGTTGTTTTATGTGGTTTTTAGGAGAGATAGAGTTATAGAGATGTTAAAAGAATTTGAAATTTTATGTGTTTTTGACGAATTTTATTTTACTGTTCTAGACTTTAGTGGCATGATTTTGTTGTTCTAGACTATACTAGGGCTTGAAAATTAAAATTGAAAATTATGGATCGATTTATATGTGATAGAAACTGAGTAGGGAAGTTTTGGCGAGATTTCTTATGAGCAACCATTAGAAAAGTAACTCTAGATGATGTTTTGCAGAGATTTCAAAAAATGAAAACCTATAGGGCACAATTTTAAACATGTTTATAATGACGTTTGACATGTTTTTTATGGTTATATAAATTTTAGTTTGATGTTATTTTGTTTTACATGACCCAACCTGACCCGATATGAACCGATTTTTTTATATACCCAGGGGCCTAAAATCTTTAAAAATATTTCACACCCCTATAAAAAAATTCATAAGTCCAACACTGATCATGAAACTTCATAACTCTCAATCATGCTCCTCTCAAAATGAAAGTACACACCATGAAAAACATATATAATAGAATTCTATAAAACCATGCGTAGTGGGGCATGTTTTTTCAAAATTTTCCCTCAATAACGCCCAATATTGCCCCATCCCAACCCTCTGGGCGTGATTGGGCGTGATTTTGCAAAAAAAAAAGGCCCTCAGCGTGTTTTAAATCACGCCAAATAGGGGAATAACTTGACCAATCACATTCAACTTCATTTGTTTTGTCCAATAAGATTTTTAAATGCTTTTTATTTATTTTATTTTATTACAAACATAATGCCTCATAATCCCCACATCCCCACTACATCCCTTTTGTAAAAACGCCCAATAATGCCCCATTGCTGACTGGGCTGCCACATGGCGCAAAACACCCTAGAGTGAGACATTATTTACCTCAACGAGTACGCATGGACTAAGCATCATGTTAACCCTCTTTTGTTGCTCAAAAATCGAAAAGTGAAAGACAATGAGCAAGCAGTCAACGGTCACCTTAGAGGACAAAAGAGTAGGAAATCATCAAAAACTTTATTATCTTGGCCAATAGTGTAAAAAAAGCTCACTTACACATTTGAAGATAAATCTAACAACTATTTTATTATCGCAACAGAAAATTACGAAAATAGTCAAGACCAGGGGTTAACTTACGAAAATAGCCACCTCGTGCCTCCTTGGAGTGGCGCATTACGGATTCAAATGTGCGGGATGCGTTTGGAAACAGTGGGATGCGTCTTTTGGAGCGAAACCCAATAGAAAATGGACACGTGGCGGCAGACTCCTCCAAGGGGTCAGACAGACTTCTCCAATGAGTCAGGCACACTCCTCCGAGTGTGAAATACAAGGCGTCAGGCCTGACCCCTTGGAAGAGTCTGCCTGACCCTTTGGAAGAGTCTGCCTGATCCATTGGAGGAGTCTGCCTGACCCCTTGGAGGAGTCTGCCTGACCCCTTGGAGGAGTCTGCCGCCATGTGTCCATTTTCTATTGGGTTTCGCTCCAAAGACACATCCCAAGACTTCCATACGCAACCCGCGCATTTGATTCCGTGATGCGCCACTCCAAGGACGCATGAGGTGGCTGTTAGGATCTGAGTTTGGTTTTGATTGTGTTTTACGTTTGAATTAAAATGGACAATGAATGAGTAGTGCAGCGGAAAATAATGGAAACAAACTTTTCACAATCAAACAAGAGAATTGCTTTAAACACACATTTTCAACAATGAATCGAATGCTTAAATTTATTCCAAACACCGATTACAATTGCATATATGTAACAAAACTCCCCCTCAGCCTGAGCTCACTGTGATTTGTTTGTGCAGGAAGAAGATGGTGAAGAGCTAATAGAACAGTACAAGGTACTGTTCTATTTATAGGCACGGACAAACCACTGTGGCATCTTTGCTGACGTCACCATGAAAGTGACATCTAACCTCCTAACAAACTCTAACATCTGATCTATACAAGTATTGCTATGCTAACAACTGATATTACAATACATTACATAAAGACTAACTAAACTACTGCTGGAGCCTTCCACTGATGTGAACCCAACAACACTTGATATAACCCAGCAGTGTTTGACTCAAGGCAGTAGATTGAACAACAGGGCTTTAGTCTTCATCAGTCTTTGACTTGATCAGCAGTTGTAGGTCAGCAGGTGTACCGATCAGTAGATAGGAGGTCAGCAGATGTTGAAACCACTTTCAATGGGAGAGACTTGTATACACAACATCTGCTTATTCTGGATCCACTGCTCTGATCCAGTTTTGGCTTTAATTATATGTTCCTCGGATAGGGTTCAATCCCAACAATCTCCCCCTAGAACAGATAATGCCAAAACCCTTCATTATTGGTAGATCTTTATTGCCTCATCAACAGTTCCCTTATTTGCCCTTTGAGTTGTAACTCGAAGGCTAAGGCATCGGTGTCATCTTCATCCCTACACAGTGGAAGATCAAGGAGATCCTGAAAATCTTCAAGACTTAGGCCAAGTGCTTGTTCCCTTGTTAATTTCTTCACTTCTCCACTAGACTTGAATACTGTCAGTACATGGGTCTGTTTGTCAGTTTTCCATTTTAGTACTTTTGAGTCTGGTGGGTTTCTTGGGAGATCTTTATTATATGAGGAGTTTGGTGATGCAAGGCCTTGTGATGACTGTTTAAGCAGTGTTTGCAGGTTGATTTAGGCCAAGAGTTTCAGCTATCATCTGTTTAATGCCTTCTTTTACAAGTTCATCTCCTGCCATTAATTCTGCCACTGTTTCAGTATCCAACTGTTGTCTTCTTTTGTAGATGGCAGCACCAGCTGGAGCAGTGGATCTCCTGATTTGCAGCTTTGGTGGTCTTGTTGAAACCTCTGCTTCAGGGTAGTCAGGTTTTTGTGGAACTTTAGGATCTTTCTTCCTTAATTCTTCTAGCCTTTTGTAGCTGGTCCTGACTTTGTCTTCTTTCCATCTTGACACTTGATTTTTAGACCCATAGTCAGCAGCAACTAATTCCTCTTTCATTCTCTTCAGCTCTAATGTCTTTTCAGGCACATTCTTCTTGTACTTTGACCAATCAGGAGGAGTGTGTTTGACCTTATTTTTGATCATTTCATGAATCCTGACTGCTTCTTTTTCAAGCTCAGGAATGGTCCACTCTTTGTACATATATTTTCCCCCTTGTATTTCTTATGAGCCATGATGTTTTCAATATAGTCTTTTCTCAAGGATTCATCAGCCTTTTCTGAAATTTGTCTACATACATTCTTTGCAAACTGTTCTAAGGATCTGACTTGAGTGAATAAGAATTGGTAGTGCCTTTGAATTTCTTTGTCAGTCTTTCCTTGAGAATTTCTTTTAGAAATATCCTCTGCATGTAGAGCTTTAATTTTCAAGTACTCTTCAATGTTGTTAGGCCTAGGATATCCTTCAACAGATGGCAACTTCCTTTTAGCAGGATTATCCTCATAGTAGAAGGATTTAATCTCTTCTCTGACTGCTATACGTTCAAGAGGATATTGGAAACTTGCAGGAGTGATGATAGGGATTGGTTGTTGTACTTGAGTTGATGAGAGATGAACAGGGTTTGGAATAAGTTCAAGTGAAAGAGATTGTGAAGATGTTGGTGGTGGTGATGGAGAATCATCAGGTATAAAAATCCTTCTCCTTTTTATTGTAGGAGAGGCTGATGATGTTTTGGGTGGATCAGTGGTGGTGTTTTGAGTGGTAGAAGGTGGCTGACTAACAGTTGTTGAAACAACTGGTGTTTCAACCACTGTTGCCATTACAACAGATGTTGTAACATCTGATGTCTTCTGCTTTTTGGAAGGAGGTGAGGTTATTTTTAGTGGTGATGGTGGTTTTGATGGTGAGATGATTTTTGGTGGTGGTGATAAGGCAGTGGTTGTGGTGTGTATTGAAGTGATAGCAGGTGTTGAAACAACTGAAGTACCAGCAGTTGTTGATACAGCAGGAGTTACAACAGCTGTTTGAGTGGAAGATTGATGTTGGGGGCTTTTGGACGGTGGTTTGGGAGTATGCTTTGTGGGTCTGGATGGTATGGATTTGGGTTCCCTCACTTTTCGAGTGGGATTTCTTTTTGGCTCAAGATTTTTAACATTTATTGGCTCAGAACAACCCTGCGCATTCAGCTCCATATAAGCTCTTTTCTCCTTATTCCACCTGGACATGTCCTTTGCCTCTCTGTCCCTTTTTACACTTACTTTTGCTTCAGCAAGTGCATTTGTGGTAACATCAATCTTTTTACTACCATCTGGCAAAGGGATCTTTTTAGTCATATTCTCCTTTTATGGTTCAGTATAGAGACCATCATCAATTCCCTTCTTCTTCCACTCCTTAATTTTCTCCCCCATTTTGGTATTATCTGGGGGTAATTGATCAATGAAGAGAACAGTGGGAGAAGCAGTGCCAGTGGTGTTCAAGAGATGGGCCTTTATAGCCTTGATATCTGCTTGTGTGTTTCTAAACCTGGACTCCATTATGTTTCTCAGCTCTTGAACATGTATTGCATTCTGCTGATCAGCCGTTTGTTGTTGTTGTTGGAGCAGGGGTTGAAATAGATTCCATAACTCATTTGCAGCAGGTGCTTGTGGTGGAGCAGATGCTTGAGCTGGAACAGCAGTGGGTTGCACCTTTTGAACTTTCAACAACTGCTGCAGCATTTCTTTAATTTCTGCAACAGAGGTATCCAGTTTTTCAACTCTATCCGTCAATTCTAGGTACTTTAAACCATCGCCCAACTTAATGGGATCATCTGATTTCCCACTAACGGTGGCTTGAACAGTGGTTGACTTAGGGAATGTATTCCAATTATCATCCACTGATGCCCCTTTTTCTTGGTACTGGGGACTTCTTTCCTCAACACTTGATAACCTTTTGATGGTACCAGTAGTCAAAACAAACTTACTAGTGGTTATCAGAGGTGCTATAGAAGGAATTGCCTCCAAGGAAGTCTTATTGATGTAACCACTGTCCAAATGCAAACCAGTGGGTTCAGCATTTGTAGTGGCTGCTTCACTTGGATTACCACCAAGAGTTACTTGTAACTCAAGGGGTGTAACCTCCTCAGGTCTTGTTGGTGGGTTAACTATGATTGATACATCAGACCCAGTCGTTTGTTGAAGTATATTCTCATTGATAGGTGAGTGAGAAGGACTGGTTTGTGCCTGGTTCAGATCAATAGCATCCAACAATAATTTAGTTGGTGGGGGAATTGTGGAGGTGAGGTTGGGTGTAGAAAGAGAATTTGCCCCAGGCATTGGGCTATGGATGATGGAAGCAAGTGATTCCAAAGCATCATATTGTTGTGTCCCTATTTGTACAACCTGTTCTTTTTTAGAAGAAGCAGGAGGAGTTTCAGGCATAGGTTGAGATATTTGTACCAACTGCTGTGAGGAAGTAGCAGCAGTGGTTTCTTGTGACTTTTGTGCTGTCACTGGCAGTTGCTCTGGTATCTCATCCTCCAGAGTTACCTTTTTGATAGGTTTGAGGGGCTTTTGAGATTTTTGTTTTGGCTTTTTGGTGATTTTAGGTGTGGGTTTCAAAACAGTTGTTTTGCTGCTATGATCACCTGGAGCAGTGGGCTCAGCAGCAGATACCTGAGGAGCAGTGGTAGCTGCTAAATTCTGCTCAGGCACCTCTGCTTGTGTTTTGCAAGGTGTTGACATTCTCGTAAAAGTTTCAACAGTTAAGCTGTTTATTTGAAAAGATACACCTTGTTTTATTGCAGAAGCATCATCCTTAACAAACTTCTTTTCAAAATAGTAACTTAGAAAACTTGGAAAAAGTAAGAATGGCTTCTTATCAACATTTTTAACCAAATCATTAAAGAGTTCCTAGGAGTAATTGAAATTTTCATCTTGAAGAATAACATATCCCAGGTTTTGAATCTTTAATGGTATTTCATTAAAAGAGGTGGTTTTGTTTGAAACACACATAAGCAGAGTATGGAACAAAAATCTTGTTGCAGGTGGAAAATTGCCTTTTTGTAAGGTATCCTTTTTAATTTGTTCTGCATACCCCCTTTCAAGGAAATCAATTTTTAACTCATTCTTTGGAAAAGAAGTTTTACCTTGCTGATCATTGAGTTCAAAGACATCCGAGATGGATTGTGGTGTGATTTTGACAAGTTTACTCATTAGAGTAGAGTTAATGGCGATGACATCCTCGCCTTATTTGTCAAGGGTAATTTTCTTCCAAAACTCTCTTTGGGTGTCCAAGTAAATTGGAGCATCTGCTGTTAACAAAGTTTTGTACTTTGATGAAGACATGATGGAAATGATGGAATCGAAAGCATCGGTGGTGCCTGGTTTTGTAAGAAGACCCAGATAATTGTGTGGTGCTTTGTATGGGATTTCGATGGGTGTAGCCGTTTGAGCGGCCTTTTTACGAGAAGATTTCGAAGTGGATTGGACGGATGACTTTGATTTTGTCATTTTGGAGAAGACGATCGAAGTAGTTTGTGAAGAAATTTGAGGAAATGAGATGAAATCTGCTTTGAGAAAGGAATTTTTAAGAATTCAATTAGACAGTAAAACCCTGTTTGGGGTTTTGAAGAGGATTTTATAGAGAAAAAGTGAATGCTGATGTGGCAGCGGTTACAAAAGGTCTGACCACAATGTACTGTCCACGTGCCAACCCCTGATGAAGAAAACGACAACTCTTTTATGAAGACCACTGATGGAACAAGATCAGTGGGCATAACTGTTACAATCAGAGCAGTGGGTGATTTTTACTATCAGTGGATAGCATATCAGTGGATAAAACATTGATTTTGAACAACAGTGCTTATCAAGGAAATGGGAGAGCAGGGGTTGACTTTCAGCAGTGGACAGATTTTTAAGTAGAACAGACTTTTGAATAAAGCAATGGTTATGACAGACTTTTAAGGATTTTAATGAAAAATTCATTTTTAGCTATTTTTAAGGATGAATTTTTGATTTTCTGAAAACATTTTAATGCTTTTATTCATAGAAAAACAAGATTTTGCCTGTTATTCCATGTTTAGCATACCAATCCTAGAGATCAAGCTTTCAAAGGTGGATGTGTCTAATGCTTTTGTTAACACATCTGCCAGCTGATCCTTGGTTGGAACATGGTGCAGAGAAATCAAACCTTTTTCATAGCAATCCCTCACAAAGTGATATCTGATGTCAATGTGCTTGGTGGTTGAATGGGAAACTGGATTTTTAATGATATTTTCTGCTGCCTGGCTATCCAACATGAGTGGTGTCTTTAAGGTAATGATACCAAAATCCAACAACTGATTTTGAAGCCAAAGCAGTTGGGTTGTACAGCTTGCAGCAGCTATATATTCTGCTTCAGCAGTGGATGTGGAAACAGCTTCTTGCTTTTTGCTTTGCCAAGACACTAGACAACTACCTAGGAATTGACACCCTCCTGAAGTGGACTTCCTTGTCTTGTCACATCCAGCAAAGTCACTATCTGAGAAACCTGAAAGCTCAATTTTACCATCAACTAGATACCAGATACCAAGTGTGGGAGCACCTTTTAGGTATCTGAATATCCTTTTTACAGCAATAAGGTTTGACTTTCTAGGGGCTGATTGGGATCTTGCACAAACACATGTTGCAAACATGATGTCTGGCCTAGATGCAGCTAGGTAGAATAAAGACCCAATCATGCTTCTATATAAAGTTTGATCAACCAAATCATCCTTCTCATCAGTCATGACTAATTTATTGGTTGCAATGGGTGTACTACATGGCTTGCAATCTTCCATCTCAAATTTCTTTAAAAGTTCTTTGGCATATTTGCCTTGATGGATAAAAGTGCCATTTTGCAGTTGCCTTACTTGGAGACCAAGAAAGCACTGGAGTTCACCCATTGCACTCATTTCAAACTCAGCTGTCATGAGTTGCCTAAACTCTTCACACATTTTATTACATGTGCTTCCAAAGATGATGTCATCCACATAAATCTGGACAATCATCAAATCCTTTCCTTTCCATTTTAGAAACAATGTTTTGTCTATCTTACCTCTTGTGAAACCAATGGAAATGAGAAAGGTGGAAAGAGTTTTATACCAGGCCCTTGGTGCTTGTTTCAGGCCATACAAAGCTTTATTCAGCTTGTAGACATGATTTGGATTAAATGGATCCTCAAATCCTGGAGGTTGACAAACATAAACCTCATCTTGAATCTTACCATAGAGGAATGCACATTTGATATCCATTTGGTACACCTTGATGTTGTGGTTGACAGCAAAGGCCAGAAATAATCTGATAGCTTCAAGTCTTGCTACAGGGGCAAATGTTTCATCATAGTCAATGACCTCTTCTTATCTGAAACCTTGAACCACAAGCATGGCTTTATTCTTGACAACAATACCCCTTTCATCAGTTTTATTTTTGAAGATCCATTTTGTGCCAATAGGACTTACACCCTCTGGCAATGGTACAAGCTCCCAAACTTGTTGTCTTCTAAACTATTGGAACTCCTCTTGCATAGCCTCTACCCAGCTGTTGTCTTTCAGTGCCTCTTGGTACTTGACTGGCTGATGGAGAGATAGAAAGCCAGCAAAAAGACAAATGTTTTGAGATTGACTTCTTGTGAGCACCCCTTCATTGATGTTGCCAATAATTTGGTCTGGTGGATGAGATTTCAAGAAGATAAGATCTCCTTGGTATGGAATAATGGTATTGAGTGGGGAGGGTTGCAGATGTGAATCATCTGAGCTAACCACTGCTGGTGACTTTGATGATCCAGCAGTGGCTTCAAAAGGTGGTGGAATGGGAGGCAATGGTGTGGACATATGCTGGCTTTGATCCACTGTTTGAGGACTTTTGTCAACAGTGTTTAATGATGTGGAAGCAGGGGTTAATGGGCTACTTTGATCAACAACTGTTCAGGTAGCAGTGGTTGAGCTTTGACAGCTGTTTTGAACATCTATTGCTCTTCCCATTGTGGCAGACTTTTGTTGAGGAATGATGATCTCATACCCATAGTCTGGTGTTGAATCCTCTGATGGTCCTGCACTGTTAGTCTTGATAGCAGTATTTTCAAAAGTGAATTTATCAAGATCAAACAAATCTGCAGGGTTTGTTGGGATTTTCATTGATGAAAGTTCATTGAACTTTACATTCAAAGTCTCTTCCACTATTTTGGTCCTTGTGTTAAACACTTAGTAGGCCTTAGCAGTGGTTGAGTATCCCAGATGATAACCACAATCAATTTTTGCTGCAAACTTTGAGATAGAATCTTTTAAGTTTAAAATGAAACATGGGCAGCCAAAAACTTTGAAATATGAAATCAATGGCTTTATTTTATACAACAGTTCATAGGCAGTCTTTTGATGCCTGGGGTTGATTAAAACTCTGTTTTGGACATAGCAAGTAGTGTTTACTGTCTCTGCCCAAAAAGTTAATGGCAAACCTGAATCAGCAAGCATGGTTCTGGCAGCCTCAATCAAAGTTCTGGTTTTTTCTTTCTACAACCCCATTTTGTTCTGGTGTTCTTGGAATGCTGTATTGCCTCACAATTCCTTTTGACACACAGAAATCATCCAACTCCTTGTTCCTGAACTCTGTGCCATTGTCACTTCTGAAGATTTTTACTGGAAGGTCAAACTGCTTTTCAACCTGTTCACAAAGTCTTGCAGAATGCCTGCAGTCTCATCTTTTGAGTGTAAAAAGTAAGTCCATGTAAACCTAGAAAAGTCATCAACAATAACCAAACAATATCTCTTTTTCTTAAGACTCGTGACTTTAACTGGGCCAAACAAATCCATATGAAGCGTTTGCAAATATTTGGTTGTTTTGGACTCATCAATGGATTTGTAGGAGCTTTTATGTTGTTTTCCTTTTAGACAGGAAACACAATGCTTAGGACAGGTGAACAGTTTTTGAGGTAAACCTCTTACTAACCCCTGTTTTGAAATGGCAGTGATTGTCTTGAGATTTGTGTGGCCTAATCTCCTGTGCCATAATTTTGTCTCTTTGTTTGAAGCAGCTGAGAACAGACAGGCATCAGTTCCGGGGTTCTCTTTTGACATATCCACCACATAAACATTGCCACTTCTTTGAGCAACAAGTTTGGTTTTTCCAGTTTTTATTATTGCTTCAATCTTTTCAACCATTTCTGGTCCAACAATCCTACAACACTCCTTTGTGAAGAATGATCCATACCCCTTATCACTCATTTGTGAAACACTCAGAAGGTTGAATTTTAGATTGTCTATCAGATTGACATTTTCAATTTTTACATTACCAGACTGCACTGTAACAGACCCCAGAACATTCCCTTTACTATTATTACCAAAGGATATATCACCCCCTCCATGGATTTTGAAATCTTTGAGAAGGGCTTTACATCCTGTCATATGCCTGGAGCCTCCACTATCTACATACCAAAGGCTATCTAAGCATGCAGAAGCTCCCTGTACATGAAGTAAAAGGATTAGTTCATTAGGGTCTCCAAAGCTAATAAGGCTTTGGATGGGGTCTCAACAGTGTCTGGGATGAGTTCAGATGCATGGGCAGTGGTTAGATCAGGGGTTTGGACAGTTTTAGGACTGTTTCTCTCTAACCACTGTTGTGGGTTTTGACCAATCACATGTTGATACCCAAAAGGATGCTTGTTCACTCTTGGTTTAGAGGGCCTTTTGTTGGTCTCATAAACATGTGGAATCCTTTGGTAAGATGATTGTCCCTTGCCTCTTCTGAATTGATTGGCAGGGGCTGCATCAGTCACTTGAACATCTCTTTGGACAGATGTTTGATTTAGCTGTTTTGTAACAGCTGTTTGGACTGGCACAAACAGTGGTTGATTCTTGGTGAATTTGACAAATGATGTTGATGGACTCAAGGATGTTTTAGCAGTGTACTCATTCTTTTTTACATCAAAGTTTTTGAGTTACACACATGCTTGAGTTTTGTGGTTTGTTTTACCACAGATGGTACAACTTTCAGCAGGTACAATGACACTTGTTTTGTTTAGATCATATGCTTTTAGATGAAAACAGTCTTTTGTTAGATGATTTCTCTTTTCACAAAAACCACAAAACAGGTTTTTAATCTTTTCTCTTTTCTTCCTTTTCTCAAACTCCTTAGCAACAGAGTTTTGAACCACTGTTGGGATATCTTTGATAGGAATGAACTTTGCTTTTGGAGCTGTGACACCATCAATGGTTGTGAAATCCATGGGCTTGAAATTTTCAAGAATGTAACACTCATCAGACCATGTGGGTTTAAATTGGTATTTCTCAATTTCCTCAAAGGTTGAGGACCCCACAGATCTTTCCAAAGTGATTTTGTTACCAAGTTTGTCGGTTATTTTAACCTCTTGGCCATTCTTGTTGGTTGGTTTAATTTCAGATGAACCAGCTTGTTTTGCAGCAGTGTTTACAAGATCACCATATTTTCTATATCCTACACCAAACTTGACATTGCTTTCAAGCTGTTTCTCAAGCATAACCTCATACCCTTTACAAGATTCCACCCGTCTTTCACAAGTGATCTGGGTGGACTCCAACTCCTTTTTACAAACTTGGTATTTTTCTACGATAGTTTGGAGTTGAGTCTTGGTTATGCTCTGCACTTCTTTGAGACTGCTGATTTCTTTGTCTTTTTCAGCCAATTTATTTCTAAGTTCTTTTAATAACTTTTCAAATTTGACTTCATCAGTTAAGACTTTATCCCTAAGGTTTTCATTTACCTCTTTGATGTTAGCAAATGCAATAATGCATTTGTCTGAACATAGTTTTTCAAGAACTTGAGGGGATACCTTAGCAGCAGCCATCATGGCACAATCACATTGATGATCACCTTCTTCATCAGCTCTAACTTCTTCCTCTCCTGCCATCTTTTCTTCCTTTTCTTCCGTGTCTTCCTTGGACCACGGGTCAGACAGTGGTTCAATCAGGGTTTCTGAATTTTCTCCCAGCAGTAGTTCACCAGCAACTGCAGTAACCACTGCTTCAGCCACTTCATCCACTGTTTTAGCACTTAGCTGTTCACCTTCAGTTTCTACCCCTTCTAGTATTGACTCTAATGCCATCAAACAAAATTTATCATTAGAAGGATCATTAAAGGTATAGAGTGCAAAATTTTCATCACCAAGCTCATCAGGCATGCTGCTTCAGTCCACAAAGCCTTAGGTGAAAAAGCTTTGTTGATCTGGTTGTGTTAGGTCCCGGATTGATCCGTTTCGATTGCGAACCGACTCGTACGACGTGCGGAATCCGTGCACGAGCAAGACCGAAACACACGAACGTAAAATAATCTGTGATTCTGTATATGATTTGAAAAGATACAACACCTTGAATCACTTGAAGCTCTTTCTCTCTCTACTTTCTCTCTCTAGCCTCTATCTTCTCTAAAGCTCCAAAATGAGGAAAGATCTCCAAAAGTTCCTAAATGAAACCCTAAGGCTTCTATTTATAGGCCAAGGGTCATAATGAGATATCTCATTATTTACACAAATGCCACCTTGCCTTTTACTAAAATATAACACTATAAGCACTAAACTTAATCTATTTCTGCTACGGTCTTGAGATGACGGAGGAGATAGACATACTGCACTAACAGACTCCCCCTTGGATATTGCCGCAGTCAATCTCAAACATTTAGTCAAACTCGTAGCGTCTTATCTTTCTCTCTCTAGCTTGAACAGAATCCCGGTGGATCTGTCTTCAGCTCCAGCTCCCCCTTTCGGTAAACTCTTCAGGCTCCCCCTTTCGTCAAGCTTCCGTGCTTTGGGATCGACACCTGGCTTTCCGGTTACAAGCTCTTTTGGGAAAGGATCCTGGCTCCTATGCACGCTTCCCCTTGCGTTAAGCTCGTCTTCAGACTCCCCCTTAGACACTGCTGTCGGGATCATAGTCTGGTACAACATCTGCAATTCTCAAACATTTATAAGTAACAACGTTTTGAACTTCCAGGATTGAAAACCTGGCTCTCTCAACTTTTGCTAAAATATTTTACAATGAAAGCATTTTCAGTTGTCCAGGTATCGTAACCTGGCTCTATTAAACTTTCTAAATCAAGATCCTGGGACTAAGATATAATAATATGAATATATCCAGGAAAACTTGATACTCTCCCCCTATCAACAATATTCAAAGATTTGGCAGTTTCAATGAACCGGATCGGAAACTGGCTCTTTTACAGATTTTAACAATCTAAGCATCCAAATCCCTCACAGTTAATCATCCAAGTCCAAATTAATGACCTTGGAGATATCACAAACTGTTTTTGATTTTTGATTTTAAAGATTCAAGTTTCAAATTAATGAACTTGCTTTATTTTCAGAAACACGATCAGCATACTTAGATTTTGAAACTCAGCTCTCTGACATCGGTTGTCGAAAATAAAGCAGAATCAAAAATCGTTTTGTATTTTTCTGAAAAATAAAGCAGTAAAGAAATATGTACAAACATATTTACAGACAATATTTTTGTTTGAGTTTGCATCAGAGGATCATATCAGTTTATGACAAGTCACAAGTACCGTTGAGCTTAGTTACACATTAAGAATTAAACAATTCACTTAGATTGTCGATATACTGATCCACTTAAATTTTCATACAAATTTCAACTGATTCAGGATACGAATTAGGTGTATTAAGAACTTAAACTCATTCATGTGTCCCACCTCTTGAATATACTCCCGTATCCAGATCCCAATATTCAGTCTTACAGGTGAGTATACCTATATGATATCTGTAAGGGGAATAAATTATAGTACGAAACCGTGAGAGCTCAGGTCAGAACTTTCGTTCAGCAGAGAGATGACGGCTCGACTTTTGGTGTGTCCCCTTTAGAGGATCTTTTGAATTACAACAGCCATGATTAGCATTTTTCAATGTTTCATCATTTTTTAGCTGAGGGCTGTGCTATGTTTCAAGCAATGCGGAAAGTATTCTCCGGGGACTAGGCCATTGCTTCCGCAAAATCAGAGGTCCCGGGATAATACCCCAGATATCACTAAGCATAAAGACCTAGTATCTCAGAAAGAGGGACCTTTCAAACGAGATTTCAGGGGTTACCTATATATCCAAGTAGTGTTCCCCACGAAATAAGCAAGTTTGAATTTAGGTTTATATCCCGAAAAAGTTTACTAAGTGTATAAAAACCTACCGACACATCCACGGTGAGATCGTTTAACACATTTAAACTTTCCAATTCTTTAGCGTACTGTAACTGTCTACTGATGTACTATCATTTCCTCTTTTTACAAAAAAACTCATTTTCATTTTTTAATGTTTTTGTCTTTTTGCCAATAGGTTTTTATCATGTTTTTGTCATTTTCAAATTTTCTAATGTTTTTGGATTTTCTGACAATAATACTCCCCCTAAAATTCAAAACCATTTAAAGAAAAATTTGACAACCAATACTGATAGCTTTGTCTCGCCATCCATTTTCTGCTTTTTATGCACTGATTTGCAGAAAAATAATGTACCCCCATGATTTACAACCCATTGATTTTCGACAGTTTGAAAACCGTTTTTCAATCTTGTGAAAGTAATCATGTTTGTTCAGCCGTGAGGGTTTCGGCATATTCAATCAACATATTTTTGTATTTTTGAATATTTTTGACAAAAATTAAAAACATATTTTTGGTTTTTCAAAATTTTTAATTTTTAGGGTTTTTGAAATATTGTTTATTTATGTACAGAAAACTATAAACTCCCTGTTCAACCAAACCAGGGTTCAGCAGCCTTCTCCTCCTGTGCCAGGTTGCTCATCAATTTTCTTCCTTGATAATCAAACTTCATGAGCACCTGCACATTTTCAAAAACTCAATTACTTGAACAATTTAGCCCAGGTCTGTTGGACCTTAGGCATTCCAACACAATAAACTTCATTCAACTTTGGAAACTCTTTGTCATTTAAAACTTTTTCAGCGTTGACTTCAACTTTCTTATCTTTTTCCGACGTCACTTGTTTCTTAGCACTCCACATTTGACCTTTCGGAGTACCTCTTTTGTAAAAATGTGATTCTTTTTGAACATTTTGTTTTTGAATAACAACTTTTTGTTTCCAAAACTCTTGTGGTTTTGTCATATCAACAGTTGTTTTCCAACTTTGAGTTGTTCTGACTCTGGGTGTGTGAGAAATCTGTGTTTGTCTTGAATCAGACCTAGTCTGTTTTGGTTTCCAAGTTTGATTCGAAGCAAACTTGTTTGTGTTATACCTCCAAGTTTGTTTTGAATCAAATCTGGTTGGCCTTGGTTTCACACCCTCAAACTTCTGTTTTTCAACATCAACAGGCTTTGGATTTGGACACTTTCGTGATACATGTCCAATTTGATCACATTTAAAACACACTTTCTTTGAAACATCCTTGGCCTGTTGTTGTTTCTTTTTCATAGCATCAAACTCTGCATTAGACTGTTGTCCAATTTTGAGTTTTTCTTCTTCTGCTAAACTTTTTCCTTGAACGAAACTTGTTTTAACCTGAACATTTTTCTTCCAATTTTGTTTCTTTTTATAACCCAAACCAGCCTTCATGTTTTTCTTTTTAAAACCAGGTTTGTTATAAAAAGATTTATGACCTTTACCAGCAAACTTTGAAATTTCCGACTTCTCAATCTCAACCATTTTGAAAACTTTATCGACCTTCTCTGAAATCACATTCTGAATCGGGAATACAACATCTAAGAATAGTTTGTCCGATCCAATCATGGTATAGACCAATCCCTTTGAATCATCATCCAAATTTTTCTCGGATTTTGTGTTTTTCAGATATCCATCATAAAGATTTCCCTCATCTTCATCCTGTGATTCAGACTTACCTTTTGTAGACTCATCTTTCAAAACTCTTTCAACAACCTTACTTACCACCTCTGAATCATTAGCATCATCAGATTTGCAGTAAGTCACATCGATACTTTCAGGTAACTGGTCAGCTATGTTCAAACCCTTTGCCACCTTTTCCTCATCATAAAAAGTATAATTGTTTCTCAATGGTGGTGGTACCTGATGAAACTCTGAACCAATACCCTTTTTGCAATTGTCAGTATCTTTGTCATCTGGTGTGATGTTGAAAATGCGTTCGAGAATGTACGAAGAGTTATGATAACTTTGAAGTTTTATAACAACCTTTTCTTTTTCAGCCAAGACTTGTTTAAGATTAGCAATTTCATCAACACATTTGTTTAATTCAATTTGCTTTTCTTTAAACTTTCTTTCATACATTTCTTTAGTGACTAAAGTTTCTGACAATCTTTGATCAAAACTTTTGACTTGGCTTTTCAAAGTATCATAAGCTTCTTGTACTCTCTGATTCGACCATTTTAAAGAATCATACTGTTTTTGTAAATCTTGAAATTTCGATTCTTTTTCAACACAATCAACACATTTAGCAGTACACTTTTCTTTCAAAATCTTATTTTCTTCTTCAAGACCATGACATTTCTGTGTTAGCTTTTCGACTTTTAATTTCAAAATTTCTTCTTTTTCAATCATTTCTTTATATTTTGTTGTGAAAACATTTTCTAGTTTAACCATATCATTATCTTTTGTTTTTATGATGTCATCTTTTTCAGTACAGGCTTTGCACATTTCTATGCAATTCCTGCACTTGTTTTCTTTTTCAACAACCAATTCAACATTCGACAAGTCAGAAGATTCATTTACCTCAGTTTCTTTCAGCACCGGTTCTTCTGTCCCAGCTTTCTGATCTTGCTCTTTGTTCTCCTCTTTTTCTTCTTTCTGTGCTTCTTCAATCTTCTGTTCTTCTTCATCTTTCTGATCTTCTTCAGCAGCAATCTTCACAACATTCTTTACTTCTTCAATCATCTTCTTCAATTCTTCTTCTTTTCTCTTCTTCATTTCTACCACCTTCGGTAGACTTGCTTCACAAACCTCTCTTATCTTCCTCTCCAAATCAGGCAGATATGCTTTATCAGATAACCTTCGTGTATTGAAAGTAGCCTGTCTTGGAAGCAAATTTGTTATAGCTTTGAAAACCACTTTTGATGGGTCAACAACTGGATTACCCCGTGGATCCATGTAACATTCCAACTCATCATTCCATCGTTTGGCTCTTTTAGCTTCTTTGAATGGTTCGTTTAATTTTCCAATTTCCCATCTTGCATAGTCTGCTTTCCACCATCTATCAGAATCAGCATCAGCCACAAAAGCATACCTAACAGCATCTTCTTCAGGGAAAACTTGACTCCAGTCGTAACCTTCATCATCATGTATAACTGCAAGAGCCCTTGATTTTTCTTCAGGTTGTTTCAATCTTGGTGGCTCAGACTTGTTCTGATGGTAAATCGCTTTCTTGTAATAATCTTCGTTGAAAGGGTTTTCAGACTCAACATCAGCATACGCATTTCTGCACTCGCGCTTAAAGTGACCTCTTTGTTTGCATTTGAAGCATGTCACCTTAGATTTATCAAATCCCAATTTGGTAGATGGTCCACCAATTGATTTTCTCCCTGTGATCTCCATGAACCGCTGTGCTCTACGAACCGCACTGGCCATGCACCATCTTATATCCATTAGTTCCATCTCCTAGGGGTCTAATTGGTCATAATCTTCTTTCGTCAAGTTGGTGTTGCCAATCTTCCCTGCAACGAGGCTTTTATACGATTCAAGTACAGATGCCAAGAAAACCATCTGTTGTTTTGCCGATTCTTCCCTGAAATTCTGCCCATTCTTCAAATCCACTGCGATATTACATTGAAACAAATTCTTGGAAGCAGATTGACTTGAAGTGTTTGAAGAAGATTCACTGTGAAAATCACTGTGAAAACTTTCATTGTTCACTGAATTTGAACTTTCTGCAGAGAACGCTGTTCTTGGAGACCCAGCCTGTGGTACATTTCCTCTGTAGTAAAGCTCTACATTCTGCTGATAAGCCGGATTGTTGACTTTAGATCTCTTTATCTCCAACTCATGGCTTTCAAGCCTTTCAATCAGCAAATCCACTTTTAAATCTTCAGCTTGATTGTATTTTTCAACATTAGAGCGAAGTATTGCCATTCTTGATCATTTGGCAATGAATCAAACAATTTATCCACCAACTCCTCTTCAGAATATGTGATTTCATGTCTGGCCAGCTCCATTTTCAGATGTCCAAATCTCTCGATCATTTTACAAACAGATTCATTTTTCATACAACTGAATAAATCAAATTCTTTACGCAACAGTTTCTTTTTGTTTTTGACAATTTCATTACTTCCTACACACTTTTTCCCTAACGCTTCCCACAAACTCTTTGAAGTTTTCTCTTGTTCAAGTAACGAAATAATATCCTCTCTCACTGACTGTTTGATTAATGTGATCATTTTAGATTCAGCCATAACATTTTTTATATCTATTTCTGTGAACTCTTTTCCTCTACTGACCATCCTCCTTCTTTTACTGGTTCAGTATATCCATTTTTCAATTTTAACCAGCTTTCAGGAGCGAAAGCTTTTACCTAACCCTCAAACCGATTTTTCCACCAGTTATAATCTTCAATCTTCATTAGCTTCGGCGGTTTCTGTTGGCTTCCATACATATTATCATATTTCAAATTCTCTGAAATCTCTCTCGAATACTCTCTTATTTCAGATCTTCTTTCTGATGATTCTGAAGTAAAGGCATTGTAGAACATGTTGTAAAATTCTTCACCGCTGCTCGACATCTTCAAATTTTGTCTTGAATTTGCACTTTGTATATCTTCAATCACCTTGGATCACCTTGAATACGAACAAACAAACACAATCAGTTTAATCAATGTCAAACAAATGAATCGTACGAGTATCCGATCAAGTGAGTCAACACAGGTCAACAGTGAAAATAAACGTGTGACAACGTTTTCCGTTCGGGTGAAACTGCTATTCGTTCGGCTGAGATAGTATCCGGATGAAGATCCGGATGGTGATACGTACGGGTGGGGATCCGTGAGATGTTGTACGCACGGATGGTGATACGCACGGGTGGTGATACGTGCGTATGAAGGTGATGCGTACGGGTGGAGGTGATACGTGCGTGCAACAATGTTGTCCGTATGAATGTCACTACACGACAAACTGTTGTCCAATCGGGTAGCTTGTTGACTTCTTTGACTTCAAAATGATACCAACTGTTATGATTTAATGAAAGATCACATGTATACTGACATGATGTCAAGACTTTAAATGAAATCACATGCAACTTGACTCAAACTAATGCAATTTCATAAATAATGGCCGACAACTATCTATCACTTCATTGGACCTCAATTCACTAGTGTCGATTCCCTTTTATCACATGTACAACCGACAATTCAATTAAATGTCATGTGCTTTGACACTGATTGTTCTGACGTGTAATGATATCCGCGTGAGTAGTGTATCCGTTCCGAGAGGTCAACAAGTCAACACGGATGGTTGTGCGTGCGGATGGGGATCCGGATAATGTTATCCGCACGGGTGGTGATACGCACGGGTGGGAATGTTATCCGCGCGTATGAGTTGTCCATGCGTATGGCAAGTACGTGCGTATGACCTGTACGTGCGTATGACCTGTGCGTACGTATGACCTGTACGTACGTATGATGCTATCCGTGCGTATGACTTATGCTATCCGTGCGTATGACACAACTCTTATTCGACCAACAAACAATGACCAGATCACGTGACCACCATTATGAGAATTATCTACTAAAATGAAGATCACATGCAATTAACAACTTCACATGCAAATGGCAGATAACATGCAGACTATTATCACATGTAACGGTGCTGACAATCCAGATATTAATCTCGTGACAACTGAATTTCTATTAAATCTTGTCGCCTAGATCACGTAATATGATTAAAGACAGCAACTGAATTATTTAGAGAATATGTTGATCGACTAAATGACAGGTTGGGTGATGTTGAGACACGTATTGTTATCCGCACATACCAGTTGTCCGTGCGGGTGGCAGAGTCAATAGGTCAACACGGATTAAAAATGCTATCCGTGCGTACAACAGAGTCAACAGGTCAATGCGGATTGGTTATCCGTGCGTGCGACTTATCCGCACGGATAGGTCATGCGTGCGTATGAACATCAAGAACATCAGCAGCAACTTTTAACATTTTTCGAACCACAAATTTCCAATTTTCTCACAAATGACTATGAGTTTGAATCTCAAATTTTGTAGGATTGTAAATCATGCATATACGCACAACATATTCGAAAATTATCAATTTTTACCCGTAAAATCCTTGTTAATTTTGCGTTTTTCAGTTAAAAACGTGACAGAGATGAAAAAGTGAAGAACTTAGACAAATCTGAGTGAAATTTCGATCTGAATCTGATCAAATCTTGAACGAAATCGTGCGTTTGATCCTCGCAACCGAGCTCCCGCTCTGATACCACTTGTTAGGTCCCGGATTGATCCGTTTCGATTGCGAACCGACTCGTACGACGTGCGGAATCCGTGCTCGAGCAAGACCGAAACACACGAACGTAAAATAATCTGTGATTCTGTATATGATTTGAAAAGATACAACACCTTGAATCACTTGAAGCTCTTTCTCTCTCTACTTTCTCTCTCTAGCCTCTATCTTCTCTAAAGCTCCAAAATGAGGAAAGATCTCCAAAAGTTCCTAAATGAAACCCTAAGGCTTCTATTTATAGGCCAAGGGTCATAATGAGATATCTCATTATTTACACAAATGCCACCTTGCCTTTTACTAAAATATAACACTATAAGCACTAAACTTAATCTATTTCTGCTACGGTCTTGAGATGACGGAGGCGATAGACATACTGCACTAACAGGTTGTACCACTGTTGGAGCAGCTTGTTGAGGTGCAACATGTTGCACTTGTGCCTGAGGGACAGGGGTTTGAACATACTGAATTTGTGGAACAGTGGTTTGAACATAATGCACAGGCATAGGGGTTGCAGCATAGTGAGCAGTGTTAACATGTGTTGCAGGGGTATATTGGGTATAGTGCACAGTGATTTGGTGTTGTGGTCAAGGGTTTGTGTCACGGCCCCAGCCCCGGTTTTACCCGGTCAGGAGCTGCGGGACAGGAACCCGTGGTATATCTTAATTGATGCGACAGTGGAAGATTTTGATAGGATCTTTTAAAACTAAAAAATGCCCGATTATTTTATTTCATAATTCGGGATAAACCCCGTAATTTACAATAGAGGAATTTTACTAGGAAAGTCCCTGATTTATTAAAACATGTTTATTCATTTTAACTGAGCCACCTCTTCAAGCTTGTTAGTGCTCCATAGCATGTGTTTCTTGATTTACAGCAGGTCGTCTGAAACATGTTTTAAAAATATTTTTTCAGCGGGGAAATACTGGTGAATCATTCATTTTTCACAAAATGACACATAGTTATAAATTACAGCATAAGAGCGATTACAATGGCTTTTATCTTATTTTTATCTGGCGCCGTGTCACCTGGTGACGATGGTCATACCACTATTGGGTCTTTCCCCAAGTAATGACGTTTTATCACTGTTAGGATTTATTAGCCTAACCGTGAGAAATTAGTAATGTACACAATACCCCACTAGCCAGTGATTAAGAAAACCACGACTTAATCCTTGTAATTATAACAATTGAAATTTCTTGGAGTATTGTAAAACATTGTTGATAAAAAGGGAATGACTCAGTTTGCAGATTTAATACGAGCAGAGTCTAGCCTACTGATTAACCTTGTTAACCTAATTCAAATAACAATGCACACGAAAACTAGGTTAGTAACTTTAAGCCAACTTTTTACGATAACTCACGAGATCAAAACCTTCACAACGAATGACAAAGTGTGATACTTAAACATCCATCGAATTTACGACGAATGACAAAGTATAACCCAAGTTTGAGCAGCACTTAAACATCCATTGGATTGGTTTCTATCGATCAAACATTAAATCATAGCAGGGATTGAGTTATTACCCTGTTATTGTGGCATCGTTTCGTGATTGTGTGTGTTTTTATAGTAATCAGACGATATCTCGAAGTGTAAAGCGAATTTTAACGTCGAACCAATGCAGAAATCCAAGTCCCACACCCCTATATATATACCTGGAAAACAGCCCCCTCGCGTGGCGCGAGGGGCTGTCGCGTGGCGCGAGGGGCTGTCGCGTGGTGCGAGGGGCACCACCCTACCATAGGGTAGCCCCGTGTCCTGGTAGCTTGGGTGAGTTTGTCGTTCGTTTAATTTCGTTTTACACGTAAAACTGTTTAGATATTACTAACGGGGAAATACCCCCCCCCCCTGAGTTTTAGGGGTCCTGATCCTGATTCCGATTGTTCTGAAAATTTTAGGGTTTAGACATGATCACTTGGGGGTCTTGATTAGGGTTTTCTATTGGATAAAATAATATAAGAAATGGTAATTTTAATGAGAGTTGTTACATCCTCCCCACCTTAATAAAAATCTCGTCCTCGAGATTTACTGGAACAAGTAGGGATATTTTCGCTTCATCTCTGATTCCAGTTCCCAAGTGTATTCAGATCCTCTCTTTGAATCCCACTTGACTTTGACCAGCACTAGTTGTTTGTGCTTGAGAAACTTGATCTTTCGGTCTTCTATCTGTAATGGCTTCTCAACAAATTTCAGCTTTTCATTTACCTCTACATCTTGAAGAGGTACTACCAGGGATTCGTCAGATAGACATTTCTTGAGATTGGATACATGAAACACATCATGTACTCCAGCTAGTTCTTCTGGTAGTTGTAAGCAATAAGCAACTGGTCCTATACATTAGATTACTGGAAATGGTCCTACGTATCTTGGAGTTAGCTTTCCTTTCTTACCAAATCGAACTATTCCTTTCCAAGGAGAAACTTT
The DNA here is from genome assembly GCA_030545235.1 of Helianthus tuberosus. Taxonomy (NCBI): domain Eukaryota; kingdom Viridiplantae; phylum Streptophyta; class Magnoliopsida; order Asterales; family Asteraceae; genus Helianthus; species Helianthus tuberosus. The sequence goes on from CM060427.1 coordinate 57,855,812, forward strand.
CAACAGTACTCTGTCTCCAACTTGGAATTCTAATGGCTTGCGTCGATTGTCGTCATAACTCTTCTGGCGATCTTGAGCCGTCTTTAGTCTTTCCTTAATTTGAGTGATCTTGTCAGTAGTTTCTTGTACTATTTCGGGACCTGATAATTGACTTTCTCCTATTTCTGCCCAGCAAACTGGAGTTCGACACTTTCGTCCATAGAGTGCTTCGAACGGGGCAGCTTCAATACTTGAATGATAACTATTATTATAGGAGAATTCAATTAAGGGTAAATGGTTGTCCCAGTTTCCACCAAAATCTATTACACAGGCTCTAAGCATGTCCTCCAGAGTTTGGATCGTCCTTTCACTTTGTCCGTCTGTTTGAGGATGATATGCAGTACTTAGATTTAGTCGGGTTCCCATAGCTTCTTGGAAACTTGTCCAGAAGTGGGAAGTGAAACGACTATCCCTATCCGATACAATGGAGAGTAGAACTCCATGTAAGGATACTACTTCATCTACATACAACTTGGCTAACCTTTCCATGCTAAAGGTTTCTTTCATAGGTAGAAAATGAGCTGATTTGGTTAATCGATCCACAATTACCCAAATTGCATCATTACCTTTTCTGGTTTTGGGTAACCTAGTAACAAAATCCATTGTTATGAGCTCCCATTTCCAAACAGGCATTTCTAATTGTTGTAGTAGTCCCGAAGGTTTCTGGTGTTCTGCCTTAACTTGTGAACAAGTAAGACACTTAGAAACATATCTAGCTATGCCCTTTTTCATTCCTATCCACCAGAAATTATTCCTTAAATCTTGGTACATTTTATTGTTTCCCGGATGTATGGTATATCTAGATTTATGGGCTTCCTTTAATATCTTATGTCTTAAATCTCCTTGCTTAGGTACCCAAATCCTTTTCTTATGGAGTCTCCAAATTCCATCAGCTCCTTGTTCTAATTCTTTTATTCTTCCTTTCATTACTTCAGCATCATCCTTGATTGTTGTTTCTTGAATGTTCTTCAGTTGCTCCATTAAATCTAATTGTAGATTTAATCTGAGAGCAAGAACTCGCTTTCGCTTTTCGTGATACTTACGACTTAAAGCATCAGCAACTACATTTGCTTTTCCTTTGTGATATTGAATATCACAGTCGTAGTCACTTAGGATTTCCATCCATCTCCTTTGCCTCATGTTTAATTCTTTTTGCCCAAATATATATCTTAAGCTCTTATGATCTGTATAGACAGTAAACTTACTTCCGTACAGATAATGTCTCCAAATCTTAAGGGCAAAAATTATGGCTCCTAACTCTAAATCATGAATTGTATAGTTTTCCTCGTGCTTTTTCAATTGCCTTGATGCATACGCAATTACCTTCTTGCGTTGCATAAGCACACATCCTAATCCCAGTTTTGAAGCATCACAGTATACTTCAAAATCTTCTGTTCCTTCCGGTAAAGCTAAGATTGGAGCATTTGTTAACTTATGCTTGAAAATCTTAAAAGCTTCTTCTTGCTTAGGTCCTCATTCAAACTTAACTGATTTACAGGTTAGCTTACTTAATGGTACAACTATCTTAGAAAAATCCTTAATAAACCGTCTATAATATCCGGCTAAACCTATAAAACTTCTAATTTCCATTGCTGATTGTGGAACCTTCCATTTGATGATTGCTTCTATCTTAGCAGGATCTACGTGAATACTTTCGTGATTCACCATGTGTCCTAAAAATTGCACTTCCTGTAGCCAAAATTCACACATCGAGAATTTGGCAAAAAACTTTTCTTTTCTTAACAAAGTTAAGAGTGCATGCAAGTGCTGACAGTGTTCATCCTGACTTTTGGAATAAATAAGTATATCGTCGATGAAAACAATTACAAATTTATCCAAATACGGTTTACAGATTCGATTCATCATGTCCATGAATGCCGCAGGTGCATTCGTTAACCCAAAGGGCATGACTGTAAACTCGTAATGACCATACCTAGTTCTGAAAGCAGTTTTAGGTATGTCTTCTTCTTGTACCTTCAATTGATGATATCTGGATCGCAAATCTATCTTAGAAAAGTATCTAGCTCCTTGGAGTTGATCAAAAAGATCATCAATCTTAGGTAATGGGTATCGATTCTTAATTGTAACCTTATTCAATTCCCTATAATCGATACACATTCGCATCGAACCGTCCTTTTTTTTACGAACAACACTGGTGCTCCCCAAGGGGATGAACTAGGTTGTATGAATCCTTTACTTAGTAATTCATCTAACTGCTTTTTTAATTCTAGCATTTCTGTGGGTGCTAACCGATAAGGTGCCTTGGCTATCGGTGTAGTTCCAGGAATTAGATGAATTCTAAATTCTACTTCCCTATCAGGTGGTAATCCAGGTAGTTCTTCTGGGAATACCTCTGGGTATTCTGATACTACTGGAATTTATTTGAGTTCCTTACCCTTAGTATTAATAATTACTGAAATCATATACACTATTCCTTGCTTTCGTTCATAACTAGCAACTTTCATTACTGAAATGAATTTTAGGGGTTTTCGTGGTTTATCTCCTGTAATCACCACTAATTCTCCTGTGGGTGTATGAATTTCTATGGAATTCTTATCACAAAGATTCGAGCATGGTTGGCTATTAACCAATCCATTCCTAAAACCACGTCGAATTCGGCTAAATTAATAGGTAACAGGTTTGCCGAAAATTTATGACCTAAAAGTTCTATCTTTCCTTCTCGTACAACCTTATTTATTTTAACAGAATTTCCATCTGCTGTTTCGACTGTAAAAATTTGCCTAAGGTTGGTTAAAGGTAAGTTAAGAGCTTGGCAGAATGAAGTATTTATAAAACTTTGGTTTGCACCAGAGTCAAATAATACTTTTGCATAAACATTGTGAACTAGGAACGTACCAGCTATTACATCAGGAATTAGTTCGGCTTCCTGCGTAGTTAACTGGAAGGCTCTTACGTTCTTCTTTGTAGCTCCTTCTGCAGGTTTGACTTTGTTATCAACTGGTTTGACCAGTTTTGGGCAGTCTGGCCTAAAGTGTCCAGCTTCTCCACAGTTGTAGCAGACTATTGCTTTCTTCTTCCTACAATCTTCTTCTTGATGCCCTGGAATTTTGCAGAAATTGCAATACCCTTTGCATCTTCCCAAATGTTTTCTTTTGCAGGTATTGCAAAATGGAGCAGTGGGAGATTGCCTGGTCCCCCTTCTCTTTAAGTTGCTACGGAATCCTTGTGTAATCTTCTGGGCTACTTCCTTCTTCCGGTTTTCTTCTCTTGTGCGTACCAGCTCGTCAGATAGGGTGTTAGCTAATTCCACAACATCGTCAATAGTGCGAGGTCTCGTAGCTTTAACGATATTACGAATTTCGCCAATCAATCCCCAAATATAGCTGGAAATAAGCACCGGTTCTGGCGAAGCCAGGGTTGGTACCACTCTTTCATACTCGAAGAATGTTGAAGTATACCCTCGACAATCTATACCCATCATCCGATGGTTCAGGAACTTATTTGCCATTTGTTCCTTTTCATATTCAGGACATAATTTTCTTTCCATTAGCTGCTTCAATTCTTCCCAATTCATGGCATAGGCCATATTTCTTCATTTGGCTTGAAGTACCGTATTCCACTATTCTAGTGCCCCTTCTTTAAAAAGATGCGACGCATACATGACCTTGTCTTCCTCAACACATTTACTTATCATAATTACTGCTTCGATTTTCTCCAACCAACGCAGTGCTGCAGTTGCCCCTTCATTGCCTGCAAATTCAGCTGGTTTACAAGCAAGAAATTCTTTGTAAGTGCAACCAGGCATTGCAACTTTCATTCTTTTAAGAAGTGGGGCTTGTCGTATCTCATTATCATTGTTAATATGCTTGCCCCTCCGTTTACACTATTACTGAAGTTATCTTCTTGAGTACGTTTACTAGGAATAATTTGTTGAGGTTTAATAGTTTTCTGGGCAGCAGCAAGGATTGCTGGAATAGCATTGGCTATTCCTTGAGCAACGATATTCTCGATATCTTGCCTAGTCATAAATTGATCTCCCTGATTTTGCTCAGATTGATTAACTTCATTAACTGGTTCATTATTAGCAGGTTCCATCTGGTAATTAATATATATAAATTATTAGCATGAAATAAATAATAACTATATGTAAAACAATCATACAAGAATCACACCACACGTATATCAAAATTGTCGATTTCTCAACTTCCATTTCTATAGATTATATTATGCGTCCGTACACACTTGTTATCCTACAAAAGTTTTATTTTTAGGTTATTTTACAGGATTTATATTTTACTATTATTATTATTATACAAACACATTTTCACAACCATACTATCTCTTATCAGCTATCTTCTTAGAAATGATGCTCCCTCTCATCATACTTACAGGAGATCTGTTCTCCCACCTCCCGGATCCTATTTCCTGCATTTTTCAGCTCCTCGCCAAAGTGGCGAAGTTCAGCTAGGTTTTCATTGCTCATTGGTGGGTTTGGTATAGGTTCTGGGTCGAACTGAGGGAAAAAGGTATAAGGATTATTAAGGAGGTTTTGAAACTGCCAGTCATTAGTCCACCATTCGTCCATTTCTCCAAAAGGTTGGGTGTGGATTAAAGGTTCTGGGATTGCTGGTTCCAAATTTATTGGAAGTTGGGTTTCAACAGGATAAGGAAAGAGGTTATTATTGATAGGCCTGAGAATATCACAGCTTGCCAGTATGCGATCCAATTCCTGCTGCAGTGGCAATTCCTCGACTTGCCTAGAGCTTTCCCCAATTTCCATTTCTGTTTGCCTAGAACCTTCCCCGATCTCAATCCCTTTTCCTTTATCTATGGGATTCTCTATTTTGGGAACTTTTCTAGTTGTTGGTTTCCTCCTGCGTACTCGCCTCCAACCTACAAATATTCTCTTTTTATTAGGCTTTGGTTTCTCCAGAGGTGGAGCTTGGAATTCCATAGGTTCTTCCACATCGGCTATGTAACCAGTAAAGTCTTTGGAAACTTCTACTTTTACAGGATAAAGATTGAGATTCTGAAGGGCTTCAGATAACTCATTCATGCTGTTTAGCATATATGCAAAATGCACACAAAATGCTAAGTTAGAATTTTATAAAAAATTTCACAGGTAAACATTCAAGTAGTATTGCATACCATGTAACTACTTTAATACAAAGGACAACTGAAAATTAAAACATACTAGGGTTTATTGTAAACTTATTTATTTACTGGGTAAAATTTTCTTTAGAGTTTCTGGTTTGTAGATGATATGGGTGCTAATACTGGGTTAGGGTATTTAAAATTTTGCATTTACTGCTACAGTGGCTGACATATAGAGATCTGCCCATTTTTCATCTAACTCATCTTCCCATGGTAGGTTATTGCTTATTTCCTGGGTTTCCTGTTTAACCCTCACTTCTTTTGTTTGTGATTCTTTCTTTTCTTTTGACTTTTCCTAATAATTCGACTTCTTTTCTTAGGAGAAAGTGGTTCCTCAAATTGTGCTTTACGGACAAATATTCCTTCCTCCATAGCTGTTGTGTATTTTAAGGATGAAGTTCCTTTTTCTTTCGGTAATTTATCTATTTTATGATAGATATCCGAAAGTCTTTGTTTACCCATACTGTAAACAAATATTCAAATAATAAAACACGTAATCACAAAATGGCAATCAGTAAAATTAAGTATTTCTCAAATACTTAATAGGCTTAAATCAGTGGCTCTGATACCACCTTTTCCTGTCACGGCCCCAGCCCCGGTTTTAACCGGTCAGGAGCCTCGGGACAGGAACCCGTGGTATTTCTTAATTGATGCGACAGCGAAAGATTTTGACAGGATCTTTTAAAACTAAAAAATGCCCGATTATTTTATTTCATAATTCGGGATAAACCCCGTAATTTACAATAGAGGAATTTTACTTGGAAATTTCCTGATTTATTAAAACATGTTTATTCATTTTAACTGAGCCACCTCTTCAAGCTTGTTAGTGCTCCATAGCACGTGTTTCTTGATTTACAGCAGGTCGCCTGAAACATGTTTTAAAAATATTTTGTGTCAGCGGGGAAATACTGGTGAATCATTCATTTTTCACAAAATGACACATAGTTATAAATTACAGCATAAGAGCGATTACAATGGCTTTTATCTTATTTTTATCTGGCGCCGTGTCACCTGGTGACGATGGTCATACCACTATTGGGTCTTTCCCCAAGTAGTGACGTTTTATCATTGTTAGGATTTATTAGCCTAACCCTGAGAAATTAGTAATGTGCACAATACCCCACTAGCCAGTGATTAAGATAACCTCGACTTAATCCCTGTAATTATAACAATTGAAGTTGCTTGGAGTATTGTAAAACATTGTTGATAAAAAGAGAATGACTCACTTTGCAGATTTAATACGAGCAGAGTCTAGCCTACTGATTAGCCTTGTTAACCTAATTCAAATAACAATGCACACGAAAACTAGGTTAGTAACTTTAATCCAACGTTTTACGATAACTCACGAGATCAAAACCTTCACAACGAATGACAAAGTGCGATACTTAAACATCCATCGAATTTACGATGAATGACAAAGTATAACCCAAGTTTGAGCAGCACTTAAACATCCATTGGATTGGTTTCTATCGACCGGACATTAAATCGTAGCAGCGATTGAGTTATTACCCTGTTATTGTGGCAGCGTTTTGTGATTGTGTGTGTTTTTATAGTAATCAGACGATATCTCGAAGTGTAAAGCGAATTTTAACGTCGAACCAATGCAGAAATCCAAGTCCCACACCACTATATATATACCTGGAAAACAGCCCCCTCGCGTGGCGCGAGGGGCATCACCCTACCATAGGGTAGCCCCGTGTCCTGGTAGCTTGGGTGAGTTGGTCGTTCGTTCAATTTCGTTTTACACATAAAACTGTTTAGATAATACTAACGGGGAAATACCCCCCCTGAGTTTTAGGGGTCCTGATCCTGATTCCGATTGTTCTGAAAATTTTAGGGTTTAGACAGGATCACTTGGGGGTCTTAATTAGGGTTTCCTATTGGATAAAATAATATAAGAAATGGTAATTTTAATGAGAGTTGTTACAATTTGAGCTGGGATGAGTTATTATTGGACCAGTGGTTTGACTCTTGCATTCCCTAGCAAAATGACCTAGCCTATTGCAGTTGTAACACTTCAGTTTTGATTTATCTAACCCCACCCTTAAATTCCCATGTAACCCTAGGAATTTTCTCCCTGTTCTTTTATAGAATTTGCTTGTTCTTACACTAAGCAAAGCCAATTGATGCAAAATGTCCATCTCCTCTAAGTCAGTGGGATCAAAGTGTTGCAAATCATTTAGTTCAAAACACAAGTTATCTGACATCTGGTTTTCACAATTTGCAGTAAAAGCATAATTTGCAGAGTGAGAATCAGAGTTGTTAAAATTTCCACCAGCAGTTATATCAATAAAATGATCAAAACTCTGATCCTTACTACTGCTACCAGATTCTTCCTGACCAAAAAGAGCTGTGCTGCCAAATGCATAGTCATCAGCAACTTTGCCAGACTCTTGCAACTTCTTTTTTTGGTTTAACTCCCTTTCTTAGGTCAGGAGTCTACCATGAAGTTGGGTCAGGGTCAGATCTTTGAACTCAGCTGAATTTCTTGTTACAAAAGAAATTGTGTCCCATTTTTCAGGTAGTGATCTAAGAAACCTGCTATTTTGTGTTGAATTAGGAAATGTAACTTTAACAAGTCTTAGCTTACTAATGAGACAGCTAAATCGCTCAAACTGTTGGGTCAATGATTCACCCTTGATGTGACAAAATGTTTCATACTGCTGATTCAGAATTTCCCTATTATTTTCAATAACTTCTTCAGTTCCCCCAAACTGTTCCTTCAGTGCATCCCATAACTCTTTGGCACTATTACAATGTAACAGTCCAACATAGATCTCATTGGGTAATGCAGATGCTGTGATGCTAAATGCTTTGGCATCGAGTTCGAACTTTTGAAAGTCAGTTTCAATATAGTTTTCAGGTTTTTTAGGTTCGAACTTCTTTGAATCCTCAGCACTTGGCACCATAGGAACATGGAGTCCAAAAACAACAGATCTCCAACATCCAGTGTTCTGTTGAGCAAGGATGTGACCCATCCTCCTCTCCCAGATGCTGTATTCATTACGTTTAAGCATGGGTGGATTGAAAAGAGAGCCAATGGTATTCTTATCATCTTGTGATTGTGACGTCATCCTGGTTGTTTTACAGGCACTGATTAATCAACTTTGATGGTGATTAAACCTTGCTATGTTTTTCAACAAAACGAACAAACTATCGACATCAATGATTATGAGCTGAACTATTTATGTCAAAATGATTGTTAAATCAAATTTGACTGTCCAAGCTCTGATACCAATTGTTAGGATCTGAGTTTGGTTTTTATTGTGTTTTACGTTTGAATTAAAATGGACAATGAATGAGTAGTGCAGCGGAAAATAATGGAAACAAACTTTTCACAATCAAACAGGAGAATTGCTTTAAACACACATTTTCAACAATGAATCGAATGCTTAAATTTATTCCAAACACCGATTACAATTGCATGTATGTAACAAAACTCCCCCTCAGCCTGAGCTCACTGTGATTTGTTCGTGCAGGAAGAAGATGGTGAAGAGCTAATAGAACAGTACAGGGTACTGTTCTATTTATAGGCACGGACAAACCACTGTGGCATCTTTGCTGACGTCACTATGAAAGTGACATATAACCTCCTAACAAACTCTAACCTCTGATCTATACAAGTACTGCTATGATAACAACTGATATTACAACACATTACATAAAGACTAACTAAACTACTGCTGGAGACTTCCACTGATGTGAACCCAGCAGCACTTGATATAACCCAGCAGTGCTTGACTCAAGGCAGTAGATTGAACAGCAGGGCTTTAGTCTTCATCAGTCTTTGACTTGATCAGCAGTTGTAGGTCAGCAGGTGTACCGATCAGTAGAAAGGAGGTCAGCAGTTGTTGAAACCACTTTCAAGGGGAGAGACTTGTATACACAACATCTGCTTATTCTGGATCCACTGCTCTGATCCAGTTTTGGCTTTAATTATCTGTTCCTCTGATAGGGTTCAATCCCAACAGTGGCTATTTTCGTAATTCAACCCTAGTCTTGGCTATTTTCGTAATTTTCTCTTATCGCAATGATATGTTTCTTTATGCCACTTTATCTTATAGCAATGTCTAATTCTTTAGACTAGTGGGTATGGAGAGCCTCATCCCCAAGGGGATGGGCCGCCATGTCGGCGCCACGTAGGAGTGGCTTGGAGGGGATGGACCTAGGGGGTGGGGGATGAACCCCTTTATGTATATATATGTATGTATGTATAGGTATATGTGAGAGAAGGGAGGAGAAGGGAGGCCCGTGAAGAAGGTCGGGTGGTAGCCGGAAAGGACGGGACGGGGCGAGGGGGGCGGTGTGGGGGACCAGCGTCGGGCCTAAGCCGGCCCCCATACCGCTTGGTCTTAGAAATCTAGTAAGGGCTAAAAGCCACTAGGTTACTAGGTTAGTACATCTTTAAAAAAAGATAGATCAAAGAAAATGAAAATTTGTTTTTATTAAAACCCAAATTGTTAACATCCTAGTTCTTCATAAACAGAACCAACATAAAAATAGAGAACATTCCATAATGAAAGTCAGTCAACAAAAATGCCAAAACCTAATGAAAGTTAAAACATGCATGAGTGTCACTAATCAAGTTATCCAGCCGTTTCTGGTAAGCTTGACCAAATTTCCACCTAATCGAAATCGAAGTACAAGGTGAAGCTATACTTCTAGCAGGCTCACATCTTCGTCATAACGACTTTGAAAATTTTCCACCGACCAGAAGTCCCTAGAGAGCTTGAGCATCTTCACACTTTCATATAAATCAGATATCTCCCCACTGCACAAATAAAAAAGTAATTTATGTTTGGTAAAACTAGTTATTTAATTAAGCTACAATGGAGCTGCTCATTTGAATACACATTACTTTAACACACTGGTTACATTATCATGGTGATTAAGAAGCTCCTGCATCTGTAACCAAAAGAAAAAAAATAAAGAAAGCCGATTATTGTCAATGAGGATTTTGATGATAAATATGCAACAAAACTATGCTCCATCACGACCTTCGAATTCTCCAATGCTTCTTGTTTGATTCTATTAATTTCATCAACCACCTTTTTTATCTGAATTTCTTTGCAAACAAGTGCTGCTTCCTTTTCTTGCTTTTTTTTGTTTGCATACTCTTTATTGCTTATAGCCGTAGTCAAACAAGTTTGAAGGGCGTTATGCATCTAATGAGAAAAAATTGAGAGTGATCAGCACCCGGTTATGAGTCCAACGCAAGTATTAAACAACAACTGTAAACAAAATTAGTAGTACCTCATTAAGATCATCAAGAGATTTATCTCCAACATCCAACATATGGCCAACACGTCTGTAAAGCGATTCCATTGTAATAGCTAAACCATCTTTTTCTCCATGCACTTTTCTAAGAAGCTGCAAGCACCAAAGAGTAAGTAAACTCACCTGTAGATCACTAAATGTAAATTTAGCAGAAGTTAATGAACCACCAGAAGAAAACTGTAAGTTAACTAACCATGTTTTTTGTTTCTTCTGCTTTTAGAAGCTCCTGGTTAAGTGCATCCATCTTTAGAAGAAAATCAGCTTCATCTTTTGCTTTTTCTGCAGCTTTTTCTTCACATTCCACTTGTTGCATAAGCCTCCATACTGATTGGATTGTTAAGGTCAGGGCTTTCTGGAAACAAAAAACCTCCAATATTAATTAAAATCAAATAAAGTTTAATAATTCAAGCTATGACCATATTTTAAGAGTGTATGATTTTCTAAATAAACAAAAGCAATCAACTAGCAAGGAGCTAGAAGAAAGCCAGAAACTACACAAAGTTAACCCCACTCTTAACATAAAAGTAAGTTCGTGTGCCCCTGAACAATTGACTGATTTTCATCACAATAATACATAATTAAAAGGGAAATTTATGAAAATATCATTTGACCAACTTTCTTTACGAAAATGTAACGTTCATGCGTCCGTGGACGGACTTCTCCACATGGGAGGAGTCTGTGTGTCACCTTGAAGAGTCCATGAACGAGGAGCTGACACGTGTCCTTTCAAATGTTGAAGAGTCCATCCCTGACACCTCCCCCGACGCATCCCATGCCCCCCTACGCATCCCATGCCTCCCCGACACATCCCATGCCCTCCCCGACGCATCCCTTGCATCCGGACGCATCCCATGTGGAGGAGTCCATCCACGGACGCATGAACGTGACATTTTCGTAAAGAACGTTGACATTTTCATAAATTTCCCTAATTAAAAATTAGAAGCACACACAAAGTTATTCTCTAGTTAGGGTGGAATTGTCCTTGGCAACAAAGTTGAAAGTTAGGAATGTCACTTGTCACATTGTTGGTATACATTATTATGTCATGGTTTAGAAAAGGGTGCTACTATACACACCCCCTATTACTTTCTACACCCCGAAAATCTATCCAAAAGCCATGATATATCTATCTATTTTATGAAAAGCCCTCACAAAAATAAAAGATCAATATGAAAACAACATCTATAGTTTTCATCCGTTGTCAGTTAGGATTAACTTGTAACCATACATGTTGCATTATAAAAATAAAAAACAATGCATGTGTGAAACTAGTTGATTGAAGAACTGAAAAGTTGAATTGATCTAAGAAACATGGTATAGTTGATGCAAAGATTGTTCCATAATTCCACAAGAATATACCTTTTTATACTGATACAAGAGACTCGTAAAACTGAATTGACATACAGTTAAAACTAGATATACCTTTTTATTTCTTACATCTTGAATGGAAGCGCCAAGAAGTTCAGTGCTGCACATTTGGTCTGAACCGGATATCACATTGCTCAAATCAGTGGAATCGGCCTTTGGATCAATTACTTCACTATCCATTTGTACGACGGCTACTTTACGAATTAAAGGTCCAGAAACGAAAAAAAAAAAAAAAAAAAAAACGGTAACCCGGGGTTCCGTGTACCTTGATCCGACTAGTATATTTAAAACGCGCAAGTAATCAAAGTAAATAAAAAGGTTCGGTGTACCTTGATCCGACTAGTATAACCTTGGAAACCTCGTTTTCATTGGAATTGAGCAAAATCCAATAAAGTGATAGTCGATCAGGATTCCTAACATTATAAAAAAAAAAACTTTCATAATAAAACTTTGGTTTTTAGTTTGTAAAGATCGTAATATGGCTGGTGGGTTTCAGGATCATCACTCTCGCTGATACCATGATCAAAGGTAACAAAGACTCGAGGAATTTATGTTTTTTTTTTTTTTTATTATTATTTAGATGATCAAGGAATTTATAAGTATAAAGTAATCTTTATATAAAGACTAAGGAAACTTAATTCCTAAGTTAGACCCAAAACCGATCACTAGGGTTTCTTTATTAAAAAAATAAGAGTAAATTAGAAAGTTCGTCCTTTATGTATGTCATATATTACAAAGTATGTCATTTATCTTTAATAAGCTCAGAAAACATCTTTAATGTTTGAAAAACCAATCAGGTTATGTCCTTTACCCTAAACCTTGTTTGTTTTCCCAGTTAAGTCAGGTCACATGTGAAGCACATGAGGGCATTAATATCATTCTACCTACCAATATATATATACACCCACACATACATACAGAACACACACACTCTCATCTTTCTCTCTGCTCTCTCTCTCTCTACTACCACCACCACCACCGCAAAATCCGGCGTCGCATTTTTCAAAATCCGGTAGTCTGTCAATAACTGCCTCCACTGCACCTGCTTCCACCGCCTTGTGACGGTGTTGTTTCACGATGCAGAGTGCGAACAACGCCTTGATTCCGATTTTTAAAGCTCGCGGATACGATAATGGATAATCTAAAATTCCGATTACTCCGTCGAAGATTTCGTCGTGACTGCTGATTTCCGCTCGGAGTTCCGGTGAACTCGTTCCGGCGATAACGGTTTCATTTAACGCCGCCGTGTTGACTCGGAAGTCAATTGAAGAGTGCGATAACAGAAAAATCAAATACGAAACTCGATCGGGAACAGAAGATACTAGAACACACTCTCACCGACCCCCTTCTCTCTGTCTCTCTCTCTTCTCTCTCTCATAAACACCCCTCTCTCTCACCACCGACAACTCCATACCTCCGCCACCGACCCCCAATCTCGTTCTCGTTCGAAACCGATTTATAATAGGAGCCACGAGGAGAGAGGGAGAACGGCGGGAAAAGGGGGAGCGGTGGCAGCGGCGGTGGTCAGGTGGCGCGGTGGCAGCGGCGGTGGTCAGGTGGCGGTGGGAGGTTCTCACAGTGGAAAGGATATGGTTAATGGGTTTGATTTTGTTTCAGATCATTTATCCAGGTATAACACAAATAGGCCTGTGTATGTTTGATTTTGTTTGTGGGTTTGTTTGGATTTGATTTGATTTGATTATTTCATTAATTTGGATTTGATTTTGTTTGTGGGTTTGTTTTTTAATCTGGATGGATATGGTTATTGGGTTTTGATCAAACATTATTGGTGTGGCAGTTGTGGAGGTGGAGGTGATGGTCACCGACGGGGGACTGATGTGGTGTGGTCGGTGGCTGAAGTGTGGTGGTGGCTGAGGTGTGGCTGAGGTGTGGCTGAAGTGGTGTTAGTCGGAGGTGTATTGTTGCAGGTTGTGTTTTGCGGTGGTGGTGTGGTGGTGGTGGTAGTAGAGAGAGAGAGCAGAGAGAAAGATGAGAGTGTGTGTGTGTTCTGTATGTATGTGTGGGTGTATATATATATTGGTAGGTAGAATGACATTAATGCCCTCATGTGCTTCTCACGTGACCTGACTTAACTGGGAAAACAAACAAGGTTTAGGGTAAAGGACATAACCTGATTGGTTTTTCAAACATTAAGGATGTTTTCTGAGCTTATTAAAGATAAAGGACATAGTTTGTAATATATGACATACATAAAGGACGAACTTTGTAATTTACTCAAAAAATAATCTCTATAATTATCCCATAATTAACGGAGGTTTTATAATATTCTAACACATCATCATCACCATAAGTTGCCAAACGGTCTTGTAACCATTAAACCTTTACCATTCTTTTAGATTTTTCACACGTCTCTCCTCCTACCCTACTACAACTTAAAATTCTCTACCATATATTTTTCACACATATCTTCTCCTACTCTACTATAACTTAAAATTTTCTAAAAAAAAAAAAAAAAAAAACAAATGGGGGCTCAAGCAGAAAAGGGTCATAGACAAAACGAACCACGAACATTTTGTTTACAAGACGAATCACTTCCAACCAATCGTTCCCAAACCAATATATATACTCAATATACGTTAATCACTTGCGGGAAGAAGAAAATAGAAAGAGATGGGTATACATTAACCATTTGTATTAGTGAAGTAGCATGTAGTAGAAAAGGCTTGTGAACATTAAGAAGTCTTGAGTATACATTAAGGAGTGTGGTATTTCTAACATGTAAGGTCTTACTGGAAGCAGACTCTCTATTTCTACGGGGTAGAGATAAGGATGTCTACATCTTACCCTCCTCAGACTCTCCCTTAGTTTTGCTATTGGTAGAATTTACCGAGTATAATGATGATGGTATTTTCTACTGACATATGTATCACAAGTCCTAGTTTTTGTTGGAAAAAATGGTTAGTGAGAAGGGAGTTTTTGTTGGAAAAAATGGTTAGTGAGAAGGGGCTTTTCACTAATTTTGAACTTAGATAAATATATTTATATAGGTGTTGTGTAATATTGATTTATGGGTTTGTGTTCAATTACATGAAAGGATGACGATGAACCAATACGTCATACAAATTTGAAAAAAAAACGTTTTGAAAGCATTCAACTTTTGAATATTGATATGATGAGGCTTGCTTGGAAATCTTATAACTATATTTGAAAAAAAGATCCGAAACTTGTATTAGAGTCACATGCAAATGTTTGAAGAACCGTGGTTGTTAATCTATACTATTATAAAAAGGAGAAGTGATGGACAAGATAGTAATTTTATTTGCGTATAAATTTTGAAGCATTATGTACAATAGAGAGAAGCCATTTTAAAGGGGCTAAACTTGCATCTTTTCCAAACTTTTAAGACACCTTAAGGGTGTTTTAGGGATTTCATCCATGGAATAACCCTACAATTAACTCCTCATTCAATTGAATCGTTTCTTTACCTCCTGCAATTGAACCATCTAAGACGCCCTGTGTGTCTTTGTTATCATCTGACGTTTGGAGGCCATGAAAACCGGAGGAGAGAGAGAGCGTATGGACCTCTGGCAACCGATGATTTTTCCGTTCATTGAGATTTGAACAGTTGCGACGGCAGTGTATTCTTCATCAGAATCGGTAGGGTTGGGGTAAGTTTTTGGGTTCGATTGTTCTTCTCCGGTAACTATCAGTTGGTGGTTGTGGGGTTTTTCCGCCAGAGTTCGTTCATATTAATATCTATTGCTTCAGGTCAGTTTTTCAATTTGCTATTAATTAACATCTCCACAATTCCATAATTCGTGTTCCACATATACGCTATCAACCGATTAAACACACAAAATTCTAAAAATAACCTAAAATTTGCATGTCTATTCATCCACATATCTTGACATTAGGTTTATAGTTCAGTGCACACCTTCAAGCAAAGTTATCTGGTTAGATTACGTTACCCCTTATCTTATTTTGTTAAAAAGTTTGTATCTTTGATTAGGGTTTTTGATTATAACTTGTTTGCAGTTTATATGGAGCAAAGATGGTGGATGATTTTGATGATTACAGTTTCTTTGTTTGTTGGTTCATCTGGTAGAGGTAACAATTCATGGACTTTATGTTATGATTTGTTTATGCCCTAACTGTTTTGTGTTTCTAGCTTGTTTGTTGTTGGTTTATTTATTGAGTTGTACAAAGAGGGGGGGGGGGGGGGGGGGGTAGTGAACCATGTTTGTCTTTGACTGATGGTTTGTTTGGTTTTTTTTTTTTTTTTTTTTTTTTTTTTTTTGTGAATTCACATGTTTAGGTGTCAAAGAGAGTAAAGGTAGTTGATAATGTGTTATATGGTTCAAAAAATGTGGATATAGATTACGGGTGGTCCCATAATAGTTAATACTGATGACGTAATAATTTTTAGATGCTATTCTTATATTTGAAAGACCGTGCTTGGTGATGAACCGATGATACGTTAGTTTGTCAACCATATAATTCGAAGTATGAAGGGGGACGTAAATCACGATGACGGTGCAGCAGAGGGATATCCCTTTGCTGGTGAAATTTGGCAGGATGTAAAGTCAAACGTTGAAGTAAGAAGAGATATCATTCGCCATAATTTCTTACGAACAAAAGATTTGTCCAACCGTACGACTCCTGGACTTCTCTTGCAATATAGATATTTCCTTGGAAGGTACCTGTCTTATTAATAATTTAGAGGTGGCAATACGGGTCGGGTCGGGTTGGGCATTGTCAAAAGACTCAAAACGTATACCTTTTTTTGGTACAGTTAAATTGGGTCACATAGTTTTGTGATTACTTTTCTGGTGTTGGTTCTTTACCAGGATTGCTAAGCAGAGGTTAAGAGAATCTAAGCTACAATTAGTAGACTATCTCATTTTATTACTTGCTGGAGCGTGTTTGGGATCCATTATTAAATCAAACGAAGAGACATTTGGGGCACCTGGCTACACTTACTCCATTATTGCAGTAAGTAACCAAACAACTGCTTTTGAGCTATCCATACATACTTTAAAAATTTAAAGATATGACACGTGTAATAAGTTAATAACATGCAATGTACATTTATATTTTCAGCTTTATTATGCAAAATTGCGGCATTGAGAACGTTTTCTTTGGACAGATTACAATATTGGAGAGAACGTGCATCTGGCATTAGCAGCTTAGCTCATTTTCTAGCCAAAGACACAATTGACCATTTCAATACAGCGATAAAGCCAGCTGTTTATTTGTTGATGTTCTATTTCTTCAGCTACCCCAAATCTTATTTTGCAGAGAATTATACCATTTTGCTTTGCCTTGTGTATTGTGTAACGAGCATAGCCTATATGCTAGCCATATTTCTTGATCCCGGTCCATCACAGCTGGTGAGTAACAAAAATAGCATTAACAAAAAGTAAATGGGTCAAAATTGTCGCTTCTGGTATTCTGCATTCATACTCGTGATTAAATGTCATATGCCCCAGATGGGACCTGTACTCGTACAAGCTGACTTTACCTGAATCTATTGTTGAATCACAGGAATTGAGTGACTTTGTTAATTGATTGATTAATTTGAGTTGTTTTCAGAATGAAGTTGGAACAAAGGTTAGGTACTCAGAATCGAACACTTTCAGATCAAAACTGGCTGCTGTAAGCTTTTTTTAGTGATTAATTATATTATACATACAACAATTTGTTACAGTATGAGTATTACATATTTTAAATCCTTTAGTTCCATTGGTATACAAACACGAACTTGCCCATTTCCATTTTCTTAATAAACGAACATGAACAAAAAAATGTGTTCAATTATATGTGCGTGTTCGTTCGGCTCATTTACAGGCCTAACGAATATTAACCCATTTAATTTGACCATTCGACCTGCCGAATTTTATCCGCCACTGGTATACATAACATTTAGAAAATACGTGTGTCCTGTTCACCTTAACGTTTTTTTTAGCTTAAACTTCAATTGTACTCTTACTCCGCTATTTGAGAAGATTCTGAGTGCAAGTGATGCAGGTCGAATCGGTTGTTTAGTCCTGCCAAAAGCATGTGCCGAAGTGGGTTGACTTTATTCGTTCTTTACTTATTTAGTTATTTCTATCATTTTATCACAGGCTCTAAATTTCAGATAATCAAATATTGGTGCAGGCATATTTCCCACCCATTAATCAATCCGAAGGTGTACCACTAAAGATCCGGGATATAAAAGGGAAAGAATGGACGTTTCAGTTCAGATTTTGGCCCAACAATAACAGCTGCATGTATGTTCTAGAAGGCGTCACCCCTTGCATACAGAACATGCAGTTGGAAGCTGGCGACACAGGTATCTGTTAATGCATATTTGTGTCTGTTACTATGCGAATAGGCTAGATAGAGTCTACACTATATATGTATTTGTTAGTGAGTTTAAACGCGAGAACAGTCAAACGTATGAGAGTTACATTTGACTGAGTGCCAAATGTTTAAATGTACCAATTGTATGGGTAATGGGCTATAAATAGAGGTGCCATGCGTTTGATCCACACAAGTTTTTTTTGAGAGGACATATCACACTTGATTCTCCCAGAGCTTAAATGATATGACACAAGAAGGCACCAGTAACTGGGATTCAGTGCAGTCGTCTGAGGAAAAAAAGACTCGAAATATCGGGTCGAAAAGCAAGAGCCTTCACATGCATAGTGAAGATGCGTTGGAGCTCAAGTTTACGTGGGAAGAAGCACAACAATATCTCCACCCGCCTATTTCGAAACCGACTGTTGTCACGATTGAGAATTGTGAATTGGAAGAATACGATGTAAGAATTTTGTTTTTGTAAACAATTAGCGTTTTAAATATTCTTACAAGAGTTTATATTATTTCATAGATAATCTTTCTTGATTAAATTGATTTAGCATGTTTAAGCGTACAATCCGGGAGACTTTCAACCCGTTTGACTCATTTTCTTTTTGTATTACCCGTTTGATCCTTTAACGTAAAAAGGAAAAGAAAACATAAGTTGAATGGACCTATTTTAAGTAAATGGGTCAAATTTATAATATATACTTTCGGTTTATCGTGTGTGGTTTTATTCAGGCACTGCCAGGTGATTGTATGACATCAGTTTCTATGTTTATGCAAGTTGTAGATTTGTAGGTGATTAGATTAGATTAGATTTTTTATTTTTATAGGGAAAGTGTGAACTAGCATTTTTTAAAAAAATTTAATCTGGTGACCAGTTTAGAACACTATTTGAAATCAATTGTGAGGTTGTTTGGAACACTATCTGACATCTATTTCTATGTTTATGCGAATCGTAGATTTGTAGGTGATTATATTAGATTTTGTGATTTTCAAAGGGAAGCGTGACCTAGCAGTTTGCAAATTTAATCTGGTGATCAAGTTAGAACACTATTTGGCATCAAGTTTTGAGATCGTTCAGAACACTATTTGACCTCAATTTTGAACTTGAAATGAGTCCAAATGATTTTAAATGTTTAAACTTTAAATTGTTGCTCTTCATCTGAAACATAGGGTGTGCCTTCTAATTTCTATATATTGAGGCCAGTGATGAAGTTTCATCCGTTTTTACAGGAGTTTTAATATTATTATTATTATTGGGCTGTTCATGTTAAATTTTGGAGCTGTAATCTCCAATAATTCCTGTTAAAATACTCTCTTTGACACTCTTATCATAATATATTCATATGTGTTTATGTTATTCATATATTGATATATACAAATTTTTGGAGAGTGATCAGTGTTTTCGTTTGATAGGTTGTGAAGGAGTTGATCAAGAGACGGACTGAAACTGAATGGTAAGACAAATCTTTGGATAGTGTTCAGTGTTTTCATTTCTTCAGTTGTAATGATTGAAATGCATTTTAAGGCACATCTTCTATTTATCGGCTCGGTTAAAAGATCGAACGAGCCGAGCTTTAACGTTTTTTAAGGCACATCTTCTATAATATATTTGTATCCTCCGAGCTCGAATGTTGTCTTAATTTATTTGCTTCAGGTCTTGCCAAATGACATGCTAGATTTCTTGGATGCACCTGTTCCTTTTATAGTAAGTTTTTAATTTAGGTTTTTTTGCGTAATAAGTTTTACGGCTCTTTTGACCTATTATAATAATGTTGACAAGGTTGGTGTGAAGAGCAAAACTGCCGAAGTACAATCTAAGTCGGGAAACGTTATATATGTTGATGTTAAGAATAACCAGGTGCACATTTAATGTTGTTGCATTATGTAGGCATTAGGGGTAATTTTCTTTTCTCTGTTCAACTACAGGTTAACAAGTCACTCTTGTTCAAGTAGCAGAAGGTTTAAATTCTTGTTTGCCAGTTGAAGAGGATGTGTTTAGGGTGTTAGATAGTAAGTTAGGGGGTGAGTTAGTGGAGCAAGATGGTGTTATTGTTATTAATAAGTTGTCGAATGCTCGAGTGGCTCAGATTGTGTTAAAGTATTTTCAGGATAGGTGTGAGTTGAGTAGGGAGGTTGTGCTTTACAATGTGACTATGAAGGTGTTTAGGAAGAGTAAAGATTTGGATCATGCAGAGAAGGTGTTTGCTGAAATGGTTGAGAGAGGTGTTGCGCCAGATAACGTTACGTTTTCGACGATTATTAGGTGTTCGAGGTTGCGCTCGTTGCCCGGGAAGGCTGTGGAGTGGTTTGAGAAAATGGCAGCGTTTGGGGTTGAGCCGGATGATGTTACTTACGCGGTGATGATTGATTGTTACGGACGCGTTGGGAATATGGATATGACGTTGAGGTTGTATGAGCGTTCGAGGACCGAGAAGTGGTGACTTGATGCGGTAACGTTCACAACGATTATAAAAATTTACGGGACGAGTGGGAATTTACGGTAACGTTCACAATGATATATACGTTTTAATCTCGCTAATACAATGCTACGGGAAAGCCGACCGGACAGACGATGTGGTGACAACGTTTGACCGAATCATCGCACTTGGTATAACTCCGGATGAGCGGACGTGCGGCTGTCTTCTCAACGTGATGACACAAACGCCTCGTGAAGAACTCGGTAAGCTTACTCGATGCATTCAAATCGCTAATCCGAAGCTTGGTAGTTTGATTGAAGCATTCGTAAATAGTGTATTTATTAAGAATGTGCAATTGTATGACACACTCACTGTGGGTGAGTGTTACCCCGCAGCGAAGCGCGGGTGCTTTTATTTATATACACACTTGTATACGATTTTTTTTAATCGCTTTAAGGTTTGAATTATGTTCTCGTCCCGTATTGACGACCCCGCTGCAACGCGCGGGTTCCCCACTAGTTTTACTAAAACGCAAACATAAACATTGTAGAAAGTGGGATTGACATGTCAAATTTTAGGTTTTTTTCTTAATTGCATATTTATCCAAGTCAAAATTAAAATTTCATATATCCCCTTCCTTCCTTAACTAATAAAATAGTAAATTTACCCATTTTAATTTATTTTATTAAAAGTAAATTATATAATGACTATTTTACCTTTAATTTCACTAAAACTTAAAACATTTACCAATTTTTACTGTATGCACACACATATACATATATAAATACATATGTATTAATAAAATCCCGAGTTTTTGTTAATAAAAAGAGTAAATTACAAGTTTTGTCGTTTACCTTTATACCTAATTTCAGACGGTGTCCCCTGTCTTTAAAATTGAAAACTTTTGTACTTAACGAGTTAATGTTAACCCGCGCGTTGCGGCGGGATGTTGATTATAATGTTAACCCACGCGTTGCTGCGGAATATACCCATTTGTTTAAAAAATGTGACGATTCGAAGATTAAAAATTGATTAAAGAAGGCCCTATCTTTACTTATAAAAGGTGTTAACAAATCAAATGTACATTGGAAAACATTATAATGATACCGCATTTAAAGAAGGCCCATCTGGCCCATATACAAAGACCACCAACCATTCCATTATCACACCGATCAGTATACCTATATACTCATGAAACTACTCATTGATTTTAATTACGTTTTGTTTGAAAAAAAAAATAATGAACCCTCGCATCTGTGTAACGGCATTGATTCGTTTTTTCATATCTTCATCTATATATACAAAAAAAACAACTATTCAACCACAACCACAGTTGTAACACCCGTTCTTATAAATTAAGGTTTAACGTATCATTTACGAAAAACAGTCATGTAATTAAGATTACATATGCATTGGAAATTACGGGTTTATTAAAACTTTTTACAATTTAAAAAGTATACAACATATCATGTGTACGTTCGTCGTTTAACATAATAACGATACATAGTGCAGAAGCTTATTTCGTGATCGTGTTCGGTTCTTGCTCGTCGCTTGATCTTCATCCGTGCACTCTTGGCATTCACATATGATCAAAACCAACTTAAAAGTTAGTTTTGATAGTCAAATATTAAGTTCAAACAAGTACAGGGGTTAAAAATGACAAAATTTAAAAATTTTCGGAGTTAGGGGGCTAGACGTGACGCCAAGGGCCTAGGTGTCACGCCTAGCCCTGTTTTTCACAGCCTGTTGCCTTAGCTGATGCTGTACATACCCAGCACGATCTGATTTCACGGAAACGGCCATAACTTCTTCGTTATTGATCCGTTTTACCCGATTCTTTTTCCTACGCGTCCGTAATTTAATCCTCCATCTTATGGAGTTAAAATCCTACATCCAACATAAGAAATTTTGAGACTTCTAAGTCTTCGAATCGTTACCTTTTTACCGAATTTTAACCCGTTTATGCATTTTATCAAACAAACGTATTTATTTGATTCCTATATCTCATACACTTCTTCAAATTAATGTTACCTACTATATTAGGTTCTAATCATAGGTTTATTACACCATTTAAACCCGTTTTCGCACGTATGCTTATTTTGACCCGTTAAGGGTATTTTAGCACTTTAAAACTTTCTACTCGCTTTCATTCCTTTCTAGCATCTTATTCCTACATTTCTTATCAAGTTATCTTCCACCACATCTATATGTGTGTTGGATTTAATATGGATATCTATATGTTCCGAGTTTCTACCCCTCGGATTATCATTTTACGGCAAAGACTCATATAAAGTCTTTCGACCCAAGGATTTACATCCTTCACTACCTATACTCATTCTAAGCATATATTTAATCATAAAACTTATTTCCGAACCACCTTTATGGGTCGTTCGTTCAAATTAGCTTACAAGGGCAATTTGGTCAATTTTCATCCTTCTTTTACTACAAGGACCTTGAAATACTTGTTTGACTAAAAATCCAACCTTTTAACTATAATTCTTGTTTGTAAACTCATGTGCTTCTAAAACACCATAAACATAATTCAACTTATTCGGTTTACCTAAAGATAACCGAATATCTATACCTTAACCTTGTCTAACTCTTATAGAACTCCAAATTCTACGTGATGAGTTGTGTTATTATACATACCTGGCTCGGATCAATATATTGACCCGTTTCAATACCTTGCCTTAGTGGCTGTTAAGTGATAGCGCTGTAAACATTCATATGATATTTATTCCTATAATCATATAACTCAACGAACCATTAGTCGATATTGTCAAAGGGTGATAATTTCACCTTTTGACCCGTTTATCTACTTAGTGATCTTCATCACTTTAACTAAATACCAATTTCATCTATTATGATAATTTAAAGTCTACTAGCGAAAATACGTAATCGAGCATATCGTAACGAAACCGTAGTTACGTACCTTTAAAGCACACGTTTCAAGCGAGTATCACCTCCGGCTTGTCCGCTTGACGTTCCGGACTCTTTGCATAAAGAGTTCAATTCACGATAAGTTTAGAACTCTTTCACAAGCTTTAACGCGTAATTCTTTAAAATGATCAAATCTGCGTTTTTACTCAACTTTTAACATTTTAACCCTCATTTAGGCGTTTCATTAAACACCTAGCGGGTCAGATTTCTACATGATCAAAACCAAGCTCATGACTTAAGTTTATCACCCTAATTAACTTCAATTAGACTATATACACATATTTTAACATCATCATATCAGAAATCCCTTTCTATGACCCATATTACACTAGAATAATCATTCTAAACCCTAGTGTTTACTAGTTTCCCACAAACCCATGAATCACCTTCCATGTGTTCATGAGATTTTCAGGAATCTGCCAAGATTTCGCATGTTATTGTCTAGGGTTTACTCCTAGACACTATATCAACCCTACTCTACCCAAATAGCAAACATGCAACATCAATTTTCAGATTTCCCAATTTCATTAGAATTTCAAGTTGAGAATTTTTTTTTAAATTTTACATACCTTGTAATCCTCTTGTGATGAGAATCAATAATCTATGCTCGATTTTTGTTTTTGATCAGATTTAGACCCTCAATTTGTGATGAACTAGGGCTTGGATGGAGCTTGGGGTCGCCCCTGACTCCTGGTCGATCTCGAAAACACAGACAAAATATGTTTGTATTTTAATTTAGCTATTTTATTAAAAATAGTTCTCATTTAGACACTTTTAGTCCCTCACTTTTGATACTTTATTTGTTTTAACTCCTAAATACTTATAAGTGACCAACTAACTTGGTTAGTGCCACTCTCTTAGTCAGTTTATTTCACTATTTTATTCGCAACCATATTGCAAATTTAAGAATTCGCATTTTCGGGATGTTACAATTTATCCCTAATTACTTAGTGGGTCCCGGGAGTTATAACCCGTTTTATTTTAAGTCCCGTTAACTCGGGCTCTTATAAAATCAATTCCTTAAAACTTTGATTCGCTTGTATTTATTATTAGGATTTCTTATTTAAATACAAATATTCACCTGGTTATTTTTACTACTAACGGTACTTTACCCGTCTTTTAGTATTAATGGAGTTTGATTACCGAACCCGTTTTCGGGATGTTACAAGTCTACCCCCTTAAAGAGGTTTCGTCCTCGAAACCTTTCTTGCATAGTTCATCGAGTTCTAAACTGAATACAATTGACCTGACTAATCTTTTAAGCATTACTCATACTTTAATCAATTGTTAGTATTACCAGAAAAGTATGATAATATCCTTTTTGGTTACTATTCATCTACGTATCTCATACGGCATAATGCAACTTGAAATAACGTAATTTCGTTATTTCTATTAGTTTAGTTAACTTAGCGATATCCATCGCTTTTATATAGAGTTAACTGCCATTTTCGTCCCTGTGGTTTGGTCACTTTGGCCATTTCAGTCCATTTTTCAAAAATGCGCCATTTTCGTCCCCCACGTTCTGGAAAGGTGCCATTTCAGTCCTAAAATCATAACCCAGTTAAGTCAGTTTGTAAATAAGGACTGATTATGTAAATTTGTAACATAAAGGACTGATTATGTAAATTTGAAAAATGGACTGAAATGGCAGTTAACACCACCACCACTAGCCCTGCCACCACCACCACTCCGCTGCCACCACCACCACCACCGCCACCACAGCCACCACCGCCACTCCACAGCCACCCTGCCACCACCACCACTCCGCTGTCACCACAGCCACCACCGCCACCACAGCCACCACCGCCACCCTGGATCAAATTAAATAAAGAAGAAATTTGTAAGAATGGTTGAAACTTGTATCAAAGCTTGCATCATACAGTGTTTATTTGTTCCAAACAGTTAAGTTATACGGTACGATAATTACATTGTAAAAACTCAATACATTCAAATTAATTTGTGGTACCGTTGTCTAAATTGCCCAATTCACTTAATAATAATTATGAGAAGTGGGTGAAACACATTAGCATCAATAATCTGTAAGGATGACAATAGACTAAAAGGTAAGTTAAGTTTAAATACTTGTAAAGGAAAAAAAATATATTGTAATTCTCAAAAAAAATCAAAAAATACAGCAAGCCTTCTTATCCAATACCAACAAATCAAACTTCTACCACTAGGTGGCAAAATGGCCTTTTGGTACCTAAATTCTTTATAGAGTTCGGAGTTCATCGGAGAAGACGACCGGAGAAGACGAAGACGTCCCCGTAACCCGCAAGCTTTTCGTTTCGGTATACCGTTCTCGTTCCTTTGTTTTGCTCGTTTCGGATTTTGTGGTGGATAGTGGTGACAGGCGGTGAGGGGCGATGCTCGCCCATTCGAACTTGTTTTAAGTTGGCAAGATTTAATAGTACCCATTTTTACCCGCTGTATTATTTGAGTAGACCCAAAATCAAAAGCCAAGACCTACATGTCCCTGGTTGTTGAGCTACCATTAGGGAGACCTTTAGTCTCTAGGTCACCACGATCGAACCCGAGTTTTCTAAAATTTGGGTAAGCTCAAATCAGTTTCTTACACAGAAGAGGTTTAACACAAATCAGTTTCTTACGAGCAAAACAAAGGAACGAGAACGGTATACCGAAACGAAAAGCTTGCGGGTTACGGGGACGTCTTCGTCTTCTCCGGTCGTCTTCTCCGATGAACTCCGAACTCCGGCGAGTTGCAGAAATAAGCAGGGTGGCGGTGGTGGCGGTGGTGGCTGTGGTGGCGGTGGCAGCGGAGTGGTGGTGGTGGCAGGGTGGCTGTGGTGGCTGTGGAGTGGCGGTGGTGGCTGTGGTGGTGGTGGCTGTGGTGGTGGTGGTGGTGGCAGCGGAGTGGTGGTGGTGGCAGGGCTAGTGGTGGTGGTGGTGGTGTTAACTGCCATTTCAGTCCATTTTTCAAATTTACACAATCAGTCCTTTATGTTACAAATTTACACAATCAGTCCTTATTTACAAACTGACTTAACTGGGTTATGATTTTTGGACTGAAATGGCACCTTTCCAGAACGTGGGGGACGAAAATGGCGCATTTTTGAAAAATGGACTGAAATGGCCAAAGTGACCAAACCACAGGGACGAAAATGGCAGTTAACTCCTTTTATATATTATCAAACTCTTTATGAATCCGTTACTTTGACCCGTTTAAAGGTCTTTTAGTGAAGTCTTTCACTTTTAGCAACCATTTCTTTTGTTTTCAATTTCATTTATTCGATTCAGTTATACCGAATCCACCGCTTACAAGCGACCAAATTTATTTAAATGACCTTAACCGGTCTCAGTAACTAGACTTATTAGTCCAGTTACTTTTTACCACTCGCTTGGTTATAATGTGATTCTACTTCACATTGCATTTCTTGACCGTGATCGTGTCACATCATGTTTAATTTATATCAACCTTTCATTTTTCGAAAATATCTCTTTTCGAATATATCGTCTTGCGCCTATCAGTGTCAAGACTTGTATTTTTTTATGCTTACTATTTAAATTCCTATTAGAATTTGTATTTGTAAAAACGGTATTTCTTATCAAACTGAAGTTTTAGTATAGCATCTTCTCCTTAACTTTTGTCAATCATCCATACCGGGATATTGACAGTCCAAAATTTATTCTTTTACAGTCCTTGTTTTATGCGGGGATTCTCATTTTATTCCCTCGCTTTGTCTAATTAACCCGTAGGTTTTATCACTTTGCCTTATAGGCTATTTTATTAGACTTTCACCTCTTTAAGACGAGGCCCTTATGATCCCTTTGCTTCTGTTCATGATCCGTGGGTCATTTTGGCCCCGTAGACCTTTACACTAATTAATATCCTGTAGGTTATGATGATCCCATAGATCATCTTTTATTTTAGTCTTTATTCCATTGTCTATTTATACATATATAGCTTTAAAGCATCCTTTGTTATGTTTGGAATCATTTAATTTTGCTTTTGAGCTTTAGCTGACCTTGCCCGTAGTCTAAGGTTTCATTTGTTTACTTCCAGACTATCCTTTCCGACTTTACGACTTCTAGCGTCATTTACACGTCATTTTGTCTTACACTTGCCATTACCCGGTTCATACTTATACTCCTTTACAACCCACTACCCGGGTCCTTCTATCTTTTTGTTTTTAGCTTTCCGGTTTCACCGGTTTGCGTTTTCCTATATTGACTCGTTTGACTCATTTTGGGTGAATTTTCATCATTTATGAATGTCAAACTTCATTCTTTATTTGACCCGTCCAACTTTGAAATGGTTGAACGTAATTACTAAAATTTATGTTTGCGAAAATTCTTGTCGTCTTTTAGTCATGACTCATATTCCGAGTCTTTTGACTTTGTATTTCGCGTTCCTGTTTCCCAGTCTACGCATGCGTTTAAATCCTTACCCACCAACCGGGTGTTTTACCGAAGTCGTTATTATTGCAACCCTTACGGTATGCATTATGACTTCGTTTCGCTTTTATATTCCTACTTTGTTCTCAAATTTGGTGTTTTACAAAATCGGCCCGTTAAGAGTCATATTTGCATTCTTCGGGTTCGAGTGTAAGCACACCCCTCCCAATTGCATACCTTAAATGTTTTACATTAATCTTTGTCCCTTCACTCGGGCTCATCATCTTAATGTAATACGCTTCCGTCACCCGGTTGTGCGTTTACATTATTATCAATTATTTTTGCTCATTTGATTCATTTGGGTACTTTTTAAGTTAGTCCCATTCACCCCACCCTTACTACATCAGACATAAATGTGTCCATCATAAGAAGTTCATGGTACCACGTGTTCACTACTTACTTGGCCAGAGTAAGCGATCAACACCTGGTATACATGACCTTTTTATAATTTTCACATTACACCCCATGTAAGTAACACCTCTATTTATTTCTCTTGGAAACAATATCCTGGATAGGTATTTTATTCAGGTTTTTCCAAGTTTTCAATCTACTTATGCAACTATCAGTTTCTATGTATTTGTTGCATACTTCTATTCATGCAATAATTTAAACGTGCACCTGGTAAATGCTTGCCCTAAGGGGCTTTCTTGCCATTACTTATTTGCGATCGTTACGCGATTTAGGTCCTTGATGAGTATGCTCTTCTTGTCATATCTCGGACCGTTCCATCATCATATCCACAATTCTTTCAACTCTCGTCGTCTTCAAACGCGAGTGTCCTTCAATTAAAACATTCACAAAAGTTAATAATGTCAACTTCAATAATCGCCTGTATTATAATACAAGGCTTTTTCTACTATACGCGTCAACGCGTGTATTTTCGTCAACTAAATCAATCATTTTAATTGGGGTAACGTGTATCACACGATAGCCCTATGTGTTGTTTACAACACTTTAGCATGCTAAACTATTAACATACATGTACTTACAGGATTTGCGATCAAGCCTCGAACCGAACACCAATCTTTGTTAAGAGCATAAGGTTTAAGTCCAAGCATGGTTTTTCCCCACCATACTTGAATCTCTTAAACCAAGGCGCTGATACCAACTTGTAACACCCGTTCTTATAAATTAAGGTTTAACGTATCATTTACGAAAAACAGTCATGTAATTAAGATTACATATCCATTGGAAATTACGGGTTTATTAAAACTTTTTACAATTTAAAAAGTATACAACATATCATGTGTACGTTCGTCGTTTAACATAATAACGATACATAGTGTGGAAGCTTATTTCGTGATCGTGTTCGGTTCTTGCTCGTCGCTTGATCTTCATCCGTGCACTCTTGGCATTCACCTATGATCAAAACCAACTTAAAAGTTAGTTTTGATAGTCAAATATTAAGTTCAAACAAGTACATGGGTTAAAAATGACAAAATTTAAAAATTTTCGGAGTTAGGGGCTAGACGTGATGCCAAGGGCCTAGGTATCACGCCTAGCCCTGTTTTTCACAGCCTGTTGCCTTAGCTGATGCTGTACATACCCAACACGATCTGATTTCACGGAAACGGCCATAACTTCTTCGTTATTGATCCGTTTTACCCGATTATTTTTCCTACGCGTCCGTAATTTAATCCTCCATCTTAGGGAGTTAAAATCCTACATCCAACATAAGAAATTTTGAGACTTCTAAGTCTTCGACTCGTTACCTTTTTACCGAATTTTAACCCGTTTATGCATTTTATCAAACAAACGTATTTATTTGATTCCTATATCTCATACACTTCTTCAAATTAATGTTACCTACTATATTAGGTTCTAATCATAGGTTTATTACACCATTTAAACCCGTTTTCGCACGTATGCTTATTTTGACCCGTTAAGGGTATTTTAGCACTTTAAAACTTTCTACTCGCTTTCATTCCTTTCTAGCATCTTATTCCTACATTTCTTATCAAGTTATCTTCCACCACATCTATATGTGTGTTGGATTTAATATGGATATCTATATGTTCCGAGTTTCTACCCCTCGGATTATCATTTTACGGCAAAGACTCATATAAAGTCTTTCGACCCAAGGATTTACATCCTTCACTACCTATACTCATTCTAAGCATATATTTAATCATAAAACTTATTTCCGAACCACCTTTATGGGTCGTTCGTTCAAATTAGCTTACAAGGGCAATTTGGTCAATTTTCATCCTTCTTTTACTACAAGGACCTTTAAATACTTGTTTGACTAAAAATCCAACCTTTTAACTATAATTCTTGTTTGTAAACTCATGTGCTTCTAAAACACCATAAACATAATTCAACTTATTCGGTTTACCTAAAGATAACCGAATATCTATACCTTAACCTTGTCTAACTCTTATAGAAGTCCAAATTCTACGTGATGAGTTTTGTTATTATACATACCTGGCTCGGATCAATATATTGACCCGTTTCAATACCTTGCCTTAGTGGCTGTTAAGTGATAGCGCTGTAAACATCCATATGATATTTATTCCTATAATCATATAACTCAACGAACCATTAGTCGATATTGTCAAAGGGTGATAATTTCACCTTTTGACCCGTTTATCTACTTAGTGATCTTCGTCACTTTAATAAATACCAATTTCATCTATTATGATAATTTAAAGTCTACTAGCGAAAATACGTAATCGAGCATATCGTAATGAACCCGTAGTTACGTACCTTTAAAGCACACGTTTCAAGCGAGTATCACCTCCGGCTTGTCCGCTTGACGTTCCGGACTCTTTGCCTAAAGAGTTCAATTCACGATAAGTTTAGAACTCTTTCACAAGCTTTAACGCATAATTCTTTAAAATGATCAAATCTGCGTTTTTACTCAACTTTTAACATTTTAACCCTCATTTAGGCGTTTCATCAAACACCTAGCGGGTCGGATTTCTACATGATCAAAACCAAGCTCATGACTTGAGTTTATCACCCTAATTAACTTCAATTAGACTATATACACATATTTTAACATCATCATATCAGAAATCCCTTTCTATGACCCGTATTACACTAGAATAATCATTCTAAACCCTAGTGTTTACTAGTTTCCCACAAACCCATGAATCACCTTCCATGTGTTCCTGAGATTTTCAGGAATTTGCCAAGATTTCGCATGTTATTGTCTAGGTTTTACTCCTAGACACTATATCAACCCTACTCTACCCAAATAGCAAACATGCAACATCAATTTTCAGAATTCCCAATTTCATGAGAATTTCAAGTTGAGAGTTTTTATCAAATTTTACATACCTTGTAATCCTCTTGTGATGAGGATCAATAATCTATGCTCGATTTTTGTTTTTAATCAGATTTAGACCCTCAATTTGTGATGAACTAGGGCTTGGATGGAGCTTGGGGTCGCTACTGACTCCTGGTCGATCTCGAAAACACAGACAAAATATGTTTGTGTTTTAATTTAGCTATTTTATTAAAAATAGTTCTCATTTAGACACTTTTTGTCCCTCACTTTTGATACTTTATTTGTTTTAACTCCAAAATACTTATAAGTGACCAACTAACTTGGTTAGTGCCACTCTCTGAGTCAGTTTATTTCACTATTTTATTCGCAACCATATTGCAAATTTAAGAATTCGCATTTTCGGGATGTTACAATTTATCCCTAGTTACTTAGTGGGTCCCGGGAGTTATAACCCGTTTTATTTTAAGTCCCGTTAACTCGGGCTCTTATAAACTCAATTCCTTAAAACTTTGATTCGCTTGTATTTATTATTAGGATTTCTTATTTAAATCCAAATATTCACCTGGTTATTTTTACTACTAACGGTACTTTACCCGTCTTTTAGTATTAATGGAGTTTGATTACCGAACCCGTTTTCGGGGTGTTACAACAGTTCCGATCGTTACACGTGTTCTCATGTTGATTTAGTTTTTGTATGAACAAAATGACGACCATCGCCCCTTCATCGATTAAATTTTGCATATCTTCGTGACTACTTAAAGATTTTAATGAAATAATGAACCACTGCTATCTGCTTCCATTTATAAACATGGTATATTCATGACTACTTATCTGCTTCCATTTATAAACATGGTATATTCATGACTACTTAAACAACCCATTCAATCACATAACCCATCCCGTATCTAATCAAATCAATCCATCACGTTCTTCGGTTCTAATTAAATCGAACCACCGGTTGGCAGTTGCCAACATACTAAACAATCGAACGGCAATCGGACTTTACATCCAACCCTACGTGATGAACAATATGCTAAAAATGGGACAACAATTGGACTTTACGTCCAAACCGACACACCGAACAAAAACATTTAAAAAACATCCAAAAATTGTAACATGAATTAAAAACATTCAGAATAACCAAACCGACGCAATTTAGTTTTAGCAACCAAAAAAACGCACCGTTCGGTTTGTGAACGGAAGAGCACACCGTCGGGTGAATTTCCTTTCTATTGTGTCGAGTAACACCTAGTAAATCAACAAAGAAGAAAAGTATCATATGTATAAAAAGAAACGTAACATATTTACAAACTGGGTTTCATTGTTATGCTATACACAAAATGAGTAACATACATATGCATACACATTTTTTTGTTTGTTTTTAAAATATGTTTAAAATTCTCCTAATGTGTCCAATATCATTTTGAAGGCCCTTGTATGTATATTCATAAGCATCCTCAATAAATATTACCAAGTTCAGTGGATTTGAAATCGGACTAAAAAACAGGGCATCACGAAAGATGTACATATTACATATTTACATCTTTTGATTTTATTTCAATCACAAAATCATACAGGTCAACTACAAAATATCAAATTAAAAAAAAGCATATCTCCAATTTAATAACAAAATATCAAAATTCAAAAACATATATCCCCAATTATAGCGGTTTCCAAACAGATCTAATATAAACCGTGATGAAAATAGATAGAATCGGGATTCTTTCTCTAATTGCGACAATAAAAAGGAGAAAAAAAATGGAAACACGTATGCTTGAATCGAATTAATAGAGTTTATAAATGTTACCGTTCATGTGGAACATGAATGAAGCGTTGGGTTCGATTTGTGATGTGGAACGTGAATGTTATCGTGATGTCTTGTTCTATGTCTTTGGGTTTCTTGCGATCAAAGATTTCCAAAAGTTGAAACGGTTTAATCGAAACGGTGTCAATTACTGTTAAAAGCAAAAGTTGCAATGGTTAAATCGATTTGAACCAAAATATCATATGATTTGCAACGGGTTACGAAGTTTTACGTATTTAAATTGTTTGACGTAAAAAAGACATGATTCTTGAAGTTTGATTTAGAGAAAAGAGTGTGTATATTGAGACATGTTGGTTTGGGTTATATATTTTTTAAGGCAAGGGTATTAGTAAAAGATGTGATGTAAAGGGACACAACTTTTGATATTGGGACATGTTGGTTTGGGTTACATGTTTAGTAAGGAAAGGGTATTAGTAAAATGTGTGATGTAAAGAGACAAAACTTTTGACTTACTCTAAGGCACCCCAAAGGGTATTAGTAAAATGTGTGATGTAAAGAGACACAACTTTTGACTTACTCTAAAGCACCCCAAGTTACTTTTTGTAGGGTATAGTAATGTTTTAAATGCTACACGTTTTGTCCTTTGGTCCTAACCCAGTTAAAAGTTTCTGTTAAATTTGATCATGTGCCTTGTACATGAGGGCATTTTTGTCATTTCATCATTCTAGTGACTGTGGTGAAAATAATTAATATTTAAGGAGTATTGTGTAAAAAATGAAAAACATATATATATATATATATATATATATATATATATATATATATAGAGAGAGAGAGAGAGAGAGAGAGAGAGAGAGAGAAACGGGATCAGGAGAAAACGCTCAAACGTGTGAGAACGGAGAGAACGCATCCTGGCCCAACACGTGTCACGCGGCTTAGAGAAGGGCGGAGGGGCATTTTTTGTCCTTTTATCTTCTGCTATTCAAGTTCCGCTTTTCCCAATATTGTTTTATTTTTTGTGGTTTAAGATTTTTGGCGTTATTAACATTTTTCCGTTTATGGCGTTTTTCAAATCATATGCCATTGGAACCCTAGGGTGGTCAGGAAATCTATCTGAATGGCGTTTTTTCAAGGCGTTTTAAACAAGATGACCCATTGTTCTATTATTTTTTATATACATTTTGGCATTTGTGGTTTCTTGGCGTTTTACAATTGTAAGATTATATCACAACCACAGGGAAAAAAAATAGAAGCGAAGAAAATAAATTAAAAATCATAATCGGATCTCTCTTTACAATCTTCACTGTCATCAGTCTCTCTCTTCTTTAATAGTACAAGAACTGTCACCAAATATATGGCGTTTTATGTAAAACTTAACAAACCCATCGGTTTGATTATTTTGCCTGCTCGTCTGTTGAAGTGGCTTTTTATGGATGTTTGGGTACATAGATCTATGACGTGTGGGTGAGTTTTTCGCTTTTTCTTCATCGTCATCTTCATCTTTATAATCATGCCACTCTTCAGTGTCATTGATCTCTTTTCCTCATCCAAGCTTTATTCAAGAACAAAGAACACCAAATGACATTCGATTGTCATCAGTATCTTTTTTCTTGAAGATTTGTCCATCTCATGCAGCAAAATCTTTCTGAGTTACTCCTCTCAGCTAACAATGCATTAAGTGAAACTTCACGAATAACAATAATGGATATCCAAGATAGCATATTAGCCATCTTTGATTTTTTTTATTTTTTGGCGTTTTGCAGTGAGTGGTATTGAGTAGTATTTTGGCGTTTGTTTTTTTGGTTTGACTAAATGGAAGTTGCAGAGAGTTATTATTTTATAGGATTTCTTTTGGCGGCATAGGTTAGGTGGTGCATTATTATAATAAAGTATTCGTCGTTTCAGTTACTGTTTGTAATTATTGTTTTTGATAAGCTTTTTTCTCTAAAGTCTGTAATACGTCCCGTCTTTCAAGTTTGGCATTTTAGATTCTAATATAATAATTTTCCGTCTCTTCATTTTTACTGTTTTGTAGTTACTGTTTCTAGTTACATTTTCAAGTTTGCTTTTTATTTTTTTTATTTTTTGGTTTTTTTATAATACCTTTTCAAAGTAATTTTATTATAGTTTGGGAGTTTTTGGGGGCGTTTTACGGCATGATAGCGTTTAAACAAGCATTTTGGCTATTTTAGCGTTTTTATTATATATGGCATTTTTATTATATAACAATCAACTGAAAAAGAAAATTTAAAAAAAAATATATAAACAATTGATCTTCCAAATCTTCACTGTCACCGGTCTCTTTCTTCTTTTTTGAATAATCTTAACTGGCTGGTTTGACTTTCGTATGATTCATTTTGTTTTTTAAGTAGTTTTTTTTGTGGCTGTTTGGAAGCACAAAGTCTGACATCAGCATCTTTTTTTGAAGATTTGTCCATCTCATGCAGCAAAATGTTATTGAGTTTAGACCCTTCAGCCAACAATCTTGAATTTTCCAATGAACGATGTTTGATTTTTTTTTTTTAACTTTTTTGGCGTTTTACTGGTAAAAAGAACGCCACCAAATAAAAGCACTTTAAACCTCAAAATTTGATCATGCTAAAATCAATAATGTTTTGTTGTATGAGATGGACAACATTGTTAATCATCAGTTAAGAAAGATAACTGACAATGTTGTCCACCCAATACAACTAAACTTTATTGACAACAAACCTCAATAATGTTTTTGTATGTTTTGGCGTTATAAATTGGATGGAAGTTGAGGATAAGTCAATAAGATTTTACTCAATGAAATGGACAATATCCTCACTTAAGGATTTTGTCCATTACATTGAGCGAAATCTTCAAGCAACCAAACTGAATTTAAAAAAAAAACGTTTTGGTTTAGAAGATATTTGATGTTTGGGTTTTTTGGCGTTTCTAAGACGAATGGGATATATTAAATATGACGTTTGAGTTTTTGTGTGTGTTTTTAAATGAAGGTCTGAGATGTTGTATATATAGGATGTTTTTGGCGGTTTTTTTAGGCGGGATTTTACTATAATTAAGTTTGGCGTTTTTTATCTAATGACGTTTTTAGTTAGAATGGTGTGTTATTTTTGTTTTGGCGTTTTATTTCATGAGATTGCGTTTTGTGTGGAGAAGTCAAAAGACCCTTTTACCCTTAATGAAGCGTGTCCATGTGTAATAAAATTGATGTTATTTACGAAAACGCCACTGCGCCAATCTAGTCCATAGATTGTTTTGATCGGACGATCCATAAGCGTTCTCACCGTTCTCACACTTTCTACCGTTTTCTCTAAATCCCGACCCTATATATATAGGGGACTGCTAAAATTAGAACCACCTCGAGTTGTAAGAACCGCGAGAACTACACCGTACTGGGCGAGGTGGACCAAATTTTTTTTTCATAAACGTAGTTGCATGTATTATAAACACATTTGTAAAAAAAAAAAAAAATTCAAAAACAAATGTCGTGTGTGTAGTTTTGAGCACCACATGTTTGTGTTTAAGGGTACCGTAAATCTTACCGGAAAACTTACGGTACCCGTAAACACAAACTTGTGGTGCTCAAAACTACACACACGACATTTTTTTTTTTTGAATTTTTTTTACAAATTTGTTTATAATACACACAACTACATTTATGAAAAAAAAAATTTGGTCCACCTCGCCCAGGATCAAAAAGTTCTCACGGTTCTTACAACTCGAGGTGGTTCTTATTTTAGCGCAATTCTATATATATATACATGTATATATATATATATACATGTATATTTATATATAGGGTAAGGATATATAGAAAACCACTTTTATTGAGAAAACCCGGGAAACTCAAAGCTCCCGACATTTTTTTTTGAAAAAAATAACACATGTAATATACATGTTTTTAAGAGTTTTGGGCCAAAAAAACAAAAAAGCGCCGAATGGATTTTTTTTTTAAATAAACAAGTTTCAGCATTTTTTGCCTAACACATGTTAGTCATCAAAGTTGCTGAAATTTGTTTATTTTTTTTTAAATAATCCTTCGGCGCTTTTTTGATTTTTTTTTCCCAAAACTCTTAAAAACATGTATATTACTTGTGGTAATTTTTTCAAAAAAAAAAGTCGGGAGCTTTGAGTTTCCCGGGTTTTCTCAATAAAAGTGGTTTTCTTTTTATCTTTAGCCTATATATATATATATAGGATAAGGATCCGTTAGGAACCACCCTTTATTGCGAGAACCGCAAGAACTAGTGTGAACACATGGCAAAATTGTAATTATGTGGTGTCTAATAAAAACACGCGCTCTGTTCACTTGCTCTGATCACGTTACACATCTTCTAACTTAGGGTTTCACTCATCTGATGAACAGAGATCTTGTATTCATCGACGATGAAGACTGACGGCGTTCAATTATTCACCAAATTTCACGTCGGTGACATCCTGGCACGGTGGTTCCGACAACATTCATGACTAACAACCCACCATTTACATCCTCTACATGGCATACTCTGATTCATCACGTGTCGAACCTCACACATCTGATGTTCCTCCTCATACATTCTCTGATAATCCTCCTCAGACATCTGATGCTGACATTGTTGGTGCTGCTGACATTGTTGGTCAATTTGCTGCTGATAATACAGTTGATAGTCACAAGGTTACATCTAAAATAATCGACAGTCGGTATGTTCCTAATAACTTCGAAATCCGTATTTTTTACTCTATGTCTACATCAGACAATGTTAAATTATCTGAAAATGTTAGTGAAAAAAAAGGGTAATGCACGGTACCCCTGACCGCGGAGAGGATAACCCCTCCCAGGCCGCCACCCGACAAGCCTGAGCCTGGCAGTAAATACCCTTGCCGAGCCGACGCCTGAGGGTACTATGTTCGCCCCAGGAATCGAACCCGGTACCTCTTGGTAAGAGGTGGGTGTCGGTGGCCAACTATCCGACTTTTGATACCACTTCAACTGGGACAGAACATCAACATTTGCAGTTTATACGGTTCGAGACCAAAGGTATTACATGTCAATTTTTGTTGTTTAAAAAATTATAATCCGTTATATGTTATGCACGTTTGCATCATATTATATTCACACATTTGCACCATGTTCAGAGTTATAATATGTTATAAATAATATTGCAAAAACAATATATGCACATGTGCATTATGATATTTACATTATGTTTGTACATGATTCTGAACTAACATATATGCACATGTGCATTATGTTCACCACAACATTATATAATTATATGTTAACTTGTAATGCACATGTGCACTTTGTTTACAAATCTATTATATATAATAAACAAGAAGATTTGGGCTGATGTAGCATTATCTTAGAGCCTCCTAGATTCATTTTTGGCGGGAAAATGAGCTGGGTTATTTTTCGTTCGCGGATCCCCATTTTGATGTGATCCGACCCGTTTTATATTCTGATGATATAAATTCCTCTAAAAAAACACGCTTTCTTTTTCTAAACCCTAGATCTTAATCTTCTTCCTTCTGATGTACGCTTCCTCTTCTCTTCTGATCCAGATGATTCAAGCTTCAATAATCAGGTAAGAAATCTTCTTTTGCTAATTGTTAATCCTTTTGTTCATCTGTTCGACGTTATATCTTTCTTTCCGTCTTTCTTTTTTCTCTCCAAACCCTAGGTCGTCTCAAGAATTCCAGTCGTCACTCTCATTGGGATTTCTCATCTCTCCGTCTTTCTTTGTTTATTTTGATATTGTTGGACCGGTTTTGACTCCGAAACGATTGCGAAACGAACGTGAAACGTGCGGAATCCATACACGAACGCGACCTAAACACACATGACGTAATATAAACGTGATTCTATTATAAATCTGAAAACGTACAGCACCTTGAATCACAATGACAACACTTTCTCTCTCTAGATTCTCTCTCTAGATCTAGAAAGCTCCAAATGACAAATGTAGCAAAAGTCTCTAAACTAAACATAGTCTCCCTATTTATAGGCCTTGACTATTAATGAAATTTCTCATTAATTACAATTATGCCACCTTGCCTTTTTGACTAGCTATCACTAATATAACGACTCGTTTTCTTCTGTTTCTCGCTACTTCTCGGATTGACGAAGGCTATAGACATAAATGCACTAACAGACTCCCCCTTGGATATTGTCGCAGTCAATCTCGATCATTGAGTCAAACTCGTAGCATCTTCTTTTTCTCTTTTAGACTTCTTGAACAGAATCCCGGTGGATCTGTCTTCAGCTTCAGTTTCTCCTTTTTGTAAACTCTTTTCTTCATCAGGCTCCCCCTTTCGTCAAGCTTCCGTGCTTTGGGATCGACACCTTGCTTTCCGTATACAAGCTCCCCCTTGCTTTGAGCTCGTCTTCAGACACCCCCTTAGACTCAGCTTCCGGGATCGTAGTCTGGAATCTCATCTGCAATCTCTCAAACATTTATAAGTAATAACATTTCAAATTTCAGCTATCCAGGAATTGTAACCTGGTTCACTCAAACATTCTAAACAAACCATTTTCATGAATTTGGCAGTTTCATCGAAACGAATCGGAAACTAGCTCTATAACAGTATAAGCATCCAAATCCCTCACAGTTAATCATCCAAGTCCAAACTAATGACCTTGGAGATATCACAAACTGTTTTTGATTTTTTTATTTTTAATTCAAGTTTCAAATTAATGAACTTGTTTTATTTTCAGAAACACAATCAGCTTACTTAGATTTTGAAACTCAGCACTCAGACATCGGTTGTCGAAAATAAAGCAGAATCAAAAATCTTTTTGTATTTTCTGAAAATATAAAGCAGTAAAGAAATATGTACAAACATATTTACAGACAATATTTTTGTTTGAGTATGCATTAGAGGATCATATCAGTTTTTGACAAGTCACAAGTACCGTTGAGCTTAAAATCACATTATGAATTAAACAATTCACTTAGATTGTCGATATACTGATCCACTTAAATTTTCACACAAACTTCAACTGATTCAGGATACGAATTAGGTGTCTTATGAACTTAAACTCATTCATGTGTCCCACCTCTTGAATATACTCCCGTATCCAGAATCCCAATAATCAGTCTTACAGGTGAGTATACTACAATGATATCTGTATATAAATTAGGTATGCGAGGGCCGAGGGATCTCAGGTCGATACTTCCGTATACGCAGAGAGATATCAGCTTCGACTTTTCGGTATGTCCCCTTTAGAGGATCTTTTTGCTTACAACAGCAGCGACTATCAATTTTATTGTTTCATCGGCATGCTGAGGGTTTAATGCTATGTTTCAAGCATTGCAGAAAGCATTATCCAAGGACTAGGTCAGAACTACCGTTCAACAGAAGTCCCGGAATAATACCCCAGACATCATTGAGTATAAAAACCTAGTATATCAGATTATGAGACCTTTCAAACGAGATTTCAGGGGTTACCTATATATCCAAGTAGTGTTCCCCACGAAATAAGCAAGTTTGAATTTAGGTTTATATCCCGAAAAAGTTTACTAAGTGTATAAAAATCTACCGACACATCCACGGTGAGATCGTTTAACACATTTAAACTTTCCAATTCTTTAGCGTACTGTGACAGTCCACTAATGTACTATCATTTCCTCTTTTTACGCAAAAACTCAATTTTTGAATTTTATCATGTTTTTGGCTTTTTCAAATTTTCAAATGTTTTTGTATTGTCTGACAATATTACTCCCCCTAAAATGCAAAATCATATAAAGAAAATTTGACAACCAACACTGATAGCTTTGTCTCGCCATCCATTTTCTGCTAAAAGTGTACTGATTTGCAGAAAATCTAACATACCCCCATGATTTACAACACATTGATTTTTACAGTTTGAAAACCGTTTTTCAATCTGGTGAAAGTAATCATGTTTGTTCAGCCGTGAGGGTTTCGGCATATTCAAGCAACACATATTTTTGTATTTTTGAATATTTGACAAAAATTAAAAACAAACATATTTTTGGTTTTTCAAGTTTTCCAATTTTTAGGATTTTTGAAATATTGTTTATTTATTTACAGAAAACATATAAACTTCCTGTTTCAACCAACACATGATCCAGCAGCCTCCTCTCGATGTGCCAGGCTGCTCCAATCTCCAATTTCACAATCTTTGAATTCCATGAGCACCTGCACAAACAAACTACTCAATTACTTGAACAATTTAGCCCAGGTCTGTTGAACCTTAGGCATTTCAACACAATAATTTTCATTCAATGCGGGAAATTCTTTGTCATTTTTCACAAAAACTTTCTCAATTTTAACTTCAACTTTCTCATCTTTTACCAATTCAACATGTTTCTTAACACTCCATGTTTGACCTTTTGGTGTTCCTCGTTTGTAAAAATGTGAATCTTTTTGAACACTTTGATTTTGAACAACAACTTTTGGTTTCCAAAACTCTTGAGGTTTTGTCATATCAACTGTGGTTTTCCAACTCTGTGTTGTTCTGAATCTGGGTGTATGAGAATTCCAGGTCTGTCTTGAATCGAACCTGTTCTGGTTTGATTTCCAATTTTGATTTGAAGCAAACTTGTTTGTATTGAACCTCCAAGTTTGTTTCGAATCAAATTTGGTTGACCTTTGTCTCACATTCTCAGATTTTTGTTTCTCAGCATCAATCTTCTTTTTGTCAACATCCACAGGTTTTAGATTAGGACACTTGCGTGCAAGATGTCCTTTTTGATCACATTTGAAACATGTTCTCATGGACACATCTTTGACCTGTGGTTGTTGCTTTTTCTTTTTAGCAAAGAACTCATCATTAGACTGTCTCATTTTAAGTTCTTTTTCTTCAGCTAAACTGTTTCCTTGAACAAAACTCATTTTTGCTTGAAAATTCAGCATCTCATTTTTATTCCAATGTTGTTTCTTCTTATAACCCAACCCAGCCTTCATGTTCTTCTTTTTGAAACCAGGTTTGGTATACGAACCTCTATGACTCTTACCGACAAACTTTGAAATCTCAGACTTCTCAATCTCAACCATTTTGAAAACTTTGTTGACTTTTTCTGAAATCACATTCTGAATCGGGAATACAACATCTAAGAACAATTTGTCCGATCCAATCATGGTATAAACCAATCCTTTTGAATCATCATTCAAATTTTCCTCGGATTTTGTGTTTTTCAGATATCCATCATGAAGATTTCCTTCCTCTTCATCCTGTGATTCAGATTTACCTGTATCAACTGACTCTTCTTTCAACACACTTTCAACGACTTTACCTACCACCTCTGAATCATTAGAATCATCAGATTTGGAATAGGTTATGTCAATGTTGTCTGGCAATTGATCTACCATGTTTAAAGCTTTTTCGACCTTTTCCTCATCATAAAATGCAAATTTTCCCGGTGGTGGAACTTGATGAAATTCTGAACCAATACCTTTCTTGTTCTGCTCAGACTCACCCTCACCCGGTTTTATATTGAAAATTATTTCAAGCACATATGACGATACGTGGTAACTTTTTAACTTGTTGTTATCCTATTCTAAATCAGCAATCTGTCGCTTTAACTTAGCAACATCCTCAATATAGGAATTAACAACATCTTGTTTTATAGAATACATTCGTTTAAGCTCTTTGGTTGTTTCAGACATATAATTCATTCTTGATTGAGCATATTTCATTTCGTCTTTTACTTTATCATATGACTCTTTTGTAATGTGATATGATAATTTCATTGAGTCATATTCCTTTTTCATTTCTTGACAAGCAATTTCCTTTTGTTCACATTCATTTGTCATTTTCAAAACATTTTCTTTCAAAACTTCATTTTCTTTCTCTAATTTGTTACATTTTTCTGAAAGTTTTTCATCATTTTCTTTAAAAACCTTTTCTTTTTCTAGCATTTCTTTGCATTTTTCTTTGAAAATCTTTTCAATTTTTGTGAACTCAAGATCTCTTGTTCTAAATTACTCATCTTTTTCAGTACAAGCTCTGCACGGTTCCATGCATTTCTTGCACTGATCAATCTGTTTCAAATTTTTAGAATCAGAATTTACCTCAGTGATTGGCACTTCAGTGTTTTCAGCAACCTCTGTCTGCTCAGCAACATTCTGCTTTTCTTCAACACTGACTTCATCACCAGCATTATCAGCTTCCTCATTCTCATTCTTTTCTTCTATCTGCTGTTCTTCAGTAACAGCTTTCTCAACCTCTTCAATCACAACTACTTCTTCACTTTTGATTTCCTTCACAGCTTCAACTTCAACAGTTTCTGCTTTAACCTCTTCAGCATCTTTCTTCAGATTGTTCACCATTTCTTCAACATTCTTCTTCATTCTCTCCTCATCCCTTTTTCTCAGACACGATAACATAGCATATCTGATCTCTTTTTCATACCTCTTAACGTATGTGTCATCTTTCATCACATTTCTATAGTATTCAGCTCTCAACGGGACTTTGAGAAGAACATCATCGAAGATTATGTCTTTCTTAGGAACAACCGGTTCTCCTTCTCTGTTATAATAACATTCTCTCTTTTTATCCCATCTTTTGCTACCGACAGCCATCTCATACTCCTCCTGCATATCATCCATTCTGTTGTAGACCACATTTCTTTCTCTGTAAGTCTTCTCACTCAAGATCTCTTCTCGAGTTTTCTCTTTGATCTCAACTTTTTCTTCATGGACTTCAGCAGTGTCTTTGTCTTTGTTTTCATCTTGAATCTCAGCAACAAAAACAAACTTTCTTTCTTCTGTCATAGCTATCCCTTGAGCTGTTTTACGAACATTCTCTAAACGATCTTCTTCTGGACAAACTGTGCTCCAGTCAAATCCTTCATCAGGATAGATTACTGCATATGCTCTTGATTTTTCTCTCGGCTTATCTTCAATCAACTTTGGTTCTTCTCTGCTTCGATGGTAAATCGCCTTTCGATAATAATCATCGTTGAAAGGACGTTCACTTCCTTCAGCAACTTCAGAGTTCCTGCATTCTCTTTTGAAATGACCCTTTTGCTTGCATTTGAAGCAGGTC
The DNA here is from genome assembly GCA_030545235.1 of Helianthus tuberosus. Lineage (NCBI taxonomy): Eukaryota > Viridiplantae > Streptophyta > Magnoliopsida > Asterales > Asteraceae > Helianthus > Helianthus tuberosus. The sequence goes on from CM060427.1 coordinate 57,899,671, forward strand.
ACTTTGGATTTATCGAATCCAAGCTTTGTTGAAGCACCTCCAAGCGATTGTTTCCCGGTAATCTCCATATACCTCTGAGCTCTTCGAATACAACTAGCTAAACACCAACGGATGTCAATGAGCTCCATCTCTTCCGGATCAATCTGGTCGTAGTCTTCTTTGGTCAATTCAGAATTTCCAATTTTTCCAGCTACTAGACCTTCATATGATTCCAGAACAGATGCAAGAAAACTCATTTGCTGCTTTGCTGCATTGATGCTCATTGCAGGAGAATTCTTCAGTTTAAGAGCAATGTTGCACAAAATTTCTTCAGAATCATCAGAATTTGTCTTTGAAGATGAATGATATCCAGAATGATGACTTGTTGGCATTGTTGGTGGTTCTTTCATCTTTTCACCACTAAATGCTGTTTTTGGTGAACCAACGCCTTTATCAGAAAGCACACTGCTTTTGTAGTACAAGCCAACGTTCTGTTGATGTGAAGAATCAGTCATCTTGTTTTGCTTTTGTAGCTCCAGATCATGACTTTCAATCTTTTCAAACAAAGCATCAAGAGTAATTGTATCATACAAAGCATCATTTTTCAAAATAAAAACAAACGTTTGCCACTGATCAGCTCGTGGTAACGCTTCAATCACTTTGTCTATCAATTCCTCTCTTGTTTTATTTATCTCTAATCTCTCCAGCTCAATTTTAAGATGACAGAATCTCTCAATCATTTGCCTCACCGACTCTCCTTTTATGTTATCAAACAGATCAAATTCTTTCTTTAATAAAGCGATTTTGTTCTTTTTAATTTGTTTACCCCCTTCAGCTTTAACACGTAAAGCTTCCCAGACAGACTTAGATGACCCATCATGAGTTAATAAAGCAAAAATATCATTTCTGATTGCCGACTGGATCAATGCTATCATTCTCTGTTCAGCTCCGTATTCAGCTTTATCTTCTCTAGAAAACTTCTTGAACACAAGATCTTCGCCTTTATCATCTTTTGGTTTTTCATACCCATACTCCAAGCAAAACCAGCTTTCATGAGCATATGCTTTCGCCCAGTTGATGAAACGTTCTTTCCACCAGGTATAATCCTCAATACTATCAAGAGTTGGTGGCTTTGAATGAGTTCCATAAAAATTATCATGTTTGATGTTCTCATTTAGCACCTTAGAAATGGTTTTTGGTGTAATATTTGAAGCCTCAGACGATTCGGTTGCGAACGCGTTGTAAAACGTATTAAAAAATTCCTCAGCCATGATGTAAACCTTGAAATCACAAGAAAACAAACAAACACAATCAGTTCAAACACTATCAAACAACTGAATTAAAATAATACTCGAACTGGTGAATTTTCTGTGCGGACTGAAAGTTGACAGACTGTGCGGACTGAACTTGATGCGAACTGAGATTTAAGTTGTCAAACCGTACGAAGTGCTATGACCCGGATCAAATTGAAATGACCTTTTCCAATAACCTTACAAGATTCAAATGAACTGGAACAAACAACTTGAAATCTTATGTTTTTATTTATAACTCCTTACACCCGTTGACTTGATTGGATTTGATAGGGCCGCACCCACTAACCCAACAACATGATTGGGCCGCCAATTTCCACTAAACCAATACTGATTGGACCTCCAAACTCACTTAGCCGACACTTGGAACAGATTATATGCAAGATTTTAATGAATCAAACAACATATCATCATCAATCAAAATTTTCATTTGACCACACTTTCTAAGTCACATGGCAAGTCTTACAACATTTTGCTAATTGGACCGATGAACTTTAAGTATTTCTTTTAACAATAAAATCTGATTGGACCAATATCTTTTTCAACAAATAAATCTTGTTCTCACATGAATGAATAGACAGACTTTAACACAAACACATGGATTGGTCGGTTGTGATGTCACATTATCCACAAATTAAATCTTCACTTATAGGGCCAACACTTCCACTAAGCCAAATTTCAATTTACGAAATCCCTGAATTTCAATTTACGATGATGTATTAAATGGGTCGATAGATTTAATCAGTTCACTTGCTCATATAAGCCGACAACACTTTAAATGTGATACCAGTTTCAAACGTGAACCACTCAAGCGAATCTCAAGAGCGAACCTACTGTTAATGTGACAAATGAGCGGACCTCAACTATTTTGTCACTAAAAGCGAACCTAATACTATCACATGAGCGGACCTCCTGCTATCCTATGAGCGGACCTCACAAAATGTTCAAATAAGCGGACCTGATTGTTCGTAAAAGCGAACCTGCAATTTTGACAGCGAAATCGAACTGAAAATCTTAGATTTCTCCTAAACGGTTAGGAATTTGGATCTGAAACTTGGTAGGGTTATAGATCAGGTATATACGCACAACATATCAAAAAATCAGACGATTTGGACCGTAAAATCCCGTTCAATTTTGACGATTTTCAGAAAAACGTGAAAATATGAAAAATATGAAGAAGTAGATGAAATTCGGATCTGAATCTGATGAAATCACGATCGGAAATGTGTGTTGGATCAGTGCAATCGAGCTCCTGCTCTGATACCACTTGTTGGACCGGTTTTGACTCCGAAACGATTGCGAAACGAACGTGAAACGTGCGAAATCCGTACACGAACGCGACCTAAACACACATGACGTAATATAAACGTGATTCTATTATAAATCTGAAAACGTACAGCACCTTGAATCACAATGACAACACTTTCTCTCTCTAGATTCTCTCTCTAGATCTAGAAAGCTCCAAATGACAAATGTAGCAAAAGTCTCTAAACTAAACATAGTCTCCCTATTTATAGGCCTTGACTATTAATGAAATTTCTCATTAATTACAATTATGCCACCTTGCCTTTTTGACTAGCTATCACTAATATAACGACTCGTTTTCTTCTGTTTCTCGCTACTTCTCGGATTGACGAAGGCTATAGACATAAATGCACTAACAGATATGTTGCAATTGAGTTTTGTTGCAGGTTGTTTATTAATATGATGTAATTGTGTTTTGTTTACCCCGATTAGATACTTGAAAAAAGTCTGATTCTTTGCTAATTTGGGATTATGGTTTGATTCTCATGTTATTGACTAATTTTTTGTTTTGACCCTTTTAGTTCTTGCTGGGTTGAAGGAGAAATTTGAAGAGGCTATGAGGAGAGATGATGTAAAAGGCATAGTCTTGACTGGTATGTTCTTTATTCGAGCTTTTAGTTTAATTGAATTTTGTTTTTTTTTCTTATTTAGGGTTTGTTTGGTAAAACTGATCATCTTATGATAACCATGTTTTAATAGTAGTTGAAAACAAAACTATGGTATGTATATCGAAAGAAAATTCAAATGAATCTGTTGAGCAATTTTTGTTTTTTGTTTTTTCTTGAACAAATGTGACACTCATACAAGAGAAGGTTTGCTTACATCAACAAAATAAGGTGATATTAAATACAACCTTCACTCTCCCAGATCTCCGCGAAGCGATCTGTCATCGTCGTCGCCGTTGTTCGACGGAGTAAACGCCGCCGGAGACCACCGCAACCGCAGCAAAAACATGTCAGTCACCGTTTATATGCCGTTTGAGGATGTTAGCTCTAGAACTCGTAAGACCTAATTATCTGATTAATATATTGTTATTCAAGTGAAACTTATATATGTGTTGTGGATATCTGCTTTAATTTTGTTTCTGATGATTTTAGTAAGTGTTTTGGATCAGTTAGGGTACTCATAGGGTTGGAATCACTGGAATATGCCTGAATTGTTCAGGTTATGTTTAGTTAGTGACTAATTTGTTCTTGTACTTTTGATTTTGTATCTTTCACCTAGACTAGATATAGGTATATTTACTAAAATTTTATATTAATTAATCTGAAACTGTCTTGATGAGTCGACTTAAAACTGTAAACACGTTTGGCTAATAGTAAGTCATGTCAGTTTCTGTATGCACTTGCTTGCTGTGTAGGTTGTATATGTATATTTGGGTGAGATTTGATCTTTTGAAATTAAATGTTCCGATGTATATTGAATATTGAGACACAACATGTAAGAATGGGATTGTAATCTTAGATGTTATGTGAATTTGTAGGAAGCATTCTTCAGTTGAAATTAAAGTGTAGTCAAACTAATGACTTCCATGACTAAATTGATTTCTCTTACTTTGTGAAGGCAAAAATGGGAGATTTTCTGGTGGATTTGACATCAACGTTTTTCAAAAAGTTCACGCGACTGGTGCGACATCATTAGATATATATTTTTTTGACCGTTTACAGTAATTATCGTGCTTCACAAACATGTATCGAAAAACTAACTGTTTTCTTTGCAGGAGACATATCTCAACTACCCGATGTATCTGTTGAACTTGTGAGCAACACACTCGAAGGTTTTATATGAACTTAAATCTTATTAGTTTCCCATACTCTTTGGTTAACCATTTGAGTCCAAATTTCTAACACCGTTAGAATTTTTTTGTTAAATTTTGTTAAATGACCAAATTACCCCTATAATTAAAAAATAAATAAAAAAAACAAATTTATAACTCCTCATTCATCTTTCTCCACTAAACACCATATCTTTTCTCATTCATCTCAGGTTAAATGGGAAACAAACTCTTATTCCTTGGCGTTCACTCAAAGGAGACCTTTGATAATGTTACAGGTTTGTTTATATTAATCTTAGAGGTATAATAATGCTATTGGACATGAATTATTTAATTTTTATAGGACCTTATGATATATAATTAATTTGTAGTGTGTTTCATTGATCTTGAGTCACAAGCGACTGGGGTTTTGGAAGCCACATGAAAAAAATCTGGTAACTCATGAATCTTTCGGTTGTGCGTGTGAGTAATTATATGGAATTTTATATAAATCGTTTAACATGGTAATTATTTGCTTGTGATGCATCTTTTAGGTAGCTTGTGGTGGTCAATCTGTGACATTGGTTGGTTCAAAACTTATAATGTTTGGGGGAGAGGCCAAACATAGACTGCTTTTGAATGACTTTAATGTCCTTGATCTAGAGATAATGCTTTGGAATGTTGCCGAGACCACGTAAGTATATTCGTTGGAAGAATCCATTGAGAGGCATTTGCATCGATTTCTTCGCTGGAAAATGATAGCAATTCGATATGTTTTTGCAGTTTTTAAATGGTCAACCAACTTGTGTCCCTCGCCGGTGACCAACTCCCTGTTCCGGTAAGTCGGATAAGTTATAAATTCATAATTACAGTTTATTTCATGGAAATTTATCTAAACTTTTTTTACTAAAAGAATTTTCAGAATAAATAGATTTCGCCAGCCTTTTTTTTGGGTTAATAATGATATGGAAAGCCCTAATATTATCAAAATTTGTGGGTGATTTTGGGTGATTTTGGGTTGGAGCTTCCATATTTATACCGGGTACCAGTTCATTCCATAGTGACATCGATCAACAATTTCCAGGTATTTATAACCTTTGTATCTTCTCTTTTTATAAACATATGAACTATAGATCAGCACTTGTATTTAAATATTTGTTTTCATTAATGTATAATGATACAAGGTTGATGCTTTGGTTTGCACTATTTTTTTTTATTAAAATCTTTAAATGATTCATCTCTGAATCATTCTACTAACTTGATAATTTGTTATTCTCTTAGAACTGAATGTTTTCTATTTACAATTTATAGAAATGCCTGTGATTTCTTCAACTCCGACTACTGTCGAACAATAATACAGTGAGTGCTTTATCCTCAAAATAAATGATTTTACTTTCGACATTTTACATGATCCATCATGATTTAAACTTTGACTTTAGCAAATTTGACCCGTTTACTATTACATGGATCGATGCAGGTTATGGTAAATATCTAACGGGTCAAACGGGTATAATAATAAACATGTCAATGAGCCGAGTATGTGAAACGGGTCTAAATTTGGTTAATTCACTATAATAATTTCTTAGGCTTTCTGTTTTTGAGGTTTATGATTATCAAAAGTGTTGTTGACAAAATCATAGCTTAAAGAATGTTTTTATATATTTTGTATTTACTTTTATTAGAAAACCCAAAGATATGGCCTGCATTGTTTTGTCTTTGATATAAGACTTTTGACATTTAATTTTGTTCTAAGACCTTGATATTATTATTCTTTTTAAATTTAACAATTGTTGTGCAAATTTCTCTATATTTATCACTTGAGTTTGCAAGAACAAAATCTTGGTTGATGTTTTGACCTTCACAGTTTGCTTTCTTTATATATATTTTTTGCAATCTTTTTTATTTATGTTTATGATTTCATCATCCAAAGTTCAAACTTTGATAAACAGAATCTATCTTGGATGAAGCACAGTTCATCATTTTCCTTGCAGTTTTATTTTTTCTCACTTATCATTTACTTCATTGAACGGCTGAAGCAGATCTACCGATGTAAACTTATCTATTCTTGTGGTAGATTATGATCCATTTTAAATTTTAATGAGTTTTGTTTTATTTGAAAATTTATGTTTAGGTCGGATTGTGATAAGGGATGAGCTTTACGAAAAATTTCGGTACTAAAAATCACCAAATATGGGTACCGCTTTCGAAAATGTTTGGTACGGTATCGGTACCGGTATTTAAAGGTAAAAAGTAAAATACCAGTACCGAAATTGCCAAAAAGTGTGTACCAAGTTGGTACCGAAAATAATTCGGTACGGGAAATTTTTTATTTTCTCTCACTTATCATTTACTTCTTTGCACTGTTTGGTTTTTTTCAGAAAACTTTAACCGAGGAATGTATGTTGGCCCAATTGGGTGGTTTGAAGAAGAGAGTGAGTTTGCTATTAGTATAACGCCAGCCTTTGTTCCAAAGGTGAGTAAGTATTTCCCATTAATATTATTTTATTTGATATTATGAATCTAAAGATCATCAAGTTGAATATGAGAACTTTTCTCATCTTGAGTAACTTTTGCTCTGGACCAAAGTAGAGTAACTAACTTGAGGTTTCCTGTGGCATATTTCATATTTATTTTCGTGTTAATTACAAGCATTCTTATGCATTTTCATGTTAAATTCATATTGACAGGAACTTGGGGCATCAACCTATGTCGGAACTGGGATAGTGGAAGGACTATGTCGGAACTGGGAGAATGGAAAGCACATGCCTGACAAATTTAAGGTTCTTGCTTGCCTTCACAAATCTTTGAAATTTATTTTTGAGTTCAACATCATTAGTTGATGTATCTTAATTTTGATTTTTGAATTCACCAGTTTGTAAGTGAGTTGGTTCGGGTGGCTGCCCCCGGAGTCACCATATCATAGTCACATGGTGTCATAGAGATCTTTCTCCTGGAGAAAAATCCCTTCGCCCTGAGGAAAAAAAATCTTGAATAAGATTTGCTCCAACTTTTATCTTCCGGCTTGGTGTTCTACAGTTGATTACGTAAAATAACTAGAATCCATTTCTCTTTAGGTAAGCTATTTTTTTTTAATTTGATTCATTTAATATTAAGATAGCCCTCGAACCAAATAAGTTATAAGTAAATTCCATTCGGGTGCTTTTTACTTTACCGCAGTGCTCCATTTTTGTTATAACCCGAGGACATAAATGCCGCTCCACATAATCTTCTCGGTTTACCCAAGAAAACTTCACGTCGCTCAATGTCTCTGCCACCACCATCTTCCATCTCTAATCGCCAATCTTGGAACCCTCGCTCAATTCTTCATTATATGTTCTATCGTGGCTGCTACAAGATCTCCTCCGTATTTGAAAGGTTTGGCACCTCCTAATTCTGCCACCACAAGATACCTTTTCTCATCTAAACCCAAAACACTTTCCACGGTCAAAATGGTCTTTTATTACAACTCACCACTTTTTGCATAGTTAAAGGGCAAAATGGTCTTTTATTACAAATCACCAAAAACAAATTCTTTGTATTGCAGTGAAAGAAGCATGATATTGTATCCAAATTGAAATATGAGTTAAGCTTCCAATTAATTCTAAGGCAATTTTGACCCGTTTATTATGAAATGGTTGATTTGAGCTACATTTGATCTCTAAGAGGTAAAACGGGTTGAAACTTGAAAGTTGCTAAAGTATATGTTTAATTAATACAACCTACTAAATCACTTTATTCAGTAGGGACAATTTTGTATATGTGCTTTTTATAATTTCATACTTACCCAATTAAACTTTATAATATCAAATATATCTTATTCTTTACCATAATTGCATATATAATGATCTTTGATCTTTTTTTCCTCAGGATGGTAGGGCATCAGTTTCTACAAAGGAAACTAGAATGAGTAAAGGTGTAGATGATGGTCCACAACAGTCAACACCTCATATTCCGGAGATTAAAGGAACACTCGTGGTTTAAAAGGAAATATTATACATTTCTTTTGTTTTAATGAATCATTATCTATCATATTGATCAAAACTTAAATCCCTAAAAAATACTATTTTTTGCAGCCTTTCTTGTGTTGTACCTGATGAAAAAGAAAACTGAAGTGGTTTCTGTTGTTGAGGCAAGGGCCTCATGGTTGGTGGGAGTGTAAGTGGGCCCCACAATGACACACATTAGCTTCTAAGAGACCATCACCTTCCGAAAGGTTATATTTGTCGAATTCGAACGAAGACAATTTCCTTTATCAGTTTGTTTTGCCATGACAATTAACAAGAGTCAAGGACAATCCTTATCAAAAGTTTGCCTGTATTTGAAAGATCCTGTGTTCACTCATGGTCAGTTGTACGTTGCATTATCAAGGGTCAAGACGAGAGAAGGAGTTAAAATATTGATATTCGATGCCGATGGAAAACCAACAAATAAGACGTCTAATGTCGTCTATAAAGAAGTCTTTGGTAGCTTATAATGTAAACTGTTGCTTTTTGATTTCATATAACATGTCACTTATTTTTTATCATTTTATTTAAGTATGTATTGCTTATAAATAATAAGTGACATGTATAACTTTCTCCAACCCGGGAAGCATTTCCTTGGTGATAACCTAGTACATTATAAATACATATATTGACAATCAGTAAGCATCACAAAGTAATCATCATATATAAACTTTCATCCAACTGTACATAACCATACATATGTTAAAAAAAATAATAAACATCATACAATTAAATTGTTGTTTTGTAAGTATATTATATATACTTGTCATACATACGTGCATCCCATAATTCAGCTAAACATTTTTTCGTATATTAATCACACAGGAACAATCACGGCTCCTCTTCATTCTACGCCCAACGGCACCCCATATTGGATGCCTGAAGTTGATGTTGAGTTCATTCCTACTATAAAACCAAAAAAACTGTAAACATCAGTGATATATTAAACATACTTGCAGTTTTAAGCACAAGTGTTCATCCTCCCCAAGGTATTAGAAACAAAGAGTGTGGTACCAAAAAACACCGAATCGGTCCCGGTGGTTAGAAAATTAAAGATAAGTGTAACAACCCTCATTAAAAAGTCCTATTATATTATTATTTTATTCAATAGGAAACCCTAATTAAGAGACCCAAGTGATTCTGCGCAAAACCTACAATTTTCAGAACAATCAGAATCAGGATTAGGGCCCCTAAAACTCAGGGGGGCATTCCCTACTCAACGATTATCCTTATAAATTATTATAAAAATTGAATTTTCTAGAATCGTCGACTCATCAAGGCTAGAAACACACGCGGCAATCCTATAGCGAAAACGTGTCCCTTACGGACCGTAAGGGTTGATGCTTACGGTCCGTAAGCCATGACAAATTCATGTATAAATAGCAGCGTTTGGGACTTTCTTCTGTGCGTTCGTTCGACGATAAAATTCAACTCAGGCGCGGAGATATCGTCCAAATACTCACAATTAACACACACAAATCACTAATTGATGCTGCAATCAGGGTATTAACTCGATCGCTGCTACGATTCAATGTCCGATCGATTAAACTATCCAATGATTGTTTAAGTGCCGCTCAAATTGAGTTTATACTTTGTTATTCATCGTGATTTCGACTTGAATGTTTGAGTGCTGTTCGAACTCGGACTATACTCTGTCATTCGTTGTGAATCCGCTGAATTGTTAAGTATTGCACTTTGTCATTCGTTGTGAGGGTTTTATCTCGTGAGTTATCGTAAATGCTGTATTAGTTACTTACCTAGTTTGTATACACTAGGTTACCAGGCTAAGAAATAGGCTAAGCTCTGCTCAAATTAAATCTGCAATATATCAAGGATTATCTGTAAACTAAGCTTTGCCCGTAGAAATCTGCAATGTGAGTTCATTTCTCTTTTCTCACAGTTTGTGAGTCCACTCTATTTTCTCACAGTTTTATCACCTTTTTGTGATACAATTATAATTACAAAGGCTTTACAGAATCCTAAATGTTTACCAGTTATACTTACAGTGATTAAGTTTTATATTAACTGCCGATATTAAAGGTTTTATACATTATTTGATTCTCATTATTATTTGCCAGAAAGTTAGTCAATATTAGCATGACTACAATAACAGTGGAAATTATGCATTCTACTAAGATTATATTTTAGTCACGTTAATATATTAAATAATGATATTACAATTATTTAATTGACATATTATATTTGATAAAGTTATTATAATTTGATATAAAATGATATATGTCATTTTTTGGATTAAATGGTTTTATGCCATAAGTAATATATTTGACAAAGTAAATGTCACGGGACACAATTAAGTCCAGAGTCACTAGTTGAGAGAATGATCAACAGTGACATATTCAAAGACACTAGTTGAGAGAATGATCAACAGTGTTATGACCAGAATCACTAGTTGAAAGAATGATCAACAGTGATATGACCATAATTACTAGTTGAAAGAATGATCAACAGTGATATGACAAGAATCATTAGTTGAAAGAATGATCAACAATGATATGATTACAGTCACAGGAATCGCCTAGTGACAGATAAATTGGATAATAGTAAAATATAATTACTTGATAAATTCACTATTGAATGAAAGTGAGTCAATGAGTGATATGATTACTGTCACATCGGAACTGCCACCATGTGCTAAATACTGATTGAGTTGGGTGAATATAAATAGATATAAAAACCTTAATACTGTAAGGTATAACAATATATTTTATAAAAATGGAATGAATTCACTCAGTATTTTCGCTGACAAAACCTTTTTCAAACATTTTTCAGGTAATTACAGTAGATTGGAATAAGAGCTGGATACGACACTGAAAGGCTTGAAGAAGTGGCTTATTTTATTAAATTAAATCAAATTAAGAAATATTGTTTTATGTAAACAAATTTATCTTATTAAAGCTACCTTTATAAAACATGGGTTTATCCCATCTATTTAATAAATAAAATCCGGTGTTTCTAAACTCTGATATTTTTCCTAACTCACGGTCCTGATGAAATTTCCGCTGCAATATTTTATAAAATTGATCACCGGTACCGCTGGACTGTTCACGGCTTCTGATTCCGTTCAGGGTGGGTCGGGGGTCGTGACAATAAGCGAAAAAATCTGATAAGCGAAAGAAGGTCGCACGTTTATGCAACAAATGTAACCAATATGTTTTCGACCATGATTCACGCAACTGCGAAAAAATCAAGGCTGCCAAACTTGCTGCACGAGCAGCTAACGTGCTGTTGCTATTGCTGCTGGACTACCTGCTCCGTCTGAATCTGGTTCTGATGATGTTGATCGTGATGACACCAATGAGTATTCTGATGAGAATTCTTCTTCTTCTGATGATAACCCTGATAATACCCCTGAAGTCCCTACATATCTGCAAGAACCTTAGCAAACTCTTAGGCGTTCGACCAGACGTCGTAAATCAACTAACCCAACTCGTGATTCTTGATTGATATATTATCTATTACAACTTATGATTATCGAACTTAACTACTTATGACTATCAATGGTTGTTTTGATTATGTTTCTTAATGGACTATTTATGCGTTTTTTTTAATATATTCATCATTGCCATCATCCTAATTTGTTAACAATTATGTATTACATTATTTGTGATTTTATTATTACCCACTTAACATAATGTAACTATATTACTACCCATTTAACTTACAATATTAATATTAATGCCTAACTTACAATATGCACATGTACATACGTATCTACCAGTTGTATCTAACAGTTGAATCCACTTGCTTATTGATATACCATTGTTTATTATTATACCTATTACTAATATTAATATACACATTTGTAATACATTACATACTACATTGTACGTTATATAACTTTATGCACATGTGCATACCCATCATTTAATTTATTAACCAACATAACATAACATATTTAACAATCATGTACATCTATAACACATTATATATTACTAACACGCATTTAATCATTACTAACATTCATTACCAACCATCTTGTTAGTTTAACCATTTTAATGCACATGTGCATAAACAACAACCACAACCAATACGAACTCCAAACATCGATTACTATATCAGCTAAAATACCAATTGATTACTATATCAACTACTATACCAGTTGTTGTCAACCACATTTAACCAAAACTATAAACGACATCATAACAAAGTACCATCTGACGTGTTAAAACAAACAAAACAAAACAAAACAAAGTACTAGTTTCATTAACATAAATCACCAACAAAACAGAAATACTATATGTTCCTACAGTTAATAACCTGTTGTGTTAACTCACACCCTCAAACTTTGTCCTCATTCTTCCATTTGTCAAGCATATTCCAACATTTTTCTTGTTTTACCGCCTCTTTGTCTAACATTTTCCGCATTTTTTCATCTCTCAAACCACATGTTGTCTCTTTTGCAAGTTCCATAACAGTTTCCTTGTACATATTTGCCTCTGATAATAACAGTTTTGTTGCTATCTTCATCCTCAAGTTTTTCAGTTGCATGTCTTGAATATCTTTCCGCGTACTAAAACCGCATTCAAACTTGACATCACTCCCTTTGTATATCTCCATGTGTCGCATAGCGAACACACCGCAATCGTTGAAATTATCACTTGTTGCCCATTCCAATTTTTTCTGTTTAACATATGCGCAAACACATTAATACATGCATGAAATGTTTGTACACACTAATGCACATGTGCATTTTAAATATTGATTAAAAATTCTAAATAACACATACCATCAACAACATTGTCATCTTTGTCACCAACTTTAGATGTTGATAACCGTATGTTCTTTGCCATGCGCACCTCACCAACACCTTTGTTTGGTGTTTCCACCTGTTTCCGTTTATTATTCCTCACCTTCATGTACTTTTTTACAACTTTTTTCATATCTGCATTCATAAACTCAATATGTTTATACAAATTATATTAATAAAAACATTAATGTAATGATGCACATGTGCATGAAATAACTTTTAATTAATGAACATCCAAAATATTAATTAAAAATAATCAAATATTCTAACCTTTTTGTTTACCATGCATATACTTTTCTGTTGTGACTGCGTCTTACGGTGATGACCCTTCGTCCCTCGACTTTAATACAAATGTAACTTTTTTCATTTTCTTTTCCGACTTTCTTTCCATTGCAATTATACAATGAACATGTGAATATACGTTAAATGCTTTAATAACCTAGTATGAAAAATTATGCGCATGCGCAAGTAACATATTTAGTCAGTTTATGCACATGTGCATATATGTATATATCACACAACAATATCTTATTACCACATTCTAACATAAAATACATTTATTACAAAATATGCACATGTGCATATTCAATTAATATGACAATCTATGCACATGTGCATAACTATATATCACACAAACTTACCTTAATAACATATTGTGTTAAACATCTGATGTAAACATATGCACATGTGCATGACAATATTTCTCATAATACACACCAAAGTTTGAATCAACAAATTATATATAATATAAAGAAGTACGAACGAATTGTGTAAACTTGCAAAATGTCACGAGAACTATGCACATGTGCATATTGAATTATTATGACAATATATGCACATGTGCATAACTATATATCACACAAACTTACCTTAATAACATTCTATTAAACCTACTTAAATCTATGATGTAAACATATGCACATGTGCATAACAAAATATATCACAATACACAATGCAGTTTGAAACACTAAATTGTATATCATATAAAGAAGTACGAATGAATTGTATAAACTTGCAAAGTGACTCGAGTTATATGACAGAGTTCTATGATAATATCTATGTTACATTGCACAATATCTATGTTAAACCGCATATGTAACGGTGATTATGACGGCGATTTCCGACTATACTGACATATTGACTATTATTATAATCACGTTGCCCTAATTAGGAACGAAATAGAGATCCGTAATGTTTTTAATCACGTTGCCGTAATTACAAATGGATGAAGAATATACGATCGATGATTACGTTCCTAATATAAATTATACGACTCATTATGGACGAATTTTAGGAACTAACCTCAATTATATGACGAAATTTGAAATATATGCTTGTAAAATATCAAATCTCCGAGAAAATGTCACTCCAAATGCTTCGAAATGGTGAACTGATGATGGTGAATGTGATTATGTAATTGAGTCGATGATGTAATTGTTTGTAACAGACGAACTGATTCGATATGATGGTGAAATGTTGAGATAATCGTGAAAGAGAATCAGATTCAGATTTTGGGAGATAGATTGGGGATATTTCTCAGACGTGAAAGATAATATTGGATATAGTTAATTTTCTGATTGAAGTCCGATAATATGCGCTAGTTCTAAAAGTTTTTGGGTATTTACAAAATTGCCCCTGGTCACATTGGTTCTCGCGGTTCTCGCAATAAGGGTGGTTCTCGCATGAACCCTACCATATATATATATATATATATATATATATATATAATAAATATGTATTCTCTCTCTTCTCAATATCTAGCCTGCAATGGTGGGTACAGATTTGGTGGATGGTGGTGGCGTGTTCGCTACGGGCTGTTGATGGTGGATGGGGGGCTACGGTGGTGGATGGTGGCGGGGTTGTGGTGATGGTGGTGGTGGTGGAGTAGAGGTCCGGTGGTAATGGTGGTTGTTGGGAACTACTGATGTGTGCTAAACAGACTATTAAAAACAAACTAAATTAGACTCTCTAAACTAGACACTAAAAAGCTTTAATTCTAGACTCGGCCTAAACCACACAATCGGCAAGTGTACCGATCAATGTAGTATAACCTAGGAAGTCCGGATATCGAACCACGAGACTCTATTTATCACGTAAACTAGACTCTGACTAGACACTGACAGACACGACTTAAACTATGTTTAATTGTTTGGGGGGGGGGGGGGGGGTTACTGAAAATCTAAGGAAATCTAAATTAGACTACTAAATTAACTAAGACTAGACTAAAAACGAATGACGACTGTGAGCTTTTCTTATATGAGAACTGGACCACCTAGACAAGAATCCTGGATTGTTTTTAAGAGATTACCGATTAAGTTAAGTGCACGAGTTATGGAACCGGGATCGTATGATACTTGTTAGGACCGGTTTGACTCCTAACGATTGCGAACCGACTCGTACGACGTGCGGAATCCGTGCACGAGTGAGACCGAACACACGAACAGTAAAATAAACTGTGATTCTTTGATAGATTTGATAGCGTACAAGAACCTGAATCACGTGGACAAGCTTTCTCTCTCTAGAATCTCTCTCTAGATCTCTAGCTCTCCAAATGCTCTAAATGGCAAAAGTCCTAATTCTTAAGTCTAATGCTCTATTTATAGGCACAAGGTTATAAGGAGGTTTTCCTTATTTACAATAACGCCACCTTGCCCTTTTTACTAACTATTACATCATAAAGTCTAGTATTTTTCATTTTCTGCTACGGTTCTGATTGATGGAGGCGATAGACACATATTGCACTAACAGACTCCCCCTTGGATATTGCCGTAGTCAATCTCGTAACGTTTTATCTTTTCTTTCTCCGAGTCTTCTTGAAAATGTGATATTATCTGCAACCACAGACTCCCTCTTACTCGAACAGAATCCCCGTGGATCTGTCTTCAGGTTTCCGCTGCTCTCTCTCTCAATAGACTCTTCCTTCAGGCTCCCCCTTTCGTCAAGCTTCTGTGCTTTTAGGGATCGACACCTAGCTTTCCATCTACAAGCTTCTACTAACTTTCAGCTTGTCTTCAGACTCCCCCTTAGACTCAGCTCTCGGGATCGTAGTCTGGACTTTTCCTGCAATCACTCATACATCTATAAGTAACAACATTTTAAACTTCCAGATATCGTAATCTGACAATTCAATCTCCTCAAAATCACTTCTCATGAATTTGGCAGTTTCATCGAATCATATCGGAAACTAACACTTATAACAATATAAGCATCCAACTCCCTCACAGTTAATCATCCAAGTCCAACTTAATGACCTTGGAGATATCACAAACTGTTTTTTTTTTTTAATTTTAAAACTTCAAGTTTCAAATGAATGAACTTGTTTTATTTTCAGAAACACAATCAGCTTACTTAGATTTTGAAACTCAGCACTCAGACATCGGTTGTCGAAAATAAAGCAGAATCAAAATCTTTTTGTATTTTCTGAAAATATAAAGCAATAAAGAAATATGTACAAACATATTTACAAATAATATTTTTGTTTGAGAATGCGTCAGAAGATCATATCAGTTTTTGACAAGTCACAAGTACCGTTGAGCTTAGTTACACAGTAAGAATTAAACAATTCACTTAGATTGTCGATATACTTGTCCACTTAAATTTTCATACAAATTTCAACTGATTCAGGATACGAATTAGATGTTTTAAGAACTTAAACTCATTCATGTGTCCCACCTCTTGAATATACTCCCGTATCCAGAATCCCAATAATCAGTCTTACAGGTGAGTATACTACAATGATATCTGTATATAAATTAGGTATGTGAGGGCCGAGGGATCTCAGATCGATACTTCCGTATACGCAGAGAGATATCAGCTTCGACTTTTCGGTGTGTCCCCTTTAGAGGATCTTTTTGCTTACAACAGCAGCATTTATCAATTTTATTGTTTCAGCATGTTGAGGGTTTAATGCTGTGTTTCAAGCATTGCAGCAAGTATTAGCCAGGGACTAGGTCAGAACCACCGTTCAGCAGAAGTCCCGGAATAATACCCCAGACATCATTGAGTATAAAGACCTAGTATATCAGATTAAGAGACCTTTCAAACGAGATTTCAGGGGTTACCTATATATCCAAGAAGTGTTCCCCACGAAATAAGTAAGTTTGAAATTTATGTTTATATCCCGAAAAAGTTTACTAAATGTATAAAAATCTACCGACACATCCACAGTGAGATCGTTTAACACATTTAAACTTTCCATTTCTTTAGCATACTGTAACTGTCTACTGATGTACTATCATTTCCTCTTTTTACGCAAAAACTCAATTTTTAAATTTTATCATGTTTTTGACTTTTTCAAATTTTCAAATGTTTTTGTATTTTCTAACAACAATATATCTCCCCCTAAAATGCAAAACCAATAAAGAAAATTTGACAACCAACACTGATAGCTTTGTCTCGCCACCCATTTTCTGCTTCAAGTGCTCTGAATTGCAGAAAATATAACGTACCCCCATGATTTACAACCCATTGATCTTAACAGTTTGAAAACCGTTTTTCAATCTGATGAAAGTAATCATGTTTGTTCAGCCGTGAGGGTTTCGGCGTATTCAATCAACATACATTCAAACAAAATTAAAAACAAAATATTTTTGGTTTTTAATTTTTCAAATTTTTAGGATTTTGAAAATATTGTTTATTTATGTACAGAAAACAATTAAACTAAACTCCCTGTTCAACCAAACCAGGGTCCTGCACCCTCTTCCTGTGCCAGGCTGCTCCAACTACCATTCTCACAATCTTCAGCTTTGTTGAGCACCTGCACATTTCAAACTTTATCAATCATTTGAACAATTTAGCCCAGGTCTGTTGGACCTTAGGCATTTCAACACAATAATGTTCATTTAATTTCGGAAACTCTTTGTCATTTAAAACTTTTTCAACTTTGACTTCAACTTTCGCATCTTTTACCAACGTCACTTGTTTTTTAGCACTCCACATTTGACCTTCCGGAGTACCTCTTTTGTAAAAAAAATTCTCTTTTTGAACCTTTTGATTTTGAATAACATTTTTAGGTTTCCAAAACTCTTGAGGTTTTGTCATATCAACAGACGTTTTCCAACTCTGTGTTGTTCTAAATCTGGGTGTGTGAGAATTCCAGGTCTGTCTTGAATCGAACCTGTTCGGGTTTGATTTCCAATTTTGATTTGAAGCAAACTTGTTTGTATTGTACCTCCAAGTTTGTTTCGAATCAAATCTGGTTGACCTTGATTTCACATCCTCATATTTCTGTTTTTCAACATCAACAGGCTTTGGATTTGGACACTTTCGTGCAACATGTCCAATTTGATCACATTTAAAACACACTTTCTTTAAAACATCCTTGGCCTGTTGTTGTTTCTTTTTCATAGCATCAAACTCCTCATTAGACTGTTGTCCAAATTTGAGTTTTTCCTCTTCTTTCAAGCTTTTCCCTTGAACAAAATTCATCTTTTGTTGCAAATTTGGTATTTTACTTTGATTCCAATTCCGTTTCTTTTTATAACCCAAACCAACCTTCATGTTTTTCTTCTTAAAACCAGGTTTGTTATAAAAAGATTTATGACCTTTACCAGCAAACTTTGGAATCTCAGACTTCTCAATCTCAACCATTTTGAAAACTTTATCGACTTTCTCTGAAATCACATTCTGAATCGAGAATACAACATCTAAGAATAATTTGTCTGGTCCAATCATGGAATAAACCAATCCTTTTGAATCATCATTCAAATTTTTCTTGGAATTTGTGTTTTTCAGATAACCATCATAAAGATTTCCTTCATCTCCATCCTGTGATTCAGACTTACCTTTTGTAGACTCGTCTTTCAAAACGCTTTCAACAACCTTACTTACCACCTCTGAATCATTAGCATCATCAGATTTGGAGTAAGTCACATCGATACTTTCAGGTAACTGGTCAGCTATGTTCAAACCCTTTGCCACCTTTTCCTCATCATAAAAAGTATAATTGTTTCTCAATGGTGGTGGTACCTGATGAAATTCTGAACCAATACCCTTTTTGCAATTTTCAGTATCTTTGTCATCTGGTGTGATGTTGAAAATGCGTTCGAGAATGTACGAAGAGTTATGATAACTTTTAAGTTTTGTAACAATCTTTTCTTTTTCAGCCAAGACTTGTTTAAGATTTGCAATTTCATCAACACATTTGTTTAATTCAATTTGCTTTTCTTTAAACTGTCTCTCATACATTTCTTTGGTTGTTAAAGTTTCAGACAATCTTTGATCAAAACTTTTGACTTGGCTCTTCAAAGTATCATAAGCTTCTTGTACTCTCTGACTCGACCACTTTAAAGAATCATACTGTTTTTGTAAATCTTGAAATTTCGATTCTTTTTCAACACAATCGACACATTTTGTAGAACACAGTTGTCTATAAACATCATTATCCTTTTCAAGACCATGACATTTCTGTGTCAAATTTTCAACTTTTAGTTTCAAAATTTCTTCTTTTTCAATCATTTCTTTACATTTTATTTTGAAAACATTTTCAAGTTTATTTGTTTCAATATCTTTTGTTTTTATGATGTCATCTTTTTCAGTACAGGCTTTGCACATTTCTATGCAATTCCTGCACTTGTTTTCTTTTTCATCAACCAATTCAACATTCGATAGATCAGAAGATTTTCTAACCTCAGTCTCATTCAGCACCAATTCTTCTAACTCAACTTTCTGATCTTGCTCTTTGTTCTCCTCTTTCTGAGCTTCTTCATTCTTCTGCACTTCTTCAGCTCTCTGTTCCTCTCCAGCAAGCTTTGCAACAGTCTTCACTTCTACAATCATCTTCTTCAATTCTTCTTCTTTTCTTTTCTTCAGTTCTACCACCTTCGGTAAACTTGCTTCAAAAACTTCTTTTAACTTGTTCATCAAATTTGGCAAATAGCTTTTATCAGAAAGCCTTCTTGTGTTGAAAGTACCCTCACTTGGAAACACATTAGTTACAGCATCAAAATCCACTTTTGATGGATCAACTACTGGATTACCCTGTGGATCCATGTAACACTCTAGTTCTTCATTCCATCTCTTTGCTCTTTGTGCTTCCTTAAATGGTTCATACAATTTGCCAATCTCCCATCTCGCACTGTCTCTTCTCCACCAATTATCATGATCATCATTTGCAACAAATGCATATCCGACTGCATCTTCTTCAGGGCAAACTTGACTCCAGTCGTAACCTTCATCATCATATATAACTGCAAGAGCCCTTGATCTTTCTTCTGGTTGCTTTAATCTTGGTGGTTCAGACTTGTTCTGATGGTAAATTGCTTTCTTGTAGTAATCTTCATTGAAGGATTTTCAGAATCATCAGCAGCATACGCATTTCTGCACTCGCGCTTAAAGTGACCTCTTTGTTTGCATTTGAAGCATGTCACCTTAGATTTATCAAATCCCAGTTTGGTAGATGGTCCACCAATTGACTTTCTCCCCGTTTTCTCCATGAACCGCTGTGCCCGACGAACCGCACTGGCCATGCACCATCTGATATCCATTAGTTCCATCTCCTCGGGGTCTAATTGATCATAATCTTCTTTAGTCAAATTGGTATTGCCAATCTTCCCTGCTACAAGGCTTTCATATGATTCAAGTACAGATGCCAAGAAAACCATCTGTTGTTTTGCCGATTCTTCGCTGAAAATCTGCCCATTCTTCAAATCCACTGCGATATTACACTGAAACAAATTCTTTGAAGCAGATTGATCAGAAATTGTTGAAGAAGATCCACTGTGAAAACCACTGTGAAGACTTTCATTGTTCACTGATCTTGAGCTTTCTGCGGAAAATGCTGTTTTTGGAGACCCAGCCTGTGGTGAATTTCCTCTGTAGTAAAGCTCCACATTCTGCTGATAAGCTGAATTGTTGACTTTAGATCTCTTTATCTCCAACTCATGGCTTTCAAGTCTTTCAATCAGCAAATCCACTTTCAAATCTTCAGGCTTGATAGTGTTCTTCAACATTAAAGCGAAGTATTGCCACTCTTGATCATTTGGCAATGAATCAAACAATTTATCCACCAGCTCCTCTTCAGAAGGTAAGATTTTGTGTCTGATCAGCTCCATTTTCAGATGTCTGAATCTCTCAATCATTTTACAAACAGACTCATTTTTCATACAATTGAATAAATCAAACTCTTTACGCAACAATTTCTTTTTGTTTTTAACAATTTCATTACTTCCAACACATTTTCTCTCTAATGCTTCCCACAAACTCTTTGAAGTCTTTTCTTGTTCAAGCAATGAAATAATATCCTCTTTTACTGACTGCTTGATCAATGTTATCATTCTATACTCAGCCACAACATTTTTTATATCTTTTTCTATAAAATCTTTTGCATCTATTAACTCTCCTCCCTCTTTTACTGGTGCAACGTATTCATGTGTCAATTTTAACCAGCTTTCAGTAGCAAAAGCTTTTATCCAACCCTCAAATCTGTTTTTCCACCAATTATAATCTTCAACTTTCATTAGCTTTGGTGGCTTCTGTTGGCTTCCGTACATGTTCTCAAACTTCAAATTCTCCGAAATTTCCTTCGAATATTCTCTCATCTCGGATCGTCTATCCGTCGATTCGGAAGTGAATGCGTTGTAAAATGTGTTGAAGAATTCTTCACCGTTGCTTGACATCTTCAATCACCTTGAAACAAACAAACAAACAAACAAACTCAGTGAGTTTAATCAATATCAAACAAATGAATCGGACGGGTACTTGAATGAGTGAGTCAACAAAAATAAGTGAAAATAATCTCGTGACAACGCTGTTCGTTCGGGTGAGATGTCTCGAATGGATGAGAATCCGTGTGACTGAAAATAATCCGACTCTTTGACACAAACCACTTTACTAAACGACAAAACTTGAGTTGATCAGTTGGCACTTTGACTCTTTGACCTCAAACAGTGAATTGCTATCTTTCAAAAAATTCTCACATGCAATCTGTCATCTTCAATTAAGATTGGCTGACAAAATCACATGTAATTAATGGCCAACAAACTTTTATCACATGCAATATGGCCGACAAACAATTAATTGTTGTATAGAGATTTGGCTATGAACTTTGACTCTTGGGCCGATGAACTTCACATGAATCGAACAATTTTCAATGTAAATCGAATTTTTTAGTGGCAGACAATTTTAAAACACATCATACTCCTATTGTACCGAGTATTGTCTTGAGCTTGACACAATTTAATATCTCGAACAACACATCACATGCTCACATGCACCTTTTTAAAATGTCCAACAACAATTGATTGAACCGAGATTTGTAAATCAGCTTTTATCTTTTATGAATCTGATTGGACCTTCAAAATCACTAAGCCGACAATATCAATTTAATTCTTAATTCCTATTTGATCAACTTTCTTTTGTCAATATATGTCCGACAAGTTCAAATCAATTAGCAAAGAATTCACAAGTCTGCAAATTATCTGTTCCAATGCATATTCACATGTATTCACGTGATGACTGAATTAGAATCAATTGTGATATTCCCTTTACAATTCTCGTGGCCGACAAAACAGATCACATGCAGACCCCTTGATATGATGTCACAAAAACGAAACCTGTCACAAACCAAATGAGCGAACCTAATGTTACACCTATGAGCGGACCTGCACGCGAACCTAATGTTAATGTGACAAATGAGCGGACCTCAACTATTTTGTCACTAAAAGCGGACCAGATAATGTCCGGATGAGCGGACCAGGTATTGTCCGAATGAGCGAACCAGATATTGTCCGGATGAGCGGACCAGATATTGTCCGGATGAGCGGACCTCTTAAAATGTTCAAATAAGCGGACCAGATGAGTTGTTCAAGCGAACCGGACGAGCGACCAGAATTACTTGTACGTTGGAGCGGACCAGAAACACGAACCTGCAATTTTGACAGCGAAATCGAACTGAAAATCTTAGATTTCTCCTAAACGGTTAGGAATTTGGATCTGAAACTTGGTAGGGTTATAGATCAGGTATATACGCAAAACATATCAAAAAATCAGACGATTTGGACCATAAAAACCCGTTCAATTTGACGAATTTCAGTAAAAACGTGAAATATATGAAAAAGATGAAGAAATAGATGAAATCGGATCTGAATCGGCTGAAATCTGGTACGAAAACAATGTGTTTGATCAAGCAATCGAGCTCCTAGCTCTGATACCACTTGTTAGGACCGGTTTGACTCCGTAACGATTGCGAACCGACTCGTACGACGTGCGGAATCCGTGCACGAGTGAGACCGAACACACGAACAGTAAAATAAACTGTGATTCTTTGATAGATTTGATAGCGTACAAGAACCGGAATCACGTGGACAAGCTTTCTCTCTCTAGAATCTCTCTCTAGATCTCTAGCTCTCCAAATGCTCTAAATGGCAAAAGTCCTAATTCTTAAGTCTAATGCTCTATTTATAGGCACAAGGTTATAAGGAGGTTTTCCTTATTTACAATAACGCCACCTTGCCCTTTTTACTAACTATTACATCATAAAGTCTAGTATTTTTCATTTTCTGCTACGGTTCTGATTGATGGAGGCGATAGACACATATTGCACTAACAATACTAAACCTATTAAGAACCAACGAGGCCCCTCGACCCTTCTCAAGGAGAAACCTGTGACACTACCTAGGCCGTTAATCCTACCGGTTATTAGACTTCTTCCCAGTTATCTAATTATTGTGTAAGAACCCTAATATTGACCTATTCTTTCCCAATCCTAGATCTAGGGTAGTTTGAAGTAATAAATATAACTTGATAGACTAATAAGACCGACAGGTAAACCAAGACATAACCTTTCCCAAGGCCTATCTAAAGCAATTCGCCGGGTAAGACCTACCAATAGCCCCCCACTTCCCAGTTATTAGGACTAGTAGAACACTAAGACCAAGCAAATTATTATCAATTACTTCTAGAGGTTATCGCGCGATTCTCCCTAAAGAGTGAAGGTTTTCTTATGTGATATAGACACTCACCGAAACCCTAAACCCAAATATGACTCTATGTTGTGATAAAGACCGTCACTAAGAATCATATGAAGCAAGTAACAATAATAAACCGAATCAAAGCATGCATACACATCAAATCATTAAATCAAACCTTTTACTAAACACAATCAATCCATAAACATCGTGCAAATAACGAAAAAGGTAAAATCTTTATATCAATCCATTCATCATAGTCTAGATGGTTTAAAGGTTTAGCCAAGCATGTCTATAAATGAACACAAATCAAAGATAATCAAACTAGAATTCATGGTAACAAGTTTCAAGGAAGAGATCAACAAAACAAGGGATTGGAAAACCCGAGAAATCTTCGATTCTTCGTCCTGAACTTGATCCACTGATTCGAATGCTTCACGATCTCCGATTCAGCTCCAAGATAGCTCCAAAATCGCCTCCAATGTCCTCTCAATCGTAAATTAGGGTTCTCCACTTCGGCTGATGTTGATAATGTTATTTTCTGATTCACAAAACCCTAAAACGATTGCTGTTACGATTCTGTTCGCGTATTAAGATCTCTCGCGGCCCGCTTGGATGTTTAGTGTAAGTGGATGCGGGCCGCCCGCCTTCAAATGACCGGAAATCCATTGTAAGTTGATTCGGCCCGCCTCAGGTATCCATGTTAGTTCATGCGGGCCGCCTAACAGCTCCAGAACTGCTTTCTCGCTCCGTTTTCGTTCCCGAGCTTCCAGTTCTTGACCCGACATTTTCCCTTATCATATTTTACTCATTTCTGCTTCTTTCCAGCTCCAAACACCTGAAAACACAACTAAATCAAAAGTATGTACATTCTAATCTAAAAACGACACTAAATCTAACTAAAACCGAACAAACCTAGACGCGAATAAAGATGTATTTTGCAATACATCAAATATCCCCACACTTACTCTTTTTCGTCCTCAAAAAAGAATTATGCAACGGAATCAGAAACAAATAATTACTCGGGTCAAAAGTATAGGTATAATTAATTAAAACCAAGACTTCCGTTAGCCGCGATTGTGAATATACTTGTCCACTTTAAACCTGAATTCCATCCTAAACCCTTATCATGTAAATTTAATTTAGGTGCGGTCAGTCTACCTAGGGTCTCACACTAGAATCTACAGTCCACCTACTCCCACCTCAAGCTTATAGGACTAAAAGAACGATCACTGGACCAATTCCTAACCGTCTTATATCAAAACCAAGAGAGCTTACAATCAACTTTTTTTTTCGTTTTCATTTTTTT
The DNA here is from genome assembly GCA_030545235.1 of Helianthus tuberosus. Taxonomy (NCBI): domain Eukaryota; kingdom Viridiplantae; phylum Streptophyta; class Magnoliopsida; order Asterales; family Asteraceae; genus Helianthus; species Helianthus tuberosus. The sequence goes on from CM060427.1 coordinate 57,925,003, forward strand.
TTCTTTTCTTGCTTTTCGCTTTTTTTTTTTCTCGTGAGTCTAGACGATGCTTTCCCTAACCAAGCGGTATTCCGGCTGTAGAGTCGCTATCCCCAACCACAGATTACTTAGGTTTCGGTACTTTTATTCGGCAAGTCGATTTCACACATCCCAGAGGCATTCCGGCTGTAGAGTCGCTATCCCCAACTCGGATTACATAGGCCTGTGTTACTTTCATTTAGTTTCTAGCTCACTTTTTATTCTATTTTTTTTTTCGCATGACCACAAACTCTAACGGTTTTAACTTATAACGGTGCCCCTTATACTCTTATTGGCAGTTTTAGTTTCCCATATTTCCCAGGCGAAAACCCACTAGCAGACCGACAATTAAGGTATATTAACTCAAAGGGACTTAAAACCAAACCCGGGCCTATCCACATATCCCAAACTAGACGCAAACTCGGTTTATTATAATCTCATATTATTATTATTCGAACCCGAGCAAAAATTCATCTTTTCTATCATTTTCCGCTTTAATTGCAAACTTCTTTTTTATTCGAAAGACATTTTCTGATTTTTTAATTTTTTTGGATTTTTTCAAAAAAAATTTTTTGTGTTTTTCATATTTATGACTCAAATATTTACAAGTATCCCATCCCCACACTTAGAGATTGCATTGTCCCTAATGCAAGAACGAAAATACGACTCAATACTACCTAAAAATAAAAACTTCAAACGAGATAAATAAAAAATATACAACAACAACAAAAAGGGAAACGACTTAGCTGGTTAGGACAAAAGTCAGTGCCAGCCGTACGAGTCTTGAATCCCATGAACGATCGTATAGCATTCCATTCGCGATCGTTGCCTAGCCTGCTTGGGTTTATCAATATGGCAAGTCCAAAATCACCCGAATGGAAATTGGGTACGGGTGGTACAATCCAAACCTGCACAATCAAAGTAAAACAGAACCCAACGCAGTACCGCCTCTAAAAAACGACACAAACCATTAATTTAGACTCAATATACAAACTAAAGGACTCAAAATACAAAATAAAGGCCAAAAAAAACAAGTTTGAATCGGTTCAATGAGCCTCGCGCGACGCGAGGAGTTCATCGGGGGTCTACGCGTTACGCGGCGGGTCAGATTTATAAAACATTTGAACCTTTACCCCTAGCGCGACGCGACGGTCCTTGGCGTCACGCTAGGGGTCGTTTTCAACAGGAAGTTACGAATTATGTTGTTGTTTATGCCTTAGAATTTTTTTTCAAAAATTTTCAACCATCCAACAACCCACCAAAGATTTTTCTAAGTATGAAACTTACCTGGGACCGTATTTTTCTCGCAATTCCTTGCAAATCTTCAGTGATGCACTCCTGCAAATGACTCAAACCACAAACAAAGACCCGACAAACTACAAAAACGACCGTTCACTACTCTAATTAACGGAAAATCAACGAAAAATACAAAAGGTACAAACTCTACAAACGAATAACAACTTCCCACATACTTATGGAGGATCATGGAAATGCAACTCACCTCCAAACATACTCTCACGGGTTGTAGCACCACTATATTTATCGCTCAAATCAACCCGAACACCCTTATCTCTCTCAAAACTTCTCAACTCTTCATCTAACGTTTTGAATCTAAATTCTCCATATCTAAATTTATCCCCACACTGAGGTTTGCTCAGTGTCTCAATCCTAGATTCTAAACTCACCACTCTCTCCTCTAATTCTTCCAATTTCCTACCCGGTGGATCCCCACACTTGAGTCTTATCATCTTCTCTAAACCCGCATCCCTCACATCCTTCTCCTCATCTTTCTCGTCATTCTCACACTCCCCCACTAACGAAACCGCCTCAACTTTATCACTTGACCCTCTCGAATTCATAACGTTAAAAACTACCGCTTCCTCGCCCGCTCTAAGTGTGATGGTTCCTAAAGAGACATCTATGAGAGCTTTAGCGGTGTTTAAGAATGGCCGTCCTAAAATCAGCGGTATGTTTTCATCGGCTTCCATGTCTAGAATAACGAAATCACCCGGAAAAACAAACTTATCTACCTTAACAAGCAAATTCTCAACTATCCCCCTCGGGTGTTTCACAGATCTATCAGCTAAAGACAATGTCATTCGGGTAGGTGAAAGCTCGCCTAAGTCTAGCTTCTCGTAAAGCGAAAAGGGCATTAAATTGATACTAGCACCTAGGTCGGCTAAGGCTCTAGTGTTTGTGTTACTACCGAATAGACAAGGAATAGTGAACACACCGGGATCGGTAAGCTTTTCAGGAAGCTTATTTGAAACAATGGCCGAACACCCTCCATGCAATGGGACATTCGACAACTCCCCTAACTTCTCCTTATTCCTAAGAAGGTCCTTCAAGAATTTCGCATATTTTGGCATGGACTGGAGTGCCTCTATAAACGGAAGATTAATCTTCAATTGCTTGAAGATATCTAAGAACTGCCCGTATTCCCTTGAGTATTTTTGATTCTTAAGGCGTGAGGGAAACGGAACATACGCATGATTCACATAAGGTGAAGGTCTAACGTCTATGGGCTTTTTCTCAACTTTCTTCTCACCCTGAGACTCACCGGGTTGTGCGGTACTTGCTGGGCTTAGCCTCTTTTGCACTTTGCCGGGAGTCTCCATCTCAATCACTTCATCTATAATACCACCATCCTCATCAACCTCTCTCTCCTCAACACTAGGGTTCCCTACTGTTCTGCCACTACGAGTGGTAATGGCCTTTACATGAGCGTTCGGGTTAGGTTGGGTGTTAGCTGCAAACTGACCGGGTAATCTTTCATCTATCTTCCTAGACATATCACCTACAACCCTAGAAAGGTCTTGGACCGCAACTTGGTGATTCTTAAGCATAAGGTCATGTTCACTGAGTTTCTTTTGGGTGTTTTGATCCCTAACAATTAACTGGCTCATCATAGCCTCCATTCTTTCCATGCTACCCCCTAAATCGAAACTTGAACCTTGAGCTGTCTGAACCTGACTACTTGACCCTCCATCCTTAACCTGCCCATTCGAACCCCCACTACAGAGTGAACCTAGACCTGTATTTGGATTTTGAGCTATTTGAAAACCAGGAGGTCCATTTGAGCGAAAATTGTTATTATTATTAAAGTTATTATTATTATTTCGCCAACCCGAGCCAAGATTATTATTACCAAACCCACTAGATTGACCTCTACTGAAACCTCCTCCTACGAAATCAACTTGCTCCTCACCAACTACCAAAGGACACGCACTCGTATCATGACCCCCTCGACAAAACTCACACTTATCAACCTTAGCTCTAATCTCTTTAAGCTCTCGAGTGATGTTTTCCAAAACAGAGGCTAAACTAGGGTCCATGGTGACATGGTTCACCCCTCGGGCGGGTGCACTAGTAGTAGTATTTGAATTACTACTTTGATACCTCTGATCGGATCGTGATTGGGATTGAGACTGATCAAATGCCTCAAAACGCTCTAAACACTCAGCAACTGTAAGAATACCCATCATATGCCCCCCCCCCCCCCGCATTAGTATCGAACCTATCTCTAGTCTCTTGGGTAAGACCGTTATAGAATTTCTCACACAAAGCCCAATCAGAAAGACCATGCTGGGAGCAACGAGCACAAAGGTTTTGGAAACACTCCCAAGCAAGGTAGTAGGGCTCGTCGGTCCCCATGCGGAAAGAATGGATTTCGTCCCTAAGACGAGAGGCTTTTGCGGGCGGGAAATACTTATTCAAAAAGGCTTGACGAAGCCCCGCCCAAGTAGTAAAGGTACCGGTTGGTTGAGAGTCCAACCAAGTAGCCGCACGGCCAGCTAGTGAAAACGGGAAAAGCTGTAAGTAGGTGGCATCATTGGGTGCACCGCTAAGGCTAAAGGTAGCTAGCATCCTAGAGAAACGGTTGATGTGGGCCGGGGCATCCTCATCGTCTCGGCCATGGAATTGGATGCTATTAGTTATGGCCTGCATGGCATAGGATGGAATCTGCCATGAATGCTCGCTCACTATGGGTGGAACGGTGATGGGTGAAGCAAGGCCGGTGAAATCCTGAGTGGCCTGCTGATGGACGGTTTGCCTAGGGTTAGCCATGTGTTCTAAGTTTTCTAGATTACTAGAGGTACTAGAAGTAGGGCTATCGGGTGGGGAAACCTTAGGTGAGGTTCTAGGTGAATGGTTTGGCGAAGGTGGTGGTGTAGGAGGTGGGGTGGGTAACGGGGTGGAATCGAACTTGGGGAAACGAGATGAAGATGTAGAAGTAACCTGTGGGCCTTCGCCCAATTGAGATGATGACTGCTTGACTGGTGGTGGTGGTCCGTGCGATCGCAGATGTGGCATCCACTACAAGCAAAAACCTGAACACAAGAAAAGCAGAGAATAGTTACTACGACTCAAGATATAAAGAAAAGAAACAAAACAAAGTAAACACGTAACATGTATTTGTCAAGTAAATCTATCAGAGCTAATGAACGCAATTACCAAGAGTCCCCGGCAGCGGCGCCAAAAACTTGATGTGTGCTAAACAGACTATTAAAAACAAACTAAATTAGACTCTCTAAACTAGACACTAAAAAGCTTTAATTCTAGACTCGACCTAAACCACACAATCGGCAAGTGTACCGATCAATGTAGTATAACCTAGGAAGTCCGGATATCGAACCACAAGACTCTATTTATCACGTAAACTAGACTCTGACTAGACACTGACAGACACGACTCAAACTATGTTTAATTGTTTGGGGGGGGGGTTACTGAAAATCTAAGGAAATCTAAATTAGACTACTAAATTAACTAAGACTAGACTAAAAACGAATGACGACTGTGAGCTTTTCTTATATGAGAACTGGACCACCTAGACAAGAATCCTGGTTTGTTTTTAAGAGATTACCGATTAAGTTAAGTGCACGAGTTATGGAACCGGGATCGTATGATACTAAACCTATTAAGAACCAATGAGGCCCCTCGACCCTTCTCAAGGAGAAACCTGTGACACTACCTAGGCCGTTAATCCTACCGGTTATTAGACTTCTTCCCAGTTATCTAATTATTGTGTAAGTACCCTAATATTGACCTATTCTTTCCCAATCCTAGATCTAGGGTAGTTTGAAGTAATAAATTTAACTTGATAGACTAATAAGACCGACAGGTAAACCAAGACATAACCTTTCCCAAGGCCTATCTAAAGCAATTCGCCGGGTAAGACCTACCAATAGCCCCTCACTTCCCAGTTATTAGGACTAGTAGAACACTAAGACCTAGCAAATTATTATCAATTACTTCTAGAGGTTATCGCGCGATTCTCCCTAAAGAGTGAAGGTTTTCTTATGTGATATAGACACTCACCGAAACCCTAAACCCAAATATGACTCTATGTTGTGATAAAGACCGTCACTAAGAATCATATGAAGCAAGTAACAATAATAAACCGAATCAAAGCATGCATACACATCAAATCATTAAATCAAACCTTTTACTAAACACAATCAATCCATAAACATCGTGCAAATAACGAAAAAGGTAAAATCTTTATATCAATCCATTCATCATAGTCTAGATGGTTTAAAGGTTTAGCCAAGCATGTCTATAAATGAACACAAATCAAAGATAATCAAACTAGAATTCATGGTAACAAGTTTCAAGGAAGAGATCAACAAAACAAGGGATTGGAAAACCCGAGAAATCTTCGATTCTTCGTCCTGAACTTGATCCACTGATTCGAATGCTTCACGATCTCCGATTCAGCTCCAAGATAGCTCCAAAATCGCCTCCAATGTCCTCTCAATCGTAAATTAGGGTTCTCCACTTCGGCTGATGTTGATAATGTTATTTTCTGATTCACAAAACCCTAAAACGATTGCTGTTACGATTCTGTTCGCGTATTAAGATCTCTCGCGGCCCGCTTGGATGTTTGGTGTAAGTGGACGCGGGCCGCCCGCCTTCAAATGACCGGAAATCCATTGTAAGTTGATTCGGCCCGCCTCAGGTATCCATGTTAGTTCATGCGAGCCGCCTAACAGCTCCAGAACTGCTTTCTCGCTCCGTTTTCGCTCCCGAGCTTCCAGTTCTTGACCCGACATTTTCCCTTATCATATTTTACTCGTTTCTGCTTCTTTCCAGCTCCAAACACCTAAAAACACAACTAAATCAAAAGTATGTACATTCTAATCTAAAAACGACACTAAATCTAACTAAAACCGAACAAACCTAGACGCGAATAAAGATGTATTTTGCAATACATCAACTATGGTGGTGGATAGTGGCGATATTGTGGTGATGGTGGCTGTTAGGACCGGTTTTGACTCTGAAACGATTGCGAATCGACTGTGCGATGTGCGGAATCCGTGCACAAACAAGACCGAAACACACAAGACGTAATATAAACGTGATTCTATTTATAAATCTGAAACGTACAAAGAACCTTGAATCACTTGGAAACTTTTTGAAAAAATTACAAATGATTTAGCTTGAATGCTATTTATAGTGGAGGAGATTTAGCTTGAAATGACATGCCACTTTCAAGGGAAATCTTGATTTAGCATGAAATGACACATGACATTTTCAAGGGAAATCTTGATTTAGCTTGAAACTGTCAAGTGACATTTTCAAGGGAAATCACCACTTTCAAGCTAAATTACATTCAACATACTCTAAAACCTTCTATACTATCATATAACAAGATCTAATCTTACCCTATTACATGATACAACACGAAGTCAATAGACATAGTGCACTAACAGACTCCCCCTTGGATATTGACGAAGTCTTCAGTGACTATTCTCTGTTATGACACCTTCTTCAGTCTTGATCATTCTGCATCCTCACTCAGATTGTAACATTGTACGCATCCATCACTCTCTTCTTCTATCAACTTCAGGCTCCCCCTTTCATCAAGCTTCCGTGCTTTGAGATCGACACCTAGCTTTCCATCTACAAGCTTTTCTTTGTTTCAAACTTGTCTTCAGACTCCCCCTTAGACTCTGCTTTTGGGATCGTAGTCTGGACTATCTGCAATTTCTCAAACATTTATAAGTACAATGTTTTCATATTATCAAACAATCTTCTCTAATCCACTCCCCCTATCAACAAACTTCATTGATTTAGCAGTATTAAAGAATCCAACTCCCTCACAGTTAATCTTCCAAGTTCAAGCTAATGACCATGGAGATATCACAAACTGTTTTTGAATTTTTTTGAATTTAATTCAAGTTTCAATTTAATGAACTTGTTTTATTTTCAGAAACACAATCAGCGTACTTAGATTTTGAAACTCAGCACTCAGACATCAGTTGTCGAAAATAAAGCAGAATCAAAAATCTTTTTGTATTTTCTGAAAATATAAAGCAGTAAAGAAATATGTACAAACATATTTACAGGTAATATTTTTGTTTGAATATGCGTCAGAGGATCATATCAGTTTTCGACAAGTCACAAGTACCGTTGAGCTTAAAATCACATTATGCATTAAACAATTCACTTAGATTGTCGATATACTGATCCACTTAGATTTTCATACAAACTTCAACTGATTCAGGATACGAATTAGATGTCTTATGAACTTAGCTCATTCATGTGTCCAACCTCTTGAATATACTCCCGTATCCAGAATCCCAATAATCAGTCTTACAGGTGAGTATACTACAATGATATCTGTATATAAATTAGGTATGCGAGGGCCGAGGGATCTCTGGTCGATACTTCCGTATACGCAGAGAGATATCAGCTTCGACTTTACGGTATGTCCCCTTTAGAGGATCTTTTTGCTTACAACAGCAACGACTATCAATTTTATTGTTTCATCAGCATGCTGAGGGTTTAATGCTATGTTTCAAGCATTGCAGAAAGTATTATTCGAGGACTAGGTCAGAACTACCGTTCAGCAGAAGTCCCGGAATAATACCCCAGACATCATTGAGTATAAAGACCTAGTATATCAGATTATGAGGCCTTTCAAACGAGATTTCAGGGGTTACCTATATATCCAAGTAGTGTTCCCCACAAAATAAGCAAGTTTGAATTTAGGTTTATATCCCGAAAAAGTTTACTAAGAGTATAAAAATCTAACGACACATCCACGGTGAGATCGTTTAACACAATTAAACTTTCCAATTCTTTAGCGTACTGTAACTGTCTACTGATGTACTATCATTTCCTCTTTTTACGCAAAACTCAAATTTTTTAAATTTTATCATGTTTTTGGCTTTTTCAAATTTTCAAATGTTTTTGTATTTTCTAACAACAATATATCTCCCCCTAAAATGCAAAACCATTTAAAGAAAATTTGACAACCAATACTGATAGCTTTGTCTCGCCATCCATTTTCTACATCTCATGCTCAGTTTTGCAGAAAATATAACACTTTAAACAGAAAATATAACATACCCCCATGATTTACAACACATTGATATTTTACAGTTTGAAAACCGTTTTTCAATCTGATGAAAGTAATCATGTTTGTTCAGCCGTGAGGGTTTCGGCATATTCAATCAACACATATTTTTGTAATTTTGAATATTTGACAGAAATTAAAAACAAACATATTTTTGGTTTTTCAAATTTTTCAATTTTTAGGATTTTTGAAATATTGTTTATTTATTTACAGAAAAACATATAAACTTCCTGTTTCAACCAACACAGGATCCAGCAGCCTCCTCTCCTTGTTGTGCCAGGCTGCTCCAACCTCCATTCTCACAATCTTCATATTTGTTGAGCACCTGCACATTCAAACTACTTGATTACTTGAACAATTTAGCCCAGGTCTGTTGAACCTTAGGCATTTCAACACAATAATATTCATTCAATGCTGCAAATTCTTTGTCATTTTTCACAAAAACTTTCTCAATTTTAACTTCAACTCTCTCATCTTTTACGAAATCAACATGTTTCTTAACACTCCATGTTTGACCTTTTGGTGTTCCTCGTTTGTAAAAATGTGAATCTTTTTGAACATTTTGTTTTTGATCAACAACTTTTGGTTTCCAAAACTCTTGAGGTTTTGTCATATCAACAGTTGTTTTCCAACTTTGTGTTATTCTAGATCTGGGCGTGTGAGAATTCCAAGTCTGTCTAGAATCGAACCTATACCGGTTTGACTTCCAATTTTGATTCGAAGCAAACTTGTTTGTGTTGTACCTCCAAGTTTGTTTTGAATTAAATCTGGTTGACCTTTGTCTCACATTCTCAGATTTTTGTTTCTCAGCATCAATCTTCTTTTTGTCAACATCCACAGATTTTAGATTAGGACACTTGCGTGCAAGATGTCCTTTTTGATCACATTTGAAACATGTTCTCATGGACACATCTTTGACCTGTGGTTGTTGCTTTTTCTTTTTAGCAAAGAATTCATCATTAGACTGTCTCATTTTGAGTTCTTTTTCTTTTTCTAAACTGCCTCCTTGAACAAAACTCATTTTTGCTTGAAAATTCGGCGTCTCGTTTTTGTTCCGATGTTGTTTCTTCTTATAACCCAACCCTGCCTTCATGTTCTTCTTTTTGAAACCAAGTTTGTTATACGAACCTCTATGACTCTTACCGACAAACTTTGAAATTTCAGACTTCTCAATCTCAACCATTTTGAAAACTTTATCAACTTTTTCTGAAATCACATTCTGAATCGGGAATACAACATCTAAGAACAATTTGTCCGATCCAATCATGGTATAAACCAATCCTTTTGAATCATCATTCAAACTTTTCTCGGATTTTGTGTTTTTCAGATATCCATCATGAAGATTTCCTTCATCTTCATCCTGTGATTCAGATTTACCTGTATCAATCGACTCTTCTTTCAACACACTTTCAACGACTTTACCTACCACCTCTGAATCATGAGAATCATCAGATTTGGAATAGGTTATGTCAATGTTGTCTGGCAATTGGTCTACCATGTTGAAAGCTTTTTCAACCTTTTCCTCATCATAAAATGTAAATTTTTCCGGTGGTGGAACTTGATGAAACTCTGAGCCAATGCCTTTCTTATTCTGCTCAGACTCACCATCACCCGGTTTTATATTGAAAATTCGTTCAAGCACATATGACGACACGTGGTAACTCTTTAACTTGTTGTTATCCTGTTCTAAATCAGCAATCTGTCGCTTCAACTTAGCAACATCCTCAATATAGGAATTAACAACATCTTGTTTTATAGCATACATTCGTTTAAGCTCTTTGGTTGTTTCAGAAAGATAATTCATTCTAGCATTTCTTTGCATTTTTCTTTGAAAATCTTTTCAATTTTTGTGAACTCAAGATCTCTTGTTCTAAATTGCTCATCTTTTTCAGTACAAGCTCTGCACGATTCCATGCATTTCTTGCACTGATCAATTGATGTGTGCTAAACAGACTATTAAAAACAACTATATTAGACTCTCGGAACTAGACACTACAAAGCTTTAAATCTAGACTCAACCTAAAACCACACAATCGGCAAGTGTACCGATCAATGTAGTATAACCTAGGAAGTCCGGATATCGAACCACGAGACTCTATTAATCACGTAGACTAGACTCTGACTAGACACTGACAGACATGACTCAAACTTGTTTATTTGTTTTGGGGGGGGGGGGGGTTACTGAAAATCTAGGAAATCTATATTAAACTAATAAATTAAACTAAAACTAGACTAAGGACGAACGAAGACTGTGAACTTTTCTTATGTGAGAACGGGACCACCTAGACAAGAATCCTGGATTAATTTTTTAAGAGATTACCGAATAAGTTAAATGCACGAGTTATGGAACCGGGATCTTAAAATACTAAACCTATTAATAACCAACGAGGCCCCTCGACCCTTCTCAAGGAGAAACCTGTGGCACTACCTAGGCCGTTAATTCTACCGGTTATTAGACTTCTTCCCAGTTGTCTAATTATTGTGTAAGTACCCTAATGTTGACCTATTCTTTCCCAATCCTAGATCTAGGGTAGTTTAAAGTAATAAATTTGACTTGATAGACTAATAAGACCGACAGGTAAACCAAGACATAACCTTTCCCAAGGCCTATCTAAAGCAATTCGCCGGGTAAGACCTACCAATAGCCCCTCACTTCCCAGGTATTAGGACTAGTAGAACACTAAGACTTAGCAAATTATTAGCACTTACTTCTAGGGGTTATTGCGCAATTCTCCCTAAAGAGTGAAGGTTTTCTAACGTGATATAGACACTCACCGAAACCCTAAACCCTAATATGACTCTATGTTGTGATATAGACCGTCACTAAGAATCATATGAAGCAAATAATAACAATAAACCGAATCAAAGCACGCATACACATCAAACCATTAAATCAAACCTCTTACTAAACACAATCACCCATAACAATCATGCAAATAACGAAAACGGTAAATACTTTATTCAATCCATTCAACTAGTCTAGGTGGTTTATGAAATTAGCCAAGCATCTCAGTAAATGAAAACAAAACAAAGATGTCTAAAACAGAATTCATTGTAACAAAGTTCCAAGAAAGTAATCGATAAAACAAGGGATTAGAAAACCCGATTGATTCTTCGATTCTTCAACTTCGACTCGTACCAATGATTCCCGTGCCTTGAAATCTCCAATTGTTCGCCAAGTATGCTCCAAAGTTGCTCCAAAGAACTCCAAGTTCGAACTGGGGTTTCTTCCAAGCTTAAGATGTATATATATCACTTTTTTCTAACACCCCTTTATTAAATTCGAATAAATCTGCCAGCAACAGCCTTCTGGCGGGGCGCCACCCACTTAGGAATGGGTGGCGGGGTGCCACCTTGTTTTTTTTTCTCATGTACTACATTCAGTCTCTCGCCGGGTGCCAGAAAACTTCCCATGGGGTGCCAGAGAGTGATTTTTCAGCCTTTTAACTCTATTTCAACTCCCCGGCCTTTCTAACATGCTCCAAGACTTGACACTTCGATGTTTTGACTCGTTTCACTCGGTTTCCCGCATATTTAAGCATCAAGGCCTGCAAAACACGATTTTATCAATAGTATGCATATTCTAACGAAAAACCAAACTAAATATAACAAAAACTATACAAACTGTACACGAATAAAAGATGTATTTTGCAATACATCATCAATCAGTTTCAAGTTTTCAGAATCAGAATTTACCTCAGTGATTGGCACTTTGGTGTTTTCAGCAACCTCTGTCTGCTCAGCAACATTCTGCTTTTCTTCAACACCGATATCATCACCAACATTATCAGCTTCCTCATTCTCATTCTTTTCTTCTTTTTCTTCTTTCTTCTCCTCTTCTTCAATATGTTGTTCTTTAGTAACAGCTTTCTCAACTTCTTCATTCACAACAATTTCTTCTCTTTTGATTTCTTTCACAACTTCAACTTCAACAGTTTCTGCTTTAACTTCTTCAGCATCTTTCTTCAGATTGTTCACCATTTCTTCAACATTCTTCTTCATTCTCTCCTCATCCCTTTTTCTTAGACACGATAACATAGCATATCATATCTGATCTCCTTTTCAAATATCTTAACGTATGTGTCATCTTTCAATACATTTCTATAGTATTCAGCTCTCAACGGGACTTTGAGTAGAACATCATCGAAGATTATGTCTTTCTTGGGAACAACCGGTTCTCCTTCTCTGTTATAATAGCATTCTCTCTTTTTATCCCATCTTTTGCTACCAACAGCCATCTCATACTCCTCCTGCATATCATTCATTCTGTTGTAGACCACATTTCTTTCTCTGTAAGTCTTCTCACTTAAGATCTCTTCTCGAGTTTTCTCTTTGATCTCAACTTTTTCTTCATGGACTTCAGCAGTGTCTTTGTCTTTGTTTTCATCTTGAATCTCAGCAACAAAAACAAACTTTCTTTCTTCTGTCATAGCTCTCCCTTGAGCTGTTTTACGAACATTCTCTAAACGATCTTCTTCTGGACAAACTGTGCTCCAGTCAAATCCTTCATCAGGATAGATTACTGCATATGCTCTTGATTTTTCTCTCGGCATATCTTCGATCAACTTTGGTTCTTCTCTGCTTCGATGGTAAATCGCCTTTCGATAATAATCATCGTTGAAAGGACGTTCACTTCCTTCAGCAACTTCAGAGTTTCTGCATTCTCTTTTGAAATGACCCTTTTGCTTGCATTTGAAGCAGGTCACTTTGGATTTGTCGAATCCAAGTTTTGATGAAGCACCTCCAAGTGATTGTTTCCCGGTAATCTCCATGTACCTCTGAGCTCTGCGAATACAACTAGCTAAACACCAACGGATGTCAATGAGCTCCATCTCTTCCGGATCAATCTGGTCGTAGTCTTCTTTGGTCAATTCAGAATTTCCAATTTTTCCAGCTACTAGACCTTCATATGACTCCAGAACAGATGCAAGGAAACTCATTTGCTGCTTCGCTGCATTTATGCTCATTGCAGGAGAATTTTTCAGTTTAAGAGCAATGTTGCACAGAATTTCTTCAGAATCATCAGAATTTGTCTTTGAAGATGAATGATATCCAGAATGATGACTTGTTGATGGTTCTTTCATCTTTTCACCACTAAATGCTGTTTTTGGTGAACCAACGCCTTTATCAGAAAGCACACTGCTTTTGTAGTACAAGCCAACGTTCTGTTGATGTGAAGAATCAGTCATCTTGTTTTGCTTTTGTAGCTCCAGATCATGACTTTCAATCTTTTCAAACAAAGCATCCAGAGTAATTGTATCATACAAAGCATCATTTTTCAAAATAAAAACAAACGTTTGCCACTGATCAGCTCGTGGTAACGCTTCAATCACTTTGTCTATCAATTCCTCTCTTGTTTTATTTATCTCTAATCTTTCCAATTCAATTTTAAGATGACAGAATCTCTCAATCATTTGCCTCACCGACTCTCCTTTTATGTTATCAAACAGATCAAATTCTTTCTTTAATAAAGCGATTTTGTTCTTTTTAATCTGTTTACCCCCTTCAGCTTTAACACGTAAAGCTTCCCAGACAGACTTAGATGACCCATCATGAGTTAGTAAAGCAAAAATATCATTTCTTATTGCTAACTGAATCAATGCTATCATTCTCTGTTCAGCTCCGTATTCAGCTTTATCTTCTCTGGAAAACTTCTTGAACACAAGATCTTCGCCTTTCTCGTCTTTTGGTTTTTCATAACCATACTCCAAACAAAACCAACTTTCATGAGCATACGCCTTTGCCCAGTTGATAAAACGTTCTTTCCACCAGGTATAATCCTCAATGCTATCAAGAGTTGGTGGCTTTGAGTGAGTTCCGTAAAAGTTATCATGCTTGATGTTTTCGTTGATCGCCTTCGTGATGGTTTTTGGTGTAATATTTGTAACCTCAGATGATTCGGTTACGAGCGCGTTGAAAAACGTGTTGTAAAATTCCTCAGCCATGATGTAAACCTGACAATCACAAGAAAACAAACAAACACAATCAGTATACACAATATCAAATATCCTGAAACAGACTGATATTCAGTTGACGTGAAATAATCTCGACACGAAATTTCACTTTTCAAGCGAAATAGAAAGTTCAAGCGAAATCACTAGTTGATCAGTTGAAGCGAAATCAACTGATATAACTTCAAGCGAAATTCCAAGCGAAATTATAAGCTGATGTTTTGAAGCGAAATCTCAAGATTCAACAGCTTTCAAGAGAAATCCCAAGATGACCAGTTTGAAGCGAAATCAAGACTTAACAACTTTCAAGCGAAATCCCAAGTGACCAGTTCTGAAGCGAAATCAAGACTTAACATCATGTTCAAGCGAAACCATCAGCTTTTTCAAGCGAAATTGAACAGATATCTCAAGCGAAATCTTCAGAATAAGGATTTCGCTTGAATTTTCAAGCGAAATACAACTGATTCAAGCGAAATCTTGCTGTTAGTTACGAAGTCGGACACAAAACTTTCGATTTCTCCTAAACGACTAGGAGTTTGAATCTGAAACTTGGTAGGATTGAAGATCAACTGTTTTCGCACAATATACTAAAAAATCATCCAATTCGGACCGTAAAATCCAGTTCAATTTGATGAAAAACCTATCAAAACGTGAAAGAATGAGTAGATGATGAAGAAATGATGCAATTTAGATCTAAAAACGCTGTAATCTAGTACGAATCTTGTTGTTTGATCAACGCAATCGAGCTCCTGCTCTGATACCACTTGTTAGGACCGGTTTTGACTCTGAAACGATTGCGAATCGACTGTGCGACGTGCGGAATCCGTGCACAAACAAGACCGAAACACACAAGACGTAATATAAACGTGATTCTATCTATAAATCTGAAACGTACAAAGAACCTTGAATCACTTGGAAACTTTCTGAAAAAATTACAAATGATTTAGCTTGAATGCTATTTATAGTGGAGGAGATTTAGCTTGAAATGACATGCCACTTTCAAGGGAAATCTTGATTTAGCTTGAAATGACACATGACATTTTCAAGGGAAATCTTGATTTAGCTTGAAACTGTCAAGTGACATTTTCAAGGGAAATCACCACTTTCAAGCTAAATTACATTCAACATACTCTAAAACCTTCTATACTATCATATAACAAGATCTAATCTTATCCTATTACATGATACAAGACGAAGTCAATAGACATAGTGCACTAACAGTGGCTACGGTGGTGGTCCGGTGGTAATGGTAGTTGTTGCGAGCTACGGTGGTAGTTTTTGGGAGGTACGGTGGCGGAGGGTTAGGGATTGTTACAAATCAAAAAGAGGGATTTTGTTCTATTGGTTTGGTGTTTAAGATAGATCAAATATTGATTTTTTGTTGAAGAGTTAAGTGCCATTTACGTCCCTGTGATTTGTTCACTTTTACTATTTCAGGCCAAATTTTAATGTTGCATCGTTTGCCTCCCTAACATTTAGGAAACGTGCTATTTCAGTCCAAAAAATAACCATAGTTAAAAAATTCAGTTAGCTTAGAGGTAACCACAGTCAAAATTGCAGCTGGTCAGGATCGAACACGTGACCAGCTGCTTAGAAACAAACAAGTTTTACCCCTAAACTAACTGAATTTTTTAACTGTGGTTTTTTTTAGACTGAAATGGCACGTTTTCAAAATGTCAGAAAGAAAAATGGTGCAATTTTGAAATTTGACCTGAAATGGTAAAAGTGGACAAACCACAGGGACGTAAATGGCACTTAACTCTTTGTTGAATAATGATGTTATTATAAATGTTAATTTATATTGTAATCTTGTTTTGAGCGACTTTGATGTGTTGGGGGATCGAAGGTTTACATCAGTAGCCTTCCATACTTAGAAACATGCTTTGTACTTGTAATTATGATAAAAACATACTAGTTATAGCTTAAAACACTGAAACATCAAAGTTCAGGGGGTTGTTTGTAAAAAATCAAAAAGTTCTGTAGTGAACACGCCGCGGCACACTGCAGATCTTCCCTCACCCTTCGCATGTCGTGATGAACCTCAAGTCCGCAGTCAGCCTTTCCCTGGTCACGGGTTGGCCAATCTTTTCAACCACTTTTCTCACCTAATCATCTTTAAAACACATTTAACACTAAACCTAACTCACCCACTATATAAGAAAGCTTGCCAACCCTCATTTTCACTTTCCAAACAAATCTAAACTATCAAAACACTCTCAAATCTACTGGAAAATCAAGAACAAGGCAGATTCTTCAAGTGCTAAAAGTGAGTTCAAACTCAGTTTTCTTCATCTTTTCTCCATCATTTCTTCCTCTACAAAGCTTGGAACACCTCTAAGGTTGTTTCCACAAGGTAGAACATCACCATTTTGAGGTCCAAACTTCCTGTTTTGGAAGAATGTATGGAAACTTTTTATGAACTCAACTTTTCATCATGAATCTCATGCCTAACATCTTTCTAAACCCATCTATGGCTATGGGACTTGTTAGAGCTTGATTCTTACAAGTTTAGAGGTGCGAACATCCTCTAAACTTTCTGTTTTCATAGGGTTTAAGACAACCCACAAGTGTTGAAGTCACACAAGTCTACCATAGTTCATATGACAAGACTTGTGTTTGATGCAAGTGTGAACCATGGAAGCTTTGGCTATCCTAACTTGTTCCAGACCTCACTTGATGTTTTAATCTTGTTATTCCAAGTAGTTTACTAGTCACAAAAGTAACATAGCCTCGTCTAGCATCCAACACTTAGTTCATTCTTTCCATGTTGAGACGGCACAACCGGGTTAATCTTACTTGGCTACTTGATGATATATTAGTTAGTTGTATATTTCCTTTTTATTCATGACCATCCGAATCATCCTTGTGATGATTTGTGCATCGGTGAATCATACAATGAAGCTAATCCTCCATGCTTGACTTATATGACAATCTATGATACTCTTGATGGCTTAGCTTAGGATTATATTATATAACATATATAAATATATATACATACCTAACCGAACTCATGATGATAATCGATTTATGGTTATGTGTCATGAACTTAGGTTATTTTATCTAATGTTCTAACTCTCTCGTTGTTTATTCTAATGGGAAAACTAGGACCCATGAAATCACATACAACTTAGTGTCAGAACGAGTACTTAGACAAGATATACTTTATGAATACATACTTTTTGTACTTTAAATTCCAATCTGAATCCTTCGTCATAATCCCGAATACTCACACACCTTCGTTTACCCCATGTAGGGTGACCTCAGTGTTCTATCCTCCAACTCTCCAACTCTTCACGGGATTACCAAAGGGAAGCTTTGCAAAACCGTGAGTACACTCGAACGCCCTTTTTATGCTTTACACTATTGGGTGCAGTATGTTTAACCTATCAAATTACACGAAATCACACTTATACTTTATGCAAACACAAACAATCTATTCATGCATGCTTAAATATGTGATACTTGATTTGTATTCTTGGAACATTCTTATGTGATTCACTTGTCATTAACTTCGTACGAGCCTCCTCTTAACATGTATAGCGCTATAGGAGTAACGCACTGCCCGTAGTGTTGTGGTCATGTTAAGTCTTTAATTAATGTGGTGATCAGAGGATTGACTTGTTTAATTGCATGCCATGATTACATTAATCTAGTTAACTGTTTTTGCCATGTGGATTTGTTTAAACCGTTTTCTATACTTATGCTATATCAAACTTGTGTACTTGCCAATACCTTGTGCGTTGAACTATACTTTTAAACATGTTGCAGGTTGATGATGTTGCTATCGATGAAATCTAGTAGGGACGACTTAGAAATACTAGATTTTGTTATTGTATTGTTGTTGAATTTTGTACTTTAAATTTCCAAATGTTATACTTTGATCTCTTGTGATGTACTTGACAATTTTTATCTATGAAGGAAATCGGTTTTGAATTAAATAGTGTCACAATAGTGTTATGAAGTCTCGAGCAATCTCATTTGTCTCACTCCGATGTTTCCGCCATCGGTTGGGGTGTGTCACTTTCCATCCTTGCCCCAACACACTTTGGATGACTTTAAACCCATTAAAAACATTGTACAGGCCACGTCTGTCATAATGCTGCAAAAGCACAACTATATGAAAATGAGTAAAAGAAGCTTAGGAATCAGAAATATTCATGAAGTGAGGACCAAATAAAACAAGGTCCCCTTGAGTGTTAAGGGGGGCTCTTTATCCAAGCTACATATTAAATCTAACAGAATAATTTAGTGGTATTAATAAATGTAAAGAACTAATAGTTATTACATTATACATAAACCACATGTAAGCAAACTAAAGAAAGGAGCATAAATCACCCCTGTTGCATCCCCTTTCACATGCTAGCTAGCTTTGTTTTTAAGGGTACTTGAACTATATAGAAGTTAAAAATAGGCTGCTCAAATTATATAGTTAATTTAGTAAGCAAGTTCAGAAGCACCTTTACCTTGGAGCTGGTAAAAATAGTTCATGTCAAGGTCAAAGTCAAAAACAAAACACTATTTGTATTTTTTTTAAACTATGAAATATCACTGTTAATATGATTTAAAAGATCTACGCATATTTTAAATACACTTTGATTATCTTTTCAATGAATTAGCCTCATTCAACTCATTTGAGGTGTTACCATTTTACATAATTTTTTTTTATTTTCTTAATTTGACCAATGACCAAAGATAGCCCAAAAGAATGTGATATTACCATTTTACACAAGTTTTTTAATTGGTCTTTACTACTTTCTTTGCCCTTCAACCATTTGTTTCTTGACTTCAGAGAATTCATTCCAAGCCTACAAGTAACAAAGATTATTTATAATACAAAAGAATGAAAGAAAAGAAACAAGGCTAATATTGTATATAATACAAAAGAAGAAAACAAACAAGACTACTAAATGATTCTTGACAACAAAATTCAGATCTAGTTCTTTACTCACCAAAACTTTAATGGCTTAACAAAGTATACACCTTTTAGTCTCAACCACTAATCAACACTGTCGATCCGTGTCAGGAAGCACAATCAGAGTCGAACTAACAAAAACAAATTCAATGAAGAAAAATTAGGTCAAGATAGACACATTAAAAAAGAAAAAAGACGTTGAACCAGTTACTACTGAGCATCTCAAAAATGTTAGATTTGACTTTATTATCCCAAATAGAAACCGCGTAACGGTGGCTTTTGAACTCGCACCAGAAGTTCATCAGATTTCTCCATGGGTTCTTCTTATGGAAGCTTCATTACACTCGAAAGAAAAAGAGCGATAGACAAAATCGTAAGGGTCACCGGTGGTTCATACGTTCGCCGGAACCCTAGTCTCCTCCACCGGAGCTCACCTTTGTCCGATTTCAGCGGTTCGAGAGAAAGAGAGAGAGATGAGAGACGCCTAATCTAGGGCTTGAGGTTTCATCTAATCTGATTTGAAATGTGAGTGAATATTTAGCCGCCAAAATATTTCAGAGTGTTTTTGAAATTTAAGTCAGTATATTTGGCAAAAAGTTGGCTTTACAGTCAGAACCTTAACCGCCGCCGTCACCATTGATGTTCAAAGGTTCCACATCACCGATCTCTCTCTCTCCCTCTCCTCTTGTCGCTCATCTTTTCTCTCTCTAGCTCCAGAGTGTCTCCATCTGTATAGAGATGGGGTAATGGGAAGGGGATTATGAGAAACCCTACTTCATACATGGATTTGGGCGGGATTTCTCAGTTTTGTGTTTCACTGGATCAAAGTGTAACACCCTGAAAACGAGTTTGGTAATCAAACCACGTTAATATTAAAAGACGGGTAAAGTACAGTTGGGGGTAAAAGTTAACCCGTAAACAAAATAACTAGGAATAAATTTACCTAGTTATTAACATGTAAACAAGTAATAAAAACATGGAGTTGTAGTCTTAAATAATTAAAACTAAACATGAGGGACCAAAAAGGAAAAGAGTTGAAAGTTAAATAATAAAAACTAAAAACTAAACACAACACCCACATTGAGTGTGTGTGTATGTGTGTGCGCGCGCGCGTATGGTCAGGGGAAAGAACAAGGGTTTCACCCTTTGTTCAAACTCAAACCCAAAATTGAAGATCAATTCAAGACCCGAATTGAAGCATGAACGCGTATAAACGATCACCTAGACAAGGGGATCAGGTATGTCTTAAAACCTTGACCGGTGAAAGTTGAAATTTGAGACAAGTAGGTTACTTGCAAATAAATTGTTGGATGATGATCCAAAGATGAAATTAGGTATAGGTGTATGCTTAATTTTGTTAGACATAAGGAAATTATGAGATAAGATCACTTGTAAGTGATTAACAAGTAGATTATGAAGTGGGTTTTGTTTTTATAATGAAGATGATGATATACATGTGCTTAGAATCATCATATTTTATAGTAAAAGCAAGATACTTGAACAATTTATAAGTTTGAGTACATGTTCATACATGACTTGAAATGGGTTTTGTATGTTATGATGAAATTGGTGATTTTATTCATGTAAATAGATGTTAGAAATCATGATATCTTCTAGTTTGTATGTAGAACTTGATTATATTAGGTATTTGGATGAATGCCTAGTAATATGATGAAACGGGGTTCGCTTATAGATGAAAACCCTTAGTTCTTGCATAATGAAGGAATAAATTAGCTTTGATAATCGAGAGCTAAGTTAACTTGATCTTAATAATAGCATGAACTTAGATTAGAAATTTGTTAAAACGGTGGCCCAAAAATAACGCCTACCGGATAACTGATAAAATGCCTAAATGAGTGGTTGAACTTAAATGTGCATTTCATATGATTAAAGGCGGTTGACTTTTGAAAGTCAAACTGACCTATAATACGATCGAATGATGATTTTGATATAAAGTCTGTAAGATGGAATAGTCATGATAATTGATGACTAATCTAACCATTTTGCGAATTATAAATGATAGTTTGACGCTTGACAAGCTAGGTGGAAGCTTGGAGAAGAAGCGGGTCAAACGGATCATGAACGAAGGAAAAGCGTATTTGAATGCAAGGTAAGTAGAGCTTACATCTTTTAGATAGAATACCTATTCATGTATTTGGTTAAAAACCAAGATGACTTAGTATGCGAAATGAGTCTTTGAATTATGGCGTTCCGACACGAATTAATACGGGTCGGAATAAATAAAAATGTTAGGAAACCATGTTTGATGATAAAAAGGGTAAAATGGTACATTAGTCACGCATTGACAAATTAACAATAAATTGTGAAAAGATTCACGTTATAGAGTAAACAAAAATGATGAATGGGTAAAATGGTCATTTAGACCAAACGGGTCAAATGGTGATGTTATCACCTGTAAAGACTCTAAAAAATGTCCCAATTTTACCCGTAAGTGAAAACCCGGACCCCTGAAACCCTAATCCATATTAAAAATCAAGAAATTCAGAATCTTGATCCTCTTGCGGGCCGCGTAAGCCTTAAGGGGAAGCTTACGCGGGCCGCGTCAATGTATGGTTGACTGGATAAGTATTCCCGAGCCACGTATTGACCAGCTGTTGAACCTACTCGTGACCAATCAGACCTACGCGTAGACTAGGCGGCCACGCGGGCCGCGTAAATGTTGAGCCAAGGTTCACGTGGGCCGCATGAACCCTATTTTTCACCTATAAATAGTTTGGGGCAGGGGCTTTCATTCTGTGTCGACGAAAACTTTCAAAAACAAAGTTTCACTACTCTGAAGTCGAATTTACTTTTATTATAGTGGGGTGCTGCTACGATACCGGGTATTAACTCAATCGTTGCTACGATTCAATGTCCGATCGATTAAAACTATCCAATGGATGTTTAAGTGTTGCCCACATTAGGGTTATGCTTTGTCATTCATCGTGAATTCGATAGATGTTTAAGTATCGCACTTTGTTATTTATTGTGAGGGTTTAATCTCGTGAGTTATCGTAAATGCTGTATTAGTTACTGACCTAGTTCGTGCGCACGTTATTAATTTAGGTTACAAGGCTAAACAATAGACTAGACTCTGCCCGTGTTAAATCTGCAATGTGAGTCATTCTTTTTTTATCAAATTACTTTCAAAATCATGTTTACTTTCAAAGTGATAATTACAGGGATTAAGTCTTTGTAATCTCCAAATACAGCCGGTATGTGGGGTTTTGTATACAATACTTGATAACCGTCACCATTGGACAACGAGTTAGCCAAGGGGTGATATGACCATAATCACAGACACCATTGGACAACGAGATAGCCAATAGGTGGTCGAGTGATAAATATCGTGGGTAGATGGTTGATATATAAACATTGTAATCGCTCTTAATACTGTAAATTATAACAACGTGTCATTTTAGTAAAAAGAATGATTCACCAGTATTTCCCTGCTGACAAAACCTTTTTCAAACATGTTTCAGGTGATCTGTTGTGATCAAGGAAAAGTGTCGTGAAGCACTACAAGCTTAAGGAAGTGGCTCAGTATAAATAAAGAAACATGTTTTGTAAAATAAAGATTTCCCAGAGAAATCATCTGATTGTAAATTTCAAGGGGTTTTATCCCGAATTATGAAATAAAATAATTAGGCATTTTCAGTTTTAAAATGATCCTGCTAAAAAATATTCCGCTGTCAATTCAATTAAATAAAATACCACGGGAGTTCCTGTCCCGCGGCTCCTGACCGGGTCAAAACGGGGCGGGGGCCGTGACATCACCAGTTGATAACGAAGACTAATGTTTGCTTGTCGAGTCTTATGCTCACAGGAATAAATAGAGTATGAGAATTTGCGTTGCTATGAAATAGCAGCTAATATGATTAGGTATTAAAACGGGTCATACTTTGACCCGAGCCAGGTATGTGTAAATCGGATTATAGCTAAAATGTGCGATTTTGGTCAAATATGTTGTTGAAAGTCCTTCGTCGCAAAAGAAGGGACTAAAATTGACCAAAAACGCCCTTGAACGATAAATCGGGCAAACGACCCTTAAAGGTTGTTTGAAAGTAAGTTTTATGATCGAGTAGGCCTTTTGCTAAGTGTAAAAGTTTAAGGTATAAGCCTTTTTGGTCAAATGCCTTGAAACGAGTCTTTTCATAAAAATTACTAAACCTAAGGGTATAATTCGGAAAATATGATTTTACCTTATGAAATCCACCACAAATATTGTTGTGGTGGAAAATAAAAAGAAGTCTTAGTATGGTAATAGGTGATAAGAAGGAACGAGCGATAATTAAGCTTAAATGCTTAAATTCTCTCAATGGGTCAAAATGAATTATGCGCATAACTTAGTTAATGGCTGTGTAATTCATAAAAGTTATAAACCCGAGTTAAGGATTTTGGGTTTAATGTGTAGGTCATGGCTTTAGGACCTTATAGAAACAAGATTACTTGGTAAATCATGAACGGGTCAAAAGCTTAACAATCGAATATAAAGCTGAGGGCTTAAAACCAAGAAATTTATAAATCCGGATGTCGGATTTTAACTACATATGATGGAGGAACAAATTACGATCACGTAGGAAGAAACGGGTCGTAAAACGGATATGATTTGTGAAAGTTATGAGCAAATGAGTAAAATTTGGTAATGTTGGGCAATATGCAAACCCAGCAACAAACTTTCTGTTAAAATAGGGTCGTCGCGCCCCGCGACGGAAAAAGTAAAATACGGTCGCGCCCCGCCAGGGCTCTCGCACCCTGCGAAGGCCCAAGGTAGAACTGGTCGCGCCCCGCGAGGGGCTTAATAACTGGCAAAAACTGTTTTTCTTGTTCGTTTTGGCATTCGGACTTGATTAGACACGTTATAAACTTCGTATGACTAACTCATTTCATGATTTATGAAATGTAGGTATAAATTGAAGTGCCGGATGACGATCAAGCTCACTAAAGAACCGAACACGACCAAAAATTCAAGCTTCCGCATTACGTTTTGTCGTCACACATAAACAACAATATTGTATTTGATTGTTTTAAGTTTTAAGAAACTCGTATTTTCAAATGTATGTGTATTTATTTATATACATTTATATGCGAAACTTATATGAAATATCGTTAAATAAAGTAAGGGTCTTACACAAAGAGAAACTTCTGTATACTGGATTTGTTCGCTCCATTGCAATGGGTTTTTAGGGCTTGAAAAAAATGAGGGAGAGGAGATGGTTATGTTCAGATCTAAAAATGCCTAGGGGCTTTTGAAATTTGAAATCCCGCCCATCTCGCCCAAGACATTTCCAGGGTGTTTGAAAGCTTGTTTGCGAATCAATTTGTGATTTAGAGCATTGTACAACATGCTTCCAATGTACTTTTTAAGTAAGTGGCAAATGACCAAAGTTGCCCCTCGAATATGCATATTATATAGTATAGATATATATGGTGAAGATCATTTAGTAACCACCATTTATTGCAAGAACCAGTGTAAACACGACAATACTACTTAAAAAAACTCACAACTTTTTTTCGTAAAAAGTCGCCTGGAAATTAATCCAAATACTCATAGAACCCTATCTGACCTGACAAATTCAGATTAAACTCAACCCATGCACAACACTCTTACTCCTATGTGTCAAACATATTACAACATGACATAAGGAATATTTAATTCTTCCGATAGAATTAAAGATGTCATTACCAAAAGGGTTACACTTGTAGAGTTAAAATTTAATGCATGTAAATTGCCTATAACCTAGTGCCTAAAGGTTATGGTGTTGATCGGTAACTAAAGGCACTTAAGCTAATTCAATGAAAACTAGCAATAAGACCTGCGCGCGTTGCAGCGCGGGTACGTCACAAACATCGAATGGATTAGTTCAAATGTTATGTGATGCGTTAATCATATGAAAACGCGTGTTTCGACGTTTCCCGATTGAATTCAGTGTAACCTATATAAGCATTGCGATTGGATCAAAACATAAAGGAAATCAAATTTATATCGTATAATCATAATGTATTATATGTGACTCGACTCATACATAGAAAACGTAACACATGTAACGGAAAAGTTGACACATATAATTAAAATAGATTAATTAGAACTTTTTTGAAAAAAAGGAAAAAAAGAAACCCCGATTTGACTCCACTCGATTCGAAACAAATTTTACCAAACATTCATAAAATAAATACGAAAACATATTATATTTTACCTGACTCGTTTCCCAAAAAAGTTTACATAAAAACATACACAAACTTGAATGTATACCGAAACGTACATAAAAATGGTTTTTCTATACGAAAACGTATTATATTGACCTATCTCATTTTTAGAAAAAGTTTACGTCGAAACGTAGAGCAAATCGAATTCATACCGACAAATAAATAAAAATATGCACGTAAAAAATAGTTTTTTAAAGTAAAGGAGGTTAAGGGGTAAACTCAAAACAAATTATTAGTACAAAACTTAATATGTTAAATACGTTCGTAAAATCGTGCCAAGTAGCACCAATGCCACACCACTGACAACGACCATCAATGTCAGGATAAATAAATAAATAAAAAAGGAATAAATAACATCGAATGAAAAATAGACATAAAATTGTTGAACCACGCACGCTCGTTGCGTCATGTTAATGCGAAAAATTAGACCGTAACGTAAAACGTAGAAAAGAATAACTAAATTGATCTAGAACCCGCACGTTGCGATGAACTTCTCAAACGAAGAAAAATAGACGCGTTGCGATGGGTCTGTCAAACAGAAAAAAATAGACAAAAAACATTGAACCCCATACGCACGTTGCGGCGTGTTGACTCGCAAATTTAGAATGAAACATAAAACGAAAAACTTGCCAAAGATAAAAGTACTAGGGACTAAAGTTGAACATAAAAAACTGTTTGTGTTAAATTGAAAAAAATAAAAAGCTTTGTGTTAAAAGTAAAAAATCAAAGGGGTTAAAATGTAAAAGATAAAAGACTTTTAGGTTGAAAGTAAAAATTCTAATTTTTTTTTTTTTTTTGAAAAACACCCTATGCATAGGGTACAACCATATGAAGCACCAATATGTTGCTTATTTATAATGTGGTAATGTTGATATTTAGTCATTATCAAGTTGAATGTGCATTGTATGAGTAATCATGTATTAGGCATGTAAAAACAATTGTATATCATTTTTGGATAAAAAGCACATAAAGTGTTTGTAACATAATGCTTTGAAGCCTAAGAGTGAAAATAATTAACTTAACGCCCTGAAGACTAAGGGGGCGTTTGGTTCGCAGGAATTCAATGGAATTTAAAGGAATTGGAATCTGAATTCCATATCTTAAGATGTTTGATTCACATAATTTGATGGAATTGGAATCTAAATTTCAATCTTCATGTGTTTGGTTGACAATGGAAATGTACATGAAGATTGGAATTTAGATTCCAATTCCATCAAATTCGGTAAACCAAGCATCTTAAGATATGGAATTCAGATTCCAATTCCTTTAAATTCCATAGAATTCCTACGAACCAAACGCCCCCTAAGGGTTAAGGTTTTGGTCGGTATGGTTATAGAATTGTGGTTAATACAAAGCTAAAATTGATGCAACACTTGCAAATTGCGCAAATTAAGTGGCTAAAGTCATATAATGTCATCAATGAAATTATGTGTAGCATTTGACATCGTGTAAAGAAATAGCGAAAAACATTGAAAATTTGAAATATGTCACATGTGAAAGGTTCAAAATTATGAAGACTAATTAGGTGAAATAACCAACTGTTCGTTGCTTGCATGCATGACGCATATCATGCTCATGCTGATTGATGAAGATTCATTTAATGAAAAGGTTGAGCATTTACCCAATGACCATCTTAGTTAGCGCTTAATGTTACACATAGAGAGAAATGTAATTCTTGTAAAACCAATTCAAAGACCACTGGCCATTTGTAAATCATTTCTCCAAAACACAACAAAATTTTAAAACAATATAAGGATGATAACCATACTGAGATGAATACGAAATGTTACCACTAGATCTCAATCAAATTATCCCCTATAAATCTCCCCTCCTGCAGGTGCAATCTTTCTTTGTGTAGATAATTTTTTTTCTTTTATTTTCCATTTTTGAACAACATGCTTCCCAGTTAATGGTGCAGCTACCCACTCTGCATTAGTTTGTGCAGAAGCAACAGAACTCTTATTTGAGACTGAATGTCCCCCTTTAGTGATATCTGCAACCACAGGTGTACTTTTTACCTCAGATGACCCGTTCATATTTCCCTTTTGCTCCTTCAAATCCATATCTGCTGATGTTTGGCTAGATGATGATAATCCACGTCGCTGCAAGATGGGTCGGTCAAGATGCTCTATAAACAAGTTAATATCTTGATATTTATCGGATACTTCTCCACTGCGTAAATCAAGTAATATTGTGTAAAACGTGAACTCCAAAGTCTGTGATAGTGTAGTTTATGTGGATACTACAACTTACTGTACGATATTAACAACAGATTCATGTTCTTTGAGCAAATCCAGCAACTGTAACAAAATGGAGAAAACAATTAATTAATAATGTTGGTTAAAACTAATAGCATTACCCATTTATTTTGTTACATTAATACCTTAGAATTCTCCACTGCTTCTTGTTTCAGTCTCTCTGACTCTTTTACCAGTTTTAACATTTGGCTTTTTTCAAAAGCAAGGGCTTTCAGAGCCAATTTCTCCTTTTCTACCTTTACTTTATCTGCTAACTCCTTTTCTCTATAAGCTTTAGTCAATCTCCTCTTCAATACCCTATGCATCTAATGGAAGATAATCTTGATAAAAATAAGCATCAAACAGTTCATAGCAAGTCTTGATCATAAGCCAAATTGCCAAAAGTAGCTAACAAAGTTATACCTCATCAGAACTTATAAAAGATCTACGACCTTCGTTCAACAAACCAGACATACGAAGTTGAAGTTCTTTCAATTCTTTAACTAAAACCGCCTTCTGTGCATACACTTCTCTAGCATGCTACAATGTTGACAAAAATTAAGTAAATTCACTAGTATGTCTGACAATGTTGTGTTATATATCCTTCTAAAAACTCAAAAGAAATAATCTAACGAACAGTCGAACATTAACAAAAACATTTGAACACATGCATCAATAGAAGTCATAACATCTACTCTTTTGCCACTACCTTAACACACTTCTTAACAGACAATTATAAGAATCCATACACCTACGAGAATGATCATTAATTAACCAATAAAAATCTAACAGTTTTGTTCTAAAGGTCTATGGGTGTACTAGCTGTCTATGTGAAATGGACATACCGGATATATCATGTGAATTAACTGAGCAAAAGCCAAAAGGTAAAACATATCAGAAACAAAATATAATTTTTCTTAACGAAGACAATTTAAAACCTTGTAATTTGTATACTTTACGGGCTGCTGCGCCTGTTTAAGTGCCTCCACCTCTGCAAGAATATCTAAACTACTAGTAGCTGCTTCCACTTTTGCTTCTTCTGCAGCTTTCTCTTTCAATTCAACTTCTCTCTTTAAACTGACGGCCCGATCCAACCTTGAAGCCAGAATTCTCTGCATATACTCAAATATCATAGGACAATCGCATAAACTGATTACTCAGACCTTATAGAAAATTATAAGATCACAATAACTAATTTTACGAATCAAACATAAACATATCATGCAAATTTAGGTGACCAACAAAGTTGCAAAAATAACGTATAGCCGAAACTAGATTCACCTTATTCTTTGTAGCCTCTTCGATTGAAATATTAAGACGTTCAAATGCACTATTGATATTGTCGAATGTACAATCGTCATCATAATTTTCCATTTCAACCTCGCAATCCTTTTTATCAGTAATGGCCCTAAAATGCTTCTTACAATATTTACTCAGACTAACGCAAGCCACATACCTGCAAAACTGTTTTTAACAACTGATCAAGCCATCATGAACCTGCAATCGATTAGAAACCAACAAAAAAACGATAAAATTTAGGTAAATCAAAAGTTTGAAGTGATTCTTTACTAACATTAGTCACCTCGATGACACAATTCGAATAGAAATATGCAAAATCTAATCAACTGTTGATCGATCGTAAATTTAAATTTAAAATTCAAATTTTGGTGCCAAATTTAGTATCGTGAATAAATTAGGGTTCATAGATCTCATGTAGTCTTTTTTATTATTATTCTGTAAATCACGTGCTAGAAATCATAACTGAAAACAGTTTACTCAAACATAACAACGGATTGTAGATCTTACAACAACTTAAGCACAAAACTTATAGAAAAACGAACAATCGGTTAAACAAGTGGAACGAAACTAATCAATGTATATGAAGAAATGAATTAAGCTATTGTATTGTTTACCAGATTAAAAATTTTCTTGAAACAAGCAACCGGATGAACAATGAAGACCGATCGTTCTAGGGTTTTGACGCTTCTGAGAGAGTATTTGACTTGTGTGTGTTTTGTGGCCTTATTTTATTAAAAACACTAGAATCCAGCTTCAACCCTCCAAATTCCACACTTGGCTTCATTGGTCCCTAGAGTTTATTAGCTTTTAGTTCCAGCCACCAGGTTATCACATAATTTATATATTTGTAACTAGGTTAGAACCCCGTGTATTACACGGGTTGATTAAATATATTTTTATATAATAAAAAGTTACATCTTTAATTACCCTTGTATAACATGAGTTGAATAAGCACGTGGACTACACGGCTTAAATAAATATAATGTAATCAGTTAACACACAGTCGTCAAAATACGTTTTTGGTAAAAAAGAACTTTGATATACTATTTACATATTAGAACATTTTACTTTGTTTGTTATTTTTCTATTATTAGGTTATAAACTTGTGTATTACAAAAGTCCATTAAATCCATTTATTTCTTCTTTCCCTATTCATGACCCATTGCTTTGTACCTAAATCTTAGTTTTTATTCTTCCCTACTTAATACATGTAATCTCAATCAAGTAATCAAAACTAAAGAGGAAAACAATTACAAAAAATGATATGCACTTTTCAATTTGAATTCACATACAGAACTAACATGAGGCAATCAACCTGCAAATATGGCTTGTTTGGGATTTAGTCAGCGAAACGTGGGCTGGATCTCTCCTCCGAGTGGATGTTGATAGCTCAGAATGAAAAGGGGCTTGCTCCATGTGAATGGCCCCATAAATTTAAGAGATCCAATTGTGTTTGGACTACATCTCCGGTGAAAACAGAGGGAATTTTGCTTGGGTTTCAGGCATTTGCGTTTGCACCACATCCCCATTCCATTTTGCGAGTCAGTTGATGTCGGTCATCAAACGATAGTGGGATCCTCACATGTTAGTCATGTGAGGGAAATAAACTGAGATAATTAACTTGGTTAGTCACAAAGGATTAAACCAGCAACAAAAATAAACTTAAAGGATGTTTTTAGCAAGTTTTAAACATTAAGGCTGGAACCTGCAAGTTTGAGGAAACATAAAGGACGTTTCGTGCAATTTACTCGCAAAATAATAAACTAAAGATAAGTATAAAGATTATATTAGAAAATAAATATAAATATAAATATAGAGATATAGTTATAGATAAACGTCGACTTAAAATATGGGATAACTTGATAAATTATTTTAAAACTTGTAATTTATAAGATAAAAATAAACATAAATATATGGCAAAAAAACTAAAAAATAAATGTCTATCGTATCGACACGTGTCCATCAGTTAGTTTCTTTTATTATATGTATAGATTTAAAAATCTAAACTCAAAATTGTTTTCTGTTGTGAAACGAGCCTAATAGCGAATAATAAAAGAAGAAGAAAAGAATCATAGGTAGAAGAAGAACTGATATTATATTGATTAGATGTATTCTACAATAAGATACAATATAATATATATATAGGAGATGGAAATTTGGTGAACAAGATAAGTTATATATGGAGTTAATAACCATAATATTATTTATTTATAACACTCCCCCCTTGGTTATAACCTAATACGCTTGTAGATGTTGACTCGTTAGAAACCTTGCTAGGAAAACCGAAGGAGACAAAACCATAACTAACTGCTAAGGGAAAAAGAGTGTAACGTGTAAGACGTATTTTCTCCCATGATACTTCTATATCAGGTTTGTTGCTCGTTAAAAACCTTACTAAGAAAAACCTAGTGAGATAAAACTTAGTGAAGGGAAAAAGAGTGCAACTTGTATAATATTCCCCCTCATTTAAACATGTATCCTTTAAGTGACCGGGGAAGATCTTCTGTGAAAGTTGCTCAAAACATCGTGTAATGATTTGTCACTTGATGTCTTGAAAAGCAATCCTTTATGCTGAGTTTTTTGGTCAAAAATCTGATCAAGGATAATGTAACCAAATCTGTAAAGTGAGGTAGAGTGCTTAGGTGATTAAAGATGTTGAAATGAATGTAAGACGTGTAATATAATCGAACACAGAGATTTATACGAGGAAAAGCCCTTGATCACTAGTAGATCACCGCACAAAAACCTCGGGTAGTGAAAATTATCACTACCAACTATATTGCACAATCAAAAGAGATTACAACTTCGGATGTTGATCAAGTGTGTTACAACTAATTGCTAAGAGTGTTTGTGAGTTTTCTGGTTCGTAATGTGTGTATGCGAGAGTGTGCATTATTCCTATTAACACTTGATCAACCCATTTTGAATAACAATAACAACTAAGTCCGATAATCATGCAAGACCATGTTCACTCCCCATGACCGTTGTGGAAATAGCACGTGCAATATCTATAACGAATTATCTCCGAGATTCCAGCTATGACTCAGTCCACTTCGTTGATATCCTACACATGAACATAATAAAATATCAAGAAAAATTGTTAGAACCCATAAATAATAATAAGGATCCTTAATCTTCTGAGTCCCTGTACTACTAGCTAAGGATAACTGATCCAGGCAACACCTCTGAATATTGGATCTATAATTATGAAAATCTATGCCCTAACAATTGCCCCAATATGGCAGTTGTGATAAGAATTCACAGTTGTCATATTCCTGTTCAATTCGAACTAGCCGTTAGTCTGCCCAACTAGCCGTTACAACTTCTGACGGATAAGACTTGAGTAGCTACAACCATCATTGCGATTTATAGGGTAGAGATAACTCCTCAATCTCTTTAAAGATCAGAAGAGCCATTCGTATATCTTCACTCCAGAGTTTTTAATCAGGTATTATTCTCTCGTCCTCTTTATTTTCTTCACCAAATTCTTCATCCCTTCTTCTTTGAAATGGCAAAGATGATCACCCGATCCTCTCTAGTACCAGCCTAGAGAAGGATAACACACCCGAAAGCCAAAATCTCTTGATGAATCCTTCATCAGAGATTTGTAAGTTCACTAACCTGGATATAGAGAACCTTGCCCCCTTGTTTTCCACCGGAAACTGTTTCCCAGCCATTTGACCCATCAGCTCGCAGTGATGCGGTTTCGCCAGTGTGGTTTTGTTTTCCAACCTTACCCTTTATCCTTGTAAGTCCCGAAAACCGGATCTAACAATGATATCATAACTAGTTTGATTGGTGGCAGAATCACACAATCAAACTTATTTAGTAATAATCACAAGAAATAAGATGAAGCAGAGAAATTGTCCAAAAAAGCTTAACTTGCATACAATGACTGTCAAATACAAGTTACAGCATAAATCAATAAGAGTCAACAACCCTAATCAGAAAAACTAAACAAATGTTTATAGGAGAGTCAAGCCCACAACTCCCCCTAAACCCTAAGCCTATGCGCCACCCAAGCCCACTCCATACAAGCCCAAAACCTCAAACTAACAACTAGCCCAAACCACTAAATAGTAACAAATGTATAAAACTTTAAGGGCCCAACAATCTCCCCTAGGTTTATAACATTAGTGCTTCTTCAGCTCCAAGTTCCACCAGCTTCACTTCCGCCAAACAGAGGAGTAGCGTCGACATACAATCTCGAACCAATCATGTTCACCATAGCACTTGTCCACGACTTCGCACATACTTTATGCTGTTCATTTGTGCGAATCTGGTTCTCGTTCAAAACCTTAATATCTTCCTCATGAAAACTTATCAAGTCCAACGTGTCAGCCAGACGGTAAGCAGATTCTTCAGTAACGATCACTGCCTCACCCATCCTAGGATCATACGTCCAGAATTTAAAGTTCTTCAGCACTCCTTTTGGAAACTTTAGAGCAGCTGGAATAACCTTTTCTATGTCAGTTAGTGGCCAAATCACAGTCTTTATAGTTCTGTGGGTGTACGGATCACGAAAGCTATGATTTTTCTTAACAAAGGATTCTACATACTTCATGTTAGGAAAATCGTTCTTAACTTCTCTCTCAAGTTTTGAGTCAAACGCCCAACCTCTTTCACGCTGGTTCGGATCAGAATCATGATAAGGAGCTCGCAACAGATTCTTTAGATCTATCTTTGTCCATGATTCAAACTTAGACTCCTTGGAGTAATACTCTCTGTGTTCACTCTCTCTGATCACCAACCACATCTTCTTGTCGTGATCGTACCTCCAACTTGTAATTCCAGAGTTAATACCAACTTTATCATAATTACTCGAACCCAGTTTCATAACGTATCGATCAGAAGTCTTTGTTGGATCTTTTGGATGAAAGTTTTCATCAAGAGGATTAACAACTTGATTTTTCATTATAAGCATCTTTTTGTTGTTGGGCTTCTTTGATGGCAATTTCCTCTTCTTCTTTTGTGCAGCTGCCAAATACTCATTTAAACCAGCTTCACGTTCGGCATTGGTTGCAGCCTTTTCTTCAACTGTTCATTCTCGTTGAGCAACGTTCATCGGATCATCGTCTTTGTCAGCAAATTCATTTCCAAACTTCTTTTCCAAGTTTTCTTTCAAATCGAATACCTTTGACATCAGCATATTCACGTCACTCTGTAGTTCATCAATAAGTTGATCTTTATCGTACACTTGAGCTTGCAACGATGTAACACCCCGAAAATATAAATCTTTATATTATAAATTAAATGCCAGATATAAATAAGATAAAGTAACTAGGAATAAATAACCTAGTTAATCACAAGTCTTGTAGTAATAAAGAAACTTGGTTAAAACACATTATATGCAAACTTGGAGAGTTGAGGGACCAAAAGAGATAACTAGAAAACTAGTTTTCATTAAATAAAACACTAAACACCAAAACACACACTCTAAGTGTGTGTTCTGGTCGAAAATTCCAGAGGAGCCAAGAGCTCTCATCTTCAAACCCTAACTTGCTCAAATTGATCGAATTGAAAGGCCAAATTAGTCCCAAATCGAAATCCAAGCTCATATTAGCGATTACCTAAGTGAAAGGATCACAATGTATGTTAAATTTCATCTTTTGGCTGCATCTTGGAATTTGGATGAACATAAGAAATCGAAATCTGAACTTGATTGATTGATGTTTAGATAGAATTAGTAATGAAAACGTGTCTAGGAGTAAACCCTAGTCAATAACTTGTTGAATTAATGTTTAATTATGAAATTCATGATCATCCATTATGTGTGTTTAATGGGTTTTGTAGAAATATGATGAACACTAGAATTATGATTATCAAACTAGTGTTATTTGGGCTCTATGAAGTAAAACTAGAATGTTGATGTAAGAATCTGACATATGAACTTGTTAAAGATGTTTAAAATTGGCTAAATAACTAGTCATGAGACTTGATTGTTGGTTTAGTAAAATTATGCCCTTTAGGTGTTTGTAGAAATGCCTAAAAGAAAGCTAAATGTTGAAATTCTGAACGAAACGCATATTCGAATAATGTGATGAATTATGCGTTATATGACACGAATGGAGTTCTAAATGAATCGTTGATTGAACTCTATAGGCAAAGAAATCGAGTCTTCAAGCGGAAAAGCCGGAGCGGACACGTGCTTGAAGGGAACGCTCTGAAGGTACATAACTATGGTTTCGTTACATTATGCTTGATTATGGATTTTAGTTGGTAGACTTGAATTAGCATAATATGTGAATTTGGTATATTGTTGAAGTGATGAAGTTCACTAGACGAACAAACGGGTCAATTATTGGTTGGAATAAGTTTGGTATGTTAATGAAATGGTGGTTTCCATTAGACAACCAAACGGGTCAAATAATGGTTGAATTGGTAGTGTTCGAAGTGGCTTGAATGTCACTCGTTGAATTTGAACCATGAAAGCGTAAACCATGGAATGGGAGCGATAAGCCAAAGTTGACAAGCCTGGGAAATGGGCAACTATGTTTAGAAACCAATAATGAGGAATTATGCAAAGCATGAAGTTTAACTAAACGGGTCAAATAAATAAAAAGGGGGATTTATAGGCTAACAGCTTAAAACCCGGATTTTTATGCAAAATGATGGTAAACGGGTTTTCATTTAAATTATGGTCACGTAGGAAAAAGAATCACGTAAAACGGACTTGTAGATTGAAAGTTATGGAGGTTTTAAGTTTGATTTTGGTAAAAAAAAAATGGAGCTGGGCAGATATGCAGGTCCAGAGACGGACCTGCTGGAAAGTAGACTCCCTCGCGCCACGCGAAGGGAGACATGCAACCCGACGCGTCACACGGGAGCCCGCGCGGCACGCGACAAACTAAACGGAGTCTCTCGCGTGGCGCAAGAGACATGGATTTAAGAATTTTATTTTGTTTATTCGATATCAGAACTTGTTTATAAGTTATCATAACTAACTTTTAAGTTGGTTTTGATCGTAGGTGAACGTCAATGACTCCCGGATGAAGATCAAGCGAATATGAAGAACCGAACATATGCCTTTTGAAGCTTCCGCAATGTCCCTACTTGTTTTGTTTTGAAATGTGAACTTGTATACACTTAAACTACATTTTGAATGTTTCTAAACATGTATGGATGGTGGCTTAACAAAAGTTTTTGTAAAGTCGCATTTTCTATGTAAAATGCGTATTTTGTGTTTTTAACCGTGTTAATCAAAGATGGGTCTTACAAGTTGGTAATCAGAGCTCAAGATTGTTAACAAAGTGTGTTCGGTTCGAAGATTGATCAAACATCCGGTAAGAATTAGTTATTTAGTAGATTTTAATAGAACATTAGAAAAGGGAATTTGATTTGATGTGCATGGGAAGAGCTTGTTAACACACTCAAACCCGGAAAGTGCACTAAACATGAATGGTTTAAGCAAGTGGTGAACTTGGCTAAACCAAGGTAACGATGTAAATAATATAGAATGAAATGTTTAACAATTAATATAAACATTTCAGATTCAAGATGGCCGAAGGAGGTAATGATGATACGGTGCCGATAGTCACCGAACAAATGAGAGAAGTGATTGCCGAAGAGGTAGGAAAGGCAATCGAGAATAGTGTATCTGGTTTAAAAGACAAAATTCAAAGTACTGTGCTTACGGTAGTTGAAGAACGGATCAAAAGGTTGGAAGATAATGCCAACCAAGTGAAGGAAAAGTCGGGGAACAGAAGGCTTGTTCATATAACAAGTTCATGGCTTGCAAACCTCCAATCTATAACGGAGAGGTCGATCCAATAATATGTCAAAGATAGTTAAGTGACATGGAGGGAGTGTTTGAAAGAACCCAGTGTGATGCGGGTGACTTCGTAGCTTATGGTACGGGTCAATTAAGAGGTCAAGCGAAGGACTGGTGGAATAACAAGAAGAAGGAGATTGGAAGTGAAGCGGCTAAGGCTATGACATGGGATGAGTTTAAGGCATCGTTCCTTAAACATCACAGTCCCAAAGCGGTTATCAACAAGATCAAGGAAGAATTCATCCAAATGAGGCAAAGGGGTGAATCGATAGACAAAATCACGGGCATCTTTCTTGATAAGTTAAGATTCTATGACGAACTTGTGACAAATGAAGAAAAGAAAATATATTACTATTACAACATGCTGAGTGCCGAATATCGGGAGTTCGTGACTCCCTCAAAGTACGAAACTCTCACCGAGATCATAAACATTGCTCGGGAACGAGAGATTGAGCTGAAAAAGCAAATAGAGTAGGGTGAACGGAGGGCGCAAGATGTTAACCCAAGCCTACAAAGAAGGCACGAATGACCGAATCGGCAAAGAAGCCGGATGTGAAAAGTGGATCGCCGAGTTGCAAGGTATGCGGAAAAGGGCATAAGGGCGAGTGTCGCTTCAAGGATAAGTCATGCCCTATATGTGGAAAGACTGGGCATACGGCTTCGTTATATCCAGGAAAAGTTTCAGTTTGCTACAAATGTTACCAACCAGGCCATAAGAAATCAGAATGCCCGGAGTTGGTCGGAAAGAAAGATGGCAAAGAATTGCAAACAGAGGCTCAGAAGGCAAAAGCCAAATCTTTCCACCTAACCGCAGCTGAAGCAAAGACATAACCCGATGTAGTCTCAGGTATATTTGCTGTAAACTCAATTCCCGCACGTGTATTGTTTGATACGGGTGCGAATAAATCCTTTATTTCACATGGATTTATTCGGCATCCTTCATTTTTATTAACAAAATTACATGTGCCCTTATAAGTTGAGATAGGTGTTGGTGCATACGTCTGTCGACTTCGTCTTGTATCGAGTCTTGTACTAGATTGTATAGAACAGGGCACGTAAAATGAGAAATTAGGATTTAGGGGTATTTCGCACGAAATAGGAAACAGCTATTTCGTACGAAATCAGTTGGGTATTTCGCACGAAATCACTATTTCATGTGAAACTGATTTCGCACCAACTGTTTCGTACGAAATAGGCAAGCCTATAAATACTTGTCATGCCTTGTCATTTGTAATTTTCCGGTTTCAGTACCGAACTGCTGCCGAAGTGTCTACTCGCTGTAAAACGTTGTTATATCAATCAAAAGACAGTTTAAAGTGAATTACAAGCTGAATCAACTCGATACGTTTGTTTCCGCCTCTCGTATTGAGGAAAAACTCTTCTGAACAACTCGTTTGGTCGTGAAAACAATCCTACAAGTGGTATCAAAGCTCAGGAGGAAGAGTTCTTACTGATTCAGGTTAAAATTCTGATTTCTACACCTTCTTTTTCAAAATTAACAAGTTTCTACGGTTAAAATGGCTTGATTTTCTCACATTATAAGAATAACTGTGTTTTAACAAAGCCTTGGAAGAATTGGATTTAAAATCAATCAAAAACCTATTCAATTTGACAAAAATCAGTTCGAGATAATGACATCAGCAGTATTTCGCACGGAATAGACATTTGATTTCGCTTGAAGCTGCTATTTCGTGTGAAAAATTACACTTGATTTCGCATGAAATCATTGTGTTTGGGTTATTTCGCACGAAATTACTTCAGATTTGGTATTTCGCACGAAATCAACTTGTCATTTCGTACGAAATCATCTATTTCGTACGAAATTATCTATTTTGTACGAAATCAGTATTTCGTGTGAACTATTCCGTACGAAATCACCTATTTCGTACCAAATCCTTATTTCTTGTGAACTGATTTCGTTTGAAGTTGTTGTGCAGGTCATTTCGCACCAGATTGTTATTTCGCACCAAATTTATTTCGTGTGAAAGAGTATTTCGTTTGAAAGTGTGTTATTTCGTTTGAGAGGTTCTTTTCGCACCAAAGACATTTTGTTTGAAATTTGATTTCGTTTAAAAGTGACTATTTTGTGAAAAATTTGCCGAAACATGGAAGAAGAATTTTATAATGCGTTTGCTACTGCTCCGAGTACTCCTGTTATAATTGCTCAGAGCGTGAACATGGAAAATTATTACTGGAACTTTGCAAAAACCCCCGAAGCTAATGGGAATTGAGGAGTATTATGGTTGGAAAGATCGATTTGAAAACTGGGTTCAAGCTAATCATCTGAGGTCTTGGGAGTGTATTGAGAAAAAGTATGTTAAACCTCGTACTGATGTGGGAGTTATTAAAACAATTTCTGAGTTGTCGGACAAAGAACGAGACATGTACAAAGCAGAAAAGATGATGATTAGTCTTTTACAACAAGCAGTGAAAGAAGATATATTCATTTTACTTCAACATGATAATACTTCACGTGCAATTTGGGATGCACTTCGTGCTAAGTTTGAGGGAAGTGAAAAGATGATTAGGAATAAGAAATCATTATTAAAGAAGGAGTTTGATCTGTTTACAAGTTTGCCGGGAGAGAATACCAAGAAACTGATTGAAAGATATTGTCACTTGGTTCGATCAATGTCATTGTTAGATATCAACAAAGAACGGGAAGAATGGGTTGACAAATTGGCTGATGCTTTACCTCAGAAAGAATGGGGTACATTTTTGATGATATTAAAGAACACTGGAGAATATGATGGCTTGACAATTTCTCAGTTCATTGAAAAGATTGAAGGACAAGATCTTGAGCAGCAAAAGATTGCTAGGATGAACAATCCAAGTGGTCAACAAGACATTAAAATGTACTATAAAGGAAGTGTTCAGGATGTTGAAGCAAGTCCGAAGATCCAAACTGCTTTTAGTGCTGAAAATTCATCTGGATCAATAAATCAAAGTCCAAACAGTAGTAGTGGATTTTCCCCATACCCAAGTGTTAATCCTTAAGGATCAACCTCAGGTCATCAGTTCCAAAGTTCAAACAGTAGTAATGGTTATGTGTTACATTGTAATATTGCGTTGAATCTTCAGAATGGTCAAAATTTCTCTGAAGAGGTTGCTAAAAGTCATATGGCATTACTTGCTACAGTGTTGGAATCATATGAAGGGTTGGTTGCAGGAAGGATCGGAAATCCTATGTTGGCAAAAGAGGATTATGATCAGATCGAAGCTGAGGAAATGGAGCTTATAGATATTAAATGGTGTTTGGCGAGTGTTTTGAGAAGAGCTGAAAAATTCAAGATGATTACAGGAAGAGATGATTTTCTGGATGCTAATGTTTCTACTTTGGGTTTTGATAAATCTAAAGTTACTTGTTTTCGATGCAGGGAGAAAGGACATTTCAAGAGGGAATGTACCAATCGAGAAGCAAGTGGAGCAAAGAATCCGTTCGGGAATAATGATTATTATCAGAAAGCTATATATCAACAAGTTACTCAACAATCATATAAACAAAAGAACCTCAAACTGCACATGCTAAAATGATCGAAAAGGCAAATAAGAAAGCTTATTTTGGAATAATAGATCAAGATGATGAAAAAGTAGCAGAAGGTTTTAGTTGGGACAAATATATACCACCTGATTCAAAGACAGTGGCATTAATTGCACAGATAGTTCAAGAACCAGATTTGATGAAGGAATGGATGAAAGTGTTTGCTGATGATAAAAAAGATCAAGATGAAGAGTTTGTTTCTTCAGATGACAGTTCAGAACAGACACAAGTGTTTGATCAATCATCATCTGATAGTGATGATGAAGAAGAAACACAAATAAATATTGGAAAATCTGTATTATCTCCTGAAAGTTTTGAATTTTATTTTACAGATAGATTGGAGAAGCTGAAGGAGAAACGAGCAGCAAAAGAAACGAAAAAGGTGAAATGTGAGAGTGTTGCTCAGAAAAAGAATTCTGAACAAAGTGACGAAGATAAAGCTACTAAGCAAGTAGTTGAAGTTGAAAAGATAATTGAAGTCGAAAAGATTATTGAAGTTATAAAGTCGTGTTTAAAATGTTCAGAATCTTGCAAATCATGTGAAGAAAAGGATAAGAAGTTGAGTGAGCAAAATAAGATGAAAGAAAAGTTATTGTTTGATCTCAATTATGTGAAAGAATCATATGATGTTTTGAACAGAACTGTGAATGGTCTTCAGAAGACAAATTCTGAAAGAGAAGATGCATTAACAATGATGAATGCAGTAATGATGTCAAAGCAGAAGGCTATCAATCACTACATTGAAGAGTGTGCAAAGCTAAAGCAAGAGTTGGAGATAGAAATGATTGAAAATGAAAGAATTAGAAGATTGTTGCAAAGTTATTCTAGTTCTGATTATTTGATTGATCGAATTTATCCAACTGTTGCAGGTTTTGAAGCATTTCAAGACAAAGAATCAGAAGAAAAGGATACTGGAAAGAAACAAAGTGCAAATTATAACAAGTGTCCGCCTCCTATTTGGGAAGGTTATTCTCCTAGAAAACCAAATGAGGAGCAAGTAAAAAAGGCAGTCAATATAAAATTGAAGTCTGAAACAACTGATGAGTTACCAGAAAATATTGACGTTACTTTCACATCGTCTGACACTGATCATGAGTCTGAGTTAATAAAGAAAGTGGTCGATCAGGTGTTGGATAAGGATGAGGAGTCTGAGTCAAAGTCTGAGTCTGGAAGTTCGAGTTCGTCGGTCAATAGTTCAAAACCATCGGTTAAAAAAGTTTACAATAAAGAATTCTTGTTATCAAATTCTAATTTGAATGATGAACCAGTCAAAGTGGCATATACTTTGAATGATTCAAACAAATTATATTCTGATGAGGAATTTCCAATAAGAAGTGTTCAAATTGAAAAGATCAAAAAGGTTTTCAAATTAACAGAATTTAATATTTCTAAAATAAAAGATGTAAATCTTAATGAAAAACCTAAAAATTAACTTCAAGAGTTCAACAAAGATTGAATAAGAAAAAAGGTTACAGTTCTGGTTCTGGTTTTCAAAAGAAACCAAACCATAACGGTAATTTCAAAAAGAAAGGTCTTGGATTTATTCCAGAAAATTACAAACATGAGAAAATTTATAAATAAAAAACTATATTTGTTTCAGGGACAAGTGCTGAAGAAGAAGAAAAGAGCTCATTCTG
The DNA here is from genome assembly GCA_030545235.1 of Helianthus tuberosus. NCBI lineage: Eukaryota > Viridiplantae > Streptophyta > Magnoliopsida > Asterales > Asteraceae > Helianthus > Helianthus tuberosus. The sequence continues at coordinate 57,966,938 of CM060427.1, forward strand.
GAAGCAATCAAACAAAGAATTCCTTGCTAAGAAGCAAGAGAGAATGAAGAATGGAGCTTATCAAAGAAAGGAAACAAGAATCTGTTACAGATGTCAAGAAGTTGGACACATTTCCTGGAATTGTCCTAAGGCAACCAACATCAAACATGAAGTTGTTTCTAAACTAAAAGAAAAGATTGTTGAGAAAAATGAACCACCAACTGAAAAATTTAAAGTTTTTAAAAATTCAACATATGAAGTTCGTGAATGTTCAAAGAAAAGATTTTACAAAAGAAGAGTAAATCTTGACAACCAAATGTGGGTTGTTAAGAAATCAGATGTGAAATCTGGCGATGAATCTGATTCCACAAAGTCAGAGGAGCCACAAGTTGTTCAAACTGAAGAAAATTCAGTTCCGCCAATGGATGATGTAAACTTTCCACCATTGCGGACTGAGAATTTTAAATCAAAAGTTGGGAAAGTGGAGATCTCGAATCAATTCTATTCCGAGAAGAAAGAATTTGATGTCGAAAAAGCTTTTAATGGAAAAGTTAAAAACATTTTTGGAAAAATGATCGAGGGTAAGGTCAAAGGGGTAAAAGAATTTTATGAAGAAAAAAGAAATGTTGAAACCCCAAGTGAGACTGAAAAGGTCACATCCAAGTTTGGCCAGGCGTGGATGTCTGTTTTTCATATGTAAAAATTCTGACTTGCCGGAGCTCCCGGGTTGGTAAGAGTGGAGCAGGAATCGGCATCATTCTTGGTAAATGAGATTGTGAAGTACATACAAGTGGTACAAGTGGTAAACCTACAAGTGGTTAATCAAGGTCATTAAGTTGAACTTGATGTAATCCTACATGTGGTATGTTGAAAAACAATGTGATGAATGTATCCCCAAGCCTACAAGTGGTAATTTCAATAAAACTAATTTTCCGGAAAAACCATTTTGATTAAAACAAACTTAAGTGTTTTGAAATCATAATGGGAAAATAGTTTGTTGTAAGGGGGAGTTCTGATTGTTTATGCCAAGTGGATGGCGATTTGAAGCAATTCACAACAGTTGTCATTTTACTTGTATAGTTTGGTTTCAAATTTTCTTTAAATGGTTTTGAATTTTAGGGGGAGTAAGAAATTTCAGAAAATCCAAAACATTTGAAATTTTGAAAAAGTAAAAAACATGATAAAATCAAAAATGAGTTTTGTTGAGAAAAGAGGAAATGATAGTACATCAGTGGACTATCACAGCATGCTAAAGAATTGGAAAGTTAAAATGTGATAAACTATCTCACTGATGATATGCCAGTAGGTTTTTACACATTTAGTAGATTGTGTTCGAGATATAAACCTAAATTTCAAACTTACTTATCTCGTGGGGAACATCTCTCGGATATATGGGTAACCCCCGAAATCTTGTTTGAAAGGTCCCTCTTTCTGAGATACTAGGTCTTTATACTCAGTGATATCTGGGGTATTATCCCGGGACTTCTGATTTTGAGGAAGCAATGGCCTAGTCCCCGTATAATACTTTTCGCTTGCTTGAAATATAGCATCACCCTCAGCATAAAAAATGATGAAACATTGCAAAATGCTAATAGTGTGATGTTGAAGAAAAGATTCTCTAAAGGGAACACACCTAAAGTCGAAGCCATCATCTCTCTGATTTTGCGGAAGCAATAGCCTGAGCTCTCATGGCCCTCGCATTTAACTCTTTACAGATATCATCTAGGTATACTCACCTGTAAGACTGAATATTGGGATCTGGATACGGGAGTATATTCTGAGGTGGGACACGAGTATAAGTTTAAGTCTTTAAAACATTAATCTCGTATCTCGAAACAGTTGAACTTTGTGTGAAAATTTAAGTGGATCAGTATACTGACAATCTAAGTGAATCGTTTAGAACTTAACATGTTTAAAGCTTAACGGTGTTGGTGATTTGTCTCATAAACTGATATGATCCTCTTACACAAACTCACAAAAATATTGTCTGTACATATTTCTTTACTGCATTTCTTTAAATTTCAATAGTCCAAAAAGATTTTAAGTGTGTTTTAGCATAAATTTTGAAAAATTAAAAAAGATTTTAGACAACTGATGTTGAAAAGCTGATTTTCAAAATTCCGAGTGCTAAACATGACGACAAAAGGTTTGGGAAAGTTTGTTTGAGATGTTTGAGATAAAAAATTGATTGAAAAGAAAAATGGTATTTCTACAAGTGGTTCATCAGAGATTAACATTGTAAAATCATTAATTGATTTTTTAATATCTGCAAGTGGTATATAAATTTGTCAAATTTTAAATTTGTGAAATTTATTGTGAGGTAGAGATTTGTGCAGGATAGCCAGGTTCCTGATTTTGGTATCATAGGGAGCTAGGTTACAATCTTGGTACTGTTGATGCTGATGAACTTAAGGAATCAAGAGATATGATCAAGAGAATTAGAGTGTGGTAAGAGCCAGGTCGAGATCCTGAAGATGAAAAGAAGACAGAGTTTGAGGATGCTTTACATTGTTAGATACTTCGAAAAGAGTGTGAAGACTGATAAAGACTGAAGATTTCGAAGACTCAACACCGAAGACTTCGTTAACATCCGAGGGGGAGTCTGTTGGTGCATACGTCTGTCAACTTCGTCTTGTATCGAGTCTTGTACTAGATTGTATAGAACAGGGAACGTAAAATGAGAAATTAGGATTTAGGGGTATTTCGCATGAAATCACTATTTCGTGTGAAACTGATTTCGCACCAACTGTTTCGTGCGAAATAGGCAAGCCTATAAATACTTGTCATGCCTTGTCATTTGTAATTTTCCAGTTTCAGTACCGAACTGCTGCCGAAGTGTCTACTCGCTGTAAAACGTTGTTATATCAATCAAAAGACAGTTTAAAGTGAATTACAAGCTGAATCAACTCGATACGTTTGTTTCCGCCTCTCGTATTGAGGAAAAACTCTTCTGAACGACACGTTTGGTCGTGAAAACGATCCTACAATAGGCGATAACAAAAGCTTTATAGTATGTGACGTGTGCCAAAATTGCAAGTTGAGTATCGATGATGAAGAGTACTCAATAGGCTTGATCCCGATGTCAATGGGAGATTTTCAAGTGGTTGTCGGGATGGATTGGTTGTCCCGACATCACGCGAAGGTCGTGTGCTTCCTTAAGGAGATAAAGTTAACATCTCCGAGCGGAAGACACGTTACTATTTATGGTGAAAAAGGGGGTAATCCCATGGTGTGTACAATGTTGGAAGCTCATAAGCTTATGAAGCATGGATGTAGACCTTTATGATATATGCGAGCGAACCGGAGAATGAGTCACCGAAGATTGGAGACATACCGGTGGTACGTGAATATGAAGACGTGCTTCCAGAAGACTTATCGGGAATACCGCCAGAACGGGAAGTAGAATTCGGAATCGAATTGGTTCCGGGTGCAAAACCAGTGGTAAAGGCGCCATATAGACTCGCGCCATCAGAATTACAACAATTGATGTCTCAGATTCAAGACTTGCTCGACGAGGGGTTTATAAGGCCGAGCGTGTCTCCGTGGGGTGCACCGGTATTGTTCGTGAAGAAAAAGGATGGGAGTATGCGGATGTGTATCGACTACCGGGAGTTAAACAAACTCACGGTGAAAAATCGATACCCGCTCCCAAGAATTGATGATTTATTTGACCAACTACAAGGCGCGAGTTGGTTCTCCAAGATTGACCTTAGATCGGGGTTTCATCAATTAAAGGTCAAAGAGGAAGATGTACCGAAAACGGCCTTTCGTACACGGTACGGACATTACGAGTTCCTCGTGATGTCCTTCGGGTTGACAAATGCACCCGCGGCTTTCATGGATCTCATGAATCGGGTTTGCAAACCTATGCTAAATAAGTCGGTGATAGTGTTTATTGACGACATTTTAGTGTATTCGAAAAATGAGATCGAACACGCATACCATCTACGTGAAGTATTAGAAACGCTTAGACGGGAAAGGCTTTATGCAAAGTTCTCGAAATGCGCCTTCTGGTTACGAGAGGTGCAATTTCTCGGGCACATCATTAGTGCTGACGGGGTGTTAGTGGATCCGTCGAAAGTTGAAGCCGTGTCAAAGTGGAACCCTCCGAAGAATCCTTTGGAAATCAGAAGCTTTTAGGGCTTGCGGGATATTATAGGAGATTCATACAAGACTTCTCCAAGATTGCTACGCCGTTCACCAAATTAACTCGTAAGGAGGAAAGATTTATATGGGGCGTTGAACAAGAGAAAGCATTCCAAACGCTCAAGGAGAAGTTAACCCACAATCCGGTATTAACGTTTCCAGACGGAGTCGACGATATGGTGGTTTACTCGTATGTGTCACATTCGGGACTCGGGTGCATTTTAATGCAACGAGGCAAAGTTATAGCTTATGCTTCAAGGCAACTGAAGATTCACAAAAACAAATACCCTACACATGATCTTGAATTGGCGGCAGTGGTATTTTCGTTAAAAATATAGAGGCATTATTTATACGGGGTGAAGTGCACTATATTTACCGACAACGAAAGTCTAAAATACTTCTTCGATCAGAAGGAGCTGAATATGAGACAGAGGCGGTGGTTAGAAACGGTGAAGGATTATGACTGTGAAATACATTACCATCCTAAAAAAGCCAATATAGTGGCAGATGCGTTGAGCCGAAAGGCAGATTATGCTCCTATACGGGTGCGATCGATGCAACTTATAGTGACATCGGGTTTACTTGAATGAATCCGAGAAGCACAAGTTGAAGCAATGAAAGAAGAGAATTGGAAGAAGGAATGAATAATCGGCCAACTGAAAGATTTAGTAGATGATAACAACGGGTTAAAAACTCACTTCAGAAGGATGTGGGTTCCTAACTCGTGTGGGGTTAAAAAGCTTCTACTTGACGAAGCTCACAAATCTCGTTATTCTATTCATCCGGGGGCGACCAAGATGTATAACGATTTGAAACAAAACTATTGGTGGCCTGGAATGAAAAGGGACATAGTAAAGTATGTGGAGAAATACTTGACGTGTCTGCAAGTCAAAGCAGAGCACCAAAGGCCATACGGTAAACTCCAACTGTTGGATATTCTGGTTTGGAAATGGGAACATATCCAATGGACCTATTGACCAAATTACCAAAGACGAACTGCAGATTTGATGCCATTTGGGTAGTTGTGGATAGACTGACAAAAAGTGCTCACTTTATTCAGATACGTGAGACTTATATGTCAGAAAAGATGTCTGAAGTGTGTACTAATGAGATAGTGGCACGCCATGGAGTACCGGTATCCATCGTGTCCGATAGAGATACCCGATTTACTTCAAACTTTTGGCATGATTTCCAAGAACAAATGGGGACAAAATTGTTCATTAGCACAGCGTACCATCCACAAACGGATGGACAGAGCGAAAGAACAATATAGGAATTGGAAGACATGTTACGGGTGTGTATCATCGACTTCTGAGGCAGTTGGGATATTTATCTACCGTTGATCGAATTCTCATATAACAACAGTTACCATGCTAGTATCGGTATGGCTCTGTACGAGATGCTCTACGGTAGAAAGTGCAGAACCCCGGTGTGTTGGGGTGAGGTAGGTCCACGTGAACTCGCCCTTAAAGATATCGTTCGAGCCACTAACGAGAAAATTGATATGGTTCAGACTCATTTGAAAGCGGCTCAAGATAGACAGAAGTTGTATGCTGACAAAAGACGAAGACCGATCGAGTTTCAGGTTGGTGACAAAGTTATGCTTAAAGTGTCTCCGTGGAAGGGAATTATCCGGTTCAGAAAAAGAGGAAAGTTGAGCCCGAGGTTTATCGGGCTGTTTAAAATCGTCTAACGGGTTGGTAAGGTAGCATACCGCCGTGAACTACCCGGAGGAATTGAGCGGAATCCATAGCACATTCCAAGTAGCACATCTCCGGAAATGTTTAGCCGAAGAGACGACTTATATTCACTACAACGACATTGAAGTGGATAATAGTCTTAATTATGCGGTGAAACCGATTGAAATTCCGGATCGAAAGGCTAAGAGTCTATGAAACAAGGAGATTGACCAAGTGAAGGTCAAATGGGAGCAAAGAAAAGGTTCGAATACTACATGGGAGTCCGAAGAAGAGATTCGACGTCTCTACCCTTCATTATTCGGTACGTATTCTGGTTTCGAGGATGAAACCCTTTTAAGGGGGGTGGACTTGGAACACCCCGAAAATATAAATCTTTATATTATAAATTAAATGTCGGATATAAATAAGATAAAGTAACTAGGAATAAATAACCTAGTTAATCACAAGTCTTGTAGTAATAAAGAAACTTGGTTAAAACACATTATATGCAAACTTGGGGAGTTGAGGGACCAAAAGTGATAACTAGAAAACTAGTTTTCATTAAATAAAACACTAAACACCAAAACACACACTCTAAGTGTGTGTTCTGGTCGAAAATTCCAGAGGAGCCAGGAGCTCTCATCTTCAAACCCTAAGTTGCTCAAATTGATCGAATTGAAAGGCCAAATCAGTCCCAAATCGAAATCCAAGCTCATATTAGTGATCACCTAAGTGAAAGGATCATAAGGTATGTTAAATTTCATCTTTTGGTTACATCTTGGAATTTTGATGAACATAAGAAATCGAATCTGAACTTGATTGATTGATGTTTAGATAGAATTAGTAATGAAAACATGTCTAGGAGTAAACCTTAGTCAATAACTTGTTGAATTAGTGTTTAAATTATGAAATTCATGATCATCCATTATGTGTGTTTAATGGGTTTTGTAGAAATATGATGAACACTAGAATTATGATTATCAAACTAGTGTTATTTGGGCTCTATGAAGTAAAACCAGAATGTTGATGTAAGAATCTGACATATGAACTTGTGAAAGATGTTTAAAATTGGCTAAATAACTAGTCATGAGACTTGATTGTTGGTTTAGTAAAATTATGCCCTTTAGGTGTTTGTAGAAATTCCTAAAAGAAAGCTAAATGTTGAAATTCTGAACGAAACGAATATTCGAATAATGTGATGAATTATGCGTTATATGACACGAATGAGTTTTAAACGAATCTTTGATTGAACTTTATAGGCAAAGGAATCGAGTCTTCAAGCGGACAAGCCAGAGCGGATACGCGCTTGGAGGGAACGCTCTGAAGGTACGTAACTATGGTTTCATTACATTATGCTTGATTATGGATTTTAGTTAGTAGACTTGAATTTGCATAATATGTGAATTTGGTATATTGTTGAAGTGACGAAGTTCACTAGACAAACAAACGGGTCAATTATTGGTTGGAATAAGTTTGGTATGTTGATGAAATGGTGGTTTCCATTAGACAACCAAACGGGTCAAACAATGGTTGAATTGGTAGTGTTCGAAGTGGCTAGAATGTCACTCGTTGAATTTGAATCATGAAAGCGTAAACCATGGAATGGGAGCGATACGCCAAAGTTGACAAGCCCGGGAAATGGGCAACTATGTTTAGAAACCAATAATGAGGAATTATGCAAAGCATGACATTTAACTAAACGGGTCAAATAAATAAAAAGGGGATTTATAGGCTAACAACTTAAAAACTGGATTTTTATGCAAATAATGATGGTAAACGGGTCCGCATTTAAATTACGGACACGTAGGAAAAAGAATCATGTAAAACGGACTTGTAAATTGAAAGTTATGGAGGTTTTAAGTTTGATTTTGGTAAAAAAAATGGAGTTGGGCAGATATGCCGGTCCAGAGACGGACCTTCTAGAAAGTAGACTCCCTCGCGCCACGCGAAGGGAGACTTGCGACCCGGCGCGTCACGCGGGAGCCCGCGCGACACGCGACAAGCTAAACGGAGTCCCTCGCGTGGCATGAGAGACATGGATTTAAGAATTCTATTTTTATTTTGTTTATTCGATATCGGAACTTGTTTTTACTTGTTTATAAGTTATCACAACTAACTTTTAAGTTGGTTTTGATCGTAGGTGAACGTCAATGACTCCCGGATGAAGATCAAGCGAATATGAAGAACCGAACATATGCCTTTTGAAGCTTCTGCAATGTCCCTACTTGTTTTGTTTTAAAATGTGAACTTATATACACTTAAACTACATTTTGAATGTTTCTAAACATGTATGAATGGTGGCTTAACAAAAGTTTTTGTAAAGTCTCATTTTCTATATAAGATGCGTATTTTGTGTTTTTAACCGTGTTAATCAAAGATGGTTCTTACAAATGATGCGAACTGGGCGTCTTTAAGTATTGAGTCTTGTTCTAACATAAATACTCTCTTTTGTAGCTTCACCACATCCACATCATCATCATCATCATCATCACTATCAGACTCTTCAAATACCTTCATCTTCTCAGCAGCTTGAAGTAAATGTTCTTTTTGTTCAGACATACCACCACTCAAACTACCACTAACCTCAAAACGAACACCACTAGAACTTTCTGGTTCAGATCAGGTAGTTGTTTCAGGAAATGACATTTCAAAGAAATCAGGTATCACATTCTCTTGCGTTGTAGCAGTAACTTTAGGTTCGACTTGAATAACATGCTCGGTTTCAGCATTACGGCTCACTTGTTCAGTAGTACTCGGTTCAGGATCAACTCTTTGTTTCTTGTGCGACTTTAACTCAGCATCTCCAGTAGCATCATTGATGTGTGTAAAATGCAACATATAAATTACATCAAATGAGGCATAAAACTAACCCTTTTAAGTACTAATAGTGGAAAAAGAGTGTTTTTGTCTTCCTTTTGTATTTTCAGGATTAAATGAGCTCAAAAACGCAAAAGAAGCAAAAAGACAGCTAAATCCAACATAAATACAAGGAAAGGAACATTAGTGGACTGCCCGACCCCTCAACGGCACCTTCCAAAGCAAAAAAAGAGAAGACAGAAGGTTGAACACGCCCCGTGCTCAGCCAGCACGGGGCCGTGCCCAAGAAGCAGCAGAAAAGACAAATATAAAGAAGCTTCTATTGCCCATCACGGGGCCGTGCTCAGCGGACACGGGGGCGTGTCGAAAGTACAGCAGGCGCATTTATTGTAATTGCGAATTACAATTAATGAGGAGAGAGATTGTCAGACGGACACGGGGCCGTGCCCAGCGGACACGGGGCCGTGTCCAGCACTCTGTTCAGCCTATAAATAGGAGTGCTTGGATTCATTTCATCTCATCCCTTGGCACACCACCTCTCTCACACTTCATCCACCACCCACCACCATCACAACACCATCATCCACCACCATCATCCATTGTCCATCGTAGAGTGTGTGAGTCGTCTCGGGATCCAAGATTGATCGTAAGAGTTCTTGACAATCAAGGCCATGTTTGCCTAAGTCTCTTACATCACTTGGTGAAGACAAAGTGTCTAGTATAATACTTTTTATTTCTAATCTTTTGCACTTTTTATTTGGTTTTGTATTAATGACTTTAATAACTAGTTACTTATGTTGAAGGTGATCTTTCCTTATCGTTTGTCCGTGGTGTCTTGGCATTATTTTACTGTCTATATAAAATAAACGATTTTCACCATTCATATCTCCACGGTCTATATGGAGGTATGTTGGCTACCTGGTAGGGGGTTAAGGGAACGGTTTGGTAAAGTTCTTGCCATTGTTCAGCGTTTAGAGGTCCTGCAATGGACCTGGGTCAAATTTAGTAGGACCTCCTTCAATACTTCACGGTATTGGATGGCGGGGGTCCAAACTCTTTGATCCCCTCATAAGTTAACTACTATTAATACTATAACCCGGCTATTTAGGACTGTATCCCTGCTGACTCAGACTACTTAGCCGAGGGTAACGTCACCGCCAAAAGCGGGGCCTACCACAATACTGCATTAATAACTTAATTCATTATCTTCCAATAATCCACCCTTTTAGGATTGTATCCCTGCTGACTCAAACTACTGGGGTGAGGGTAACGTCACCTTCAAAAGAGGGGCCTACTACAATAACTAAGATAATCTCTTAATTATGTGCAAAAGTGCGGAAATAATCAAAGGTTATACTAGATACGAGTCGGAACCAAGTGATTCATCTTGTCTATCTTTTTTTCTTTTATTTTTATTTTCAGCATTTTAGTTAATTTTTAGTTTTCTTAGTTTAAAACATTTTTCTAAACTTTTATTTTGGTTAGATGTTGAGGATAAACCGGTACTAAAAGCTCTTGTGTCCTTGGACGACCTCGGTATCTTACCAACACTATACTACACTCAACGATGGGTGCACTTGCCCATATGTGTGTTTAGTGTCAGGGAAATATCGTGTTTTATAAATTTAAAACTTGACTAAAATAAGTGTTAAAAAGGGCTTAAAATATACACCTAAAATATACGACACTTACCGCACATCAAGTTTTTGGCGCCGTTGCCGGGGACACAAGGATTTTAAGAAAGTTAGGAATCAACGGCCTAATCATCTTTTATTTTTTCTTTTTATTTTTTTAGGATTTTCTTAGTTTTTCATCTTCTGCAGAGCTCAGCACGGGCCGTGCCCGCTGAACACGCCCCCGTGCTCAATCATTGGAACTGGCAATCCTGTTTTACATCAGACAGTAAGCTGAACACGGGGCCGTGCCCACTCAACACGCCCCCGTGCCCAAGTTTCAGTTACTGAAAACAGAACCGTTAGATCCCGGCGGTTGGTAATTTCTGACATAAACATGAGTGATAGTAATTATTTTTACTTTCGGCACTCTTATGGTACGTGGTGTCCATTATGTGGTGGCGAACATGAAGAAGTAAAATGCTACTTCCTAAATTATAGGCCCCACTACATGGACCCACCAACTTCTCACAACCTTAAGAGGGGCGAAAGTAAAAATAAGCACTATTTCTCCCTCGAATGCGCCCAGCCAGATATTCTAGGGGAAATGCTCCTTGACGAGTTATTTCAACTAGAAGATCTAGTTCAGAACTGGTTAGAAGAGCTTAGGAAGGATTTTATTAATCCACCCCAAGACGATAACCATGAAGAAAAGTTGGAACCGCATTCCGACAACCTCATTGCTCCCGAAAGTACCTTCGTACCTAGCAAAGACTTGGACGATAGTCGTCCCTGTGTCGATTGTGCCGTGAAGGACTCTCCATCGACTTCGTTCGGTGCATACATAGACCTGAGTGATTCGGCATACACCTTCTTTAACAAGAGCCCGGGAAAGGGTTGGACTTGTCCACCTAGAATAAAAATAGGAATTACCCTCACCGACAACCTCTTGCGTTCTCGCCTTAGTCTGGGGCAATTAAGGTATATTAGGCACTTTGGGGTTGTTCCAACCAGTCAGGAACCACCCGATACTAACAAGTGCCTTAAAAAACTAGACAACTTCATAAAACAGTCCCTAGACACGGGGCCGTGCCCAGCCAACACGCCCCCGTGTCCATCGAAAGATTCCATTCTGATCAGTACGTCAGAATACGGACAAACTGTGTCAGAACTCCACCTGCACACGGGGCCGTGTCCACTGAACACGGGGTCGTGTCCAGGATGCTGTCATTTTCTATAAATGCAGCCAAGAATTCTGCACATTTGGACCAACTTGGGACAGAGAATTGCAGGAATCTTCTCTCAAACTATCCTAGGTAAGTCTAAAAGAAGGTTCCAACAACCCATCTTGTCCTTTCCTCTTTTAGCCATTTCCTTCTTCTCCATCTTTCTCCAAGAGCTACCATTGAAAGTTTGGAATTCCTCCAACTCTATGGTAGGGATGAATGAGTTTTGTTCAAGGAATCTTGGTAAAAACATGTTATGAAACATTGTTTTAAGTTATTAGTAGCTAAAAAGGCCCCACAAGTTCAGAAAATAACTTAAAAATCCAAGTTTCATTGTTCCAAAACTCTGCAGAAAGATGAACACGGGGCCGTGCTCAGTGAGCACGGGGCCGTGTCCGGTCACTGTTTCATTAAATAAACTATTTTTAGTTTATTTTTCGTAGGATGCCGAGTGAAAACAGCAATACATCTTCTGTGCATTCGTCAAACAGCCAAAGAGGAAGAAGACCCTCCATTGAAGCTACACTTGTGCACTATGTGATAGCATTAAGGGAGGCTCTCGATGAAATGACGTCAGTAGAGGAGGTCCTAATCAACCGTATCAACGATCTTACGATGGGACTTGAAAGCAGCTTCCAAGAAATTAACCTCTTGCACCAGAGGTTAAATATTCTTGTAGCACCTCCAATGGAACCAGTCCTTCCTCAACAAGATTGGAACCTGGCACTAGGAATCAACAACCCTACCGGGTGGGAAGACTTTCCAGCGGAACCTCCCTTGGAACACCAACAAGAGGTCCCGGTGGAAGTTGAAACTCCTCAAACTAATGCCAATGAGCCTTCTTTTCTCCTTCCAAGGGAGGTGGAAGAATGGCTCGCCGACATTTGAGGAGAACCGCACGCGGAAGAAGGACTTCAATTAGGCCTTGTTTAACCAAGATTAATTACTTCTTGGAAATTTTGCTAATTAAAATAAAGGCTAGGGCTCCATGGTTTGTTATTTCTTTGTTTTATCTAGTTTAATTTAGGATTATGTAAGTTCTCTCTATGATGAAATGAAATGATGGTTTTAAGGTTTGGATGGTTTGTAATGAATAAAACACACTCATGGTGGTAAAGGATGAAAAGGGGAACGAGAAAAATGAACCCATGCACAAGAACAAGGCAACCCGACAATTTTCTCCATTTCAGAAGGTTCAACACGGGCCGTGCCCAACCAACACGGCCCCGTGCCGAACCACCTGCAGAAAACGCCCAGTTCAGGTACCTGGACACGGGCCGTGTTCACTCAACACGCCCCCGTGTCCAGACTTATGTTTCTCTTATTTTAATTTTGTTACTGGCACTTGAACACGGGGCCGTGCCCGGACAACACGGGGCCGTGTTCAATGCCCAGTAACACAAATTTTTGCTTTTTAAACATTATTTTACACATCTAATCAACCTAAAAATTTATTTTTGGGACACATTGAGGACAATGTGTAATTTAAGTGTGGGGGGGGGGGGGATGCTAAAACCTTGAATTTTGCAAGTCCTAAATACAAGCCTTACACAAAACTCTATTGGAACCGCTAATCACCCCAAATTTTTTCAAAAAATTTCATTTTTTTACTTGTCTAGGTTTAACTCGGGAAATTCAAGTTCTAAAAAAGGTTATATTTTTACAAGTTTACAACCGATAGCGTAGTGATAAAAAGAACCAACATAAGAAAATTATGAAAAGGCATGACAAACTTATTTAAAATTTGATATACTTGATCACATAAAAACCCATTCCCACAAAAATGAGTTTTGAGCCTTTATTGAGCACACAATTACATATCTTTTGACTAAATGCTCATTTTTCGTTTCTTGTGTGAATAGCCGCTTGGTTCTTACGACTCTAGAACTTGCCATGACAATACATTCCCGGTCCTTATCAACTTAAACCCAAGTAAGTAAATGATGGAGGCATTAGGACTAACCCTTTTTATTTTCTACACCATTATTTTTCTTTTTCTTTTACCACCTACCCAAAAAAAAAAAATCCCCCTAGTTAGCCCCTTTGAGCCTAAACCTTTTCGTTTCATCACCCAAACAAAAAACCCTTTCTACCCACCAAAAACCTTTTTCATTTTTAACCCTTTATTTTAGTAACAAGTTCGGTTCTTCGTGAAAAAAAAAATTGTGTGATAATGATGAAGCAAAAAGAAAATAAACAAACAAGTTAATAAAAAATAACTTAGTTTGAATAAAAGCTTCATCACAATAAAAAGTTGCAAAAATACGAAAACCGACACTTGTTACGCTTTTAGCCCTTTTTCTACTAACCACTAACCCAACAACCTACCTTTAACCCTAGCCTAACCCTTAACCCGCAAAGTCCTCTTGATATCTACAAAGGTATAAAAGTTAAAAAGGAGGAGGATTGATTTCTTGGCAAGCCTATGGTAGGAATAAGTTCCATGCCGCTCTCGAGTGATTCACTAAAAATACACCTTCGGCCGAGTGTGAGTGATTTCCCCGTGAGGTATGTGAACTTGTATATAAATAGAATTTTAAAAAGGCATGTTATGCCCAAATAAGTAATTTCTTTTATGAAAAGTTCTAAATAAATCATTACGAATAGGAGTGTAAATAAATAAAAATAAAACCCAAAAAGATCTTGGAAATCCCGACACTCTACGACAAGCCCAAAACCTTCTCTTCTACCTATTCCATTTGGGAGTGTAAGCCACATATTAAAGAGTTTTGCTTGAGGACAAGCAAAAGTTCAAGTGTGGGGGTATTTTATGTGTGTAAAATGCAACATATAAATTACATCAAATGAGGCATAAAACTAACCCTTTTTAAGTACTAATAGTGGAAAAAGAGTGTTTTTGTCTTCCTTTTGTATTTTCAGGATTAAATGAGCTCAAAAACGCAAAAGAAGCAAAAAGACAGCTAAATCCAACATAAATACAAGGAAAGGAACATTAGTGGACTGCCCGACCCCTCAACGGCACCTTCCAAAGCAAAAAAGAGAAGACAGAAGGCTGAACACGCCCCGTGCTCAGCCAGCACGGGGCTGTGCCCAAGAAGCAGCAGAAAAGACAAATCTATAGAAGCTTCTATTGCCCATCACGGGGCCGTGCTCAGCGGACACGGGGGCGTGTCGAAAGTACAGCAGGCGCATTTATTGTGATTGCGAATTACAATTAATGAGGAGAGAGATTGTCAGACGGACACGGGGCCGTGCCCAGCGGACACGGGGCCGTGTCCAGCACTCTGTTCAGCCTATAAATAGGAGTGCTTGGATTCATTTCATCTCATCCCTTGGCACACCACCTCTCTCACACTTCATCCACCACCCACCACCATCACAACACCATCATCCACCACCATCATCCATTGTCCATCGTAGAGTGTGTGAGTCGTCTCGGGATCCAAGATTGATCGTAAGAGTTCTTGACAATCAAGGACATGTTTGCCTAAGTCTCTTACATCACTTGGTGAAGACAAAGTGTCTAGTATAATACTTTTTATTTCTAATCTTTTGCACTTTTTATTTGGTTTTGTATTAATGACTTTAATAACTAGTTACTTATGTTGAAGGTGATCTTTCCTTATCGTTTGTCCGTGGTGTCTTGGCAATATTTTACTGTCTATATAAAATAAAGGATTTTCACCATTCATATCTCCACGGTCTATATGGAGGTATGTTGGCTACCTGGTAGGGGGTTAAGGGAACGGTTTGGTAAAGTTCTTGCCATTGTTCAGCGTTTAGAGGTCCTGCAATGGACCTGGGTCAAATTTAGTAGGACCTCCTTCAATACTTCACGGTATTGGATGGCGGGGGTCCAAACTCTTTGATCCCCTCATAAGTTAACTACTATTAATACTATAACCCGGCTATTTAGGACTGTATCCCTGCTGACTCAGACTACTTAGCCGAGGGTAACGTCACCGCCAAAAGCGGGGCCTACCACAATACTGCATTAATAACTTAATTCATTATCTTCCAATAATCCACCCTTTTAGGATTGTATCCCTGCTGACTCAAACTACTGGGGTGAGGGTAACGTCACCTTCAAAAGAGGGGCCTACTACAATAACTAAGATAATCTCTTAATTATGTGCAAAAGTGCGGAAATAATCAAAGGTTATACTAGATACGAGTCGGAACCAAGTGATTCATCTTGTCTATCTTTTTTTCTTTTATTTTTATTTTCAGCATTTTAGTTAATTTTTAGTTTTCTTAGTTTAAAACATTTTTCTAAACTTTTATTTTGGTTAGACGTTGAGGATAAACCGGTACTAAAAGCTCTTGTGTCCTTGGACGACCTCGGTATCTTACCAACACTATACTACACTCAACGATGGGTGCACTTGCCCATATGTGTGTTTAGTGTCAGTGAAATATCGTGTTTTATAAATTTAAAACTTGGCTAAAATAAGTGTTAAAAAGGGCTTAAAATATACACCTAAAATATACGACACTTACCGCACATCAATCATCTTCAGCTTGTTCTTCTTGTAAAGGAGTAATCACAGGAGGAGGGTTCTCAAGACTATCCTTTAACGATTCGATCAAAGCTGCAAGATTTTCAGAATTCATTAGTGATAATTCTCTAACAGGTACCTTAGCTTTCTCAGACTCTATCAGTTCCACATCATTATCCATTCCTTCATAATTAGTCACTAAAATCTCTGTCTCAATCTCAGGTTTAACTGCAACTCCCACAAACTGCACATCATGCTCTTCAGCAACTGTGGCATTTAATGATTTCGGTCCTGGCACCTAACGTACAACCAGTCCAAACTTTCTATGTTTCTCCAATGGATACTTTCCCAATAACTGATGTCTCTTCGTAGTTTCTCGATTCCTTTTCACTATATCAAAACAACTCGGACCCATAGGCTTCAGATTCAACACATTTGTACTCTTAACAAGTTCTAGATATTTCTCGTCAAGTATCATCTGAACAAAATGTGGATTGTTAGGACCGGTTTTGACTCCGAAACGATTGCGAAACGAACATGAGACGTGCGGAATCGGTACACGAATGTGACATAACACACGTGACGTAATATAAACGTGATTCTATTAGAAATCTGAAATTGTACAGCACCTTGAATCACTTTCTCTCTCTAGATCTCAAGCTCTCCAAAACACAAATGAGCCAAAAGTCTTTAAAACTAATCCTAACTCTCCTATTTATAGGCCAAGGATTTTAATGAGATTTCTCATTAATTACAGAAATGCCACCTTGCCTTTTGACTATTTATTACAATATAAAGACTTGTTTTCTTCTGTTTCTGCTATGGACTGGATTGACGAAGGCGATAGACATAAATGCACTAACAGACTCCCCCTTGGATATTACCGCAGTCAATCTCGTAGTCAAACTCGTAGCGTCTTGTCTCTCTCTCTCTCTCTCTGAGTCTTCTTGAAGCTTTAACATCTTCAGCAAACACATACTCCCTCTTTCTTGAACAGAATCTCCGTGGATCTGTCTTCAGCTTCAGCCCCCCCTTTCAGTAGACTCCTTTCTTCAACAGGCTCCCCCTTTCGTCAAGCTTCCGTGCTTTTGGGATCAACACCTGGCTTTCCAGATACAAGCTCCTTCAGGATAGTTACATGGCTCCTTGAATCCACGCTTCCTCTTGCGTTAAGCTCATCTTCAGACTCCTCTTTAGACTCGGCTGTCGGGATCGTAGTCTGGCTCTACTAAACTTTCTAAATTAAGATCCTGGCTTTAATTCACTCCCCCTATCAATCAATCTTTATAGATTTGGCAGTATTTAAGAATCCAACATCGAAAACTTGACTCTTTTTAATAGATTTTAATAATCTAGGAATCCAAATCCCTCACAGTTAACCATCCAAGTCCAACTTAATGACCTTGGAGATATCACAAACTGTTTATTTTTTATTTTTAAAAACTACAAGTTTCAAATTAATGAACTTGATTTATTTTCAGAAACACAATCAGCATGCTTAGATTTTGAAATTCAACTCTCAGACATCGGTTGTCGAAAATAAATCGAAAATCAAAATCTTTTTCTATTTTTCTAGAAACATAAAGCAGTAAAGAAATATTTACAGACAATATTTTTGTTTGAGTTCGCCTCAGAGCATCATATCAGTTTATGACAAATCACTAGCACCGTTGAGCTTTAAATCACTTTAAGTTCTAAACGATTCACTTAGATTGTCAGTATTCTGATCCACTTAAATTTTCACACAAACTTCAATTGATTCGAGATACGAGATGAATGTTTTAAGGACTTAAACTTTTTCGCGTGTCCCACCTCAGAATATACTCCCGTATCCAGACTCCTATATTCAGTCTTACAGGTGAATGCACCCTAATGATATCTGTAAAGGGTTAAATGCGAGACCATGAGAGCTCAGGCTATTGCTTCCACAAAATCAGAGAGATGATGGTTCGACTTTAGGTGTGTTCCCTTTAGAGAATTTTTTCTTCAACATCACATGATTAGCATTTTTCAATGTTTCATCATTTTTTATGCTGAGGGCGAGCTTTAAGATTAAAGTAGTGCAAAGTATTATACGAGGACTAGGCTATTGCTCCCGTAAAATCAGAAGTCCTGGTATAATACCCCAGATATCATCACGTACAAAGACCTAGTATGTCAGAAATAGAAAGCCCTTCAAACAAGATTTCGGGGGTTACTCATATATCCGAGAGATGTTCCCCACGGGATAAGTAAGTATTTGATATTTAGGTTTATATCTCGAAAACAATCTACTAAGCGTGTAAAAACCTACTAGCATATCATCAGTGAGACCGTTTATCACATTTTAACATTTCATTTCTTTAGCGTACTGTGATTGTCTACTGATGTACTATCATTTCCTCTTTTTACACAAAAACTCATTTTAAAATTTTTATCATGTTTTTGACATTTTCAAATTTTCTAATGTTTTTGGATTTTCTGACAATCTTACTCCCCCTAAAATGCAAAACCATTTAAAGAAAATTTGACAAACCGATGTAGATAGCATTGTCCCGCCATCCATTTTCTGCATCTCATGCTCTGTTTTGCAACACATGATATTTTCTGCAAATGTACCCACATGATTTACAGCACATTGATTTTTTACAGTTTGAAAACCATTTTTCAATCTTGTGAAAGTAATCATGTTTGTTCCGCCGTGAGGGTTTCGGCATATTCAAGTAACATATTTTTGAATTTTTGGATTTTTGACAAACTAAAAACATATTTTTGATTTTTAAATTTTACTATTTTTAGGGTTTTTAGAATATTGTTTATTTATATACAGAAATCAAACAAACTCCCTGTTTCAACCAACACAGGGTTCAGCAGCCTCCTCTTCTTGTGCCAGGCTGCTCCGACACTCTTCTTGACATACAGCTTTCTTCGGAAGCACCTGCACATTCAACTTAATTCAATCACTTGAACAAGTTAGCCCAGGTCTGCTTGACCTTAGGCATTTCAACACAATATATTTCATTCAACTTTGGAAATCTTTGTCATCTTTCACAAAGACTTTATCAATTTTGACTTCAACGTTTTCGTCGTTTACCGAAGTCATCGGTTTTTTAACCGACCATGTTTGATCTTTTGGTGTGCCTCGTTTGTAAAAATGTGAATCTTTTTAAACATTTTGATTCTGAACAACATTTGGTTTCCAAAACTCGTTTGATTTTGTTGCATCGACAGTTGTTTTCCAACTTTGTGTTGTTCTAATCTGGGTGTGTGAGAATTCTAGGTCTGTCTAGAATCAAACCTATTCAGGTTTGATTTCCAGGTTTGTTTCGAAGCAAATTTGTTTGTGTTATACCTCCAAGTTTGTTTTGAATCAAATCTGGTTTACCTTTGTTTCACATCCCCAGATTTTTGTTTTTCAACATCATCACACTTCTTTTTCATTTCAACATCAACAGGTTTTAGATTTGGACACTTGCGAGCAAGATGTCCTGTTTGATCATATTTGAAACATGTTCTTTTGGACACATCTTTGACCTGTGGTTGTTCCTTTTTCTTTTGAGCATAGAACTCTTCATTAGATTGTCGTCTAAATTGAAGTTCTTTCTCTTCTTCTGAACTTGTTCCATGAACAAAATTCATCTTTGTCTGATAATTTTGTGTTTCATTTCTTTTCCAATTTTGTTTTTTCTTATAACCCAACCCAGCCTTCATGTTTTTCTTCTTGTAACCAGGTTTGTTATAAAAAGTTTTGTGACACTTTCTAGCAAACTTTGAAATTTCAGATTTTTCAATCTCAACCATTTTGAAAACTTTATCAATCTTTTCTGAAATCACATTCTGAATCGGGAATACAATATCTAAGAATAATTTGTCCGATCCAATCATGGTATAAACCAATCCTTTTGAATCATCATTCAAATTTTTCTCAGATTTTGAGTTTTTCAGATATTCTTCATGAAAACTACCTTCATTTCCATCCTGTGATTCAGATTTACCTGTATCAACCGACACACACTTTTAACGACCTTACCTACCACCTCTGAATCACTAGAATCATCAGATTTGGAATAGGTTACGTCAATATTATATGGCAATTGATCTACCAAGTTGAAAGCTTTTTCGACCTTTTCATCATCATAAAATGCAAACTTTTCCGGTGGTGGAACTTGATGAAACTCTGAGCCAATACCTTTCTTGTTTTTCTCAGAATCATCATCACCCGGTTTTATGTTGAAAATACGTTCAAGCACATATGATGACGCATGATAACTTTTTAACTTGTTGTGATCCTGTTCTAAATCAGCAATCTGACGCTTTAGCTTAGCAACATCCTCAATGTAAGAATTTACAACTTGTTGCTTTATTTCATACTGTCGCTTAAGCGTATCAGTTGTTTCAGAACAGTATCTCAATCTCGATTGAACAAGTTTCATTTGACCTTTCACATCTTCATATGATTTTTTAGTAATGTGATAAGCCAATTTTATTGAATCATATTCTTTTTTCATTTCTTGACATGCATTTTCTTTTCGAGAACATTCTTCTGTCATTTTCGAAACCTTTTCTTTCAAAATTTCATTTTCTTTTTCTAAATTGTTACATTTTTGAGAAAGCTTTTCGTCATTATCTTTTAAAATCTTTTCGTTTTCTAACATTTCTTTGCATTTATTTTTGAAAACTTCTTCGATTTTATTGAATTCTAAATCTCTTGTTCTGAATTTTTCGTCTTTTTCAGTACAAGCACTGCACGTTTCCATGCATTTCTTGCACTGTTCAACGATTTTGATTAAGATTTCAGAATTAGAATTTACCTTAGTGATCGGCACTTCGGTGTTTTCTGCTGCATCTGTCTGATCAGCATCTTTCTTTTTCTCATCCCCAACATCACTATTCACTTTAACCGAACTTTCCAGCTTCTTCTCAGCTTCTTCATCCTGCTGTTCTTCAGTAACAGCTTCTTTTTCAACAACTTTTTCTTCTACCTTCTCTTCCTCAGATATCTTCACATCTTCAACTTTCACAACTTCGACTTTAACTTCCTCAGCTACCTTCTTCAAATTATCAACCAAATTCTCCACATTCTTCTTCATTCTTTCTTCATCCCTCTTTCTCAAACTTGATGTCATGGCATCTCTTATGATTTTCTCCAGCCTTTTCACATATGTTTTATCTTTTGCAACATTTGAATAGTATTCGCCGGATCGAGGAATTACTAAAAGAACATCATCATGAATTATGTCCCTCTTGGGAACAACAGGTTCACCATCTCTGTTAACATAGCACTCTCGCTTCTTGTCCCATCTTTTATTGCTTACAACATTTTCATACTCTTCTTGCATTTCATCAATTCTGTTTCCAGCAATGTTTCTTTCTCTGTATGTTTTCTCTTTCAGAATCTCTTCTTTGGTTTTCTCTTTGATTTCAGCAACAAAAGCATAAAGTTTGCTTTTTGATATTGTTCTGCCATGAGCTGTGAATTGATCATTAACACAATCTTCTTCTGGACGATTCTCACTCAGAATTTCTTCTCGACTTCTTTCCTTGATTTCAGCAACAAGTCCTGAATCAGCCGGAATGTATTTATCCCAGCTAAAACCCTCAGGCAATCTTTCATCATCTTGATTTACAAGATAAGCTTTCTTCTTGGGATTATTTTCGATCATTTTCGACTCTTCTTTGCTACGGTGGTAAATCGCCTTTCGGTAATAATCATCATTAAAAGGATGTTCATTTCCATCAACTGCAGAATTGATGCATTCTCTCTTGAAATGACCTTTTTATTTGCATTTAAAACAGGTCACTTTGGATTTATCAAATCCCAGCTTAGTTGACGGACCACCAATTGACTGTTTCTCAGTAATCTCCATGTATCTCTGAGCTCTGCGGATGCAACTTGCCAAACACCAGCGAATGTCTATAAGTTCCATTTCTTCCGGATCAATCTGGTCATAGTCTTCTTTGGTTAATTCAGAATTTTCAATTTTGCCAGCTACAAGACCTTCATATGATTCCAGGACAGATGCAAGAAAACTCATTTGCTGTTTAGCAGAGTTGATGCTCATAGCAGGAGAATTTTTCAACTTGAGAGCAATGTTGCACAGTATCTCCTTTGATTCATCAGGATTTGTTTTTGAAAAAGATGAATGATATCCTGGATTGTAGCTTGATGAGCTTGTCTGAGGTTCTTTCGTCTTTTCAGCGCTGAATCCGGTCTTTAGTGATTCACCAACTTTTACTGAAGGTATGTTACCTTTGTAGTAAAGACCCACATTTTGTTGATGTGAAGAACTGCTCATCTTGCTTTGCTTTTGTAGCTCAAGCTCATGACTTTCTATTTTTTTCTATCAAGACATCAAGAGAAATTGTATCATATAACACATCATTTTTCAAAATGAACACAAACGTTTGCCACTGATCAGCTCGTGGTAACGCTTCTATGATTTTATCGATTATTTCTTCTCGAGTTTTAACAATTCCAAAACGATCAAGTTCAATTTTTAAATGACCAAATCTTTCTATCATTTGTCGAACTGATTCACCTTTCAAGCTATCAAACAAATCAAATTCTTTCTTTAATAAAGCAATTTTATTTTTCTTGATTTGTTTATCCCCCCTCAGCTTTAACCCGTAAAGCTTCCCAAACAGATTTTGATGACCCATCATGTTGAAGTAAAGCAAACATGTCATCTCTAATTGGTGATTGGATTAAAGCAATCATTCTCGGTTCAGCTGCGAATTCGGATTTGTCTTCTTTGTTTAAGCTTTTGAGTGAGATGACTTCTCCTTTATCATCGACTGGCCTACTATAACCAAATTCCAAACAGAACCAACTTTCATGAGCGTAAACTTTTGCCCAGTTGATGAAACGTTCTTTCCACCAAGTGTAGTCTTCAATACTTTCGAGAGTTGGTGGTTTTGAATGTGTTCCGTAGAAGTTATCATGTTTAATGTTTTCATTGATTGCTTTTGTTATGGTTTTTGGTGTAACAATTGAGGTTTCGGAAGACTCGGATGTAAACGCCTTGTAAAACGTGTTGTAAAACTCTTCAGCCATGATATGAACTTCTTGAATCACCTCGAATCACCTTGAATCAAACAAACAAACAAACACAATCAGTTTAAACAATATCAAACAAATGAATCAAACTGATATTCGAACTAGTGAATATTCTGTGTGAACTGAGGTTCAAGTTGTCAAACCGTGCTAACTGCTATGACCCGGATCAAATTCAAATGACCTGAAAAGCTGACACTTTCACATAGACTTTATTACAAGGTTAACAACAGTAATCAATTTCTCATGCAACTAATTAAATCCAATACAAACACTTTGCAAATGACCCTTTATACACGTGAACTTATTTAATACCTGACAAACATTATTTGTTATCACATGCAACCTAGATTAAAGCAATAAGAACATGGCCGACACCTTGATTATTTAACCAACACACTGTAATTGGACCTTTTATAACTAGTGGGCTGTTGAAAATTGGGCCGACAATCCTAATTGTTTCACATGCAATTCTTGATGTAATTTTTTAAAAGCTCGCACATGAATCTAACAATTCTATTAAAGTGTTTACGTGATGTATTGACTAAGACTTTAGTGCAACATGAATTGAATAAAATCTTAAGTATGATTGGGCCGCCCAATTTCAATTATATGCAAACTGATATTATTAAAAAAAAATGTCCGACAACTTTAATCAGTTCTCAATTTCATAGGGCCGCTAATATGAACTCACATGGATCGGATCAATTGTGGCCGACAACTATTATTAAAATTCAAGATTCATTGGGCCAATACAAATAGTGGGCTGTTAATTTGATTAAAATGTTCACGTGATATACAGAATCTAAAACAACTTGATTGGGCTGTTCGATTTAAAGAACAGACATTTAACAAATATGTTCACGTGATTACAGCTAGTTCGATGACCGACAACACGTACGAAATGAAATTTTGTTTCAAACGAAAGGACACTTCACACGAAATGGATGTATTTCACGCGAAATGGTGAACTTTCAAACGTAATGGGACTATTCCATGCGAAATGAATTCTTATTTCGTACGAAATGATAATTTTTCAAACGAAATGATAAATTTCAAGCGAAATGGGCTACCTTCACGCGAAATGGTAAGTTTCATATGAAATGGACAACCAAACCGTACGAAATGATGAATTTTATAACACTTTCAAACGAAATGGCTCATTTCGTGCGAAATGAAGCTGACATTACGCGATTTCGGACCTAAAACCTCATATTTCTCCCAAATGGCTTTGAATTAGGATTTGAAACTTTGTAGGGTTATAGATCAGGTATTTTCGCACAACATATCCAAAAATCAGCTAATTTGGACCGTAAAAACCCGTTCAATTTTGAAAAATTCAGTAAAAAACGTGAAATAAATGTAGAAGATGAAGAAATAGATCAATTCTAATACAATTCGGATCTGAATCTGTGCGTTTGATCAATGCAATCAAGCTCCTGCTCTGATACCACTTGTTAGGACCGGTTTTGACTCCGAAACGATTGCAAAACGAACGTGAGACGTGCGGAATCCGTACACGAACGTGACCTAACACACGTGACGTAATATAAACGTGATTCTATTAGAAATCTGAAATTGTACAGCACCTTGAATCACTTTCTCTCTCTAGAATCTCTCTCTAGATCTCAAGCTCTCCAAAACACAAATGAGCCAAAAGTCTTTAAAACTAATCATAACTCTCCCATTTATAGGCCAAGACTTTTAATGAGATTTCTCATTAATTACAGAAATGCCACCTTGCCTTTTGACTATTTATTACAATATAAAGACTTGTTTTCTTCTGTTTCTGCTACGGACTGGATTGACGAAGGCGATAGACATAAATGCACTAACATGGATAAAGCATAAAAAATTTCTTCTTCGGGTTCCCCATCATCCTCTTCATGTTGTCGAATACAAACGCAGAAAAGTTGTAATCCCAATTATTCACGAGAGCAACCATAGCAGATGTCTGGATCTGATTCAATTGATCTAACCCGCCCTCATTCTCTTATATACACAGTAAAAACACGTGCACCTACAACCTCCAGTATGGTGGGAATAGCTTCTTCAACACGGTAGGATACTCGCCTTCATAGCTCATTCTTCTCAAGCCTTCATCACTTTATCTCTTCCAAATGTTGTTGGAAGATAAGCTTGATCTCCAAATTTCAACACTTCATGAACACTGGCTTCGGTAATGATAATGTCTTTTCCTTGTATCTTGGCGTCTATAGAACGATCATAGAATAAAATTCATCATAATGTTCTTCCAGAGGATCTGACAAATGGCCCGCTTGATTGTGTGACACTTCAATATACAATTTTCGTTGATCTGCCATTTTCTACATAAAAACTAACCAATTTAAATTAACGTCAGAATGTCAACATAATTAACAGGTCAACATAGTCAACAAGTCAACATGGTCAACAAGTCAACACGGTCAACAGGTCAACATATGCAATAGGCCAATTCAAAAAGTTCAAAAGTCAAAGAGATCAATTCGGAAAAGTCAACAGGTCCGAATTTCTGTTTCAAAAAATCCAAAGGTTTAAATTAATAACCCTTGTCAGATTACATGTCAGATTTCGGATAAATCATAATATGAATACTAATTATCCGAAATGCATGAATTATCCGAATTCCATTCGAAATATGAAGATCCTTTATCTGAAATGATCTGAAATGGTTGAAGGATTGTCCGAAATGCATGAAGTTCCATCTGAAACCTGCAGATACCTTGAAGATTCGAATTAGTCCTTGATGAGATGAGAGAGAATTCGGAATGATCAGAAAAGTTAACTTGTTCGAATGATTTTCTGAAAATAGTAAATGCACTTTATATATTGTTTCGAAATGGGCCTTGAACTAATGGGCCTAGTCCAAATCCAGGCCCAATTTGGAACAATGTTTTCTGAAAACCCTTTGGGCTTTATTCGAAAACAGTTGGCCCAATTGGAATAAATTCAAAAAACAGTTGGGCCAAGCATGTAGAGGCCCAATCCGAAACAGTGATTTCGAAAACATGTTTGGGCTTTATTCAAAAAACCAGTTTAACTGATAGAAAATCATCTTTCTCAAATTCCACGATCCGACCAACCGAGCAATCTTTTAAAAACACACACAAATACACGTAAATTCACACAAATAAAAACAAAAAATAAAAGAAATTGCTATGGGATCAAATCGTTCTCAGACTAACTAAGGAACACTTTTCAGCACATGCTTAATCAAACTGATCTATTTGATAGTCAATATGTTTGTCCTCTTAAACCTAACGCTCAACTTTTAATTTTCAACCTCGTGATATGATTAAGGTATTATTATACTACAACACCCGTGTGTCCCATTCCATGACATACCCCTGCGATTAAGGTAAGCACAATGATTCATCGTAGCAGATGAGTATACTGAGTTCATCCTTTCGTTTACAACGTCAGACTATTGGTGAACAGATCAGTACTTTCGTATAACAAAGTGACCAATATTTGTGTCCAACGACGACGAGGGTTAGGCAAATACCTATTTGGTACGATTAATTCTTTCATAGCACATGGAATTCCCTCATTTGAGGTTTTCTTCCTTTAAGGTTTTTGGCCTCTTTTTGGCTCTTTTAAGATATCCTGACTGTACCTAGGTCTGCATATAGTCTGGATGCAACAGAAGGACATCAATGATATCCCCGAATGACTCAACATCATAAAGACCTGAAACCTCAGGCGTTGGCTATCTATCAATGCAAGATTTAAGACCATGAAATCATACGCCGATGGTATGTTACCCACATGATGCATAGTTTGTTATGTTTATATCACTTATTATCTTTTATCCATTTGAGCGCTAAGCCTACTGACATATTACAATAGATCCTAGTCTTTTCAGCTAAAACACCTTACATGTGTTAATGAAGCCCTTTAGCACGAACATTTATTTCATTTCCCTGTAAATACTTCTCTCCCTAAATTTGTGCAAAAGTAAAATACTTTATGCTCAAATTTACTTTTTTTTATTATTAAAAACCTTTTTTTAATTGCTCAGTCGGTGAAATGCATCATTTTCAAAAGATAAACAAGCACTTTGAATCTCAAGTTGCTGACATATTTTGTAAAAAGATCCCTTGTATTTGCATCATTATGGATCTGTTCAAGTTTAACAAGTCCCCTATCATAGCATCTCGAATGAAATGAACCTTGATATCAATGTGTTTGGTTTTAGAGTGTAAGAGAAGGTTTTTAACAATTTGGATAACGGCATCATTATCACAATAAATATTAGTGTTTAGATAAGTCAAACCGTAATCCTGAAGCTAGTGTTGCATTCAAATAACCTGGGAACAGCAAGCGGATGCAGCAACATATTATGCTTCTACAGTTGAGAGTGACACGGTCTGTTGCTTCTTTCATTGCCATGAGATAATTCTGTCTCCCAAGAACTGGCATCCAGTCGATGTAGACTTCATGTCCCTGTCTGTACCTCCAAGGTTATATTCCAGTTTGCTCTCCCTCATTTGATGCAGTCGCAGTGTTGTTCACCGGTGGATCAACAGTGCTGTCAGACGGAATCGACTCCGAAAATAATGAAGTTCCTTGGACATTGGAATGTGATTTCCCGCATTTGTCTGTTGTATGGTGGCTTCAGTATTTTGAACTGCATCATCAGGAAAACTTGTTTGTGTAGTGGATTTAGAAACCGATTCTTGAATTGATGAAGTATGGGGCGGTGCTGAAGCAGCATCATGAAATCCCGGTGGATCCACGGTAAGTTTCTTGAATGAGTCTTGTAATAGCACTGCTTCATCTTTATCTGCAACGGGAATAGGTATCACTGGATTGGATACACCTGCATTAACAACCACAACAGGTAAAACATTAACGACTTAAACAGAGAAGAATAATCGTATAACCAATCAGGTCTAACTCGTGCATCTTTGGGATTCTCTTCTAGCCAATCCACGTTGTAGGTCTCTACAATTTGCTTCTTGATCTTATTGTACACACGGTATATAGTGTTTTTAGAATAGCCAATGAAATAGCATGGATCCCCCCTTGCTTCAAATTTTCCCTTGGCATCCATAAGCAGAAGAACACAGGGATAACCAAAGGTGCGAAAATGTTGTACAGAGGGTTTTTATCCTTCAACTATCTCATAAGGCGTCTTCATATTACGTTTGTTGATCAAGGCATGATTTTGAACATAGCAGGCGGTGTTCACTGCTTCTGCCCAAAATATCAATGGACTGCCAGAATCTATCAGCATCGTTCGAGCAGTTTCAGTGGGAGTTCTATTGCGTCTTTCAGCAACTCCATTTTGTTGAGAAGTTCGAGCTACACTATATTGATGGTCAATTCATTTTGAGGAACACAAATCATTCAGTTCAGCATTCTTGAACTCTGTCCCATTGTCACATCGAATAATTTTCACTCTCTCATTCGCCTGATTTTCCATGAGAGTGACAAATTTCTTGATCAACCCTGCTGTTTCACTCTTGTGTTCCAAGAAAAACACCCAAGTGAAGCATGAAAAGTCATCAGTGATGACCAAGAAGTAAGCATTTCCTCCAATACTCAACACATTGATAGGACCAAACAGACATGTGACTTGATCAGTAGGGGCTTTATTCATATCAATGACATAAGTGTTACTTGTTCGTTCTGCTTCCTTGACTAACCAATCATCCGGTATCACAATCCCCGACTTCAATACCACACATCCCTTCTTGGTGAACAAAACCTCCAACCTTTTATCGCACATTTGAGATCTCAGTTCTGGAACATAATTCACATTTGAAAAGCTGAGAACCCTGTTTCGAACTGTACCCTTTATTGTAATTCGTCCAGTTTCACCTTCCGCAAAGTTGACAAATCCACTATCGAATATTTTTATGTCATTCAACTGGGAAATGTCTTTTGTCATGTGCCTGGAACAACCACTATCGACGAACCAAAGTCTGACGAGAGCCCTCCATAATTGTTCCTGCACATACAATGGGATTAATTAGAAATGGAAACCCATGCCATTGTTGATCTAGGTTGACCATCACTGTCAATGTAAGAAACCTCACGAAAGAGCATATGATTTTTAGTAGAATTTGAGGTTTGTGATGAAGATGATGATTTTGATGACTCTGAATGCTGAGACTGAGATCTAGCAAGAATTTTGGGTTTCCAAAGTTTAGAATCAGTGTTTCTAGAAACATTTTTTGTTGCAGTTGTTATGCTTGATTTCACTGACTGATTTTGGAAACTTTGCGTGTTTGAGAACTTTTGATTATATTTCTTTGCTAGATTCCAGTCTCCATCAGAGGGCTGAGCATGAGTAAATCGATTTCCATAGGGTGGATCAGGCTTAGCCGTCTGATGATATGCGTTCTTTGAGTAGTAAGGCATGGACGGATGATGAACACAGTTTCTAGCTATATGACCTGGAACTCCACAATTAAAACAAGTTTGTGAGCTGTTGTGCTTGTTTAAGTTCATCACTTCATCCACCTTTGCAAGAATATCTGAACCACTCGTAGTTGCTTCCTCTTTTGCTTCTTTTATTCTCACTGCTTCCATCAAACAAGTGACTTGATCAACTGCAAAAGCCAAGGCTTTCTGCATAATCTAAAACAATATAGAACAATCAACTAAACGAATTCCTCATATTTTACCGAAAACTAAAATATTACAATCAACAAACAGAAACGTATCATGATAAACTAGATGAGTAAGCTGGATATTCATGTAGTTGGAATATTTTTTACCTTGGTCTTCGTAGCATCTTTGATAGAAGTATCAAGAAGTTCACATGAACTGGTGATGGTATTAATGTTAAAAGTAGAATCGTTCTCATAATTTGTTGTTTCTTCCTCAAAAGCAATTTTATCAGCCATTGCCCTAATGTGCTTATCAAAATCCCGAATGGGAATTTAAATCAATATGAAGAGGAACGAAGTTATGGAAAATTACTCGATTAGTAGAAACCGCATACCTGCAAAACTATTTTCAACAACTGATCAAGCTATAATGAGCCTGCAATCGATTAAGTGATACGAACCGAGTCGTTAACCAAATAGTTCAAAGACATGGAGATAGAAGCTTGAGAGAATCTGGAAGGTTTTTTGAAGAGACTTAATTCATGATTTCATACCTGGCTTAAATATAGCCTTACAATATCATTATAAACCGACCCACTACTATTAGATAATTAGGAACTGCATAAACAAAGAATATGAAGAAAACATGCAGGGAACGTGGCATTGTGGCGATGAAAAGAATTAGCACGTAACATTAAGAACCTGGAGATAATAACTGAATTGATGTAAATCAAGAGGCTGGAGTGTTTTATTGTTGGTATGAATAAGACTGAATGAAATGCCAATGAGATAGTGGTAAGGGAGATACCTGGTGTTCCAAGTGACCCAGGTTTGTTTCCTGCCCCCAGTATTTAGTTTCGGCGGCACCTGGTGATGGTGGGAGACTAGGCGAGTAGGCGGCGATCGTTAATTCGATTCTTGAACTGAGTTGGTTTTTGTCACGGCCCCCGCCACCGGTTTGACCCAGTCCAGGAGCCGCGGGACAGAAACCTGTGGTATTTATTTAATTAAGTTTGACAGCGGTAGATTTTACAAGATCTTTTAAAACCTGAAATGCCTGATTATTTTATTTTATAATTCGGGATAAACCCCGTAATTTACAATAGAGGAATTTCACAAGGAAATTCCCTGATTTACAAAACATGTTTATTTATTTAACTGAGCCACTACTTCAAGCTTGTTAGTGCTCCGTAGCACTTTTCCTTGGTTCACAGTAGTCACCTGAAACATGTTTGAAAATATTTTATCAGCGGGGAAATACTGGCGAGTCATTCAAATTTGATAAAACAACACATAGTTATAAATTACAGCATAAGAGCGATTACAATGGCTTCTATCTTATTTTTATCTGGCGCCGTGTCACTTCTTGGTGACGATGGTCATACCACTATTGGGTCCTTTCACCCAAGTAGTGATGATTATCACTGTTAGGATTTATTAGCCTAACCGTGAGAAATTAGTAATGTGCACAATACCCCACTAGCAAGTGATTTAAGATAACCACGACTTCATCCCTGTAATTATAACTTTTAAAAATAAATGGAGTATTGTAAAATACTTTTGATAAAAGAGAATGACTCACTTTGCAGATTTAAACGACAGAGTTTAGCCTACTGATTCGCCTTGTAACCTAATTTAAATAACAATGCACACGAACTAGGTCAGTAACTAATACAGCATTTACGATAACTCACGAGATTAAAACCTTCACAATGAATGACAAAGTGCAACACTTAAACATCCATCGAATTCACGACGAATGACAAAGTGCAATACTTAAACATCCATCGAATTCACGACGAATGACAAAGTGTAGCCCTAATTTGGGCAGCACTTAAACATCCATTGGATTGAATTCAATCAATCGGACATTGAATCATAGCAGCGATCGAGTTATTACCCTGTTATTGCGGCAACGTTTCATGCTGTGTGTGTGTTTTGTAGTAAACAACGTATAACCTAACGTACGTAAAGAAATTTTTCGTCGAAACGTGCAAACAATTTAAGTCCCAAGCCCCTGGATTTATAGTCCAATTTGGTACCTCCCGCCTGTCGCGACAGGGTCACCTGTACCTGTTGCGTGTCGCGGGGGAACCCTAAGTAGGCTAGGCCTGCTTTGTCACCTGGTTAGCCCTGCTGAGTCGACAGTTTTTCAATTTACGTGTTTTACAACCGTTTTCGAAGGATAACCATAATTAGGGAATACCCCCCCTTGAGTTTTAGGGGCCCTGATCCTGATTCCGATTGTTATGAAAATTTTAGGGGTCATGCAATATTTCTTGGGGGTCTCAATTAAGGTTTCCTATTGGACAAATTAAGATAAGAATTAATACTTTTAATGAGAGTTGTTACATCCTCCCCACCTGAATAAAAATCTCGTCCTCGAGATTTACTGGAATAAATGAGGATATTTTCGCTTTATTTCTGATTCCAGCTCCCAAGTGTATTTCGGTCCTCTCTTTGAATCCCACTTGACTTTGACCAGCACTAGTCTTTTGTGTTTGAGAAAGTTGACCTTTCTATCTTCTATCTGTAGTGGCTTCTCAACAAATTTTAATTTTTCATTTACCTCTACATCCGGAAGAGGTACTACCAGGGATTCGTCAGATAGACATTTCTTGAGGTTGGATACATGAAATACATTATGTACTCCATCTAGCTCATCTGGTAGTTGTAAACGATAGGCAACTGGTCCTATTCGTTGGATTACTGGAAATGGTCCTACGTACCTCGGACTTAACTTTCCCTTCTTTCTGAACCGAACTACTCCTTTCCAAGGAGAAACTTTTAAGAGTACCTTGTCTCCCACTTGAAATTCTAACGGCATGCGTCGATTGTCTGCATAACTTTTCTGACGATCACGAGACGTTTTCAGTCTTTCCTTGATTTGAGTGATCTTGTCGGTGGTTTCTTGTACTATTTCAGGACCTGATAATTGACTTTCTCCTTTTTCTGCCCAACAAACTGGAGTTCTACATTTTCGTCCATACAGTGCTTCGAATGGGGCAGCTTCGATGCTTGCATGATAACTATTGTTATAGGAGAATTCAATTAAGGGTAGGTGGTTATCCCAATTTCCACCAAAATCTATCACACATGCCCTAAGCATGTCCTCTAGGGTTTGAATCGTCCTTTCACTTTGTCCGTCTGTCTGAGGATGATATGCAGTACTTAGATTTAGTCGTGTTCCCATGGCTTCTTGGAAACTTGTCCAGAAATGGGAAGTGAAACGACTATCCCTATCCGATACAATGGAGAGTGGGACTCCATATAGGGATACTACCTCGTCTACATACAATTTGGCTAACATTTCCATGCTAAAGGTTTCCTTCATGGGTAGAAAATGAGCTGATTTGGTTAATCGATCCACAATTACCCAAATAGCATCATTCCCTTTTCTGGTTTTGGGCAACTTAGTAACAAAATCCATTGTTATAAGTTCCCATTTCCAAACAGGCATCTCTAACTGTTGTAGTAGGCCTGAAGGTTTCTGGTGTTCTGCCTTAACTTGTGAACAAGTTAGACACTTAGATACATATCTAGCTATATCCTTTTTCATTCATATCCACCAGAAATTATTTCTTAAATCTTGGTACATCATATTATTTCCCGGGTGCATGGTATACCTAGATTTATGAGCTTCTTCTAAAATCTTATTTCTTAAATCTCCTTGCTTAGGTACCCAAATCCTTCTTTTGTGGAATCTCCAAATTCCATCAGCTCCTTGCTCTAATTCCTTTATTCGTCCTTTCATTCCTTCAGCATCATCCTTGATTGCTGATCCCTGGACATTCTTCAGTTGTTCCATTAAATCTAATTGTAAACTTAATCTAAGAGCACGAACTCGCTTTTGCTTTTCATGATACTTACGACTTAAGGTGTCACACCCCAACCGATGGCGGAATCATCGGGGCGCGACACTAGGCGAATCAGATTGCTCAAGAGAATCCATAACAACTATATTGCGATAATATTTAATACATTCGTTATCCCATACTAACAAATAATACAATCACATAAGTTATCACAGACTTCTTGTCCTCTCAAACAATACAAATCCGACAACCTAGATTTTAGTTGAGTTCCTAGACTTCCTAGCTTGATTTGATATAGCCTGCGACCTAACCTGCAACATACGTTAAAATATTTGTCAATACAAAAGTATTGGCGAGTATACAGGTTTGATAAGTAGTATAATAGAATAAAACGTGTAGCGAATTTCCACATGCATACAGGTAACACACGACATATATACTCACAAAGCTGATACTACCAACTAAGTCCTCGATGCTCGAATATGCGATGGCAAACTAGACCCCGTCGGGCGCAATAGTACTATACTAGTCGTGGTGGGACGTCGCGAGTATAAGCCCTAGCACATATGCAACTAGCATCACGTATATCTATGCATAACAGTTATTCGCAAGTGATAATTCAATTGATTGAATAATTCGTTTGATAAGTTCGATTTGTTAGAAACGTATGTTACACCCAAAATACGATTAAAAGGGTTCAAGTATACTCACAGTGCGTATTTAGCGAGAATACAACTTGATTGAGTCGGTTGCGAGTACGTCTGTGTTAATCATTGAAGGATATAGTAAACGATGCACGGTTAAGCGAGAATAACATTGAAAAGTCAGTTATCCGGTCGGATGGTGCTCATCCGTTCGGATGGGCTCATCCGATCGGATGATACATGGATCAGATGGGCTGGTCCGATCGGATGGCTTCCTGTCCGATCGGAGGGCAGCATGTCTGATTGGCTGGGCTGCTGTCCGATCGGCTGGCAGCCTGTCCGATCGACTGGGCTGCTGTCCGATCGGCTGGCAGCCTATCCAGCTGATATTTGACTAATTTTGAAGGTTTTTCAGCGGTTTTGATTGGGACGGTGTTCCTTCATGCTAAACAACCGAAATTCCATCAAGTCCGTCCCGTTCTAACGGCCGAGAACCACCCCGTTCCATCAGATCTGGCCGTTCTTGATGCCTTTTCTCAAGTTTAATCCGAAATCACACACACTATGGTTAGGTAACTTAGGTTTGGTGAGATTTGTTATAAAACAGGTGAAATTACTTAGATCCGAGCTGTTTATGGTAAGAATGAGGTCACACTTTGAAGTTCATGTGAACTTAGGGTGACATCATCTTCAAGACACCTCAAATCCTTAGGAATTACACCACTTCTTGATTAGAAAACATAGATTTAGACTTGATTTATGTAAAAACGCATGGAAATCACTCAGATCTGAGTCGTTCTTGCCTGGGATGACATCACCCTTGAAGTTCATAAGAACTTTATGGTGACAACACCCTAGAATCCCAAAATCCAGAGATCCCACGGTTAAAAGTGGAGATTTAACGGGTAGAAAGGTGTAGAATTGGTTAAAGATCAAGGAAGTACAAGATTTGAGTTAAAAACTTACAAAAATCGTGAGGAATCGAGAGTTAAAGTGGTTGGAACTTCTGGTTAAACAGCAACAGTGAAAACAAGTGTGTTTGGGGTGAATGAGGGGTATTTATAGGCAAGGAGGAAGGAAAGGAGGGCAGGTTGGCCCGGATCGGACGACTCGTTCGATCGGTCGGCATGACCGTCCGATCGGCTAACATGCCAATCCGATCGGCTGACATGCCAGTCCGATCGGCTGACATGCCCGTCCGATCGGTTGAACCATGTCTGTCCGATCGGTTGGTCCATCTGATCGGTTGGCATGTCCTGTCCGATCGGTTGGACTTGTCCTGTCCGATCGGTTGGACATGTCAGTCCACCCGGATGGCCACTCCGGCGCTATGGATTTCTCCGCTTTTGATCGTTTCGATAGTTTCCGAAGTACACGCTTTTCATAGTTAATTTATATTATTATTATTATTATTATTATTATATATGTATATATATCACTAAGGGTCGTATTTACGTATCCATATTCCAAAGTTTTGATACTTTCAGCCGATTTCCATTTCGAGTGTGCGATTATAAGCGACGTTTCATGGCCATCAAGGAGGGTAGTATAGGTCCTCTCTTGATGTCATCGTGAACGTTATTGTGAGTTGTGCCACAAAGACTGACAGGGTACCATTCACTCGTATTGTCATCATCGTCACGACGACTGGAGTTATAGCACTCACCCGAGAGTCTTTGTCAGCCTTATTTATCTGCGTTTCGACACATCACGGCCACCGAGGAGGGTAGAATAGGTCCTCACTCAGTGCTACCGTGAGTGTTAGTGTTTGTGATCGGTGTAGTATAGCGATAATGTATTGCGAAAATATGCGATTATCCTTCGAATAGCGATGTATGCGATATAGTTACATTATGATCTGAATCTCTGGTGCTAGGCGTAACGAGTATATCGAGTAGTAAAAACGCGCGAAAGTGCGGGTTGTTACAGTCTCCCCTGCTTTAGGAAATTTCGTCCCGAAATTAATCCAACAGGTAGACTTTTGAGAGTTGATCCTGGATAAGTAGCGATATAGCGAGCGATTTGACCGAGATTTGACAAGCGAGGGCGTTTCGAATAAGAGAGATCGATT